>CM068355.1:4810000-6010000 GCA_034769755.1 Odontamblyopus lacepedii
ACTTCAAAGCTTTGAAGTCTTTGAAGCTTTGTCTTCATGAAGAGGCAAAATATCAATGTGCTTTTCTGTTGTTTACAATGTATAGGATTATTGTTTCCCTCTTGCCGTAGATCTGAACTCTCTTCTCAAATGTTCTGCTGCTGAAAGCGAGAACAACCCACATTCTCTGCTTCTTTGAGCTTTGACACATTAAAGCTTTGTAGTGTCTTTAAATTGTTGCTGCAATCTGATTGGTGGAATTCCGATTCTAGAATGTGATGATGTCATACTCATACTCCTACTGCAAGAGCCAGATTTCCCTATTGATTATTACGGGCGTATTTTGCCCCGCTGGCGGAGCTCTTTTTCATACTAAATACCTGGAAAAAGTCTATTTGATGGTAACATTTTATATAGAGCTTTTCCACCTTCAATGCATTTAAAGCACTTTTCCATCAGGGAACCACGCCAAAGGACACAACAACAGCATTCTTCTTTGGGAGCTGGAATCGAACCACCAACCTGTGGGCCAGAGGATCTGATCACTCTCCCAATGATGTGTATGTTGAGAGCGGGATTCGAACTGGCAACCTTCAAATTAGAGGACGAGCACTATATCAAATGAGCTACTGTCACTAGTGTATAAAAAAACAATCGACAACAACAAAACTGAACACTTTTTTGCAGTTAATAGATGCTTTTGTTTAAATGAGTGCGCATCTACTCCTCAGTGGAATCGTCATGAGGAGGAGGGCGGGGCGGGGCAAAGTCGGCCATGTTGGGAAGGTCAAACACCACACAGCAGCTCAGGGCAGAACGAGGGATCTCCATGTCCCGCACCTGAGTCCAAACTCCGGTCCTTGCATCAAAACATTCAGCACAATGAATGGTGCCCCGATTGTACCCGCCTACAACATATAGCTGATTGTCAACAACCTCGATGCCAAAGTGGCTGTGCTCGGTCCACATGTTGGGTAGGGGGCGCCACGTGTTGGTTGCGGGGTTATAGGCTTCAACAGTGTTCAAACGGGAATCTCCATTAAACCCACCAACAGCGTAGATTTCATTGTCATAGGCGATGACTCTGACCCCAAAGCGCATGGTGGACATATCCGCTATCATGGTCCACTGTTCGGTTAGTGGGTTGTAAGTCTCAGCTGATGCCAGGCAATGTTCACCATTAAAACCTCCACAAATGTAGATCTTTCCATTGTACACTGTGCTGCTGGCACCGCCCCTCTTTTCGTTCATAGGTGAAATCATGGTCCACTGATTGGTCACTGGCAAGTACCTTTCGGCTGTCTTCAGCCTGTCCCGTCCATCGCACCCGCCTATCGCGTAGATCAAACCATCCAGCAAAGTCACACTAATGAAGCTCCTACGTGAATGCATGGGTGCCATTTCTTGCCACGTGTGAATTGCCAGGTCGTACTTGCAGGTAGTGTTGAGCTGGTGATTGCCGTCAGACCCTCCAATCACGTACACAGATCCATTAAGGAACACTGTGCCGTGATGGGCTCTTGGAGTCCAGTCATCATTAGCCACACCCACCCAGCGATCGGTGAGGTTGTCATAGACTTCAATTCTGTTGGTTAGTATTCTGTTTTGGCTATAGCCACCAATAACCATAAGCACCGCACTGGGCAGCCTTGGAGTGGCTAGACGAGTGGGGGGCAGGGAGGCATTGTACCTCCTAGCTCTTTCATCCAACATCACCTTTATGATCTTCTCCTCCACAATCTTCCAGTTATGAATGTAGTGGGACAGGTTATATCTAATCATGCACTGAGTGAAGTAATCAACAGGGATCAGACCCAGATGGACTTTTAGTAGGAGGTCGGCCAAGTAGTGGTTCCTTTCCTCAGGAGCATGTAAAATCCATCTGATGACTGCCACTAACACGGTGGTCTCCTCCTTCACGTTCAGCCTATCATCATCAATGACTGAACACAGGTCTTCCCTGGAGAGCTGGAAGAACTCTTCAGAGCTGGTCACCACCTCTTCGAAATGCTTCAGGACGTATAAGAAGGCTTGTTTCCTCAGCTGGGGGTAGTAGTACTTGTTTGAGATACCCCATACAGTGATGCAGTTACTGGGGGACATTTGCTCCTTCATGACCTGACAGCAGACTTCGATAATGCCACTCACATCTAAGTAGTCAGCAGCTATAAAGAGCTCCTGGAGGTTTTCCTGGGTGATGTGCACCACCCCGGTGTAGCAGTAGTCCAGGATAATCTTCATGATATCAGCTGACACAATGGAGATCTCAAACACCTGGCAGTCAGGGCTGGACCAGTTAGTGAAGAGGCTTTTAAAGTATGTGCTGCAGCTACACAGAACCAGTTTGTGTGCTGGGAATTGCACGCCGGCCACGTTGAGCAAAGCATCGCACAACTTCTGATCCCTCCTCAATTCCTCGAACACAGTGTTCATGTTTGGTTTTGTATTTGAAAATGGATATCTTTGCACAGAGACATGTCTGTCGCTCTTGCTAACTATGATCGTTTCCATCTCTGTCCTTTTATGTTACGTGCCGTAGATCTGAACTCTCTTCTCAAATGTTCTGCTGCTGAAAGCGAGAACAACCCACATTCTCTGCTTCTTTGAGCTTTGACACATTAAAGCTTTGTAGTGTCTTTAAGTTCTGTTGCTGCAATCTGATTGGTGGAATTCCGATTCTAGAATGTGATGATGTCATACTCATACTCCTACTGCAAGAGCCAGATTTCCCTATTGATTATCCGTCCGTCTGTCCGTCTGTCCGTCTGTCCGTCTGTCCGTCTGTCTGTGGACAATTTCTTGTCCGCGCTCTAACTCCACAACCGTCTCACCTAGGAATGTCAAACTTCCAAACTGCACCAACAATTCATCTTTAACTAGGTTTGACAAATTCTAACTTAATTCTATATACAATAATTCAAAGTACGGGCGTATTTTGCCCCGCTGGAGGAGCTCTTGTTAAACTTCATACACCTTCAATAGAATCATTTGATAATTTCAGTCCTGGAATTTACAATCCTTACGAAACTAAAGGTAAAAGGTAGAGGGGAACTCTGGCACGTTTGAAGCTAAAGTCCATTGCTAGAGGTGGTGGAATTCTGTCAGAAGCCAAAAAATTGGCTGCTTATAAAGTTGTTTTCTAACATTTCCAGACACTAATGAGTGAGCCGGGCAGTGTTTTGTTTGTTAGACTCGTGGCTGTTGTCAGATGGGTTAAAGTGGTGTTGAGCTTCTTCAGTGTGAAGCAAATTGGTGTTTTACGTGGAAATTAAGAACTTGCCCCCATCACTACACTAGTTTGTTGCCTTGACAGACTCACTGCCACAGTGAGATCTCCACCGAGGAAACACTGATCTGTGCCGTTTTTTGGCTTCGGACAGAATTCCACCACCTCTAGGAACGGACTTTAGCTTCAGACGTGTCGGAGTTCCACTCGGAAGATTGTAAAAATCAAGTGCCCTTTTGAATGTGTAAGTGTTATTAGTTTTAGTGTCCCAAATATTTTACTTACCAGCTCTTATCGACCTTGCTCTGACTTTGTTTTTCCGTTTTATTATCTTGTCTTCCCCATGGGCCTTAAGTTATTGTCCAATGTGCTACATAAATACATGTCGAGATGAGTCATGTCGAATATTGTTAAATCAATACAGGATTATACCTGGTCCCATGTGAAAGGTGGACATCACAACCAAGAAGCTGAAACAACGATATGTACTGTCAGTTTTATTGCATTGAAAAAACACACACGTTTTATTTATATTCCAATTTTATTTTTTTTATTATTGGACACAGCCAACAACTCAACACAAAGTGCAGACGTGAACATGAACCAAGCCCATATAGATCTCTCTTTTAGCCTTCACAGAAAATACTCAACGTTACAAATAGCACAAAGCTATTTACATCTTTACAAGTACATTTTGTTTTATACATTCACACATTTGATTAGCATCGCCGGTAAACCCATTGTGCTGCTGTTTCTTGGGGTTTTTTGTTTTGTTTTGTTCAGTCCGGAGCCCCAGGCCAGCTGGAGAACAGGTATGGGCCGAATAATTACAGGTGTATAAAAGCAAGTTGTGATATTTCTAGCTACGTTCTCATGGAGTAATGTTAGGAGTAGAAAATTAACACTCTTAGATATAATTTGTGCATCTGATATCTCGTCTTAAATATTTGTACTGAAGAGGTATGGTACAATAACTGTTTCTGTCTATAAATATACACTTTGCTTTGGTTCCAGCAGGATATCGAGGACTTAGAATCCCAAAAAGTGGTGATAAAATTGAAAAACTAGTCTACCGATGACCGATAAGCTTTGCCGATATTTTACGGGCGATGTGTTGAATCGATTTTAGGTTTATTCCCCTAAATTCTGCAATTTAAATGCCCTAAAAACTCACTCACAGCCATTTTGCACCACAAACAATTTGCATTTAAGTGTTCAAATAAAATGTTCTGGGTATATTTACGCTGCAGTTCACCCAAAAAACAGAACATCGGCCTGAGATTTAAGGCCGATAACCAATACGTTTAAAAGTCCAAATATCGGTCAGCCAATATATCGGTGTATCTCTAGAATCTACACGCAAAATGGGTTGGAATAGTCAAAGATAATTAGGATGAATGACTCCAAAAGGTCATTATCGAGTTGATCCAAAACAGTTGGGGAAGGTTAATTCGGTTTTCACCTTCAGTTCGCTATTTTCGGACGTATGGATTGGGACAACGCAAAGGTTATAGGCACGAGAGGCCATAAAGATCTGCAAATACACCCACCCATGATTAGATTAATAAAAATAAATGACAACACCTTTATTTTTTCAATTGAAGGTTTGAAATGTCAGAAAGATGTGTTCCCGGCATGTCAAGTGTACAGTGGTCCCTCGTTTCTCGCAGGGGTTACGTTCTGAAAATAACCCGTGAAGTAGTCAGCTTTATTTTTTACAATTATTCTAAATGTTTTAAGGCTGTAAAACCCCTCACCACACTCTTTATACACTTTTCTTAGACAAAACTAAACAAAACTAGTTATGGGTAGTTGTTGGCCCTGTTTTTTAATCTTATTTATTAATTTATTTAACCTTTGTTTAATCCGGTAAAGACCCATTGAGATCCAGATCTCATTTACACGGGTGACCTTATAAACAGACTTCGTCGCCTTTGATTACGCGGAACACGATCCGCGGGTTCTCCCTTCGCCAATCAGAATGCAGAACACAGTGCTTCTTCATGCGCTGTGAAAACAAAGCATCCAAAATCGCACTAAAAAATCAGCGAGGCCGCGAAAGGTGATCCGCGTTTTAGCAAGGGACGACTGTACCTGTATTTTAGATGGTATTTTTTATTATTTATGTATATATTAACTGTAATTTTACTGTTGTAAAACTATGATCAGGTTTTATATCACAGGTACTATCCCACAAAACCATCATAATTAGAAAAACCTGAAAACGCACATGTTCAAAACAGTCTTTAAATAACTGCATCTCCTGTTTATGTGTTTCGTTTGTTTGTCCTGATCTATGTGAAGCGTCTTTGACTGTCATAAAAAGTGCTATACAAGTGTTATGTATTATTATTCTTATTATAAAACCTGTCACATGGACTTTATATTCCACACGGAAAAAACCCAATATCTAGATAAGTTAAAATGACTTAAATTAAGAATATTTTACTTTATTTGAGTCGATTCAACTTGACAAGTGAAATGATCTGCAAGTGTTGTTTTCTTAATTCAAGCAACATTCAATTTTGTTTCTTATTTTAAGTGCAAAAAGTTGTGATTTAGTTGTTATATTTAAGTGTACCAAGGTGTACTTTCATATTTGAAGTAATAAAGTCTTATTCCACTGGCAGATCATTTTACTTGTCAAGTGAAATTTACTCAAATCATGGTAAAAGTCATTTTAACTTGACTAGATTTTGTCGAATTTTCACGATTGAGGTTCATGTGCTCATATGGACGTTTTTATGGATTTTCAGTTTGCCTTTTTTTTGGTTATAAGTAAACAAGACTGGAGCGATTGTCTGAACTAAAATAACAACGCACTTTCCCTTTTGATTCATAGAACACATGACCCATCTCGAATCCCATTTAAATCCCTTCTTACATCCCACAGCAATAACAAAACGCCTAGAAAATTAAGCTTAGTGGCTTAAGCGAATACCTAAGGCTCCACTCCTCCTGTACCATACCACTCAGTACCCCATAATCTCCACAAACACTGCATTAATGAACTGGAGTGCTGTTAATACAAGACTTTACCCCCTCTCTCCCTCTTCTCTCCAGCAACAAGGCACGAAACGGCTCCCGGGGGCCACACAACAGATATAAATAAACAAAATTAATCCACTGCACACCCCTTATTCTGCCTCAATTAGAAGCTATTTTAACCGTGCAGTTTCATTCATATTTCCTTCATATTTTAAAGAGGAGGTATTACACTTCTGTGGGATAATAAAGGGGGGGAACTCCGGCATGATTGAAGCTAAAGTCCGTTGCTAGAGGTGGTTGAATACTGGAGGAGGTCTCGCTGTGGCAGTGAGTCTGTCAAGGCAACAAACTAGTGTAGTGATGGGGGCAAGTTCTGAACTTCCACGTAAAACACCAGTTTGCTTCACACTGAAGAAGCTTAACACCACTTTAACCCATCTGACAACAGCCACGAGTCTAACAAACAAAACGCTCTGCCTGGTTCACTCATTAGTGTCTGGAAACGTTAGAAAACAACTTTATAAGCACCTCACACTTCCCTCTGTTGATTTCTCACTTTTTTCACATGTGAAAGACCAAAAGCAACAAGTGAGGATCGACTACTGAAGAAGAGAAACTGAAAGTTGTTGAAAGAAAACGGTTCGGGAATGTATTTTTTTTAGCGTTTTCAAAAAATATAATTCACTTGAAAATAAATGGGATAAGAAACGACACCGGCGATCGAGTCTTTTGGGCTTTCGCATGCGCAGTGGGAAATCTTCAGTCTGAAGCAAATTGGTGTTTTACGTGGAAGTTCAGAACTTGCCCCCATCACTACACTAGTTTGTTGCCTTGACAGACTCACTGCCACAGTGAGATCTCCACCGAGGAAACACTGATCTGTGCCGTTTTTTGGCTTCTGACAGAATTCCACCACCTCTAGGAACGGACTTTAGCTTCAGTCGTGCCGGAGTTCCCCTTTAATTGCTAACACATATCATATTTAACTCTCCGTGTTAAGTCACTCCCCTTCAGAGCACTGTCACATTACCATTGGAGTGCATTTCACTAATCAAACTAATGAAACACGTCGCATCAGGTTCGTGAAGTTGTAGTGCATTGTTTTGTATCCCGCTTTTGTATATTCATGGGAAATTGTCGAGGGAGAGCGCGACTTGTGGGCTGAGGTTTGGACAGGATTGTACTTCTAATCATAAAGAGGATTCGAGTAGCTCGCGGGAAAGATCATTAGATTGCTCAAAACAAATGCAAATGGCGCAACACAACAAAAAGCCACAACGGAAGTGACCACGGGACTCTATTTTCCAATGGACCAAGTGAGGAGGACCAAGGGAAAAATTGAAGAAGAAGAATGTGAAAAGTAACGGAACAGAGAAGTGAACGAAGTTGGAAACATATGTAAAAGTAATTTATCATTTTGTGGCAGGATCAGTGTCACTGTCTGACCGTCGTAAATAATTTCCTGCTTGATCCTCTAAGCTTGGCCTGTCGGAAAATAGAGTCCCGCGGTCATTTCCATTGTGGCTTTTTATGGTGTGTTGTAGGTGTTTTGTTGTTTGTATTTGTTGTGAGCCTTCCCAGCTTCCGTACAAACATGCATGGATGACATATAAAATCTTTTCTGGCATGTTTTTGATTATAACTTGGTAGAAAGCTCCAAAAAGTCTATTTTGCATAATACCCCCTCTTGACCTTGAGCGTCCATTGCATAAAAATGTTCATAATGTGTGAATTTGAGCTCCATTAAGTATTTTACGGTCCTTAAATCGCTGCAGAGAACCAGACTTTTTATAGAACGAGGTAATTTGTATGTAAGATGACATGTACACATTGAAAAACAAAAAGAACACATACAAAATAAATACAAATAGATTCCAAATACAGTTGCATAGAATAAAAAACATAGAAGAACACATTGTCCAACATTTTACAAAAAAAAATCACCACAATCTGGACCATTTTGTTCAGTACTTCTACACTGAGCAAAATGCTATAATGCTACAAAAAGCTATAGTCTCGGATGGGCAAAAATATATGTACATATTACAATACAATTTTGTTGCCTATGACACTTTTGTTTCCTCATTAGAATATGGCTGGAGCTGTGTGGGTTATCGTGGATTTGGAGCATCCTGTTCATTTACATATACATTTTTCCTCTATAGTTTTACAAAATAGCTGCTTTTTCTGTGTGAACAAAACATTTTTCTGTGCCGAGACGTTCGGACTGAATTAGTTTGACCTGTTTTGCATTCATATAAAGTATTCGAGGTGAAAAGGTGAAATAGAAATACCAACGCCTTAATAAAGCAATAAGTAAGACGACTGAAACAAGGTGTCGCATCCCTAAGTACAGTGAAGTCTTTCCATTGGATCAAAGGGCCTTTATTACACAAAAACAACTCTTGTGAGCTTTAATAATCCGTGTGTCATTCGTTCATTTGTTTTTCAATACAAAACCAAAAATAAGAAAATGAAAAAACAAACTTTTCTTTTCTATTTGTCTCCAAAACCAAAATGAAAAAACAGATAACGATTTGTTTTTTCAGGTTTCGATTTTGTGTTTAAATGAAAAATGAAACCAACCAGTGTGGAACGTAAACCAGGACTAAACCAGGACTAAACCAGGACTAAACCAAGACTAAACCAGGACTAAACCAGCACTAAACCAGGACTAAACCAGCACTAAACCAGCACTAAACCAGCACTAAACCAGCACTAAACCAGCACTAAACCAGCACTAAACCAGCACTAAACCAGCACTAAACCAGCACTAAACCAGCACTAAACCAGGACCAAACCAGCACTAAACCAGCACTAAACCAGCACTAAACCAGGACCAAACCAGCACTAAACCAGCACTAAACCAGCACTAAACCAGGACTAAACCAGGACTAAACCAGCACTAAACCAGCACTAAACCAGCACTAAACCAGCACTAAACCAGGACCAAACCAGCACTAAACCAGCACTAAACCAGCACTAAACCAGCACTAAACCAGGACTAAACCAGCACTAAACCAGCACTAAACCAGCACTAAACCAGCACTAAACCAGCACTAAACCAGGACTAAACCAGCACTAAACCAGCACTAAACCAGCACTAAACCAGGACTAAACCAGCACTAAACCAGCACTAAACCAGCACTAAACCAGCACTAAACCAGGACCAAACCAGCACTAAACCAGGACTAAACCAGCACTAAACCAGGACTAAACCAGGACTAAACCAACACTAAACCAGCACTAAACCAGGACTAAACCAAGACTAAACCAGGCCTGAATCCCCCCCGATTCTCACTTTCATGGGCACAGTATCTTTGCCACCTCTCCCTGGTCACCGCCTTGACTAACCCATTTTCTGCAGGAAACACTGGGTCCTGGTTCAGTCCTGGTTTAGACCTGGTTCGCTCCTGGTCCAGTCCTGGTTTAGTCCTGGTTTAGACGCAGACGCCCCACACTGGATATTAGGACCAGAAGAAAACGGCTTTTTTGGGGGGTTTTATATTGAAAAACGAATGAACGAATAATACACAGATTTTTAAGTCATGTTAGAATGTTGTTCCCTCCTCAAAAACAGACCTGGAGTTGTGTTTTGTTTCAGTCACACATGTTTGAGTAAAACTTTATTATTAGTGAGGCTACATTTACACGAAAACGGTCTGGAAAAAAAAAAAAAACCACAAATGTGACACTTCATTCTCCCTCTTATTCCGTGTTTACTCGAACGTTTTGGGGAATTCTGCTGCTGCAGAACTTGCAGTTACACACCAATGACAGGGTGGAGCGTTTTCCAGATTCCCACTCTGGAGGGCATGTTCAAGTTTTTGCATTTTCAACCCCCCAAAGTGCAGTTGCTTCCAAACAATATGAACATCTGGAGAAATGTTTTGCATTTTCCACCCGTTACGTTGTCGCGTAAACTGCCCCTCAATCTATAGCTCCAAGAGATGGAGACTGGCAATCCCAGGGTTGAAATCACCCCAACGATTCTTCTTACGGTGTATGAAGTTTAAAAACACAGTGGAGAAATGCCTGTATCACCACATGACATCACAAGGTGGAACAGAGCGAAAAACTCATCGTAAATATGTAGGGTTTGTGTGTTAAACATGTGAATGAAACAAAACACAACTCCGGGTCTGTTTTGGATGAAGAACATTACAATAAAGATCAGAATATAAAATATCTTTCAGAACGACTGAGGCAACCTGTGAGGAGCAGCTTGAACAAGGCTCGGTCTGGAGTTGGTCTGAGCTGGAGGATTTTACTTCATATAAATCTAATTTTAATAATTATATGTGAGCTAAGTGCTACGTGTGTTAAGTGCATGAAGTTGTGATTAGAAAAACAAAAGGCAGATAAACATATTTCTGAAACAATCACGTTCAACTCCAAGGTCCCAGTACGAACAGACATCAAAGTCAAGCAGATCTGCCCAATTAGGGGGTTCTGCGGATGCTCTCCTGGGACTTTGCGAAGCCTTCTGAATGTGTTGTGCTGTGCCAACGCTTCTGTTTAGTGCCCGTCTGAAGAGCCCCTCAGCGCTGGCACAAGTAGAGCTCCTGCTTCTCTTTGATTTGAACCCAGCTCGCTCTTCCATGTCTCATTAAGTCACTGTGGCCATTCGACGCAAACCAATTAGGAAAACACGGAGGCTGAGCGAAGAGGTGATACACGTTCGGAGATGAAACCGTGAGCGGCGAAAGCGTTTGAGTGGCAACAACTGAGATATTAACTCCACCGCCATTAGCCAAACTAGCATCACTATCAAAGCAAAAACAGGAAAAAACTCTGTACTGGATTCTATACTTATAAAGACTTTGTTATTGGTTCTTCAATTGCGGTGTTTCTAATCCAGAATATTCATAATTCACTGTCGCTACAACAGTTCATTTTTCAAGGAGTAAAGGCTGATGTCTTTATAGGTTTCATACAGCCACAGACTCATTAAAGCGAGTATATTATCGTCACGGTACGATATTTATTGCGATATCGTGGGAAAGCTCACGATATTACGATATTCTACAGAAAAACAGGACTGACTCTAAAATGCTTTGACCAGTCATTTGGTAAAACATTTATTGTCATTAGGGATGGAACGAGATCCAAATCTCTCGATATTTTCACCATAAACATCTCACGGTTCCATATTTATTGCAATATTTTGTGCGAATCTGCTCCTTTTTCCTCTAAAAATCCCTTCACAAGACTTAATCCAAAGAATGAAGATGTAAAAGTGCTTAGAACAGTTATTTCTTCATGTCGTCTGCACTGAAACGGAGCAAAGGATCATGGTCTATGTAGTTCCCTCTGTTTTTTTTTTTTTTAGCTATTTCTGCATCAGAACTGTTCATTTAAGCAAAGAGACTTGGGATTCGATATATTATGATGCTCCACGATATTATTGTGAGACCTTTGACAATACGATATTTCGGTTATCTTTACATCCCTAATGATTACGTTTGCTCTCTGCGTCATATGTCATTGAAGATTGTGCTCTTAAAGAATGGCAGGATTCACACACATTCATAATTACAAGGTATTGTCTGCAGTAGCATTTGGTTCATTGTGAAATCACTGCCAAAAGCATTATATATACGTATTTCTGACCAAAGCAGTGTTTCTACTTTTCTACTTATGACAAGAACTTGCCCCCATCACTACACTAGTTTGTTGCCTTGACAGACTCACTGCCACAGTGAGATCTCCGCCGAGGAAACACTGATCTGTGCCGTTTTTTGGCTTCTGACAGAATTCGACCACCTCTAGAAACGGACTTTAGCTTCAAACGTGCCTGAGTTTCCCTTTAACATATTAAATTGATTGATTGAATGTCTATGAATATGACTATGATTGTCCAAAGGTTCAATTATTCTACATTTAAACTACAGTAGCATTTTACTTTATTTTAATCTCTTTTTTAGCTGAGAGTTTATCTTTGTCTCCTGGAATAACCCTCTCTTGGTCTATCTGGGGTGCGGTGACGTGATGACGGTTTAGCGTATAAGGCTGATGTCAGGGAGAGATCAGGAGATGATGAAACGTTCTGGGCTCGGTTCTCCGTGGCCCCGTCCCCCCCCTTGTCTCCTGTGATTCATGGCCTCAAAAACCTGAGGCACAATCAGGGCCGTATCAGTGGGTGGAAGGGGAAGATAAATATATAAAAATGGATTAATGGTGCTCTAGTTTGGCCCCTCTATGATCACCTCAGAAATAATAAACCACAGAAAGTTCTATCAGCAGACACATGGATGTGGTCCCAAGATGGTCGCTGCATCAGAGAGACTAAAAGCCAGATTAGACATTTTTTTTCTTGCTGTTTGGTCCTTTTAAATTCATAAACCACAAAGCCAAGAAAAAGAGATAATCCTTTCGTAAGTAAGTTTCAGTAGTGTCCCAAATATGCTAGCAACAATACATGATTATTTAACAGTGTGTCAAGACTACAAAATAAATACGTACATTACATTGATAATAATATATTCAAATAAGAACACATTCGGAGTGGTTAGGTGAAGTGTCTTGCCTGTTTCTACTACAACAGCTGTTTATTTGTATTGTGAAGACTACTTTAAATTCACTGCCTGACCAAAATAAAAGTCTCCACCTGGATTTAACTAAGCAAACAGGTCCGATGTTGCTGCAGTTGGTCAGGTCCAGGTTCAGCAGCAGTGTGTGCTCAAAGAACGAGCTCAGCTGAACCTGAATATACTGAAGGACCAGGTTATTCCATCAGTGGATTTTGTCTTTATTCCCTGATGGCACGGGCAGATTCCAAGAGTCCAGACCTGAACCCCAGTGAGAATCTTTGGGATGTGCTGGAGAAGGCTCAGACTCGACCCTCACCATGAGATCTTGGTGAAAAATGAACGCAACACTGGATGGAGATAAATCTTGTGACATTGCGGAAGGTTATCGAAACAATGCCACAGCGAATACATTCCTTTTTCACCAAGATCTCGCATTGATGATGGTCGAGTGGAGGCCGATCCATGTGTGAAAATGACATCTCCTGCTCCCTGAATCACTCTTTCACAATCTGAGCCCGATGAATCCTGGCATTGTCATCTTGGAATATGCCCGTGCATCAGGGAAGAGAACCTTGTCATTCAGTATATTCAGGTTTAGCTGATCAAATTTTTTTAGCACACACTGTTGCTGAACCTGGACCTGACCAACTGCAGCAACATCAGACCTGTTTGCTTAGTTAAAGGTGAACTCCGGCACATTTGAAGCTAAAGTTTGTTGCTAGAGTTGGTGGAATTCTGTCAGAAGCCAAAAAACGGCACAGATCAGTGTTTCCTCGGCGGAGATCTCACTGTGGCAGTGAGTCTGTCAAGGCAACAAACTAGTGTAGTGATGGGGGCAAGTTCTGAACTTCCACGTAAAACACCAATTTGCTTCAGACTGAAGAAGCTTAACACCACTTTACCCCATCTTACAACAGCCACGAGTCTAACAAACAAAACGCTCTGCCTGGTTCACTCATTAGTGTCTGGAAACATTAGAAAACAACTTTATAAGCACCTCACACTTCCCTCTGTTGATTTCCCACTGCACAGGCCAAAGCCCAAAACACTCGATCACCGATGTCGTTTCTAATCCCATTTATTTACGAGTGAATTATATTCTTTCAACAACTTTCAGTTTCTCTTCTTCTTCACCATCAGTACTCGATTTCCACTTGTTGCTTCTGGCGGCTCGAGCCTCTCACCGCCACTGGAGTCGAGTCTTTTGGGCTTTGGCCTGTGCAGTGGGAAATCAGTAGAGGGAAGTGTAAGGTGCTTATAAAGTTGTTTTCTAACGTTTTCAGACACTAATGAGTGAACCAGGCAGAGCGTTTTGTTTGTTAGACTCGTGGCTGTTGTCAGATGGGTTAAAGTGGTGTTAAGCTTCTTCAGTGTGAAGCAAATTGGTGTTTTACGTGGAAGTTCAGAACTTGCCCCCATCACTACACTAGTTTGTTGCCTTGACAGACTCACTGCCACAGTGAGATCTCCACCGAGGAAACACTGATCTGTGCCGTTTTTTGGCTTCTGACAGAATTCACCACCTCTAGAAATGGACTACAAACGTGCCGGAGTTCCCCTTGAAATCCAGGTGGCCAGTTTTTTTTGGCCAGGCAGTGTATGATGAAACAGTTGAAATACTGGTGCGCGAGTGTTGCTGGTGATTGAAGAGGCCGACGGGGCAGATTGACAGCCTTCCCCGGGGCAGCTGTGGTTACAATAGCAGTTTACCACCACCGAGTGTGGAGAAAATGAATAATGCTCTGTAAAGTGCTGTGGGTGACTTTAAGTGCAATGATTAATTAATAATCAACTCTTCAGGGCATTATAAAAGTAATTGAGGGCTTTAAGCAAAACATCACACATTTCAGTCACATTTACTCCACAGGCTTATTCTGTTTGCTTGTGATAATAGTGCTCGTTATTATTCAAAGAGTAAAGTGTAAAGTAAAGTAAAGCGTGATGCACAGGGAGTCTAACCAATCAGAGAAATGTCATCCATATCAGAAAAAATGGAGGTTTATCATGATCACAGAGTGTACATATGAGCGGACTAAGTGAGTATGACACCAAATAAGGCTCTCGATGTTAACGGTTACAGGAGCGAATTTGGAGCATCTATAAGAGCCAATCAGGGCTGAGGTGGTTAAATGTGCTGGAGATACTCTGCACCATTCTGCATGGACCGCTGTATTTCGGTGATTCTTGAGAATAAGAAGGAAACTTTTAGCTTTTATCAAACTTTAAATAGTAAGTTTAAGTCATGTTCTGTTATGTACCAACAACAACTAGCTGTCAGTCAAACCTGTTGCTTGAAGGCGTCTGATTGGTCCATTATTTATGTTCAGATCTTGATTTAGGAACAAAATAGCAAAATGAAAAATTCAGGATTCTGTGTCGCGGGTTCAGATGAACAATTTAAGACCAAAATGACGAGACCACAGCGGCAGGTCCAGAGAGACGAGCGAGAAGACCCCAGTGTGACTCACTGGGAAAAAGGGAGAGAAGGAGCCAGAAAAGCCTCCTGGAGCACTTCCTGTTTGTGCGGTTTGTCCATTCATATATACAGTTTATGATCATGACAAAAACACAAATAAAAGCGCTGGACTAGATGGATTTTTGGTTTTGGAAAATTTAAACGGAGTGATTTTGAGCGCTCAGAGAAGACAATCTCATAAAAACAAGCATCAATGAAGCTAAATATAACTCCAAGTATGTTTTTGATAAGGGTTAGTTAACTTTCAGTGACAACTAGCATGCTAACAGGCACTTCCTCATGATCTGACAATCAAATGTGACGCACGTGAACGTATTTCAACCTCGAGAGCTGCCAATGGGTCAATGACGCATAAGGATTTTCAACAGGCAAACTTTAAAATATAAAAAAATATTAGTTTCTATTAAACTTTTTCAAATATTTCCAGTGTCAGGAGCATAAATCTGTGTTTAACATTTATATGAAGCATTTTTAGTGTAAAATGTCATGTGGTGCGACTGAGAATAACCTTAAAACTGTTTTATTTTCTAAAACATGGTTGGGATATTAATCTAAGTTGTGAGTAATATGAAGTGTACAGAAACAAACTGTTGTGTTTCTTTAGATTTTTAATGCATATTGATATTTTCTTTTGCTCCAATATGACAGTCGCCTGTTTGTGTTTAATGAACAAACTACTGCCCTGGAAAATGCATCAAATGAAGAAAAACGCCTAAAGAACCATTCACCCAAGTCGACTTTGTCTGTTATTAAACTCCGGCCACAGAATTCCTGCTGTTATTAGTCGCACCACATGATGCACGGTCGCACCACATGACATTTTAACACTTTAAGTACAAAAACATGCAGAATAACTCAGGATTTATGAACAAAATGATTTGGTTCCCTGGAGGTCAGAGGTGCTACAGAAATGTGCTGAATTATTATGAGATTTGAACCTTTTTAACTGAGGAAACTGCAACTGGACAGAAAATGTAGGCGTCACGTCACTGACCCATATATGACTATTATAACAGTGGCTCGGTTGGTAGGGTGTTTGTCCAATTTGGCGGTTCAATCTTGTATGAAAATCGCTGGTAGGAACAACAGGCTGGCAGTTTCCACAGATGAATACTGTGTCACTGTGTCCTTGGGCAAGACACTTAACCTAACCTGCCCCCAATTTCTGTGAACACTGACGTATGAATGTGTGATTGACAGTGATGAGTGCTTTGAGAGAAAGTGCTATAAAAATGACCATTTGCCATTTGTGACATTGTGAAATTTAGCTTAATTGACCATAATAAGTGTCTTTTAAACATTAACGTGGGTACGAACAAAACACATAACAAGAACAGCATAACAGAGAACAATTCAACAGCTTTAAATACAAAAAGGCTAGAAATTTTAGACTTAAAGGTACGTGGCTTGTGATTTCTCGGCTTTAAACACCGTACACCACATCTCATCTGTTTTGACTCATGCAGCTTCTCTTTCTTCTGTAACAAAACAAGCAGACGTGAAAACAAACTTTACATTTAGACATATCTTTATACTGTACAGTAAAAAAACCCTGGCAAATATTTTTTTTAATATATATATATATATATATATTCCCATTTTTTCTCTACGGAAAGTGTTCAGCTGGAATTCTGAATCTGCGTGTGCGTCAGCGCCTGTGGCTTCAGCGTGGCGGACGATACCGAAAGCACCGGATGTTCCTTGGGCGGCTGCTGAGGCGCCGGTTGCTTGAGGGAGCCGCTCACGTCGTTGTACTCGTCGACGGGGCTTTCGACCGGGGGGAGGTCGTTGGCCGGGGCGGGCTTGGTCTCTAGCGGGGCCCCTTGGTTCAGGCTGTTGCCGTTCTCCTGCAGGGGCCACATCTCCTGCCAGGTGAGGGACGGGTGGTGGGCGGGCGGTCGGCTCAGGAGGGGCCGGCGCTGCCTGTAGTTTTCCCACACCTGCAGGATGGTCTCCTTGAAGGGTCTGGTGGTCAGGGTGTAGAGGATGGGGTTCAGGGCGCTGTTGATGGGGAGGATGAAGATGACCACCCAAGAGCAGATGGTGCCTGTGGGAGAAAAAATAAGGTAAAAGAAAGAGCCAAAAGCAAAACTCACAAATGACCTGATTCCGCTCTTTTGAACTGTTCCTTAACGTGAACAGTTGGAGCTAAGGATGGGCACGATTAGTCGACTAGAATTTCGTCGATCACGTTCATTTTTAATGGACAAACCGAACGTAGGCTGCTGTAGCGTGAGGAGTCGAGGCTGCGTCTCACAGCACAAACACTGGAGCCTCACAGTCCCACGTCTCGGCTCTGGCTCCTTGGAGATCCCTATATTCCTCAGAGTGCGTTTCCCTGCACATCAGTGTCCCGGGTATGATCGGGTTTTTGAGTGTCCCGGTTTGGTCCTGGTGCAGGTTTATGCAGTGTCCCGGTTACTGCAACAGTCGAGTGTCCAAAAGACAAACACTTTTCAGTCTTTTCATCACAACAGAAGCAAAAATAAATAAAGTGACCGACAGAAATAAAGTGAAATGTACGACCTGCACACGTACAATAATCTGCACTCGTACAATCTCTGAAAACATGAACATCTCCAACGCGACATACGCACAGAACAGACTCAGCATCAGCAGAACATCCTCTGTCACAGGGAGAACACTCATATTCACTGAGTCGAGTCGTTTAGTCCGACAGAAGCATCAGCATAAAGAAAGAGCTGCTTTTGTTAATATCTTTTGCAAATTGTCCATGTGGTTTTAAGTTTAGTTTCTGTAAGACGTAAACAAATGTTTAAAGCTGCATTAAACACATTCTGATCTCACACTGATGAGGCTCTGGAGTCAGGAGGTTTATATGTTGTAAAGTTGAGTTTATTTATGCAGATTAGTAACAGTAATAATAGTGATGATCATTTTAATATAAAAATGTTAAAGATTAAATGATAATCAATCGTTAATTCTCCTGATGATCTATTAAGAAAATTTAATCGAATGCCCATCCCTAGTTTGTTTTTTCTTTTGTTTTTTTTTAAAGAACTGAATCTTTTTCTTTCTAATTATTATTGTTAGTTATGGGATTTTTCATTTTTCATCTTTTAGACTTGTTCATTTCAAAGAAACGTTCAAAAACGGGCTGTTTTCATATTTATTTACATGACAGAAGTGATTTTTATCGACAAACAAATCACAGAGAGAAATGACTAAGCCTAAGATTCGGGTCAAAATGAGAGTGGGAGTTTTTGCCCTTTGAAATGGCTGCACTGCAATCATAATAATTGTAAAACTAATTGTTATTATGATGCCAAATCTGTTTTTTGTGCACAAAGCTCTCATTAATGTTGCCTACTCTGTCTCTGTGCTGATTCTTGTGTTGGTTCAGTATTAATCAGTGTAAAAATGCATTAAAAACTTGAAAGACAAAGATTTGGTTAAGATTTGGTAATAAAAAGTGATTTTGTTATTGGCTGGTTATTATCTGTGGCCTGAAAAAGGACAATTTTCTCTGATAATATAACTGCAGATAATTAATAAGAAGAAGAAGAATCATCACCATTTTTGGCTAGATGTTTTTACTTTTTTGGCTCATCATAGTTATTACATAGTTGACCTGTTATTACATTATGACAGGGGTAATCAAACTAAGGCCTGCGGGCCGACTCCGGCCCACTACGACCCTTTGACCGGCCCCCAACCGCTCTGGCCCCAAATGCTTGAACCGGCCCCATGAGGCAGTCCTCAAAAGTTGACATTACTTTAATTACTTTTTGGCAAAGAATAACATGTCTGCATCTTGTATTTTGTTGATTTTGTCAATTTAAAATGATATTTATATGAAGTATTTATCTTTATATTTAAATAATGATATGATGTCTTTACATTTGCGCTGAATTTCCGTCACCCGACAAGCTTGAAATCAAACGGTGACAGTCGACGCATGTGAACATAAATAGACTATCTGTGGTATTTCAAATTAAAACAAAGTGTGAAGTACTAATTACTTTTACAAACCACTAACGATAAACATGTGTCAGGAGTTATGTGTTGATATAGTTTTATGGCGGGCTGTGCCAGGCTCGTCATTTCTACTCCACTGCCCTGATCCTGGGCCCCATCACAGCCCAGAGCGATACTGTGGCCCCCAGTGAAGAAAGTTTGGTGACCCCTGCATTATGGGCTTATTACTTTTAAACTTGGCCAAAACTATTACTTTTATTGGCTCTTATTACATTATCAGTTGCTACAGCGTCTAATCAACAGCTTGTTTTAATAAATTATTCTTCTGGCAGTGCAAAGTTTTATTTAGATGATGCGTCATTTCAAACACACTCCCACACTCACTCTGAACCAAATCTGAACTTTAGTCATTTCTCTCTAATTAGTTTGTTGTTAAAGTGAGTTTTCACACTGGTTTCTGTCATAAATAAATAGATTTGATTTAATAAATGTCTCTTTGAAGTGAACGCAGCAAAAAAAAAGAAGAAAAAAGCTGTTGAAATTTACGTTCCATTGTCTAAACTAAGAACTATTTTTTTGCACGATCATTGCGGTATCGAAATCAGTATCCAGTATCTCCATAGTATCGAAATCGAGCTTGAAATGTCGGTATTTTGACATAATCGAACCACTGTTTTTATGTGATTCTATAAACTTACCAGACGCTCTTCATTCTTTAACACAAACTTTGAAACTTCTCACAGAAAACGCAGTCCTTTGTGTTGATTTCTTTGTCAACGCCAAGAAAAAAACAACAAAGGAAGCGCCGGTAATAGATCCACAGGAACTTAAGAGCGAGATTGTAAATTGTGGCGACGTGTATTGATTTTATGGCTCCTCATGAAACCTTAACTACTTCTTTATCCGACAGAACAGACTTCTCCCTGAAGGAAACCGATTTCCTCAAACCGTATTATTTCAGATGAGGCGCCACAGGGTGAGGGGAAGGGCAGTAGAGCAGGATCGTACAGTCATTTATTCTACACCAAAACGTCCTTCCAAGGCAATTACGCAATAAATGAACAACATTCAGAACTCAACTGGGAAACCAATTAGAAAAACCCGCGTTAAGAGATTAGATCCACAAATATATCATTTTAACAGATATTGCTCAGCTATCCTCAAGGGCAAATTGTTCCAAAGTTGCTAGACTTTAATTATTTAAGTTGGAATATTTCACACATTCAAACAATTAAAACTTTTGAACTGCCATTAAAAGATGTGGTATAATTTTGATTTCCGCTGGGATAACGTTTGAGCCAAGCCTAATCGAGGCGTGAATGAAAGTTAAGAAACAACACTGGAGGAAAACGACGTAATTTCAGGAAATAATCTAATTGACGCTGATGTTTCTCCAGATGCCCTTCCTGCTGTTTTCCATTTATTCCAGCAGTGTTCGCCTGGCCAGCCGTGACATTCTATACGGGGAAAGTCTGTCTGTTTTTAATGTCCTTGGGCGTATTCTTCAATCCCACTGCAGCTTTCAAGAGTGTCAAAACTGTATTTTGCTACACTTCTGCTTTTGAGGGACAAGGCAATTTCCAACTCTAAAAAACAGTTGTTAAAGGAATTGCATGCAGCCTGCACTCTGCTGCTAAAAAGCACTGGTATCGTAATTGAACAGGTTTTCCATTTCCTTAACCTGCAGGTAGAGGACACATACAAGGTTTTCTCGATCTCAGTATATGGACATACCTGGGCTGGCGCCACCTAGTGCCTCTGCTCAGTTTTATTTCTCTCCGGTGACAGATCAGGAATCAGAATCCACTCGGAGGTTTGCAAGAACCTCGGAAGTTGTAGTCGGTGCTCCGGCCGATCAGTGAAACAGAGTGTTGGTCGGAACCAGCCCGAGTAGCGACAGCGACTGCAGACACTATCCTCCTTTGAACCAGAGTCCAGCACGGGTTCAGGTACCCGCGGATACCCAACGGATGAACCGCAAATTTGAATGAAACGGGTGAAAAATGTTGTGCTGTGTTGGATGCGGGTTCAGGTCGGACGCAGGAGAGCGCGGGTCTAATCTGCGGTTTACAAAACATCATGTGCGAGCAAAAAACAGGGCTGTATTTTAGTGAAAAGCAAAAATGCCACTGTTTCTACAAAATGATGAAATGTGAAATCCAGATGTTTGTGCCGCACGCCCACATTCCCACAAATCTCTGCTACTTTCATTTTCAAAGCACTCATGTGACGTCCTGCAGCTCAAAATGACTCCTGACAAGCTGAAAGGAAAATTTGTGAGTGGAGAGCACAAAGTTGTGGCTCTTTTTGGCTCTTGGACTGATTCGGGTGCGGATTGGGTGTCGGTGTGTATTTATAGTAGGTCGGATCAGGTGCGGATGTATGTATGAGGGGTACGGGTGTGTACGGTTTGTCAAAATCAGACCCATGCAGGACTCTGCTTTGGACTTCCTTTGTCAAATAATAACTTCACATTTTTTATCGTACCTTTAATTCACAAGTTCACCTTGTAGAAACCACAATGCTCTTGACAGACATGTTCACTCTCTGCTTTGTTTGCTGTTGTGCTGCGATTACTCTGACTCCACTGAATGTTCCGGCGCATTACAGACGTCACCACCAAACAGCAGCAATTGGTTAAATCACAAAAGTCCCCGCCGACCGTCGAGTGAACCAATCCTAATGCTGCGAGGTCAGACGGATCAATCAGGCTAATATGTGGCCACACCGGCCTGTCAAAGCCTGATCCCTTCAGATCTCAGAAGCTCAGCAGGGCCTGGTCAGTACTTGGATGGGAGACCACAGGGAATTCCAGGTGCCACAGGGAGACGCCAATCGCAAAAACTGTTGTTGTGTCCTTAGGCAAGACACATCACCCTCATTGCCTAGTATGAAAGTGGTGTGTGCGTGAATGGTGGTGGTGGTCGGAGGGGCCGATGGTGCAGATTGGAGCCTCGCTTCCGTCAGTCTGCCCCAGGGCAGCTGTGGCTACAATAGTAGTTTACCCCCACCGGGTCTGGAGTGAATGAATAATGCTCTGTAAAGCGTCTTTGAGTGTCCTGAAAAGCGCTGTATAAAACTGATGCATTATTATTATATGGACAGACCATGCCTCAGATTTCACTCACTGAACTGCAGAGGCCGCACTGGCATTGATGGACTGCAGTTGATGTTGAGGTGGTGAGTATGTTATAAAACCGGAAGAGCACAGGCTACATACAGCTCCTTTAAGTCATGAATAATAATAATAATAATAATACATTTTATTTATTAGGCGCCTTTCTGGACACTCAAGGTCGTCTTACAACAACATAAACAAATGAAATACGATTTAAAACATACAGTTAAACACCTGCAGTTAAATTGAGTATTTATACTATGAATTATTAGTCATAGAGAATGTTATGAATGTTACGAATGTTATGCAGCTTCAGAATTTCAAGTATTTTTCATCTAGTCCTCATTGTGAAGCGTCTTTGTGTTACCGTGAAAAGCGCTATATAAAACCGATGTATTATTATTATTATTATTATTATAGTCAGTACTGAAGTTGCTGACACACATTACAGTGCACCCATATCAGGTTGGACAAATAATTCTGCCCAAAGTTTAAACTTGTCAGTTTGTCTATTAAAATTAAAAGATTATATTGAATAAACTAGTTAAAAATGTAAGATTCTCTCATACTAATTGCAATATTTTGATTTTTGAAACTATATATCCACCGATCCACAGCGTGCACAAAACCAACCACCATTTCTTGCGGTAAAATGAACGAGTGAAGACCTGGAATGTCGACTTGGAGCAGAGACAGGATCTTGAGGATGAAGATGGGGATCCAGCAGAGCGAGTCGGTGATGACGATGGAGAAGAAGCGCTTGGCGATGGTCACCTCCTTCTTGATGTGGTTGCTGTACTTGGTGGTCTGCGTCCCCGTCCTCTGGATGTTGTAGAACATGCTGGCGTAGGACAGCACGATGATGAGGAACGCAGCCAAGTTCAGACCTGCAAAAACAAAGTGGGTAATGCTTTAGAAGAATGAAAAACTACAATATGTGACTGTGCCGAACAGAGGGGGGAGGGGCGGTAGTTAGTCCGACAGAAGCTCACTGCATCAGCGCAGAGTTGTTTTTATCAGTGCTTATACTTTATGCAAATGAGCCATGCGGTTTGAAGTTTTGTTCCTGTAAAACGTAAACAAATGTGCTCAAAGGTGCATTAAACACATTATTACTCAATGTATATGTTGAGTTTTTGAGTGTTGAGTGTTTTATGTGGAGTGAATAAATAAAAGCATATACCGTATTTTCCGGACTATAAGTCGCTACTTTTTTCCCAGGCTTCGAACCATGCGGCTTTTAGAACGAAACGGCTAAAAGCCGGATTTTTCTTCCAACGCTAGGGGGCGCTCTAACCGGAATTTCGAAAACAAGATAGACAGAAAATTAGAATACGCTACTTTTAATTTAGCAGATATAACACGCATGACAAATTACTAACTGGTAATTATTTTCAAATCCTCGCCCCTTCATCATGAAAAGCACGAAGGAGTTTGTATGATGCAAGTTTTAAGTTGAAGGCATCAATCTTGCTCCAGGAAGGAAACTGTGCTGTTGAGCCCTGCACTATTGCAGGAGCGCGACCGCACGACTCAGGAGCGGGCGGGAGCGGGACTGACCTCTACCTGCTGCTGCTGTAAGCTCGGCATCACTTTCAGCGGAAATGATTAAAGTGACTTGTGGTTTCACTCCACAGGAGAAATGAAGGTAAGGTAAGGTAATTACCGGTTCTTTTCTGTTTTTGACCTCGTTTTAATCAGCACAGTTGCTGCCGTGTTAAAAGGCACTGTTCAGAAAGAATCTGTTCAGGTACATAAATGTACATTTACAGTACAAAATCGTTCTGTATATGCAGAAAAAAATCTAATTTTTCAAAATAGATATCAGCGGCTTATAGCCCGGTTGCGGCTTGTTTTTCTTAATTTTTTTTTTTAATCGAGGGATGCGGCTTATATACCGGTGCCTCTATAGTCCGGAAAATACGGTATATATATATATATATAACATATATAAATAAAAAACAGTTTTTTGTACATTTGTAATTCATTTTGTGCATAATTTTATATTGTTGTTGATAATAAATTAATGAAAGCAACAAAACAACCGGAAGAGCTTGTTGCACCGCAAAAAAAAAAAATCTAGTCAAGTTAAAATGACTGTATGAAAGTTTTACCACGATTTGAGTAAATTTCACTTGACAAGTAAAACGATCTGCCAGTGGAATAAGACTTTTTCTACTTAAAATATGAAAATCCATCTTGCTACACTTAAAATTAGGAAAACAACTTTTTGCACTTAAAATAAGAAACAAAATCGAATGTTGCTTGAATTAAGAAAAAAACACTTATTCCATTATTATTTTATTTTACATATTGTTTTTTTTCCCAGTGTGGGAGCCGAAAGAGCCGGCTCTTTTTAGTGAGCCGAGCCAAAAGAGCCGGGTTTCTAAAAAGAGCCGTAATTCCCATCACTATTGACTATTTACCTGTCACTGTATTTGTCATTGGGTTTCCTCCGGGTGCTCCGGTTTCCCCCATCAACCCAAAACATGCCCGCACCCCTATGAACTAACATCACTAACACCATGATGTCCACCCTCCTGTGGGCTCACCACCTGCAGAGGGGTTCATAGGGGGGGTCAGGTGCTATGAGTATTGGGCAGCAAGCTGCCCCCGCGACCCAGCCGGATTAAGCGGGAGAAGATGGATGGATGGATGGATGGATGTATTTGTCACTGTTTCTTATGTGTCCGATCTAATTGTGAACAGCACTTTGGTCGACTGTGCTGTTTTTAAAGTGGTCTAGAAATAGCATTCTAGACAAAGCAATGATATTTCCATGTAGACAGACAGGTGGCAAACGATAAATATTCAAAACTACAAATAAAATGACCCTTTACTCACCTAGAAATATCACAATGGAGTACACGTGAGCCCAGAGCGTCTCCGGCTGCTCTGCGTGCAGCGGAAAACACACGCCGTTCGTCCCGTAGAAGTTCCGGAAAAGCCCCTTACACACCAGCGGGAAGAAGGCGATCATGAACCCGAAGACCCATATCCCGAAGAGGATGGTGACGGTGCGCCTCCAGCCGGGCGTCAGGTACTGGAACGGGTACACGATGCAGATGTACTTCTCCAGGGTGAGGTAGGTGAGGAGCAGCACCGACACCTCCGTGGAGAGCATGGCCAGGGAGCCGATCACCTGGCACTGGCTGCTGTCCATCCAGGCCTGGGCGTGCCGGTTGTATTCCCCGCGGAACTTCAGGTCGTACGCGCCGATCATGAACAGGTAGATGCCCATGAGTCCGTCTGCGCCTGAAAAACAGAGCGCGAGATCGTTTCAAAGAGGTTAAAAGTTGACGTGAGAAAAAAAAAAACACGATCTGGGAAACGGCAGGCGAATGGTGACCGACAACAGTTAATGTGGAGACTGTAGAAAAGTTGGTTAAGCATTGATCTCTGCTGTTTTTAATCAATGAAAATATGAAAATACATGTAGGTACAGTTAAAATAAGAAAAAACAACATTTTGCACTTAAAATAAGAAACAAAATCAAATGTTGCTTTAATTAAGAAAAAAACACTTATTCCACTGACAGATCATTTCATTTTTCATGCTGAATCTGCACAAATAAAGTGAAATGTTCTTAATTTAAGTCATTTTAACTCACCCAGATATTGTTTTTTTCCAGTGTGCAAATCGATCACATCATTGGAACTAAACTGGGACCAAGTTTAGGACTAGTCCTGGACTACATGAGGACTAAACCTAAACTAGCATTCGAGCAAACACCATTTGAAGTACTTTAGTGCCACAACACTCACAATAATACATTTATAGGTCTGCATTTACATTTGTCATACATTTCTTATATGTACTCATGTATTTATCATATAGAGCCTACAGCTCCAAACATGCACCAGTCAACAGAACTTTGTGTCAGATACAACGTGTTTGGTAAATTTTAGTTCCAGGGTGGGTGGAGAGTCTCTGCCTCAGGTGGAGCAGTTCAGTATCTCGGGGTCTTGTTCACAGTGAGGGGAGGATGGAGCGTGAGGCTGACAGGTGGATCGGTGCAGCGTCGGCAGTGATGCGGTCGCTGTATCGGCCGTTGTGGTGAAGAGGAGCTGAGCCCAAAGGCAAAGCTCTGGATTTACCTCAGTCTCGTTCCTCCCCTCACCTGTGGTCCTGACTCTGGGAACGACTGAAAGGACCAGATCCAGATACAAGCGAAGAAATAAGTTTCCTCCACAGAAGCTGGGCGCTCCCTTAGAGAGAGGGGGAGGAGCTCGGTCACACAGGAGGAGCTCAGAGTAGAGCTGCTGCTCCTCCATGGTGAGAGGAGCAGCTGAGGGGAGGGCATCTGTTCTGATGCCTCCTGGACGCCTCCCTCAGGAGGTGTTCATGTCCCACCAGAGGAGGCCCCGGGGAAGACCCAGGACACTGGAGGGACTCTGTCTGTGGGAACACCTCGGGGTCCAGGAGGAGCTGGAGGAAGTGTCTGGGGTGAAGGAAGTCTGGGAGTCCCTGCTTAGACTGACGCCCCCACAACCCGGCCCCGGATAAGCAAAAGAAAATGGATGGATGGATTAAGGGATTCCCTCTCTGTCCTCAACTGGGCCCAATGGACAAGTTATACTGAAATTGTAGGACCTCCTGCCAGCTGCAGTGTAATATTATGTAATGCAATATTGTCCCGAATATGTAACGGAATAACACTACTTTGTGTTACTTTTGATTTACTTTCTGTTTGTTAAAGGAACTTAGGCTTCATGTAAACTTTAAAAGTATATCAAACACATTTTTCATGTTTTCATGCCGTTACGCCACATCACTGGAGTTACACAGAAGTGTATATCTATATGCTGCACTGATAGGGCTCGACACACACACGTACGTGCTGTTACACACACACGTACGTGCTGTTACACACACACGTACGTGCTGTTACACACACACGTACGTGCTGTTACACACACGTACATGCTGTTACACACACACGTACATGCTGTTACACACACACGTGCTGTTACACACACACGTACGTGCTGTTACACACACGTACGTGCTGTTACACACACACGTACGTGCTGTTACACACACACGTACGTGCTGTTACACACACACGTACGTGCTGTTACACACACACGTACGTGCTGTTACACACACGTACATGCTGTTACACACACACGTACGTGCTGTTACACACACGTACATGCTGTTACACACACACGTACGTGCTGTTACACACACACGTACGTGCTGTTACACACACACGTACATGCTGTTACACACACGTACATGCTGTTACACACACACGTACATGCTGTTACACACACACGTGCTGTTACACACACATGTACGTGCTGTTCACATACAGCTCGGTACCAAACTCAAACTGAAAAGGTTCAGTAAGTACAGATAGTGAAAAACTAACTTTCATGTTGTGTAGTAAGTGCATCACACATGTGTAGAGACTCTTCGCTCTAATTCTCTCTAATTTAATGTCCCATCTCTATTTAAAATTGTATGATGATTATTTATGTTTTGATTTGTTTGTATTGTGATTTTAATGTATTTCTTATTCTGTGAAGCACTTAGAATTACTGTGTGTACGAATTGTGCTGTACAAATAAACTCACCTTGCCCAGAGCCTTCATACGACTAGAATATTTTTGTGTGTGACCTTTTGACTGCCCGTGAATAATGTATAAAAAGCTGTTCCTTATATATCTTCATATCTCCTGTATTTTCACACTTGTTCTTGTACCGCTGGGCTGTGAATTCACAGCATGTGCTCTTTGTTGCTCACAGTTCTACACTGGATCCCACACCTGAGCTTCTGCAGGTGGCAGGTACGTGCTGCATGTACAGAATGTGACGAAACGCTGCTTGACTTTTCCACTTTGGCCTCGATGTGGAAGCGGTGTTCAGGTTCTAGATTTAATGATGTTATAACCTCAGACGGGCGAGGGCCTGTATAACTCTATCGGAGATTTAGAGATGAAGACATTTTTAAAAAGACCAAAATATAGACATCAAAAAAGACTTGAAATGCAAAATGTGCCAAAATGTAGTGATTTATTAAGTTTCTGAGATTTTGAATAAAATTACAGCTCTTGTGGTCATTACTTTACCACATACCTGATTAGCTCTTTTATTTTTATTTGATTTATTTTTTCGGAAGGTGTAGACTTCCGAAAATAGGAATATTTTTGGAAGTATATGAATAGGAAATTTACTTTTGAAACTAGGAGGTGGGTGGTTCCTGTTGAACTGCAGAGAGTTTTTAATGGGTGTTACATAAACAGAAGGATAAAACAACTAAATTCTCCCATATCTGTAATAACTCTCCTATTTCTTTCATTTCACATCAGAAACTCCTAAAATAATGAGAACTTCGCACACCGGTTGCTTTGGATCGGGTGCGTTGGAGGAGAGGGAGCAGCCCCAGAACACAGAGAAAAAAACACCACACACCGTCTTGATGCAAATTCTGAGATTTATTAGGAGCTCCTACAATGTTTCAGCACTAAGCCTTCATAAGGCAGTAGTGGGTCCTAATAAATCTCACAGTTTGCAATTAAGAGAGTGTGCGGAGTTTTTTTCTCAACATGAGCAGGCTTCTGTGAGAGTGAAAACTGACACGCGTCGTCTTTGTAAATCCAGACGTGTGTTTGCAGTTTGAGCCTCTGCTGCAGAACTGATCAGGTGTTTGTAAGACAGTCGGACACGTGTCAGTATCGTGTGTGTAACTCTACAGGCTGCAGCCCACAGGAGACACACAAAGTCAAAGTCTTTGTCGTTCATTTCTTCACATGTAACACACATACAAAGGAATCAGAATGACGTTTCTCACTGTCCCACGCGTAAACAAGACAGGACAAACATTAACCCTTTAACGCCGAGTGTCACAAATGCGCAACAAACCGTCAAAGTATAAGCCGAAAGTGCAGATGCAGAACATCACAGGAACCTTTGGCTGATTGTTGCTTGTTTCTAGTCGTCTAAAATTTGCAACATACCCAAATTTATATTCATTTTTTTCTTTTTGCTATAGTCAAATTAATGATCTCAACTTAATTTACATCTGCTTAATCGCAAAAACACACAAAAACATTTTTATATACATCTTTATAAACCACTACAGTAACCATGAGTAAATAAATCTGAACAGTCGTCTATCACGGGGTCTGTTCAAAAACCAGAAAGATCAGGTCTAAACCAGGACTGAATCAGGTCTAAATTAGGTCTGAACCAGGTCTGAATCAAGTCTGAACCAGGTCTGAACTAGGACTGAACCAAGTCTGAACCAGGACTGAATCAGGTCTAAATTAGGTCTGAACCAGGTCTGAACCAGGACTGAACCAAGTCTGAACCAGGACTGAATCAGGTCTAAATTAGGTCTGAACCAGGTCTAAACTAGATCTGAATCAGGTCTAAACCAGGTCTAAACCTGGACTGAATAAGGTCTAAACCAGGACTGAATCAGGTCTGAACCAGGTCTAAACTAGATCTGAATCAGGTCTAAACCAGGTCTAAACCTGGACTGAAGAAGGTCTAAATTAGGTCTGAACTGGATCTGAACCAGGTCTAAACCAGGTCTGAACCAGGACTGAACCAGGTCTAAACCAGGTCTGGACCAGGTCTAAACCAGGACTGAACCAGGACTGAAACAGGTCTAAACCAGGTCTGGACCAGGTCTAAACCAGGACTGAATAAGGTCTAAACCAGGTCTGAACCAGAACTGAACTAGGTCTAAACCAGTTCTGAAACAGGTCTAAACAAGGTCTAAACCAGGACTGAAACAGGACTGATCCAGGACTGAAACAGGTCTAAACCAGGTCTGGACCAGGTCTGAACAATCATCATTATAATAGTTATTAATAGCAGTTTTATTCATGATTTACACAGTTTGTTTCCTGTTTGCTCCACAGTTTCCACTGGGCCGGGACTATAACTATAGTAAAATACATTTGCTTCGGGGAACACACATATATTAGTCGGTTTTGCTCTGCTAATTATGAGTTTTTTTGTCCAGTCCGACCCTGCCTGGAGTCGTGTTTCGCTGCATTCACACATGTTTCAATAACCCCTGATTATTAGTCCGTCTGCATCTCCAAAGCTCCTTTTTACCAGCTCCTTTTACCTTTTGTTCGGTAGAAATGGGCAATTCTGGGGCTGAAATGATCCAAATGATCCTAGTGAAGGTGTCTGGAGTGTAAAAATACAGAGGAGAGTCAAGATCTATGGAGATATTATAACATAGATCAGAAAATAACTTAATATGGGTAATTTTTAGTGCCATTTCTCAGGGTGACACTATTGGCCCGAACTCCCCGAAGCCGTTCAAATCGCCGTAACGTTCTTATCTTGCTCGAAGCACGTATCACTTTTATAGCTTAACTTAATTTGAAAAATGTACCGACCATTGTCTTTAAATGCCATCCGAGACTTTCCATTTCTGTGTGTTTTGTATGGTTTTCACAGTTCGAACAGAAAGCACCGTGGTATTCAACCTATAATATCATAAAGGTCATATCGACGGTGATAACGTGATGGTGATGACTCCACCTACTCGCCTGCGAACGTGACGGAAACAAAGCTGATAGCGGTAATGTTGCTTTTGCATATTCATAGCTACAAACTTATGAATATGTATTGGTATTCTGTGGTTGTTTAGTATTATCTGCTATGCGATGCCAGTGAATGCAACGAATAAACATGTTTAAAGAGCCCATATTAAGCTTCTGAGCCGTTATAATACTGTTTCCTCATGAAAAACACAACTGTAGTCGTGTTTTGTCTCATTCACACGTTTATATTAGTGCTGTCAAAAATATCACTAACTCGAAACAATTTTAACGGCATTAACATTTTTATCGTGAGATTAATACACTTTGTGACTCAGTGGGCTAGTTTTGCTGTGGCCACTGCTGTAACGTTACAAAAACTACACGATCCGGCTGTAAACAGGATAGAAAACAATTTGCACGAAACTGAGAAGTCCCGTTTGGAGGAGGTGGGCCAAAGCACGGCACATCTGCGCACATGCCAATGCCACAACAAGGACCACGGACAGCGACAGAAAGACATCCTGCTGGACCCACCCTCTCCCCCAAAACCTCCAGCTCCACCACGTGACACACAAACCGCGGCGTGCGATGATGCCACAGCCGCAGCCGGGCAGGTGCGAACGAGGTCCACAAAACCCCAGGCAAGTGTGCCCGAGCGCGGCCCAAAAGTCCAAGTGCAAGTGCCCCCCGAGCATCAGGTGTTCGGGCGACAAACACAGTCTAACTGGAGATCACTGGACGTCCTCCAGTCATGAGAACGACCTCAGTCACAGCCATAGACCGTCAGCCGTTATGTGACTGTTCTGAAGACAGAAGAGGCACTTTGTTCACTGTTGCAGAGCACAAAGTGTCTCACTGATGATGGTTCTGGTTTGCGAGGCTCCTGACTACAGTCGCTGTAACGCTCCGACAATCCATCCAGCGGTGCAGTTTCATAGCTTAACAAAGTCGCACTAAAACATTTTGACAGATTTTTGAGCGCTGTGAACCGCATAAAATCGGTTTGAAGTCAGTAAACACAACCAGAATTAATACATAAGGCGCACTGTCGATTTTTGATAAAATTAAAGGATTTTAAGTGTGCCTTATAGTCTGAAAAATAAGGTATAAAAACGTTTTGAAGTATTTTTCTTACTGTGAGTGAACTTTCCTCTCCAAAGATCTTGGCTTGGTCGTCTCACCTGCTTGTCTCCGTGTGGACAGATGCTTTTATTGTTGTGGAGCAATCCAAGCAAAGTAATAATCTCTCCATGGAAACAAGCAGGCAGATCCCCATGTAATGTTCCCCATGTAATGTTCCCTCTCATTTTTTTCAGCACTGAGCAAATTGAAATGGGTCTGAGCCTCAGCAGCAATGTCAGAACAGTCATCAGCAGAATGGGTATAATCGATCATCATGCAAATAATCACGTCAGCAATATCTATTTATTTATATTTATTAACTTGAGTTTGGTATAACAGCAGGTTTAGCACTGGGATTGTGGTCACTGCACTGAGATTTTTACCCTCTGAGCTAGAAAAGAACAAAGAAGAAAAGGAATTCATCTGAACAGAAACATAAATCTGATATCAGCAATAAAGTTTCTGCACTGAATTCCTCAGGAGACAAAGACAGGGAAATGATACACCTCTGAAACTGTGACACAACATGGATTAAATACTCAAATATACTCAAATGTCAAATGTTCATCACAGTTATATTTGTGTCTTTACATTCAGTCCAAATGAAATAAGAATCTTTTACACAGGTTTAAATACTGTCTGTGCTGGTTTAAACAACTTTGGAGCAGTTCTTTGTGAACCACAATCCATAAATCAAACCGAACGTTTCCAAACACGATTGTACAAGTTCTACTGCAGCAGATTCTTCATTAAAATCTTCTGCAAATAAATAAACTCAACTTTAGAACATATAAACCATAACTGCATTTGACTGAAGGGTTTTCATTTCTCATTCCGCACTCTTCTCTTCTCTCTAATTTAATGTCCCATCTCTATTTTACAATTTTATGATGATTATTCATATTTTGATTTGTTTGTATTGTGATTTTAATGTATTTCTTATTCTGTAAAACACTCTGAATCACTTCATCACTGTACGGATAAACTTGAGGCGCATCAGCCCGTTTGATCATTTAATGCAGCTTTGTGCACATTTGTTTATGTTTTAAAGAAACGAAACTTAAAACCACATTAAAACCACGGTAATTTGCATAAACTGTAAGTGCTGAAAAAAACAGCTCGGCCCCACTGATGCGTCAGCTTCTGTGGGACTAAAAGACACGACTCAGTGGAATATGAGTGTTCTCTCTGTGACAGAGGATGTTCTGCTGATGGTGAGTCTGTTCTGTGCGTATGTCACATTGGAGATATCAGTCTAATAAAAAAAAAAAGAGCAATTAATCATGTTTGCGGCAGATCCGAGACCTACACGGCACGTAGCTTAGAGGGAACATAGTCCCCGTGATAAAGGTTACACAGATGTTTGGGTTTTATGGACTTAATTATAAAAATAATGTCTGTAACATGAGGCGTCACGGATTTATGAACAATACAATCAACAATACCAAGTCCAGCAGGGAATCCTCCTGTGGCTGATGATAACTGAATAACTTTCTAATTCAATTTCCATTTTACTTTCAAGGACAATCATGGGACTGGCAAACGGGCACAGAGGGAATGGGCTGATATCGGAATCACTACCTGATACCGTTTGTGGAAAAGGCCATTCGCATATTGGCCTTTTAGTTGCGCCGCCGCAGATAGAAGCCATAAACTATTGCCAAACTCATTTCACGGTCAATTTGTGTTCACGAGGAACACGTGGCTCTACAAGAAAAGCCTCATTCTGCTTCATTTGTTTACTTTGGTTCGTTCTCGTTGGCGACAGAAGAGGGAGCGCCAACGTCTAATGCCTCTTTGGACGTGGAGGTGGAAGTTTATAAAGTTTATTTCCTATATTTTAAGTTAGAACATGTGGTACCAAGTTGACAAGCATCTTTAAAATTAATTATTAACGTCACAAAAATGCAAATCTCTTATTAAATGTACTTCACACTGTGTAGATAAGCAAATAATCTTCATTCTGAAATAAATATGCATCCTGCGCAAACAGACACTGCATAAGCAAATCAACACGTTATAAAAACAATTTGCAAACTATAAAAAAAAAGGTGAAGACGACTTATACATTTCTGCAGAGACAGATGCAAATTGCCAGGAGAGAAAAAGCCACGTTAATAATTATGGGCGACACCAGTGACAGTTCTTTCATTATAGTTTCAATGTGAAGAAACGTGGGGAAAAATGCACTTGTACAACAGAAGATTAAAACACACACACGCACACACAGAAGAGGTTTCATTATGTTTCTAGATAAAGCAATAGGCTGTTATCACAACGTTATTTTTGAGCAGCTTCATAAATCTGCCCCAACACCAAATCTTCATCCAACAAGGAACAAAGAACAGATTCTGTCCATGAAGAGTTTATCCACAACGATCAAGGGAAGAAAGACAAAAACTTAAAGGAAACGACGACGAGCATCAGTGAAACGACTGAGCAACACAAACGTTCTGGTCCTGAAGAAAACAGAAGGAACTTGTTCACTCAGACTGATTCTAGAATAAAAAAAAAAAGATAAAAAATAGATTTTGTGATGTCGATATGAGCATGGACAGATTTGTGCAGTTTAAATGCTACAGATTAAATGTCGACCATTTAAATTGTCTGTGCTGATATTTCTACATCACAACATCAGTCGTTTCACTGATGCTCGTCGTTGTTTCCTTTAAGTTTTCATCTTTCTTCCCTCGATCGTTGTTGATAAATTCTTCATGGACAGAATCTGTTCTTTGTCGACTTGTTGGATGAAGATTTGGTGTTCTGCTGCTCAAAAATACACAACACTTTTCCACAGAGATTTTGCCGTAGAAAAGAATCAACCGGAAGTTGCGCGACTCAACATCGCTGCACTTCCTGTCGTTGTGATAATCGTCTAGTTGTGTTTAGTTGTGTTGTAGTTGTTGACCATCATAACATGTTGATACCAATAAATGTTCCACACATACTTTCTTAAAAGGTTTGGAGCTGCCGCAACTATTTCTTTTTTTTTTTTTTTTTTAATGATTTTTGTAATTTTCTGTAATAACAAAGTAAACAACATAACTAAATATACATACAACGAACACATATACAAAACAAAAAAAGCAAAAACAAAACAAAAAAGCACAAAAACACAAAAAAGAAGGGATGGGGGTTGTGTGTAGTACAGAGTTTCTCAATACAGTGCATAATTAGAGTATTTACATTTTAGAGCTGCCAAATCAAATTTGCATTTACATATTTTCTGTTCCCTTATAGCTTTGTTTTCTGTGTAATTAATTAATCATTTATATATACACTTTTTTTGCATCCCCACAGTGCACTTCCACTTACACTAGAGGCACATAAATACATGTACATTTTGCCATTTTCCTTTTCATACGACTGTGTTATTCTCTTTTACTTTGTCCAGATGAAGTTTAGCCCTCCTCCACATATAAGTGCTCTGCTGATAAAATATTTACAACACTATAGACCCACATTAAGGCTGTTCTGTAGTTCAACAATGATTTATGATCGTGTTTGGCCGCCGGACCCTCCTCCTGACAGAGGGAGCAGCGTCTACAGCTCACGGGGAGGCTGAATGTCACTGACCAAATCTAAAGTTATTATAATTCTTACAGACACTCACAGCAGAGGGAGATGATGCACATGGCGTGGAGCTTGTTCTCGGAGCGGATGTAGGACCTCATGCAGATCACAAAGATGTTCCCGAAGCACGTGGTCGCAGAGACGACCCACACGAACACCCGAAGGACAATGTTAGCGAGCAGGTCCTCGAACGAAGAGATGCCGTCGGTGTTGGGCTTACAGCTGCGCACATGGGGGGCGTATCCACAGTACTGGAACTTCTTAAAGTATCTACAACATGTAAGAGGAAGTCGAGTTACTTAAGAGGCTGCACAGTAAAGACACTGAAGCTGAAATAAAAAGATCAGTGGAGCTTAGATCTGCAGAGAACATCACAGCCTTAGCAGGAATTGATTTTATATTATAAAGATCTGAGGGACATTTGAAGTCCGGTACATGAGGTCTTTAGCTTCACCTAATTTAATCTCATGAGATAACATGAGTTAATGAGGCAACTTCATTATTTTTTAATTTACTTAAATAGAACACAATGATAGCTTTACATACAGCTGACCTGTGTGACTGAACAGCAGAAGTGGTGCATACAAACAAAGCATTAGACTCCAAAACGTTCAAGAGTTTGATGATTTGGGATGTTTGTGTTTATTTGGCTGTAAAAGTGGTTCTGATTGGCCAAGGACAGAGCGCAGGACCACACAAGCCTCCACCAGCCCTTTGGTCAGAATGTTTTATCTGTCCAAGGTGGGAATCTGTGGAATAGTCTTCCACAGACACTGAGAGAGTCCTAAGTACAGCTCTAACACTGAGAGTCCTACGTACAGCTCTAACACTGAGAGAGTCCTACGTACAGCTCTAACACTGAGAGAGTCCTACGTACAGCTCTAACACTGAGAGAGAGTCCTACGTACAGCTCTAACACTGAGAGAGTCCTACATACAGCTCTAACACTGAGAGAGTCCTACGTACAGCTCTAACACTGAGAGAGAGTCCTACATACATCTCTAACACTGAGAGAGTCCTACGTACATCTCTAACACTGAGAGTCCTACGTACATCTCTAACACTGAGAGAGTCCTACGTACAGCTCTAACACTGAGAGAGTCCTACGTACAGCTCTAACACTGAGAGAGTCCTACGTACATCTCTAACACTGAGAGAGTCCTACGTACAGCTCTAACACTGAGAGAGTCCTACATACAGCTCTAACACTGAGAGTCCTACGTACAGCTCTAACACTGAGAGAGTCCTACGTACAGCTCTAACACTGAGAGTCCTACGTACAGCTCTAACACTGAGAGAGTCCTACGTACAGCTCTAACACTGAGAGAGTCCTACATACAGCTCTAACACTGAGAGTCCTACGTACAGCTCTAACACTGAGAGTGTTCTACGTACAGCTCTAACACTGAGAGTGTTCTACTTACAGCTCTAACACTGAGAGTCCTACGTACAGCTCTAACACTGAGAGTGTTCTACTTACAGCTCTAACACTGAGAGAGTCCTACCTACAGCTCTAACACTGAGAGAGAGTCCTACGTCCAGCTCTAACACTGAGAGAGTCCTACTTACAGCTCTAACACTGAGAGAGTCCTACGTACAGCTCTAACACTGAGAGAGTCCTACGTACAGCTCTAACACTGAGAGAGTCCTACGTACAGCTCTAACACTGAGAGAGTCCTACGTACAGCTCTAACACTGACTCATTGCATTAACATGTGCCGTCCCTTTACAAATAAATAATATAGAGTTTAGATTCTTTGTGCAGACCCGTTCTGACGACAGAGTGGGTTTGTTCTGAAAAGTCGGCAGCAAAGGTAAAAACTCAATTTACTTAACATAACCCCGGTTCTATGAGTGCAGGGGCTTTGGGTCCCTTCGGGTTCAGGCAGTATTAGCTCGAGCTCGGTCAGGTTGAATTTTCAGAGCCCGATCTAAACGCTAAGGACAGAACCAATGACGAACGAGGCAAAAAAAAATCAATTTGGTGGTTTTGCTCTGAGGCCAGTTGGATTTAAAGTTTGTCATTTGGATATTTTCACTCCAAAATCCAGCCAGAATTCGTTTAGCTAAATTAAGAAAGACTTCAGAATGAAAGATGAATCATTTTGACACTAAAAATCTTGCCCAAACAACCACTTGTTTTATTCACATGTCAAACAGAAACATTATAACATGTCTTAAAGCTCAAAAGAGTCACTTTTACGTAATATAGGACCTTTAAAAGCTCCTGTAGCTCCCCAAAAGAGTCATAAATCACACATATTAGGCTGTACATGGATAATATTTTTTGTTTTTTAATATGAATCTAACTGTTCTCGGGACTCTTGCTCTCTCACATTTATATTTGTGTAAAAAATGTGTCTGTGGAGGAGGTTGGAGACCCCTGGTGCATTCTCTTCTCCCATAACCCTCTGACCTTGGATGTACCGTTGCCATGGGGCTAGATGTGCCGTACCGGGGGTCGGAGGTTGTCAAAACATACATTTCAATGAACACTTGACCTCGCTTACCACGCAGATAAAAACAGAAATATTTCCCTACTGTTGCCAAGATGCTGTGGAATTGTTAATGGGAAATAAATGTTCCGATATTACACAAAATCCGCTCTGTTGAACTTTAAACCATGTTATAATGTTCCCTCAACAAAAACATACTGAGAGTTGTGCTTGTTTGTGTAACTCTTTACTTATCATTGGTCTATCTGCTCTGTTCCACCTTGTGATGTCATGTAGTGGTAGTCTTTAGTTTTGGTTTGTTTAGTACATCCATCCATCCATCCATCTTCTCCCGCTTAATCCGGCTGAGTCGCGCAATACTCATAGCACCTGACCCCCTATGAACCCCTCTGCAGGTGGTGAACCCACAGGAGGGTGGACAACATGGTCCTTGATGTTAGTTCATAGGGGTGCGGGCATGTTTTGGGTTGATGGGGGAAACCGGAGTACCCGGAGGAAACCCATCCAGACACGGGGAGGAACATGCAAACTCCACACAGAAAGGCCCGGGCGACCCGGGGATCGAACCCGCAACCTTCTTGCTGTGAGGCCTGAGTGTTGCCACTCAGCCACCGTGCCGCCTTTGTTTGTTTAGTACAGATACAGGCAATTCCAGGGCTGAAATAAACTATTATCACAACGGCAGGAAGTGCGGCGATGTTGAGTCTCGCAAATTTTGGGTCAGTGCTTTTCTACGGCAAAATCCCTGTGGAAAAGTGTCGTATATTTTTGAGCAGCTTCATAAATCTGCCCCAACACCAAATCTTCATCCAACAAGGAGCAAAGAACAGATTCTGTCCATGAAGAATTTATCCACAACGATCAAGGGAAGAAAAACGAAAACTTAAAGGAAACAACGACGAGCATCAGTGAAACGACTGAGCAACACTAACGTTCTGGTCCTGAAGAAAACAGAAGGAACTTGTTCACTCAGACTGATTCTACAATTAAAATTAAAAATCGATTTTGTGATGTCGATATATTAGCAGAGAGGGAGAGATTTGTGCAGTTTAAATGCTACAGATGTTCACAGATTAAATGTCGACCATTTGATCGTTGTGGATGAATTCTTCGTGGACAGAATCTGTTCTTTGTTCCTTGTTGGATGAAGATTTTGGTGTTGGGGCAGATTTATGAAGCTGCTCAAAAATATGCGACACTTTTCAACAGGTATTTCGCCGTAAAAAAGCACTGACCGGAAGCTGCGTGACTCAACATCGCCGCACTTCCTGCCGTTGTGATAATCGTCTATTGTGCAAATGATTCTAGTGAAAAACACAGTCCTGTTTTACCATATATCAGAAGATGGAAGATGGAGTGTTTTCCGTTTGAGAGAAGAACTCAGCCTAAACATGCAGGGTCTGTGTGTTAAACATCAGGGATTGAAACAAAACACAACTCCAGGTGTGTTTGTGATGAGGAAACATCATTATAACATAGATCATAAAGTGGCGTAATATGGGCTCGTTAAAAAAAGATTCTTCTGTGAGGATAATGATTGTATATCCCTCAGTGCTGCTGCAGAAACCTGTTAGGAGCAGCCCTCTCCAAATCTGGAGCTAGTCTTGGTCAGGACTTCCTTAACTGCCTCCCCTAACCGCATGTCGGTGCCTAACCAGCCATTTTGGAGATAAAACATCTGCTATTGTTATTATATATTGTTATTTATGGTGATTTCTTGTGATTTGTGGTGAGTTGTGTGGTATAAAACAGCCAAATGTCCCAGGACTACAACACTAAATACAACACTAAATACAACACTAAATACAATCAATCAATTAAATCCTGTCCCACTGTAACTGTAGGCTTTATCTGTATGTTTTAATTGTACTTAATTTGTTTACGTTGTTTAAGACGACCTTGGGTGTCCAGACAGGCACCTAATAAATAAAATGTATTATTATTATTTTTAAAATGCAAAGAGATCGCAGATAGTTAGTCTAGTTTCCAGATCAGATAGTTGACTCACCTGTTTAGCTTAGCTTTGTGGGGGGAGGGAAATGTGGGATCGTTCTGTTTTTAATCACTATAAAGCGCTTTGGGTTGCATTTTGGTATGAAAAGCGCTCTCTAAATAAAGTTTGATTGATTGAGACAGCGGCCACACCCTGCGCAGGGCGTGTTCATTCAGCGCTCCCTCGCTCACTGTTTCTCCAGTTAAAGTGATCAAATAACTTACTTTAAGCACTTTTTCCAAGTGCTTTGTCTTCTTAACCTCGGGACAAACACCGCTGTGCACGAACGAGCCCGTTTAGTGAGTCAATACGCCTCTCGGGCTCAGCCTCTGTCTCTGCATCTGCGGCCGCTCATTTACCACAGAAAAATGCACTAGGAGTTTAAACTAGACGGTTTTATGTATTGTGTAATCACTAGGAAAGGGTGGTTTACTTTATGCGTGTGTATTGCTTCAAAAGTTGCGTTGTGTTAATGACATGAGTATGAAGTCAGAAAAGGAATATAACGACGCTGAGCCCAAAAGTTTGTGATGGAGACGTTTTATTGAAGCCGAGAGTCGAGCTGAAGCTGAAGAGGAGAAAGTTCCCGCTCCGGGGCGAAGTCAGACTTTCACGGAGGAGACGGTAAAGCCCAATTTATGGTTCTGATCCAAACGTGTTTGTGTGGACCGCCGTGCACCTCCCAAACTTTCTAACAAAACGACGCAGACGATCAGGTCTGTGATTGGTCCTCTGCACCGCTCTACATTTCCACTGCTCCGCTCATTCTAGACTTTGAGTAATAATGTGTTTAATGCAGCTTTGCGCACATTTGTTTACGTTTTACAGAAACAAAACTTCAAACTTCTGTCTTCCCAATGACGAACGAGGCAAAAAACTCAATTTGGTGGTTTTGCTCTGAGGCCAGATGGATTTAAAGTTTGTCATTTGGATATTTTCACTCCAAAATCCAGTCAGAATTTGTTGCGCTAAATTAAGAAAGACTTGAGATGAATCATTTCAAGACTAAAAATCTTGCCCACATAACCACTTTTAAAGGGCCTGTATGCACTATTTTCTGACTGATGTTATAATGTTGTTTCCTGATCAAAAACATACCTGGAGTTATGTTGTTTTATTCACATGTCAAACAGAAGTTATAACATGTCTTAAACCTCAAAACAGTCGATTTTACGTAATCCGCTCATTCTAGACTTTGAGTAATAATGTGTTTAATGCAGCTTTGGCACATTTGTTTACGTTTTACACAAACCAAACTACAAATCTCATGGCTCATTTGCATATAGCTCATTTGCATACAGTATGAGCGCTGATAAAAACAGCTCGTGCGCTGATGTTGATTCGATCGAACGAGCTGCAGAGTTTGGTTTGATCAGAACTTGTGCCTCGTCTTCAAATATAAAGCTGCGACTCTGTTTCTGAATGGTACAAAATAATTCTTAATTAGTCACAGTAATACCGTAAACCCTGCTAAAATGTTGAGATGGTTTAATGGTATAAAAATGTGGATATCGCCCAACCCTACTCGACAGTTGGTGCAATAATAGAGGCAGAGAAAGGTCAATGTGATGCTACTTCCTGTTGTGCCAATATGTTTTCCAATGTTTTTTTTTTTTTTACAGTTTTGGGCAGGTTTTTAACAGTTTTGGGCAGGATTTTTACTGTTTTTGCCAGGATTTTAGCAATTTTGGACAGGATTTTTATAATTTTGTGCAGAATTTTAAGAGTTTGGGGCAAGTTTCTAACAGTTTCGGGCAGGATTTTAACCGTTTTTGCCAGGATTTTAGCAATTTTGGGCAGGATTTTAACAGTTTTGGGTTTGTGCACTGATGCTGATGCGATCGAACGCGCTGCAAAGTTTGGTTTGATCAGAACTTGTGCCTCGTCTTGAAATATAATGCTGCTCTTCTATTTCTGAATGGTACAAAATAATTCTTAATTAGTCACAGTAATACCGTAAACCCCGGTAAAATGCTGAGAAGGTTTAAGGGTATCAAAATGTGGATACGGCCCAACCCTACTCGACAGCTGGACAGAATTCTGAGAGGTGCAAAGAATCAGGGTGATGCTACTTCCTGTTGTGCCAATATGTTTTCTCTAGTTTATGTGACAGAGCGTCGGGAAGAGGTGAAATCTGGTGTGGAGGAGGAAACAACACAGCGCCCTCTTGGAAATCTGCTGTGAGGAACTGCGTGGACCAATGAAGAAGACGCACACGGCTTTAACCAAATAAGGCTCGATACACAACTCAAATGTTTCGACAAGGAGGAGCGACGGGTAAGAAAAAAGGCTTCAGGGGCGAGGAAGAAAACAAACTTCGAGCGCGGACCGGATCAAACGGATTTGTATTAGCTCAGGGACAGAAAGTAGAACCCTCCTGCTTTGTATTCAAGAGGATTTTTGCCAGTGTTCAGTTCAACAAATAGAAGCGAATTGAACTTTTCTTGTCTGTGAATCCTTCTCCATTAACGAGCACTCGGAGGAAAGAGGTTAATGCAATGAAGAACATTTAGTACGGCTATTGGGAAAAGTGGGAAGGTATATTGCCGTCATTAAGTAGAGGTGGAACTTAAGTGCAGCTCTTAAATACTTAGTACTGTCCTAACTAGAGGTGGAAACAAATGTTAAAATAAAATTATAGGAGTCAGATAAGTGGAAAAAAAATACATCGCTCCGAACAAATGTTTAACTGAGCCTTTTTACAGCTAAAGAAATGCGGATTATCAGGGTTCAAGACTCCCAAGAGAATAATTTTCCCCCTTTTTCTTGTATAAAGCAAATAAATCATTAAAGCTTAAAGCATTTATTAGTAAAGGTGATTATTAGGGATGTAACAATAACCGAAATCTGGTGATATCGTATCGTCAAAGGTCTCACAATAATATCGTGGACCATCACAATATATCGAATCCCAAGTCTCTTTGCTTAAATGAACAGTTCTGATGCGGAAATAGCTAAAAAAAAAAAAAAACAGAGGGAACGACATAGACCATGATCCTTTGCTCCGTTTCAGTGCAGACGACATGAAGAAATAACTGTTCTAAGCACTTTTATTATTGTTATTCTTTGGATTAAGTCTTTTTTAAAGGCATTTTTAGAGGAAAACGTTGCAGTTTCACAGTCAAAATATTGCAATAAATCTGGTACGGTGAGATATATTGTGAAAATATCGTACAGAGAGATTTGGATATCATTACACCCCTTATTATAGATTTTTCAAGACTCGTTATGTTCATTTTTGCTTGTTTTAACCTTAACTGAATTGCAAAATCAGTACAAGGTTTCAGGGTGTTCATAAGTATTTTAAAAGACTTTTCAATAATCTAGTTTTGTTTTTGGAAGAGTTCTGTTTTCTCAGAAGACAGAACAAGCAAACAAAGTCACTAACCTTGACTGGACACATGACATTCTGTCTCAAACGTTTACTCTTTAGGACCTCCACATGTGACCCACAAACGGCATTTTTCATAGAATCTCAAGTAAATACAAATCTGTGAGCATGATATGTGATTTTCTGAGTGATTAAGCCTCAAATGCACAACTGCAGGAATATCCAAACATGTTTTCTTGCTAAAAATACTACTTTAAATGAGGAAAATTGTTTATAACATTAAAAGTAGGGATGATTTATCAGTTATCAGTGATATTGGAGGATTTTCACAGATATTTGGCACAGATTTCTTTTTCTGCACTGACCCAGTCGCTGTCATCGACGTTTAATAGAAAATGTATAAAAATGAGTTGGCTTACATGTGAGTCAGGTACTTGAGCGGCTCGAACATCCTCCTCTGGATGTTGTCTATCTCGATGCCTTCGATGCTCCTGGAGGGAAAAAAAAGTGCATTGATTTGGTCTAATGAAATGAACGGACACGAACACCACCAGACAACATTCTGCAGAAAATTTTTCGTTTTTATTTTATTGTTTGTTTTCAGGATTATTCACATTTAACATTCTCACAGAGCCATTGAAATTATGAATGAACACATGGAACAAAAAACTGACTCAAAATAAGTCAACTCATTTTTTTTTAAATGGCCACTTTTTGCTTTGCAGTATATCAGTTTTGAGCAGGTTTTGAAGTTTTTTGGCAGGTTTTTAACAGTTTTTGACAATATTTTAACAATTTGGGGCAGGATTTTAACAGTTTTGGGCAGGATTTTAACTATTTTGGGCAGGATTTTAACAGTTTTGGGCAGGGTCTTTTGTTTGCTGTCCTCTGGTTCCACACGAGTGCACAGGCTGCAGAGACGCCCTGCCCGACAGCAACAGCCGTAATGAAATATCATCACAGTCGTCAAGTGTCAGACCTTGAGTCCATGACAAGACCGAGTCCAAGTGCCTCCAAGACCGAGTCCAAGTGCCTCCAAGACCGAGTCCAAGTGCCTCCAAGACCGAGTCCAAGTGCCTCCAAGACCGAGTCCAAGCGCCTTCGAGACCGAGTCCAAGCACCTTCAATACCGAGTCCAAGCACCTTCAAGACCGAGTCCAAGCACCTTCAAAAGCGAGTCCAAGCACCTTCAAGACCGAGTCCAAGCACCTTCAATACCGAGTCCAAGAGCCTTCAAAACCGAGTCCAAGCACCTTCAAAACCGAATCCAAGCACCTTCAAAACCGAGTCCAAGCACCTTCAATACCGAGTCCAAGCGCCTTCAAAACCGAATTCAAGCGCCTTCAAGATTGAGCGCCTTTGAGACCAAGTCCAAGCGCTTTCAATACCGAGTCCGACACCTTTAAGACCGAATCCAAACGCCTTCGAGACCGAGTCCAAGCACCTTCAAGAGTCCACGCAAACTGAGATAAAGTGCGTTAATATTTTTAATGCGTTAATTTCTTTGTAATTAAGGCGTTAATGTCCCACCCCTAAAATAAATACATTCTGAACTGGAGCTCACTGAACCAGTTTCTTATCTCGTCTTGTGGGAATTGTGATGACTGACCAAGTTTTGTCTAAAAACGTGATCGAAAATGCTTCTGAAAGTGTGTAAAAGGTACTAGTCTACTTTAAAAAAAAAAAAAAAATAATTATGATGATTATTTATGCTTTGATTTGTTTGTATTGTGATTTTAACAAGTTTAAGTTTGAATTACTTTACTCCAGTAGTGTTTTTCATGTCTAATAATACTTACTTTTTAAAATTTGGGTTCAGTATGAGCCGTACTCTTACCATCACTGCTACTTGAGGATTGTGAAGCTAAAAATAAATTCAGTTATTTCACTTGTTTTCTTTTTATGTCATTCCATATATTTAGCTTCATACATATTTGATGTTTCAATAGCTGCAATGTAGAAAGTAAAAAACAAATCGAAGCAACCTTGAATGAGAAAATAGAGAGAATTATAGTAGATACATTAAAATACCATCTGCTGTACACATGAAACACTGAATACATTTAAAGTGCTGCAACGAAAGTCATTTTAATATAGATCACGGTGCTATTATACAGCAAAAAAGAATATAATAATGAGCCCGGCACTTACAATGATTTGAGTTTGTGCAGCTTGTCGAAGTGGTTGTCCTTCAGCTCCAAAATGGGGTTGTATGAGATATTACTAAAAACAAAAAGAAATGCACAAAAGGGAAGGTGAATTTATCTTGTTACACAATTCAAAATACTTCAAAACAGTGCAGATTCTTGGTATTAGTAGGAACAGGCTTTACACGACCCTCATTCAATTCTATTCAGAGATTTATATGAAAAGTTGTCATTTCAAACTACACCATTCACTGACTCCAAAAATGTAAGCAAATCTTTTTCAGTAATATCTGGTACTGTTATTGTTGCCAGTCCCTTCTACTTCTACTGGGACTGGACCACAGAGAGTGAAAAACCATTGCCTTATCACACGTTTCTCAAATAAAAAAGACGTTTCTCTCAAACGTTCTTGAATATTCAGAAGAAAACATATTTCTTCCTTTACGTAAATAATAAATAATAACATAAATAATAGTTCTGCACTGGGAAAAATCAATATCTAGATAAGTTAAAATGACTTAAATTAAGAACATTTTACTCTGAGTCAATTCAACTTGACAAGTCAAATGATCTGGCAGTGGAATAACATTTGATTTTATTTCTTATTTTAAGTGCAAAAAGTTGTTGTTTTTCTTATTTTAAGTGTAGTAAGATGTATTTTTGTATTTTAAGTACAAAAATCATTTTATTGTCAAGTGAAATTTACGCAAATCACGGTAAAACTTTCTTAATCCAAGTCATTTTAGCTTGACCAGATGTTGTTTTTTTGCTAATCTGTGCTTTTTCTTAGCGTTATTTTTTGTTTTTCACACTTTCACGTGTGAGCGGACGCAAACGGATCATGTGTCACTCTGATTGGTTAATGCTCCGCTCAGTCACGCTCAACTAAAATCGAGGAGACAGGATAAGTTTCCAGACCCACTCAGCTTTGTACATTTTTGTCAATCCGTGTGCTTCATGACAGAACCTGTAACTAGTGTCTAGTTTCTGTAACACCAAAGAAAATAAAACCAAAACCCCCACTGTACATTTTATAGTCTAACATGTCCACAAAATGAAAAAAGAATTGTACGCCAATTTCTTCAAGTATCAGAAATATAATTCACAGGTCTTCCCAGCAGTTTTGCACATAAAATGCCTCAATGTTAAAGGTGCATTGCACAACTTTTCTGATGGAGAGTGTGTGGAGCCTGACTCATGAGCCGGCTTCACTTGGTGGAAACTGTGACCTCGCAGCATTAGGATTCGTTCACTCGACGGTCGGCGGGGACTTTTTTGTTTTAACCAGTCGCTGCTGTTTGGTGGTGACGTCTGTAATGCGCCGGAACGTTCAGTGGAGTCAGAGTAACAACGGCAAACAAAGCAGAGTGAACGTGTCTGTCAGGAGCATCGTCGTTTCTGTGAGGTGAACTTGCAAATTAAAAGGTACGATAAAAAATGCTAAGTTATTATAAGTCCAAAGGAGGATAGTGTCTGCAGTCTGATGTCACATCTCGGGTTGGTTTTGGCCAACACACCGCTTCTCTGATTGGCCGGAGCGCCGACTACAACTTCCGGGGTTCTTGTAAAACCTCCAAGTGTATTCTGACTCCTGACGAGTCGCTGCAGAGAAATTATATGAGGAGGCAATAGGTGGCGCCAGCCTGGCTAATGTGGAGGAGTTTCTATTGCTCAAAAATACAATTCCTTCTGTGAACAGATCTGACCTGTAATGTAGCGTAGTGCTGTAACCTGCTTGTCTCTTGATACAGGTTTAATCTACACAAAGTAGATTGGAACAAAGCAATAACATTTTCATGGAGACATTACAGTCAGATCTGTGGAGCCCCTAATCACAGAAGTATTTTTGAGCAGTAGAAACACCCGTAATGAATAAATGCTGGATGGAAATGTCTAAAGTCAAACCATGGAAAAGGCAAAGAACATCTTTATGGAAACTCTCCAACAGGAAAGTTGCGCAGTGCAGTACAAACAGTATAAACTCTAGCCCTTAGTTCAGGGGCCTTTTTCCTCTGGTGAGTTACCTTTACAAAAAGAAAATGCCAAAGAGCTACTTATTTTAGTGGAAACTGAGCATAGGAAAGCATGAGATGGTGAACAGTTAAATACCTACGCTGCAAAAAACAAAATCTAGTCAATAAATTAAGAAAGTTTTACCACGATTTGAGTAAATTTCACTTGACAAGTAAAAGGATCTGCCAGCGGAATAAGACTTTTTGTACTTAAAATATGAAAATACCTCTGGCTACACTTAAAATTGCTTGAATTAAGAAGAAAACACTTATTCCACTGGCAGATAATTCCACTTGTCAAGTTGAATCGACTCAAATAAAGTAAAATGTTCTTAATTTAAGTCATTCTAACTCACCTAGATATTGTTTTTTCCAGTGATCCATTTCTTAATGCACAAAGTTAGGCATCAAAATCATACTTTTTCCATGGCAGATCATCAAATTTGAGACAATATGTGAACAATATGTATAATTCAGAGCTACAGGTTGAGTTTAATGTTCTAGTTAAATATGTACAGAACAAAATGCATTAAAATGTACTTTCAGACACATGCAGAGACTGAAATAATGATACGTACATGTTTTCCTTTCATAATTGAGCTTCTCTTGGAAACTACATCCATTAAACATAGATTATAATTTATTTTACAAGCCGATGTAATTCCCTGTAGCCCTCAGATTAGCAGTACTGTAGTCCCGTTGCATCGGGGCCTATTTCGTATTCATGAAGTATCTGGGCCAGAGTACACACAGCGCGCACGCCGTACTGTATATTTGATCAGTACTCACAGTTGGAGCAGGTCCCCCAGTAAGACAAAGAGATTAGGAGGGATCGACATCAGCTTGTTGTTGGATAAATCCCTGTGTGGAAAAGAAAACACGTGAGGAGGTCTTCAAAGCGTAAAACACCAACAGTTTATGCTCAAATGAAAGCTGCTGTGGACTGGAGAATGGACTGGACAGACTTGGGGAAATAAAATCTGTCCAAATGCAAACAGGCTTAGCTCATAACCTGCAGTGCACTGACGGAGAGATAGAAGCAAGAGTTTGTTTGTTGACAGTCGTTTGTATGTTGTAGAGTGAATCCATGTGTGCAAAGAGCTTTTGGAATCAAATGCAGCGGCCGTGATAATGATAATGATACGTTTTATTAACTTTTTAGACACTTTACAAAACAAATATTAAAACGGGCCACAGGGCAATTAGGAAATAATACAGTAAAGATAAAAACAGAGAATCATATCGAGAAAAAACGGAAACATTAAAAGCTGATTGGTGCAGCTGTGGAGTAGGGTGGTTCATTTTTTTCCCCACTTTTCTCAAGATTTAAAGGCGGCATAAGGAAATGACTATTGATTTAATGTTTACATAAAAATTCAGCTGAATCAAACTATTAAGGGCTGCACAAAGCACATGTTTAATGCAAAATTACACCAAATAGTAACTGAATGCATTGAAATAAAAAAGTAAAGGCGCAGAGATTCAGTTTGTCTCTGTTCATTTTAATTTCTTTAACTTAGAATCGAATATTACACAGTCACAAGCACCAGGCCGACACCAACAAACACGTGTTATTTCTCTGTCAAATATAACAACACACAAAACCATCAACCATCAGTGTTTCTGACGCAACTTTTTGTCATCTTCACTTCCTGAATTCTACATTTGAGTTTCAGACACTAACAACTGTCCCCTTCTTCCAATCAGGCCCATTTTTCCATGTTCCTGAACAACCTGAAGGACAAATTGCTTCTCGTCTTCATTTTTCGTGAGGATTGTATTAAAGTCTTGAATCAGCTTTACTCTTTCAGCTGTGGCATTAACAACTTTCAGTGACTGGACCCTCTCTGCTTTCTTCTAATCTGCATTTTCCTTCCACAAAAAAACACTGTTTTTGGCTCTAAGTAAAGGGAATCACAGATAATAACAAATGCCATCGTACAATGACAAAACAGCAGAGACGAGACGGCAATTTCCGAAAACTTCACGCGTCTTGTGCAACCTCTAAATCAACTTTACCAAATTTTACTCTTTTTTAGTTTTATATATGTGATATCCTAATGCAGGGTTCAAATCAGCGAATTTTTTAATTTTTTGCATGTTTTTTTGGACCACTCTACTGTGAAGGGAATCTCTTACTTTGTTTAAGCTAAAGAGTGTGTTTTATGGGTTTGGAGCTGTTAACTAACAACTGTTACAGCATTTCTGTATTCCTGCCACATGTGATGGTGTAATCTGCTGTTCCCGGGGTATTTAAAGGCAGGTCACCGTGCTCTGTCTGTCTTTATCCATCATTGTTAAACAGCAGGCCGTTGCTTTGTCCTTTCTCATCATTTAGAACAGCGGGATCCTTGTACGTTTGTGGTCTCTGGCTGGGGGAGTCCAGCGGTCAGGTGCAGAGGGAGGTGCTGGGAGGAGCTTGTGGAGTTTGCAGATGAGTTGTTGTGGTGCTGAATCCTGAACTCGAGTCTATGAACAGCAATTTCACATACGAGTCTTGCAGACTGGATCCTTTGTGGAACATTTGGCTCTGGATTGACTCTCACAGAATCAATTTGAACATTTTCTCAGGGTTTATATGAGTCCAATCTGTTCTAGAGTTAATTTAACAGTTTTGGAAAAGTTAATTAAGTGACACAGGACAAAAGCTTCTGTTTAAACTATGTACAAAACTGGTTCAAACTGATCTTCTCTCGAGTTTCTTCTCATGTCTCGGTGAAAACATACACACAGAAGTTACCCACTGTCCGGTTCACCGATCTCAGCAGTGAAATGTAGTCCATCTTGTTGTCCAGTGATCTTACGTTAGCCAGGAGGAAAGACGGTGCGGCTGGGTGAGTTGAATTAGCCGAAAGCCAAGCCCAGATACCTCCACGCTTGCCTCTCTTCCAGCTTCCGATGTTTCCTTCCTGGGGGAGCGGTCGCCGGCGAGTCTGGTGCCGATTTTGCTTTTCAGAATCTCTAACAATGCCTCTTGACTGTACTTATTATTCCAACAGAGACTAACAAAACACAGCACTATCGAGAGCACGAGAGGCTGTCACGTCTGCAAGCGCCGCCATTCAAAATCATAACATCGTCATAAAGTCGATTTTAATACCCCCTCTTTAATAATGTCAACATGAAGCAAGAAAGAGCGCTGCTACATTGTTAAATACATTACCTAAATGGGATCAAAAGTGTGCTGTATATATATAAGTATCTGTATTCCAAGAAACACAATGTACTAAAAGATTTCTCAGCTAAATGAAACTGTCTGTCTTTGTTGTTTGTTAGGGCGTATGGACCTTTTACCGTTATGAAACCCTGTGTGAGTGAGCACTTAAACTCAGAATACTTCAAATAGAAAGAGAAAAAAATGATGTTATCTTCTCCCCAGAGGCATAATGGCATAAAATGGCTGGAGAGAGACAGCTCGTAGAAATGCTGTCCCTAAAAATAACATTGCAGCTACAGGTTTGTTGCATTCCCTCCAAATCATATGAGAACATCAATAACTCAGTGAGACTCTAAACTGAAAACAGTGAACCGTCGCTATAACGCGGTTCACCTTTCTCACCTTTGCTGTTTCGTGGATTTTTTTAAGCTTTTTTTTTTTTTTTTCACAGTGCCTTGTGTTCTGAATCCTGATTGGCTGAGGTTGAAAATGTCACATTGGTCTTTCACTTAGACCAATGTCCACAGTTTCTGTGCCTCGTCTCTGTTCAGCCCGACAAATTTACCTTTGCAAATTTTCTCCATGACAAAACCCACAATGTGGAGGAAACGTTCTGCACGACAAAGGCAAAAGGCCGAGGAAGATGAAACTATCGCAGAAAAAGTGAAACTGCTGGACCTGCTGAAGGTAGAAGCTCTGCGGCTGTAGGCGCCTTTACGGAATAAATGAATCTTCGGTTCGTTCTGGGAAAAAGACGCCTGCACCACGGCTTCAGTAGAAAAAGACGCTACAGGAGTCAGGACGAAGAGGCTCAGTCAGAGGGACTGAGAAATACGCCTGAGGCACAGTGTCCAACCTCCTATTCAGTATTAAAATGATTATTTGACAGTATTTTTAAAAACTATCATAGTTATTTGTAAGAAAACATTTTTATTTTTATTTCTTAAACAAATGCTTGGGCTTGAAACAGGTTTTGATCTTTGGTTTCATTCTATAGTACAGTATTGTATTGTATAATAATTGTAAAAAATAAAGCTGATACTTCCCGGATTTCGCCTGTCGTGGGTTCTTTTTGGAACGTGACCCCCGCCATAAACCAGGGTTCACTGTACCTGGGAATGTTGGACCAATGCACAGCAAAATGAGACAAGGTAAAAAGGTATTGACTGTGTCCAGAAACGTTAAAGACGGGTCAGATCAGCCAAGACCTCAGCCATTCCAATTAAAGAGCCGCTTGTATTGATGATTAGAAAGACTGACAGGTGAGGGTTACCAATCAAGAGACACAATCGAGTTCACTGGGAGCGTCACATCATGAAGGATATTATGATTGGCTAAACCAAATTAGTGTTGTCACAAAACTACAATTTCAAACTCCATTTTGATACTAAAGAATAAACTCAATACTGATTCTGATACCACGATGATCATAGAAAATTGTAGAAGACACTTTCTTCAAACAGTGGTTCAGGAAACGGTCTGAGGGTCCAATCTTGCCCCTAATCTTAACAGTAGTGGCCATACCGGTTTGTCAAAGCCTGATCCCGTCAGATCTCAGAGGCTCAGCAGGGCCGGGCCTGGTTAGTACTTGGATGGGAGACACAGAATTCCAGGAGCCACAGGGGGGCGCCAGTCACAAAAAAACTGTTGTTGTGTCCTTAGGCAGGACACTTAACCCACATTGCCTAGTAGGAAAGTGATGTGTGCAGGGCAGGACTCCCTTGAAAAAGACATTAGTGATCTCAATGGGACTTTCCTGGGTAAATAACGGTTAAAAAAAAAAAAAAAGTAGTGTGAGTGCTAAGGAGGGGGCGTGTCCAGGTCGGGCTGTGCTTCGCTGCTGGAGGCTGGAGTGGGACGGTACAAGTACAGATACGGTGATGGAATCTGAACTCTGTGAAATCTGTGAGTGCTGTGGCATTTAAAAGCACAGCCAGCGTGAGTAATGTCTGTAAGGTCTTTGCCTCATTACAGCAGCACAGGGGGTGTGGGGAAGCGTTATATATGGGTATAATAAGGCTCCAGAGCCCCACCATGCAAGTACGCACCAGTAGAGTCACCAGGAATATAGAAGTTCAGATGGGCCGAGACAGAACTTGCCAAACACTCCTCGTGCACATATCAGCCTTTTTAGTTTTCTGTCCTCTTTCCTTTGCCTCCCATCATGCAGCAGAACAGGGTCTATGCGCCCATCCCTGTAGAGCCGCTGTACAAAGCTCTACTGACCGCTGCCGCCAAAAGAGCAGCACATATGAGACATATGTGTCTGCTCCACCACAATCCAGAGCTGTCAGTGAATGCGATGATCTCTGAGTCCGGTACCGGCTCCGTGCAGAATTATCTACAGTTCTGATGGTCGCCTAACTAACTAAACTAACTAACTAAAGCGGCACAATGGGAATAATTTAAAATTAAATGGAGCTGATGACAGAAAGGGCACGAGGATGTGAGGAAATCTGATATTGCAGCACTAAGACCACAGACTGGGTAAACACACTTCAGGACAGAGATCTAAACAGCTCCAGATCAAACTAAACTATAGAGCAACACGTTTTGAGCATGTTACACATTGTTTTTCAGTGGGACTAGTTTGATATTTATTTTCACGATTACGTCACTTCACTGAATGCACCACACCAACAGCCTCAGTCTGCTCCACTTGATATTCAGGCTCGACACACCTCTTGTTTAGAGCTCCACGCCCCACATTGGCACCGGTGCTAAGATTGAGGGCAAGATCGGGCCCTGCATCTTTCAAGAGGACCATGATTCTTATGCAGGAAAATGCTCCACTGAACAAATAATGACATGGCCCCTTACCTCACCTGAACTAAACCCTCCTGAGAACATGTGGGCCCTTCTTAAACAGGAAGGTGAAGGAAAACAGCACGTCTCTGAACAGCGTCTGGGAGGCTGTGGACGCTGCTGCACAAAAAGTTGATCATCCATGGATCAAGAAACTGACCGACTCCATAAATAAAAGGCTTTTGAACATTACTGAGAAGAATGGAGGCTATAGGTCGCTGTTTTTTCATTATTATTATTTTAATGTCAAAGATGTTTATTTGTAATTTTTTTTTACATCTTTACTATTCTGACAAATGAAAATCAACAAGTGAGAATGGAAAATGTTCATAATTTAGTTGCATAATTATTCTGCACATTACTCGTTGCCCAATAATTGTGCACACACAGATTTTCTCCTAAAAAAGCCAAAACCTCTTTTCTACTTCCTTAATTATTCAGGTTGGAGGCTTATTAACATTGTGGATTGGCCAAGAGCACTGTAGTGTCTATAAAACTAATCCTCTTGCCTAATGATTCTGCACACAGTGTAATCTCTCTTGTATCGTGTCGGTGTGAGCCTCTGTTGCAGTGTGACGCTACACGGCTCATTTCTCCAGGTGTGTGAATCTGCAGACACCCACCAGCCTGATATGGCGGCGTGTGTGGAGGAAATTGTTGAGACACGATCCTGCGAGGATTCTCTGTTCTTGTCCTGTGGTGGTGTGTGAAAATGGCTTATACGCTCTTGTACTTGTTCTGGTGAAGCTCAACATCATTCTAAAGCTATTCAGGAAAGGTTCAGTTCTACCCTGTGAACGTGACTTTTTTTAGTGCCGATACCAGCTCAAAGAAGTATCTAGTTTTGATACTAGTTTTAGGCAGATGATACACGTGTACATGTACATGTAGACGTGATAATATAATTTCCTTTACCCATGTAAACATATCTCAAAGGGTCATGGGAAGAAGTGTTCACTTTTTGAATCCCGCCCCTTACATATACTTAAGCAATACTATTGATGTCCGGTTTCCTCTGAACCATCTTCATCACATTTATCTGGTTTTACATCCTGTACAACTTGTATTTACAATGTCTACAGATAAATTCATTAACAATAATTTAGTACACTAACCATTACATCATTACATCACTATAACAATCAGAATACTAGATTTGTATGATTTTTTTTTAAACCAATGGCCAATCCCATTTCTAATTTCTACCCCTACCCCCTTCCAGACCCCTTGCCCCTTCAACAATCACATATGTCATTAGAAGTCTCCTCCAGCTTTTACGTGAGCACAGAGAAAACTGTGATAAGTGTCAGAGTGAAATGACACTCAGACCACTGGAAAGACACAACCTGAGCTTCTCTAAGGGTTAAACCAATGATTTTGCCTTCATTTACTTGGGTTACAATATCCAAATAACAACTGTGCAGCATCACCCGATCACTCAAGTCAGGGGTGTCCAAACTTTTTGCATCAAGGGCCACATATTAAAACAGAGACCAGCGTGAGGCCGATCGAGGTTCACAGACTGAGGGTCAAAACAGTGAGTGATTCAAATCTGTGCATTTATAACAGGTTTGAATGACCCTCCAGACCTTTGTTCAGGCTCAGACCCTCAAAAGGACACACGAAATCTGCCTGATCAAGGTAGATTTCAAAAACATGCAGTAAAAAGTACGGCATGCAGGAGTATGGGCCAATTCACCTGGAAGCCTGAGGGCCAAAACAATTGGGCTGAGGGCCACATATGGCCCCCGGGCCATAGTTTGGACATTACTGACTGAAGTCACATATAACGTGACACTTCTCAATGTAGTACTAGAGTTTTTATGTACATTTTATGAAAAAAATGACCATTACGCACAGGAACGTTAAACTTAAGACAATACAGCGGTTATCACAAATTTAAACCATAAATAATGGAGAAAATACATTTGTGAACTTCTTTGGTCTCTTTGGTCATGGCAGCCGTGATCTTGCCGGTGATTTGCATTCTGAGAAATTGCTCATGCCCCTCTGTTTGGGGTGTGCCTCTAAAAAATCTTTGTTTGGTGGGTTATACGCCGAACACTTTCCCCGACCCTTCTGCCATAACGGTAACTGGGACACCCCCCCACCCCTAAACAAAGGGGGAGGTAGGGGAAAATCCTAGGGCCAAATGGTGTAATGAGATTCAGATTCAGTCTACATATCGATTAGTATCTGATTATTAATACTTTTGACAACCCAAAACTTCATTCCAAAATTACTTTCCCATCATTATATGCTACAGCTTCTGAAGACCAGTCTGACCATGAATCAGTTTCATAAATTTAGAAAAATGTGGAGAAATTCAAAAGGAAAGCAAATTTTAGTTAGTATAATGTTTTGTTTTTGACATTCAACAAAAGCAAAAGATAAGACGACCAATAAGGTTTAGCTCTTTAGTTCTAGGCTGTGAATTTCGCTGAATCTTTGTAAGCAGCCAAACATGCAAACATTGACTCATCAGGACGGGTGAGTTTCCTCTGTGCCCAGCGGTTCAAGCTGGCAGTTCACCTGAGGCGAGCCATTTTCATTGTCGGGATGCCATTCACATTCTATGAGTTACAAATTGCTCCTTTTAGTGAGTTGAAATTATAGGGAAACGTGAAAGGCAGTTAGCAATTAAATCAGCATTGCTCATTCATAGTGTCTGTGAGGACCTGCCAGTTAGCGCTCGTATTTACTTTCGTATGCTGTCACTAGCCCTTTTTCTAGCTCTGGAATCATTCATTAACGTAGATTTCACAAGTGCATTTTACGGGACACAATCCAGCTGACTGACTTATCCAAATGGAAGTCCAAATGTGGAAAAAACGGATAAAGTAAAATAATGAATGCTGCTGTGGAGCTCAACAGCCTGTGACGGTTCCACGAGTCAATTTTCGGTTTTAGGTTTTCTCATAGACTTAAAATAAGACATAATAAGAGTTCACAGACATCGCGGAGGCTAAACAGCTACGTGCTAACTAATATCCATAACGCGGCTGTTTTATTTCAGATTTTACATAGATTTTCTTTTCTGTGTCCAGTTCCCATAGACCCTTTTAGTGTTCGTAAACAGTGATGACGTCGGTTCGGTTGTGCATTTTGGCAACAGAAGTACGGCAGAACTCAGAAGTTTGTCGAGCTCTGCCAAAGGATTATCGTCAAAAGATCGAGAATATTTCCTCAACAAGCGACTTTGACAAAAGGTGTACGACTGCCAGATCCTCGTGCGACCAGTGAGTAAAACTTTAAAACTTGAATCCTCCGGTAGAATATCGATTCTGACAAACACACACAGAACAACCAGACATTTTGGTGCTGAAAATGCTTTTATCTCCATCTTCTTCTGTCCGTGTTCAGTCTGAATCACTTCGCTCTAAAAGGGTCTATAGGTCCTATAAAAACAAGCTTTCAGGTGGTGCTACTGACTCGTCTTCCTGTTTTTCAGGACCTTCACTCAAAAATAGAGCTCCAGACACAGTTTTAATTAGTGCCTCAAAATAAGTCCCTCGCCGGGACCGAGGCTCAGGCCTAATTATAGGTCTTGTGGTCATTTGTCACCACAGACCTGATTAGCCCTGCGCTTTCAAACTTTATTTTATCTTCTTTTCTTTTCAGAAAATCTATGGAAAAATAAATGAGAAATTTACTTTTCTCAGTGGGTGGACACTGTTCAGCTCCATTTGCTAGAGCTATAATACTTTATCACGGATATTATGGAAACTTTAAATATTTAACTGCTACGTCGCTAGAACTTTCAATTCATGCCTCATATTTTAGTTGGGAAAGAAACACAACACCAGCTCAATGCAGAACACACACAACTATGAAGATTTGAGTTTTCATTGTTTGATTGGCAAGTGTATTAGCTGCTCTGGTCTATGCCTGGTCTGCGTCTGGTCTGCGCCTGGTCTGCGTCTGGTCTGCGTCTGGTCTATGCCTGGTCTGCGTCTGGTCTGCGTCTGGTCTGCGTCTGGTCTGCGTCTGGTCTATGCCTGGTCTGCGTCTGGTCTGCGCCTGGTCTGCGTCTGGTCTGCGCCTGGTCTGCGTCTGGTCTGCGTCTGGTCTGCGTCTGGTCTGCGCCTGGTCTGCGTCTGGTCTGCGTCTGGTCTGCGTCTGGTCTGCGCCTGGTCTGCGTCTGGTCTGCGTCTGGTCTATGCCTGGTCTGCGTCTGGTCTGCGTCTGGTCTGCGTCTGGTCTGCGCCTGGTCTGCGTCTGGTCTATGCCTGGTCTGCCCCTGGTCTGCCCCTGGTCTGCGTCTGGTCTGCCCCTGGTCTGCGCCTGGTCTGCGCCTGGTCAGCGTCTGGTCTGCGCCTGGTCTATGCCTGGTCTGCGCCTGGTCTATGCCTGGTCTGCGTCTGGTCTGCGCCTGGTCTATGCCTGGTCTGCGTCTGGTCTGCGCCTGGTCTATGCCTGGTCTGCGCCTGGTCTGCGCCTGGTCTGCGTCTGGTCTGCGCCTGGTCTGCGCCTGGTCTATGCCTGGTCTGCGTCTGGTCTGCGCCTGGTCTGCGCCTGGTCTGCGTCTGGTCTATGCCTGGTCTGCGCCTGGTCTGCGTCTGGTCTGCGCCTGGTCTGCGCCTGGTCTATGCCTGGTCTGCGCCTGGTCTGCGCCTGGTCTGCGCCTGGTCTATGCCTGGTCTGCGCCTGGTCTGCGCCTGGTCTGCGTCTGGTCTGCGTCTGGTCTATGCCTGGTCTGCGTCTGGGCTGCGCCTGGTCTGCGCCTGGTCTGCGTCTGGTCTGCGTCTGGTCTGCGTCTGGTCTCCATCAAAACAAAGTAAGAATGTAAAAAAGAGCAGAAGGGAAAGGTAAACCACAGAGGACTGAAAAACACTGCAGATTTCTGCCGAATCAATGAGCGAAGCACTAAACTCTTAAGCTGAGGTGAGAGAAATGTCATTTTGTTTGTAAATGACAAATGAGCTCCTTTGTTTCACTGAAAAAAACTAATCTGATTGGACGATGACATTTGGTCAGACTGGAGGCAGGGAGCAGGGCCCAGACTGATATTCTGGATTTGTGAGATAATCTTTGTTTACATAGAAAACCAGAACATCCAGGCCCACAAGTCACAGACCGACGCAAACGGCACAAATAAAGTTTAGGCCTTTTTCAGGCTCTGGGCAATCAAACACTCGCTAAACTTCTCACAGAAATGCATTAAAGAACGGAAATGACTCCCGGAAAGGCTTAAACTCTCCTCTGACCTGAGTTAAAGTTCTACTGGAATGGAGTAAATGAAACGTGGCCTCCCTTTTTAATAAGAATCTAAACCAAAATGTATTCAGCACTATTCTGCTTTAGACTCTTGTCCAGCCAAATTCTAAAACTGCTTAATTCAGTGCTTAATTAAAAAAAAAAAAAAATCTCCAGAAACAACAAATTCAGCATTTAAACACTAATACGATCATGACACCTGTAGTAGTGCCAATTTTTTTCATTCATTAAATTAAAAACAGTTTCAGGATGCTACAAACATGTAAGAAAAGTGAGGAGTAAGACATATGAGCACCGCTGCAAACTTAAACTAAAATAAACACATCAGGTTCAAGTTGTAGTGTATTGTTTTGTATCATGCTTTTGTATATTTTGTATATTCCTGAGCTTTGGATACGGCCTGGGAGAGATAATAATTATAAATACTTATCAATGCCCCCATTTACATGAGAATTTTAAATCTGAATTAAATAGATGGGAATTAAATTATTCCCCTTCGAGTTTACATGTAAATAATAATTCCGAATAAAGGTTTACGTGGAAAGCTGTTAAATCAGCTTTATTTAATTCTGCTCAGTGTCTGGGGGTGGGGAAGGGTTCTGGTTGGACAGAGACACAAACGTATTTACGTCGACAGGAAGAAAACACACACTTCAGCTGCTGATTTTTTATCTGTTTGTTTTTTGTCATTACACTGTTGGTAACGTTGAGAGGAACGTATTAGAAAAGAGTTGGCTGACCTGTCATATTTTCGGCACCATTTTTTCTTCAGACCTGAGTTCGACACCGTGGTGGTCGGCATTTGCCAAGGGCCGTCTGCCGAGGACTCGTCCGTCTCTTCTTAAATAAAAAGTTTGATGGTCCGAGCCGCTTTTGCTGTTCTGTGCCTGAGCTTTGTCGTTTAGTTTAGTTTAGTTTAGTTTATTAGTTTATTTGACAGGGACAATGCACATAAAAACACTGACCTAGACAAAAGAGGTAATATGTTTGTGCCAGGTTATAGCAAATATGCTAATTTCCACCTGCAGTCCCTGGACAGGTTGATATAAAATGGCAGATATGCCAATAAAATAACATGAAAAACAATTTACAAAATGGTAACTCAGTCCTAAAGATAAGATCAGACACATTCATACATCACAACCACACGCACTATATACATATATACATTTCATATTTCTGTATTCACACAGAATCCTCCTGCTTCAGCTGTTTGCACTTGTTTCTGCTCAGCGTCTCTGTCCGTGGACCCTCCTCCTCCAACTTTTCCACTACCTCTTTGAAAAGGTTCGTGTTTTTATGTTTTCTGCCATCCACTCTTTTCATTATTTGCAGTTCTTCCAGCGCACGTATTAAAAAATGTCAGTTTGCAGTGCGTCATCAGCGTCAGAAGGGCCTAACGCAGTGAACGACCTGAATTATTTTTAAGTGGAATAAACGTTTACATGATGGAGGAATAATTTAAATCAGATTTAAGAACAGAATAAACCACCCACTTAATTCAGACTTGCGTTTAAATCCGAATAAACATTAGGAATTAAGTGTTTACATGCTCTTTTTAAATAACTTTTATTCCAAATTTATTTATATTTAATCAGATTTAAAGGTCTCATGTAAATGGGGCAACTTAATTATTCAAACATGCACAAGTTTTGGATGAAGGAACACAGTGTAAAGTTCCAAAAATTTGACTTTGCATAACATCCCCCATTTCTAAGATGATTAAAAATGAGGTGCTGTACCTGATTTTGTCGCCTTTAAGCATAAATACAATAGGAAATGTGCTGTTTTTTTTTTTTTTGTTTGTTTTAAATGTCAATCTATATTTTTTATTGATAAAAACACTTCAAATAGTACGAATCTAGACACAACGTATAGCTTCTAACTTGAAAACTTGACTAAATTAAAGACCCAACTTTCTGGAACAGCTTATCCAACACTATCGCAGCGTAAACAATCCAAGCGTAATATCCCTGCACGCTGAACCAAAATGGACGCCACTGGCAGAACTTTTCATATTTACTCGATGGAGCGTTTGTGGAATATGCAAAACCAACGGAGCGATTTCCCAAAGTGGGTTAGAGGCGGCCCATGGCCACGTTTGAACTTTTATTATGGCGAAACTTAATCAAACTTCAAAGCCCTGGGTTTTCCGAAAGACGTGATTCTCAGATCGCAGTTTGTTGAAAGAAGCGACGCGTTGCTTGTATTATTTATTGCTCGTATTATTTTTCATCCTTTTTGCCGTGCATAAGCTCTTTCGTTGGTCCATGCATCTTGGGAGATTGTTGTGCAATGTTCTTATGTAAATTCTGCAGAAGATAAAGCCACACTGTACAAACAGATAAAGTTTTCATTAGGGCGCTAAAGTTTATTGAATTTTTACTGCAATTGAGATTCAGTCATTTGTTCTGGTCAGTGATTCTTTTTAATGGAGTTAAAATCCTGTCAGTAAAAGCACGTAGTCTGGAACAGAACGAAATCTGAGTATTTATTTATTTGATTTATGTATTTATTTATTTCAGTATTTCATGTGTTAACGCCTCAGTAACTTTTTAGCCAGAAACAGATAACGGATCTATTTTCATTTCATTTTGATTGTGTTTTATTGCACTGAAAAACCTGTGTACTTATCATAAACTGCATAAAGAAGTGGACTAAAGGAGTGTGATGTCAGTGTTTGGGTCCAACCAAATGAAGCCAATCTAGAGAATTTGGAGCCAAATTAAATATTTGGAATTCCAACCGCGAGTGACCCTGTGTTTTAGGACATTTCGGATTACTGAGGCAGCTGTTCAAACCCCCACTTTGGCTGCCTGGAAGGACTGGGACGACGGGTATAGCTGCGAGCGCTTGAACTTGTGACCAAGGGCGGGGTTTGCGGTCATTAACCACTGTTTGGATGGACACGGTGGCTCTAAATCACAATATTGGATGACATCTTGGAGAAAACTTAAAGCTTTGCAAAGATTTGAGACCAATATGGACAAAAGAGTAGTTCTATAAACTGAAAAGCAGCTGCTCGCTCTAAACCCAAACAACAAGAATCTTATCTCATTGGCCTCTCCGTCGAGCATCAGCCTCAAGGCCACTGGAACAAACAGCTTCCCCCAGATGAACACGGCAGAGACGCTCTCACATTCCTCCCCCACTCCAACTTTCCTTGGGACGTTGACTCTGTCTGGGGCCTGGTCAGGGTCGTCTATGGCTTGGATTAGGCGCCGGGCAGAGCGAGTCTCCGCCCGTCCTGTATCCAGCACCACTGTTCTTGTCTTGTCATTATGTGTACTGTTTTATTGTAATGTGCTTCCTCTGCTTTCTTTTTTTCCTCTGTGTAATGGTTCTAGATCATTAGCATCCCAGGTCAGATTCAGTTAGCTGCTTAGCTTAGTGTAGTTCTTTTTTAATCACTGTAAAGATTTTTCGGTTGCATTTTTTGTATGAAAAGCGCTCTATAAATAAAGTTTGATTGATTGATTGATTGAGTATTACAGCAACCAAAGGGCCAATCAGGATAATAACTCCCTTTCCAGCCCGTATCGCTGGGTTAGCAGGGAGCAGGCGCTTACCAAATCTATCAATCACAGCTCTTGCTAACGCCACCGGGAGCGACCTAAGGGATCTAATTTATCTAATTCCTTTACATCGCAGCTTACTCACAGTTCTCCGAGCTTCTGCAGCACAGAGAAGGCCTGGTCGTGGATGTGGCTGATGCAGTTTCTCTGGAGCACCCTGAGAAGACAGACAGGTATTCACAAAGGCGCCGGCTGTTACTGCTTTCACATCATATTACATCAGGTGTCAGTGTTGATTTAGCTCATCTCCAACAGGGAGTCTGAGGCCCACATGTAAAACACAGACGCACTTACAGGACTGTGAGCATGTGGCAGGAGTGGAACGACGCATTTCCAATTGTATCAAGAAGATTCCCTTCTAGATCCCTGCAAGGAAAAGATGTGCACAAAAACATGTTATTGTAGCCAGTCACTATTGTTGTTTCAGTTGATTTTTTTTAATTTGTGTATGATGTCACAGTGAATTGAGGTTATAGAAGCTCTTGTAGTTTTATTTTATGGGGGTTGACTAAGGGGTTCACAGGTTACTGCGCTCTGTGTTTACTTTCCTCTTCTGGAACATTCCTGTTCACATTCACAGCGTATCATTCACTCCAGATGACTGATGAGGTGCTCAGAGAATATTTAATACAGTGGAGCGCAGAAAAAGAAGCGCTGGAGGGACCATCGGAACATTCCTGAAGTGGCTGATATCAAGAAATCCGACACAGGCACTCGTCCAGCACAGGAGCCTGGAGCACAAGAGCAACGGAGGCCAAAACCAACAACGGACATATCAGGAAAAAGGAACACGAGAGAGACACCAGGGGCTGAAGGAAAAGCTGGAGAAGATCTGGAAGGTGAAGGTGTCCGTGGTGCCCTTGGTCATCGGAGCAGTAAACCCCCAAACTGGAGCAGGGTTCCTACAGGTTTCTTCAAGTTAAATTAAGCCCTTTTTAAGACCATTTATATAAAAACATAATACCTATTTCACAGCTTATTTCAGGCCTATTAGACGTACCAGCAAAGAAAAACACAATTCTTGAATTTGTGTTCATTTATTTCTCAAACAAAAGCATCTGGGGATTAGTGTTCGGAGTATTTTGACCTGGGGCTGCACTGCGTTCTCAATCTTTATTTAGGCAATGTTATTTAACCAAATAATGGTGTTTGACTAATTAAACTTTTGAGGAGAAATGTGATAGGAGAAGTTACGTACTGTACAAAATTTTAAAACCCTGATACAAAAATTCAAGATTTTTTTCAAGTGTTTTTAAGGTACAGTCATGCTCATAAGTTTACATACTCAGAATTTGATTGATTTCTTGTCCATCTTTCAGAGAATATGAATGAAAACACAAAATCTTTTCTTTCACTCATGGTTGGTGCTTCTTGGGTGAAGCCGTTTATTATCACACAACTGTGTTTCCTCTTTTTAAATCATAATGAAACAGAAACTACACAAATGACCCAGTGAAGCTGGAGTCTTTTGTGATAGTTGTGGATGTGTTATTTTCTCTGATGGTAAAGCTGCTCATTCTTCTGGGCAAAAGGCTCCAGTTCCTGTAAATTCTTGGGCTCTTGTCTGAACTGCAGCTTGAATCTGCCCAGAGGCTCAGTGATACTGAGGTCAGAAGAGACGAACACTCCAGAACCTTCACTTTATTCTGCTGGAGCCAGTGACAGGTCCACTTGCCTTTGTGTTTTGGATCATTATCATGTGGAATATCCAAGTACGTCCCGTGTGCAGCTTCTGGACCAAGAATTCATAAATTCTGCCAGGGGATGTGAACTTATGAGCACAACAGTATTATTATCCAAATTCATAAACTAAATGCTTTAAAGACTTTTTAAGACACTGTAGGAACCCTGTGGAGGAGTCGGTACTGCAGATTCCAGCAAAAACAGACATCTCAGTCCAGAAAAGTGCAGAACTAGGATACAGCGCAGGACTCTTAAGCTCTCAGGCGTCTAAAAGAAGCCCCGAGCTGGATGAGGATGAGAAAGAAAAGCGCCCGTAGACGGTTAGGAAGATTGTGTTGTTTGGGCCACTAATTTCAAGCGCTGTCGGAGAGGGATTTAATGCGATCAGAATGTGACTGTTGGGTTCACACCGGCTCATGTGCACTGCTCCAGAACAAATGCTCTTTTATATCGACCTAATAGTGTCCATGTTTACAGCCAGCTGAAGCATGTAGCTGTGTATGTAGAAGTAGTAGTGCTAGTAGTAGTAGCTGTTGTTAATTTAGATGTTTTTTTTTGTGTTAATTTTATCTTTTATTTTTCCTTTTTTGTGACTCACAGCCAGTTGAGGCGAGGCATCTCCCGGCAGATGTCATCCAGTTTGATAAGTGAGTTGTTAAGCAAAACCCTGTGAACCAGAAAAAACATATTGTACGCAAGGTTGTTCATAATGTTGGGGATTTTTTTTCCACAAAGACATGAACAATGAAGTGCGCTTGCAGATGTAATAGAAAAGGAACATTGGAAATAACTCACAGCAGAACCAGTGAGTGCAAGCCAGAGAAGGTCAAAGAGGACATTTGATGGATATTGTTATTTTCCAGAATCCTGCAACAAGAATGCAATTTTTAATACTTTTATATATATATACATAGATAGATAAATCAGCTCAAAAGAAATTAATTTTTTAGCATCAATAATAATAATACAGCAGAAATTCAATTCACCAGATGCGTGTACTAGGGTTGGGCGGTAATACGGTAATACAGTATCCCACAGTATCAGAAAGTAGCAACGGTCTCAGTTTCATTACCGTAATTCTAAAAAATCTGCATAAGGACCTAAAACCACAGCAGGACTTTCTCCCTCCGCTCTCTCTCCTCTTCAAACGTGGTTCCGCTCGGAAATTTCCATCCACACGCAGCGAGGAAGAAGAAAAAAACCTGACTGACGCTTTGTGTGCGACGTTTGTGACGGAGACGTTTTATTGAAGCCGAGAGTCGAGAGGGGACGAGGCTGAAGAGGAGAAAGTTCCCGAGGGCGAAGTCAGACTTTCATGGAGGAGACGGTAAAGCCCAATTTATGGTTCTGCATCAAAACGTGTTTGTGTGGACGTGCGGCTCCTACGCACAGCGTCCGACCTGCACCTCCCGAACTTTCTAACGACGCCTCAAAACGACGCAGACGAAGGGCTGTGATTGTTCCTCTGCACCGCTCTACATTTCCTCCTCATTCTAGACTTTGAGTAATAATGTGTTTAATGCAGCTTTGGCTCATTTGTTTACATTTTACACAAACCAGACTTCAAAGCGCATGGCTCATTTGCATTCAGCTCATTTGCATACAGTATAAGCGCTGATAAAAACAGCTTGCGCGCTGATGCTGATGTTGGTTTGATCAGAACTTGTGCCTCGTCTTCAAATATAAAGCTGCGACTCTGTTTCTGAACGGTTTAGGTGCAGCTACTAAATAATTCTGAATTAGTCACAGTAATTCCATACACCCTGGGAAAATACTGAGAAGATTTAAGCGTATCAAAATTTGGATACCGCCCAACCCTAGTATGTACAGAGTCTGTCTGTGGAGCAGGGACATATATGACATATAAAGACCTAAGAATAAAGGCTTTATGGGTTTGCACATTTGTGTTAAAGCTGGGATAACTGACTGTGAAAGGAGAAAGTAAGTATTCAAATCTGTGTAACTTGTCCCATCCCCAAACTGTATAAAAACAATGCACCGTCTTAAAGGTTAGAGTTTGATCAAAAGTTTTATAATAAGTTGCAGACAGCACAGGGTGGTATTGTGAAAGTGCTGCTTTTTCAGTATCCTCACTGGGAGAAGAAAGTCAAAACCTCAGCTTTAATCTTCTGTGGAGAAGTCAGTGGAACTATTTCTAAGGAAGGGGTTCTACTTTAGGGAAGGTTATAGGGGGAAATGTGGGGTTAGGTTGGGCACGGCTGGATTATCCATATGACCTAGGGGCACAAACCATTCACAACCAGTGAGGGGCACCACATGACACAAACTTTTAAAATAGTTTTTGTAAATTTGTATGTTATTCACTTGAAAATGTTAAACGGACAAACATAACTCATCGTTAACGCTCTTTTCATCATAAGAACAATAATAATAATGATAATACTGAACAAATAGAGATTACAGGACCATAGATGGATGCTGTAAGTTATTTTTGACTTATTTTCTGGGCTGATGTAGTTAGTAAATTACGGATGAGAAATGCTCTTGTTAATGTGTACTATCTTTGACAGGAAGACAGGTGTGTGTGCGTGCGGAAGTGTCTGTGCTCACAAAAAGAAATTGAATTCTGTCAAGGGGATGAAAGTGTGAATATGTTCAGCCACTCGTCCGAGCAGTTTTGAAAAGCTTTTGTACAATGAGAGAATGCAATTTTCTTTTGTGATCCACTGAAAAATGTAAAAACATGCGTCCTCACTGTGCCTGACTGATCCTGCTTGACTCCATGGAAATGTTCCTTTGGGAATTCCACAGGACGTCATAAAACTTCTTCATGGAGAATGTTCCAAAGTGTTCATATTCTATTTCTATGGAATCATGCAGGGTACGTGCCACCTCTAAAAAGTTCTTCAGTGTTGCTTTAATGTTTGGCCAATGTATGTGATGATTTTACCCTATAACCTAACCAGGGCTGTATTAAAGTTGAACTCCGGCACGTTTGAAGCTAAAGTCCGTTGCTAGAGGTGGTGGAATTCTGTCAGAAGCCAAAGAACGGCACAGATCAGTGTTTCCTCGGTGGAGATCTCACTGTGGCAGTGAGTCTGACAAGGCAACAAACTAGTGTAGTGATGGGGGCAAGTTCTGAACTTCCACGCAAAATGCCAGTTTGCGATGTTTCCAGACACTAATGCGTGAACCAGACAGAGCGTTTTGTTTGTTAGACTCGTGGCTGTTGTCAGATGGGCTAAAGTGGTGTTAAGCTTCTTCAGTGTGAAGCAGTTTCGGGTCATCACATCTAAAAGCAGACCACTGTATAATAAGTCAGTAGAAACAGAATGTTGAGAATTTATTAAAAAGATCTACAACGTCTGCAGTGATGAGGTTTATTTTTACCACAGAAAAACTGCCAAGGTAGTTTACTCTCCTCAAATCTGATAAATATGTGATGAGTTGGAATTGTACTTTTTTGGACTCCCATCACACATTTGTTTTATGTAGACTGAATATATAGTATATTGAATCTGTGTGCATATGATTAGATGCAGAATTGTGTTGGCTTTTAATTGGTAAAATGATATATATGCATCTTGTGAAAAGTACTTAGACAAATTGTTGACGTAAAGTTTCCTAAGTTTGCAGCGTGTGGCAATGTTTTAACTAATATAAATATTTGGGTAATTTTATCACAGACGATCTGTTAGATGATGAGGACGTTTACAGACAATGCTGCATGTTGTATGCGCAGGTGAACACGCTCAGGCGGAGGTTTGGAGCCTGTACAGTGGAAGTGAAGACGACGCTTTTTAAAAGTACTGTACTGCAATTTATACGGCACCCCTGTGGTCAAACTACAAAAAAGGGAGCATACACAAACTCACTGTGGCGTATAATGACTTCCTAAGGATTTTGTTGAAAAGGCCGAGATGGGAAAGTGCGAGTCTCCTGTTTGTGTCGGCAGGCGTCAGAGCTTTTCATGCAAATCTGCGCTGTTTAGTGCACAGATTCATTTGTCGCCTTAATGACTGTGACAACAGCTTTATCATGAACCTAACGAACGTCAAACTCAGCTCCACGAGGTACCAGTCAGATCTGTGGAGGCACTGGTACAGCAATTTGTTGTGAGTGATGATGATGATGATGGTGGATGATGATGATGGATGATGATGATGGAGGATGATGATGGAGGATGATGATGGAGGGTGATGGTGATGATGGTGATGATGGTGATGATGATGATGATGGTGATGATGGTGATGATGATGATGGTGATGATGATGGTGATGATGATGATGGATGATGATGATGATGGATGATGATTATGGAGGATGATGATGGAGGATGATGATGGAGGGTGATGGTGATGATGGTGATGATGATGATGGTGATGATGATGATGGTGATGATGATGATGGTGATGATGATGGTGATGATGATGGTGATGATGATGGTGATGATGATGATGGTGATGATGATGGTGATGATGATGATGGTGATGATGATGGTGATGATGATGATGATGGTGATAATGATGATGATGATGGTGATGATGATGGTGATAATGATGATGATGGTGATGATGATGATGGTGATGGTGATGATGATGATGGTGATGATGATGATGGTGATGGTGATGATGGTGATGGTGATGATGATGATGATGACACTCCCTCCTGTCGATTGCTAATGGTTATTTTTACGCTGTGGCACAAAAAAGCAGGGATCATGTGACAGTGGTAAAAAAATATTGGAATCGAATGAAACTTCACAGATTTTTTTTTTTTCCCTAGAATTCGAACCAAAAAATCTAAAAGCTTAATATGGCCCTGGTTATGTTATAGGGTAAAAATAGGCTACGTCTAGGGTAAAATAATCCAAACATTGTCCAAACATTATTAAAGCAACAGTGAATAACTTTCCAGAGGTGGCACGTACCCTGCATGATTCCACGGAAATAGAAAATGAACACCACACTTTGGAACATTCTCCATGGAGAAGTTTTATGCCATCCTGTGGAATTCCCAAAGGAACAACATTTCCATGGAGTCAAGCAGGATCAGTCAGGCACAGTGAGGACGCATGTTTTTACATTTTTCAGTGGATCACAAAAGAAAATTGCATTCTCTCGTTGTACAAAAGCTTTTCAAAGCTGCTCGGACGAGTGGCTGAACATATTCACACTTTTATCCTCTTGACACAATTCAATTTCTTTTGTGATGAGGGGCGATGACGGGCTACACAGACATTACCCATGTTAGAAAACCATCCAAAATGGAAAAAAAACAGGGAATAGTCTTTGCTTTTTGGCTGGGACTTTAAAGGTCTACACTACTAATCATAAGTTTGAACACACACACACTCTCGGCTGAAATTACATGTGCAGATTCATCATTCGTTAATAAGTTACACAAACAGTCGGTGTTATAGATAAACGTGTCGCTCCTTACAGCCACTCCAGCTTGTGCAGATCTCGAAACACTCCGGGCATCAGCACTGAGATCCGGTTGTGACTCAGGTATCTGCAAGACATACACATATCTGTCAGTTCTACAGAAACATTACTTCACTGCAAACAAAGCACCAGGAACTCAAAGAATTAAAAAAAAACGTTATCGACCGACCGTAAGACTTAAAATGGAAAATCGATAACAAACTCCAGGCGTTTTCTGCGTGGTCTTTTTGAGGGACTAATCAAAAGCAAAATGTAAGACAAGAATGATTCTGTCTATTCATGTTTTTCAGCTTCGTGTTATACGCAATATCCCGAGGAGTTTTTCTTTTTTCAAATGTTAATCGCTCTGGCAGCATTGTGTTATGTTTTGTTACACTTGCTGCTTGTTGTATGTGGGGCAATTACTGACAACATGAATGCAATCTTTCTATATGTCCATAATACTTACTTATTTTTTTAAGTAGTATTCTAGCTATGACAGTTTTTTGCTGTGTTAAAGCTACTATCTTTAAGCTGATTTGATTTCATATGGAAGGTTTAAAGATGCACTTTGTAACTTTTCTAGTAGAGGGTCCATTACCAGTTTGCCCCCATGGAGATGCTGTTGCTTTGCCTGAAACGTTTCACAGTGACGTTACAATTCTTCTATTTATCCATCCATCCATCCATCCATCCATTTTCTTTCGCTTATCCAGGGCCAGGTCATGGGGGCAGCAGTCTAAGCAGGGACTCCGAGACTTCCCTCACCCCAGACACTTCCCCCAGTTCCTCTAGGGGGATCCTGAAGCGTTCCCAGACCAGCCGAGAGACAGAGTCCCTCCAGCGTGTCCTGGGTCTTCCCCGGGGCCTCCTCCAGGTGGGACATGCCCGGAACACCTCCTGACAGACACAGATACCCGAGTCCCCTCAGCTGCTCCTCTCGACGTGGAGGAGAAGAGGCTCTACTCCGAGCTCCTCACCCTGTCTCTAAGGGAGCGCCCGGCCACTCTGCGGAGGAAACTCATTGCGGTCGCTTGTATTGTCCTTTCGGTCGTTCCCCAGAGTCAGGACCACAGGTGAGGGGAGGAACGTGACTGAGGTAAATCCAGAGCTTTGCCTTTGGGCTCAGCTCCTCTTCACCACAGCGGCCGATACAGCGACCGCATCACTGCCGACGCTGCACCGATCCACCTGTCAACCTCACGCTCCATCCTCCCCTCACTGTGAACAAGACCCCGAGATACTGGAACTCCTCCACTTGAGGTTGAAGTGGAGGAGTTCTTGTATTTATTCAATCATTGTTTGTTGCTCAACACTTTTTTCAGTCCTGCCTCTCGACTTATAGTCTGAAATGATCTTTTCCCATGTCGGCTATTGCATAACAAGCTGGTCTCTTACAGGTGACAATCCTAAAACCAATAGAAGCCTTATAAAAAAGCTTTGAAAATTCTAGACAAAAAACCTTTCACCTATCATCATTGCAATATCCTCTCAAAATATAATTTGTTGAGCTTTGAAAACTTTATTAAATTTAAAAATCCATCCATCCATCCATCATCTCCCGCTTAATCCAGCTGGGTCGAGGGGGCAGCTTGCTGCTCAATACTCATAGTACTAATACTCAAATTTAAAAATGCCTGTATAATATACAAGAGCTTACATGGGTTGGCACCACCGCCTCTAAAAGAACACATTAAATACAAAACCGCATCATGAACCATCAGAGCCACAAGTATGAGTGACTGTGAGGTTCCTGTGAGAAAAACTACTTTCGGTCAAAATGTTCTATCACACAAAGTCTGTGTACAGTGGAATATTCTGCCCACTTTTGTGAGTGAGGGACCCACTTTTACTACATTTAAAAAGTACTTAAAGGAGTGGCTGAGATCAACACAAACATGTGAACAGAATTCATGAGACTACTTTTTTTTAATATGCCATTATATAAAATTCAGGACTTGCACAATACACTCTGCACTTTAGGATTTGTGCAAAACACATAACACTTAAGGAACTTGTGAAATACCCAAATGCGCTTTAGATTTCGTGCAATACACATTGCACTTTAGAACTCGTGCAATACACACTGCACTTTAGAACTTGTGCAATACACACTGCACTTTAGGATAAATGTATCAATATGTGCATTTTATTCATTGCACTTTATATAAAATCTCCTATAATATTGTTGAAACAGTCCTGAGTTTATGTTTTTGACTTGGCTTCCGTTTTGCTCTGTGTATTTATTTGTATTTTGTTTGTTTTTTATTGCACTTTATGTTATGTTACGTGTGGCCTTAAAGGTACGAACAACCTGTCCAGGGACGACAGATGGAAACTAGCCTGTGGCTAAAATCTGGCATATTTACATATATTTCATGTGTTCATTAATATGCACTGTCCCTTCTAAAAAAATAAATAAATAAAAATAAATAAATGAAAACTACGGTATATAAACCTACTTTATTATCTATTGTGTCTCTTTTGTTAATCACCGTTCAACAAACATAAAAGGATGACTTGACATGTGCAGCACAGCGTTGTTAAGGTCAATGCGACTTACCTCTAATGTGAAGCTTACACATAAAGCACACAAACCGGAGACGTATAGGGCAAGTTTGATTTGTGCTAATGTATAACAGAAAGACCCAATTCAAAAGGAAAAAGATTGCCTTCATTTTCTAAAGCAGAATATCACCATTAGGGCCCGACTGATATATCAGTTGGCCAATAAAGGCACTTGGAAACATATCAGCTATTGGATATTGGATATTCCACGTGGACATGTTTTACTTTGTTATAAAGCTCAGACTCTCTACATTGTGCCTATTTAATCCAATTTATAGACAGATATATGTCCTGATATGTGGCGCCGCATCAATATTTATCTGCGGAGTCATTTGTCTGTGACGTTGTACTGACCCTGAACACACCCCCCACGTGCACTTGTTTACAGCCACAGGCATAGATCCATGTGCACAACACTGAGACGCCCTATAATTACCGCAGAAATAATAATGAATAATTTTAGAAATAAACACACAAATGAAAACTGTCACACCACAAAACAGCACAAACGAAATACAAACGTTTTCTATAATTTTCTGCCTGTTTTGAGGCTGTTTAACATTTTGAGGGGCTGGAGGACGTCATCGGCCCAAAATAAAACTGAATATCTTAAGAACCAGAATCGCACAAATGAAACTTTTTGCAGCACAAACGAAGCACAAACGATTGACTCCATTTGGGGCATTTTAGTGCCTTTTGAAGCTTCAATTTGACCTATAAAAGAATCATTAATTTCTCCAAACTAAAACAGCACAAACAAAACTTTTTGCAGCACAAACGAAGCACAAACGATTGACAGTTTTTGTGTAGGTTTGAGTTTGATGGGGGCGACTTCACAGGATACAGGATTTTGCGCGTCTGTGTTGAGCGGTTACAGGCGGCGGAGGGAAAAGATAAAACTCCAAAGTGATGTACAGTGTGTGACATTCTCGAGCCTCGGTTGTAGAGTGAGTTCTCCTCTCGCTGCGACTGCGATCAATCTTTGCCAAACGTGTGACCAGCAATAAACTCAAGCGCTCCGTCAAACCAACACACCATATCTCTCCCATTCCTCTTTCAATTACTTTCACCAACACCAAAAATCTGCGAGCGTGAAGCACTAGTCTCGCCTAACCAGTCGAGGGAAATTACCACACCAAACCGAGAGATTGATATTCGCTCGCCGTCCTCGCCAAACTTGGTCAGCAAAGTAATAACATCCCCATGGAGGTGAACCTGCTGAAAAATGTTCCCAATTTGAAAGACAATGAATACAAAGTAGGCTTCATTTTGGTGAAAAAAATTCCAAAAAAGTTCCACTATTTGATGACATTGATCCTCTGAACACACCTGGAGGCTTCGGAAACTTATTAAAAGTACGTTCATATATTTAGCCTTACATCACGATCAGGAGATAAGATTTGATTTGAAGTGGACTTTAAATTGCTTTTGCGACCTTTCTGTACATGTTTTCACTGTTCTTCACTTTGTGCAAGTTTAAAAGAAGAAATTGTGGTTATTTTTCTTTTTTTTTTACCCTCATTTTGTCCTTGCTATATCTAAGGAGACGGATTTAAACTTTAAACTTTGAATAAAAAGAGGAAGAGAATATTCAACCATAACTATTTATTTTAGATAGAACATGTCAAATGGCTGTGTGCATTGACATGACAAATCATATGATGTATATGTGTAAAATCCCTCAGTCCAGGTAGAATCCACAGCAAAGGAGAAAGTTCAATTTGTCAACTGGGCAGGAAGAAGAAGCAGCAGCAGCAGCTTGGATGAGTGCGAAACGTGTTCAACCAAATAACTCGTGTCCAGTTGACAAATTGAACTTTCTCCTTTGCCGTATGATGTATAAAATATATGTGCATAATAAATGTTTTTTGTCTTTTAGTAAAACTTTTAGTATTAACATTTGGTGGTGAATAATTCTGTAACAGTGGCTGAGTGGCTAACACGTTCTCCTTATATCGAGGAGGTTCCAGGTTTGACTCCCTGATGGCCCAGTGTCCTGTCGATTTGAGCTCCCGAGGCTGAAGTGGAGGAACAAGTCACATTTTAAAAGTGTTTTGGTTTTATTGTATGTTTTGACCAGTTAAACATTGACTTGTCCATGTTAGATTCACAGCAGAATATCTGCGTTAGATGACTGAATATTTTGGATTTCCATCCATCCACCTGACCCCCCTATGAACCCCTCTGTGAGGAGCCCACAGGAGGGTGGACATCATGGTCCATGATGTTAGTTCAGGTGCTGCATGTTTTGAGTTGATGGGGGAAACCCATCCAGATACAGGAAGAACATGCAAACTCCACACAGAAAGGCCCGGGCGACCTTCTTGCTGTGAGGCATGAGTGTTGCCACTCAGCCACTGTGCCGCCAGTTTGGATTTAATATTTGATTTTATCGTTATCATTTTCATTACATTGTATTGTATATTGTTTCCATGTGTAGGGGAGAACTTTGTTTAAAAAGGAGCTGTATAAATAAACTATCACTATATTATAATAGGAAATTCACACTGTGTCTGTGATATTAGCTCTAAATATTATATATTTAACACTATTTAGTATTAAGCTTTGAGTGTTTCCAGTCATTTCTTTCTCTTAAATCAGGGGAGTCCAAACTTTTTTCATCAAGGGCCACATATTAAAACACAGACCAGTGTGAGGCCGATCGAGGGTCATTGACTGAGGGTCAGTGAATAATTCAAATCTGTGCATTTATAACAGGTTTGAATGACCCTCCAGAACTTTGTTCAGGTTTAGACCCTCAAAAGGACACACAACATTTGTTGGATCAATGTAGATTTTAAAAACATGCAGTAAAAATACTTCTGCGGTCGTATGGCCCAATTCACCTGGAAACCTGAGGGCCAAAACAACTGGTTTGAGGGCCATAGTTTGGACATGTCTGTCTTATATAGTGGGAACCTTATTCGACAGAAGATATAATCCTGCTGAAATGAGCTCCCTCTGCAAATATTCATATAAATGAGTGAATAATGGTGATTGTACAGTGGGTCATTATTCGGTGGTTAAATTGTGAGAGGTTCACAAAACTGCGAATATGCTACTTTTTCATCTAAAAATGTCTTCACAAGACTTAATCCAAAGAATTAAGTTATTTCTTCATGTCGTCTGCACTGAAATGGAGCCAATGATTCATGATCTATGTAGATCCCTCTGTTTGTTTGTTTTTTTAGCTATTTCTTGGGACTTGACTTGGGATTTGATATATTGTGATGGTCCATGATATTATTGTGAGATCTTAGATGATACGATATGATTTATTGTTACATCCCAAGTACGTAGGTCTGTATACACATCTTTCAGTCATACTTTTACCGACTTTACTCACAGCCTGGTCAGATTGTACAGCCCTCTGAAGGCATCCGGGCTGACATCATGGATCCTGTTGTACTGAAGATACCTGCGGAGACAAAACCAAATGCACCGTGAGGCCAGTATAAATCATACACATTTAGTACGCTACATATCAGTGGCATGCAGCGCGTCACGCCAGCTGCAAATCTGTTTATCCCAAAAACGTGGATCCAAACGGCGCGAACCGTGGGTGAGCGCGAGAGGGTGTCCGCCCGCCAAAAATATGCTACAACTAACAAATCCTTTAGAGTGTTTTGTTGCTTATGTTTGCTGCTTATGTTTACATGGTAAATAGCACGGGGGTGTTTTTGTGTTCTTTGTTTTGGAGGCTGGTGGAGGATCAGAGACGACACGAGCTCGTGTATGTGTGGAGAATGAATCCATACGCAGAGAAACAACAATCACTTATGTCAACAGTCTGCGGCTTTGTACCCCCTCACCACGCGGCGTTCTGTTGTCAGATCAGTTTGTTTGCTCTAAATATCATGCTGGGATGGGGGGGTCACTCGCAAGATGTTGTAATTGTTTGGTTTTTTTTATTCATTTTTTGAATGCTGACCAATGCTGACTGATACGTGAGAAAATGCAAATGTGTAAGATAAGATAAAGATAATCCTTTATTGTCTCCCGTGGCAGAAATTTGTCTTGGGACAGGAGGTCACAGCTTTAACACAAAGACAACACAGCAACATCAGCACCACACAAACATCCACCATAGAACAGAAAGAAAAATAATAAGACACCAAATATGTTCACTCATGGTCATATTTTTGGCGTCTTATTATTTTCAGTCTCTACAGGAGAGACCTTCACAATCTTGTATCTATTCATAATTGCACATTCCCAAAGCCTTTTACTTTTATTTTTTAACTGAGTTTAGCAGATTAATGGCTCATGGGACAAAAGAATGAAGTAAAGTAGGGTGGTGCGGTAATACGGTATAGTATTAAGGTTTCCCGAGGTATCAAAAAGTAGCAACGGAATCAGTTTCATTACCGTCATTAAAAAAATCTGCAGCGCATAAGGACCTAATATAAAACTAACAGGAGTCTATAATGTTTCTTTTAATTGTTTGGGGGAGATTACGTTCGATGGAGACGTTCTGTTGTCACGTGACAGTTCATCAGAGAGACCAAGACAAGATGATATGATAAGTCAGGTCGCAAGCGAGTTGGTCCCCCCCAAAAAATATTACTTCTGCAATTTGGACGAATGACAGGGGAGAGACAGCAGACAGCCAGAGCTATGACCCTGCATCAGGCCAGATCCACCACAGTCACAGCAGGACTTCCTCCCCTCCGCTCTCTCTCCTCTTTAAACGTGGTTCCGCTCGGAGCTTTCCATCCACACGCAGCGAGGAAGAAGAAAAAAACCTGAAAAAACCTGACCGACGCTTCGTGTGTGACGTTGAGTCCAAATGTTTGCGATGGAGATGTTTTATTGAAGCCGAGAGTGGAGAGGGGACGAGGCTGAAGAGGAGAAAGTTCCCGAGGGCGAAGTCAGACTTTCACGGAAGAGACGGTATTTTCTCCGAGTGCCGAGAGCGCGGGTCTGTCAGATACAACATGCTGCAGTGGGAAATATCACACGCCCTGGACTGTCGCCTTTTACTTTTTATTCTGAATCTGCCTCTTCTGAGCTTTTCTTGTCTCGGCGTGTCCCAGATCATTAAATGGAGGGAGATACGCGCTGGTGAAGTCTGAATGGTTTAGGTGCCGCAACAAAATAATTCTGAATTAGCCACAGTAATACCATATACCCCGGAAAAACGCTGAGAAGGTTTAACGGTATCAAACTTTGGATACCGCCCAACCCGAGTGTAAAGTGCACACTTCCGTTCACACTCAATGAACCACACACATCCTGGTCCAACATGCACCTTGATTCACCTTCATTCACAATTTCCATAAAAAATAAATACGTAAATAAATAGACTTGTACTTGGCGACCTTGTAAATATCGCCCATGGTTTATTCCGTCCAACTTGATCAGGAAGGGTTCCCAGATTTTGTTTTTCCATCTGCCTCCTGTGTTGTCCAAACCTTTTTTTTTCCAAGTGTCTGAGAGAAATCAGTTCATTAAACTACTTTTCAAACTTTGGTGCTGCTGGTGCTTTCCAGTCTTTTAATATTAGTCTTTTAGCAGTGGTGGTGCCCAGTAGCATGGCTCATTGCAGGGCTCGACTGGCAGAAGAAACGGGCTGGACCCTTTGGTCTGGGCCGGTGTTCTGGGGAAATGGGCTGCCTCGTTGAAATGAACTAAATCGACAGTGACATCTACCGATTCACGTGTCCCCTTCGAAATAAGCTATCTTACACTTTACAGTTGTCTAGATTCAATAAAGTGAACCTGTCCAGTTTTACGACATATTTCTTTGTATCACAGACAGCGGGTTTGATGCTGTTTGCACACGGTGATCACACTTTATACCTTAGTTATGTAAAAGTTCAACTCTTTTATATGAATCTACGTAGTTCATTTGGACAGTCGTATTACGCTCAAATAGGCTCTGACTAAAGGAGCACAAATCGGCAATTTAACCATTGAATAATGCTCCACTGTAGAATCTCCATTATTCAGAATTTGGGCAGAGGAGCTCATTTCGACAGGCCTGTATTTTCTATCTTCTAACGTTTTCTACACATGGAAACCAAATCAAATATGATGTATTGAAAATTATCACGATTAAATCAATTATTAAAACTATTCCAAACTATTCGGCTGCAAAAGTAACATGAACATGTTGCTTACAGGTTTAACTGGTAAAAACATACAAGGCAAGGCAAGTTTTTTTGTACAGCACAATTCACACACAAAGTAATTCAAAGTGCTTTACGGAATAAGAAATACAGTAAAATCACAATACAAACAAATCAAAACATAACTAATCATCATGAAATTTTAAAACAGGGTAAGTAATAGAATACAATAAAACCAAAACACTTCTAAAATGTGACTTTTTCCTTCACTTCTGCCTTAGGAGCTCAAATCGACAGGACTCTGCACAATATTTTTTGCCAGATGAGTCAGTAGACTAAGCTAACTGATTTAATATTTGTGTATAATTTGGTGGTATTATTTGTGTTTACTTTGGTGGTATTGCTGACCTGAACAAAGTGCATATGTGGTCAAAGTAAAACAAAAACATGAAGACTGAAGAGCGCAGAATGCATTTTTGTGTTGGGAAACATTCGTCGTGTTTACAAAAGAGTTCAGTGTGATTTCAGGACAGGGACTGAAGCTCCGGCTCCGGTCCTGCCCTGTCAGCTCTGGGTCGGTCCGGTTGATAAAGGACTCGGCCGGGAGCCAGTGAACTCCGAGACTTCAGAGGAGAGCGTATATAGTGAAAGCCGAATCAGAGCGGCCCGCTGAAGCATTACATCAGGACGTGCGCGGCGTTGTGCACATAGAGACCTGTCCAAAAAGTGCTTTGCCTCACTGGGAGAACTCCTGATACTCCAGATGGCCTGTCAAGCTCTGGCTCATCGCATATCAGCAGAGATCCAGTGAAGACTCAGACGCTCCAGACAGCGCGAAGTCTCCGTCTAGAAACTGTGTCCTCGAGTGCACTCCTGACCAAAAACAATACAGCACCTTTCTGAGTGGAGTTTGCATGTTCTCCCCGTGTCTGGGTGGGTTTTCTCACTCTCAGCACTCCGGATTCCCACATCAAACTTTAAAAAACATGCACCAGGGACTACAGGTGGAGATTAGCTCTTCCGCTACAACCTGACACGCTAGTTTGAAAAAGCAATTACCATATTTTATATAAGTATAAGTCACACCGGCCAAAAAATGCACAATGAAGAAGAAAAAAACATGTATAAGTTGCACTTTTCGGGGGAAATATTTTATAAAATCAGAGACCAAGATTCAACATTTCGTCGTGAAAGGCGAGTTATAGAAGTTATAGTAATAAAAACAACCCAATAGAGAAGTATCTGTGTGTCATTCGTTCATTTGTTTTTCAATATAGAACCAAAAATAAGAAAACAAAAAAACAACTCTTTTCTTTATTATTTGTCTCTAAAACCATTTCATTTTTTATGCATATATACGATTCATATATTTGGTCTTTGGGCTGTCAGTGTGAAAAATGTAATATATAAGTCGCACTTGAGTATAAGTTGCAGGAACCACCCAAACCCTGAAAACTACTAACTACGATAGTTACAGTTACTAGTTACTCCCCCACTTTTAAACTATAAAAGTAACTAGCTAACCAGGGAAAGTAACAATTGCGTTATTTTATTTTATTTTTAGGGCCACGACCCAATGACGCTGTTTATGTACATGTTGCGTAGCAGAGGATGGAGTTAGAGAAGCGGCGGTGGAGGTGGGGGCGCCCGCGAATCGACCCACGGTGGATTTTGAGGACCTTTACAGTATTTTTGTAGGAGCCGCGTCAGACGACAGCTTCAGTGTGTTCCTGCCTCAGTCCTGGGGCCGCGGTCAGAGGACACATGGGAGAACCGCCATCTTCTCCAGGGCCGGAGGGTCGCAGCAGCTGCTTCTTCCTCGGGATTTAACTCACTGATCGGAACTTCACCGTTGCCGGGAGTGTGTGAGCCCAATACTGTCGAATACATGACAAAATCCTAAACACTAATAAAATACAACACTAAATATAACACTAAACTCAATCAATCAATTAAATAAATACTGCCCCACTTTAACTATATGTTTTAATCGTACTTAATTTGTTTATGTTGTTGTAAGGCGACGTTGAGTGTCCAGAAAGAGGCCTGATAAATAAACTGTATTATTATTAGTAGCAGTACTAGCAGTAGCAGTAGTAGTTGTAGTTGTAATAACAGCAGCAGTAGTAGCAGTAGCAGTAGCAGTAGTAGCAGTAGCAGTAGTAGTAGTAGTAGCAGTAGCAGTAGTAGCAGTAGCAGTAGCAGTAGTAGTAGTAGCAGTAGCAGTAGCAGTAGCAGTAGTAGCAGTAGCAGTAGTAGCAGTAGCAGTAGTAGTAGTAGTAGTAGTAGCAGTAGCAGCAGTAGCAGTAGCAGTAGTAGCAGTAGTAGTAGTAGTAGTAGTAGCAGTAGTAGTAGTAGCAGTAGCAGTAGCAGTAGTAGCAGTAGTAGTAGTAGTAGTAGTATTAATAACCGCTCCAGTTTGTGGCTCAAGAGTTTTGTAGCTTTATTTGCTGCACATAAATGACAAGGGACCTGATCCATAACTCACCGCAGTTGCTGGACTCTCATCCACTTCACCAGACACACACCCACACACACACACAATATACACATACACATACACAGAGACAATATATACACACACACACACACACAATATACACATACACACAGATACACACACGGACATGCAATACACACACACACAATACACACATACACACACACACCCGTATGCTCCGTGAGCTCATTCAACAGTGCAGGCCCCAGAGTCACACACACACACAGACACACACACACACAGACACACACACAGAAACAGACACACACACAGACACACACACAGACACACACAGACACACACAGACACACACACAGACACACACACAGACACACACACACACACAGACACACACTCTGTGTGTTAGTCTCTGGTTTACGCACACAGGAGTCAGACGCACATCTCACCACATGAGTAGCTTCAGTAATGCACAGTCATGGTGTTGGTCACAGTAACAGTGTTTTAACGAGAGAAAACGTCAGATTACTCGTTACTGAAATAGGTAAAGGTTTATTTTTATTCTCATCACTGAACCGGGCACAAACATCTCTCCTGTTAAGGTGAATGTAGATTGTGCATTGTTCACTGTCTCATAAATAAACCAAACAAATAAATAAATGACCCCTAATAATGCTTGTACTGGGGTCCCAGAGAGATGTTGTGAATGAAAACAAATAAATAAACAATCATTCTCATGAATAAATTGTGGTCAGCCCGCTCTGGACAGACGGCTAATCACAAACCTGCCTTGAGCTGTGCTGCGGTTCATTCATAAATCTTTGTATTTTTAAAGTGAATCTGTTTTCACTTGAGTCCATCCAGCACGATTTGTCTTCACTACTGAGCGTCACAGTGCTGGAGGCGAGAATCTCCACGGCTCCACACGAAGACGAGAGTCATTCAGACAGATGCATTCGCTTTTACAAGGCCTCATACCTTTTAATAAGGCTTGATTTGTGTAAAATGTTCAGTGCACTAATAACTGAACTATGCACTGACTCTCTGGGACACTTTAAAGGTCCTATTTTACAGAAAAATGTCTCTTGTGAGCTTTAAGCCATGTTAGAATGTTGTTATCTCATCAAAAACATACCTGGACTTATCTAAAAAAGAAATAGCCCTGACTGGAAAGTGTAAAAATGTGCAAACCCGAGGCACCGACTGAATACAGCTCTGGAAAAAAATAAGAGACCACTGCAAAATGATCAGTTTCTCTGATCTTAATACTTAAAGGAACATTTTTGTTTCATTCTATAAACTACTGACAACATTTCTCCCAAATTCCAAGTAAAAATATTCTCATTGAGAGCATTTATTTGCAGAAAATGACAAATGGTCAAAATTACAAAAAAGATTCAATGTTTTCAGATCTCAAATAATGTGAAGAAAACATTTTAAAACAACACAGTACTAATGTTTGAACTGAGGAAGAGTTCAGAAATCATAATACTGATGAACACAGCAGTGGTTTTTCTCCTTTTCCTCCTTAAATCAGGTTTGGTTCAGGTGATCTCCTCATCAGAGCCTCATGAAGCAGAATGAGGTGTGTTTGTGTTGAATTCGACAGACGCTGGAATAAAACACCCGTCACACATGTAGAGACGCTGAGTTCAGAATAAAAAACATGCAGTGGGCTCTTATTTTATTCCAGAGCTGTATATTAAAAGTCCTTTATTACACTGAAGGACGCCAACATGTTTCGACCAGCGAGACGGTCCTTATTAGAGCATCAGTTTGAAATAGGACCCACAGGTGTCCTTAAGTACAATTATATCACAGGACTAAAGAAAAACGCAGAAAAGGTCGGCCAACCATGAGGAAACCGAGGTCTCAGGCAGACCGAGACAACCTGCACAACCTGCTAAATTTTAATCAGTTTGTTCATTTCAAATATGGATGTTTTGCATGGACTGTCAGCGGGATGGGAACGAGGTCCACGGTCCAGGGGAACTGTGACGTCTGCACAAACGCACGACATTCGGACAAACTGTGACATCATTTCCTTTTTTTTCTGGGTGCTGTTTACGGTATAGTTGAATCAAATGTAACAGAAAATGCACAGCAAAGTTCTTGTAGAGGAACAGCAACATAAAAAAAAAATGCATAACACAGGTTCAACATTTGTGCATGACCTTTTGGATATTTTGCATATTGGTTTAGTCGATATCGGTCCAGTCAATATGCTATTTTGGTCTATAAACGTGTGTAATAAGATGATTTATTGGACAATGCTGGCCAAAACACCACATCATATTATTGAGAGTTCCGCTGTTACATAAAATGCTAAATAACATAATAAAACACACTTGGATTATTTTTTACGATGCATTTTCGACCATAAATTACAGATTTACTTCATTTGGTCTCTATCCTTGTATCGGTTGATATCGGTTGTCGGCAGATGCTCAAGGCCAAAGTATCAGCATCAGTATCGGAACAGATAAAGCTGCATCGGTGCATCCCTGACCCTGTGCGCTCACTCAGAGGCTCGAAGTTCTGGAACAATCTCCCATTATCTATAAGGGACTCCAACACTGGACACTTTCACATCACACCTGAAACAGCGGCTAAAGGAAAACCAGACTGACGTGACACTTTTAGAGTGGAATTGTCGTTATTATAGCTTATTTTTATTTTGCTGTTAAATCTGTGGTGTCGCCTGCTGAGGAACGACAGATGGAAATGAGAATTTTCGCTATAATTTGGCATATTTACACTGCAATGTTGTAGATGTTCATTAATATGCACTGTCCCTGTTAAATAAACAAAAAAAAAAACAACAATAAAGCATGTTGAGGCATAACTATCAAATATACAGTATATAAAAACATAAAAATACAACACACTACACTGCAGATCAGAGCATCGAGTCCGTTAGGAAATAGGTGAGAAGGTTCAAGCTGTGAAATAGTCAGAGGAACACGGAACAGTTTCCACCAAGGGCTATTTCTCGTTTAGATTTCACGTTAACCCTCGTAAAGCACCTGCACTGCAACGTTTGGACTGTTTTATGACCCAGTGAAGCGCTCTGCCTGTTCTGTACACCTGGAGTTGTGCTTTGTTTCATTTAATAGATCAGGAAATAACGTAATGTGGAGCCTTTTAAAATTGTTTTGTACTTTTACACAGTCCGTCTCCAGTTATTAGCGATGGCCACAGGATGAAGGTGAGTCATCGGGGCCAGTTTGCGTCGGTTTGTTTGTTGTTTTAGCCACTCATTCCTCCTCTTTCTGCAAGACAGCGCTGTTAATAGCCGGAGTGTTTCTGTTTGTTCAGCAGGAGACTCTCAGCTAATGTAACTGCTCAAAGGTGCACTATAAATCTTGTGGTGGGGGGTCTGTCGCCTGTTTGTCCCCATGGAGGTGTTATTGCTTTACCTGAACTGTCCCACAGTATGGGCTTTGATTTTAGTTGATTAAAAATGCCTAATGTCATAGGAGCACTGTGTTTTGGGACTAAAGATTCTCAAAAATGTATCCAAAAATAAAATTAGGTGAAAAAAATCTGTTTCAGAAGGTGAGCTCAGCGGATTTGAGGAACTTTCTTGAACTGTGTGTTTTGTCTGTATGTTCACTTTTTCCGGGTGTAGACTGTGCGATATTTTCGATCATGTCACTCTGCTCCAGCTAGAAAACTGTACAACCAAATCTCAGGGTTTAAAACTTCGCAGGTCACGATTCATGTTCTCCCACTGTACGAACCGATTATGCGATCTGCCTGCGCGCACTGAACGTCCACATCACAGCCAGAGTTCTTGTTGCAGAAGTACAAAACCACAGAATGTGTGGAGAACGCTGCAAAACACAAACGCGTGGCCTTGGCAATCTGTGCCAGACACATGCAAATCGGCTCATGGAACGACTTCATTAGTGCAAAACCTTACGCCAAAAATAGTCAGTCTGGACGACCTGCACGTCCCATCAGGCTGACCACGCCTACAGGAAGTAACAACAGCTGATATATGACACGTCACCACCAACACCGGTGACAGTTCTGAAGATGGCTCGCAGCTTGCAGCCGAAACATGTCAACAAGGTAGAAATACACTTGGCTACATTGTCTTAGAAAGGAACCTAAGAAGTTAGTGCGAAACCGTCACGAGAGGCGGCTGGATTTCACACAGGTTTGATGTTCTTGCGACCAATCGGGAGCTGCTCGTGAGGTATTCATCGGTTCTCGTTACCTCATGTTCACTACACAGAGCACGAAACACACGGCACATGATTGAGCCAAAACCCGATCCCAAAAGCAGTCGCACACGTGACAAATCAGCTCAAAAAAGGTCAAAATTTGCACAGTATACGGCCGCATTTAGTGAGAGTTCCATGTCAAATTTTACAAATAAGACCCCAAACCTGTAATTGGTGATTTCATCTGCTTGTCTATACAAAGTTAGTTTGATTCCACTGTTGACCTTTCCAGCCAAAGCAACATGTTTTAATCATGGAGGTGTAATAGAATCTGGAAGGTGAACCCAAAATGGGGTCGTATTATTTTCAATGCCGTGTGCTCATTGGCCTCAAACATTATTTCCTCTTCTGCATTACTTTCTCAATACGAGCACCTCCCACCTGTGTGACGTCAGTAATGTGCACGACATGATGCGTTTTGACCAATCAGAGCTCGAGCTGTAAAAGCAGAGCTAGACTAAAGGCCGCCACACACTACAGGAGAATTTGCCCGATTTTGGCTGTGATTTCCTCTTCCTGAGTTCAGGAGGTGTGACCCGACTTTTTGTCTCCGTGTGCGATTCTGAAGCCGCTGCTCCTCATGTGTGGAGTCAGTGTCAGATCAGAACCACCGAACATCAACAGCGCGACGGAAACAGACGATAAAACAGAGTCAGGGGCAGAGGAGCGACGGACACAGAGACGCGACAAACAAACTCAGGACAGAGCAAAAATAAAGACTTTATTATGACTCACCTAATGTAAAGTGGAACATTTAAACTGCAGCATCTCACCCACATTATCCATAGAAATTGTCCTCTGCAAATAATGACCCCGGTCCACAAAACTGCGCTGTAAATCCAGTTTGTGGTCTTCTTTAAAAGTAAAAAGACAGTTTCCTTGTGTGTTTGTTTACACTGATGAATGTGTGTGTGTGTGGTGAAGCTGCAGATCAGCCACAGTGACTCTACTGTGGACTTTATCTCCTCTTTTCTGCTATAAAAATCCTGGATCTGAAGTATTGCTCCACATTTCACACATAATAATAACACAGTTTTGACTTGTGTCTAAAGTGGAAGTGCAGAGTCTGATCTTTGAACACTTCAGAGTCTCAGAGCGAGTGGATTTACTGGAGACAGGAAACAGCTGACGCCATCACAGCCTCACAGCTTTAGATCCTGTGCTCCTCACACAGATCCCGCTGCAGTGTTTGAGATCAGAGATTTTAAGTCTCATAAGTTTCTCCTCGTGTCTGTGGTGTTTGAGCTTTTGTCACGGATTTAAAAATCGTTTAAGACCAAAAAACCCTGTATTGTGTAGCGGCCTTAAGTCTTACAAAGCTAACTTTTAGACACTTTGAGGATTTCTTTTTTTAATTAATGTTGTGAAAATAGACAAGAATCCCTACAACTTCCTAATCCTTATCCGACCTTTGTGGAAGTTGTCGAAGTTCTGGCAGCCGAACATGAGCAGTCTGAATTCCCCTGTGGGAGAATCCCTTCTGGAGCTCCCGGGAGCTGCAGTCGGACATCTGCCGTTTTTGTATCTGATGCCAGAGTTGAAAAAGCGTCAATCAATCAGGGACTAATCTACAGTGACACAGCGACGTCATTGTCCGGAAGGAGAAGAAACAGAAACACCCGGGTGCCAAAACACCATAAAGAGAAAATATAGTATGAATATTCGCTGAGCCGATGGCCTCCGGTGATGGATTTTATGTGAGAAATGCACTAAAACTAGAAAAGCCACTGTCTCAACCTGGTTTGCCATTGTTCACTAACAGACCGGGAAATGCATTAAGTATTTTTCTCTGACATTTTTGCACGGCACTGGAGGCATCTGCCCTCAAATGCAAAGGCGTCCGACTAGAGGCTTTCAGGGTGATTTTCAAAAGCAGCTTTATCCATCCAGACCTGTTCCTCCTCTTCTCTTACTCTTTTCTTTATAGGCCGGGAGCCAGATCCACTCCTCAGGATGTTTTTTGCTCCCTTTTTTCACTATTATTTCCTGTTATCTTATATCTTGGGCCATCACGAGTTGACAGGGACCAACCCCAACTCGGCCCCGTTTGTTCTGGGGGTCCAAAAAACCCTGTTTAGAAAAAGCCATTGGTGGAATTATATAATTGTAAATATTAAGGTGCTACAGCTGCATAAATGGTTAGATAACCCAAACATTTTGCCTGGTGTATCCTGACACATCGGGGAAACTAGTAGAAAAATATTTTGGGGCTGGCTGCATTTTTACTGTCAAATTTCACCCTCAAAATACCCCAACAGACAAAAAAATGTCTGTCTGCCTGACAAATTATCATCAAATTATCATTTTCAAGCATTTTCTTACATGTATCAGTGCCCCAAATGTACATAAAAAACTTCCCAAATTTATAAGCTTCACTTTAAGCCCAAGATGACCTTTGTATCTAGAGGAGAACAGCTGCTATGACCAAAGACCTTCACTGTTCCTCCAGTCGGCAGAAAACAGAACTTTCAGGCATATGGGATTTTTTTTTTTCCCTCATATAAACAATATTTTAAAAGAGTTGACTTATGTACTGCTAAACTACATGAACTGACTTACATTAAGAGTGAATAATATTAACCACCAGGTGACACACAACACAACCAGCACACGAACCATTATTATTATTACCACTATTAAAGGTACTGCTGAGTTTCTTTAGAGCACATGTGTCAACCATGCGGCCCGGGGGCCAGATCCGGCCCTCCAAGACCTTTAATCTGGCCCTCGGCTGATTTTTCTATTAAAATACTTAAAATTTTCAGATTTTTCTGTTAATTTTCTGCGCCGTTTAGCAGAGCAGCGTCTCCGGCGTTTCTGTATGTTGCGACTCCCCCCAGAGCAGCACAAATGAAGACTTTCCTCTTTCCAAACGCTCTTAAAGGACGATCGTTTTGACTGTCGACCGTGACCCTCATCAGCAAAATGTCAAAAAATGAGAAAAGCAGATGCTGAGTTCAGGATTTCCCAAGAAAAATAGTCTAATTCTTATTTGTTGACAGAGGTGAATGGGAAATCTGTGCTCAGTGCGTTTGGAACAAGTGGCGTTGCTCGAGGAATATAATCTTAAACACCACTACGAGACACGGAGAAAAATACAATAACTTGAAGAGAGAACTGAGTTTTCTGATCCGGCCCTTTTGGGATCAAAGTAGGTTGCATACGGCCCCCGGACCAAAATGAGTTTGACACCCCTGATTTAGAGGTGCAGCTCTATCTGCGATGTGGTTGATCGTAGGTGTTTAGTCCCACTTTAAATAAATAGGGTCAAGAGATCGTGGAGAAAGTTATAAACATGTGTTGGATGGAACAGTGTCGAACTCTTCAAAATTTAGCCCAGTAAAGTTTTTGTTTGCTTTGTTCTTTTTCACCTAAACCTGATCTTAATGCAGTGTGAAGAGAATAATTAGTGCTGCAGAGTTATAAATCACACGCTCTATATTTAGTTTCATGAAAAAACACTCACAGTTTGCGCAGGTTCTGGAGCTTCACAAATGTGTTGGCTTTCAGTTTTTCAAGTTGGTTTCTCTGTAGTGACCTGTGGAAAAAAAGACAAGTTTAAAAGGCTTTTATTGCACTATTTTCGATCTATGTTATAATGTCTCCTCATCAGAAACATAAATTGAGTTGTGTTTTGGTTCATTCACATGTTTAACACACAAATCCTGCTGATTTCGGCTTGTGATAAGATTAAGTGGTGACAGGAAATGCTTCACTGTGTTTTTAAACTCCAACGACCTTTACTTGAATCATTTGCACCGGATAATATTAGAGAAACAAAAATATTAAAATAAGAGCAACAACTGAAGGTGTAGTGAAGAGTAAAAGCTGGAAAATGGCTGTTAACGTTAAAACTTGGCATCACAAGGTGGAACAGAGTGTTGTGAAGGTTGGAAATGCAGACAGCCTTGTGTCTTTGAGGAGGTAACAGCTTTATAACATGGCTAAAAGCTCACAAGAGTCAGTTTTGCATAATGTAAGTCCTTCAAAATTAGAATGAAAGTCGTAAATATATGAAAACACAACTAAATGCAGACGTTCTATTACCTTTTATCGCTTTAAATGAGGGCGACTGGGTTTGAGTTACACAGTGCACCTTTTAAATGATTTACACACACACAGACAGAGAACTGCTGCGATTAAATATCAGAGGTGGGTAGAGCAGCCAAAAGTTTTACTTAAGCTTTACTTAAGTAACATTACTTCAAAATAATAATACTCAAGTAGAAGTGAACAGTACCGGCCCAAGAAATTACTCAAGTATGAGTAAAGTAAAGAGGCCAAACCTCCTCGTCAAAGCCTGATCCCGTCAGAAGCTCAGCAGGGAAAGGCCTGGTTAGGACTTGGAGAGGAGAATTCTGGGAATTTCAGGTGCCACAGGGGGGCGCCAGTGGCAAAAATAAATAAATTAATTAATTAAACTGTTATTGTGTTCTTAGGCAAGACACTTTACTCACAAAAAATGAGTGGTGAAAGTGGTGTGTGTGATGGTGGTGGTCGGAGGGGCCGATGGTGCAGACTGGAGCCTCACTTCTGTCAGTCTGCCCCAGGGCAGCTGTGACTACAACAGTAGTTTACACCACCGAGTGTGAAGCGAATCAATAATGCACAAACTTGTAAAGTGACTTTGAGCTTCTGGAAAAGCGCTTTATAAGATAGAAGCATTATCTATTATATTTATTATTATTATTTAAAAAGTGGGAAAAATACTACTCGGGTAAGAGCATAAACTGTATAAAGAAATGGACTAAGCGAGTGTGACGTCACCCACAGCGTTCAGCTCCAGGCAAATGAAGCTCACGATGCTCACGGTGACAGGAGAGAATTTGGAGCCAGACTCTATACTATGAAAAGGAATTTTTAGAAAGAAAAAAAAAAACACCAGGATCATGTAGAGCAGGTTAATACGAACATTTTAAGACCAAAATGACGAGGCCACAGCAGCAGGTACAGACAGGAGCCACAGTATTCTGATGTAAATCAATGGGAGCCGGAAGAGCCACATGAGAACTTCCTATTTGGATTGAGGCGGCGCTTTAGCTCTGTCCATTTATATGCACCGTCTATGAGTAAGAACCTAAGGAGTATCTGATTAGTCATTTGAAACAAACTAAATCTTGAAGGCGCAGTGCAAGAAACATAAATATTCAAACTATTTCATATTGTCAGCATGAATCTTTTGTCTACTTACTCATAGTGGGCGGAGTAATCAAAACCCCAGGAGAAATAAACACATGCTGTTGGAAAAGTACAATGTCTTTAAAATGTTTCTCAGGTAAATGTAACCGCGTACCACCCACCTCTGTATTTATCACTTTACCACTAAACAAAAGGCCTAAATACGCATGAACAACCTCCATTCATAAACGACATGTTTTTATTCAGTTGCCCCAGACAGAATTTGTCAGTGTTAATCCTTCTGTTCTGTGGCTTATTTTCAAATGGTCCTCCTGCACACTTCAGTACAAATGGGAGAGGGGATTATCCATGTGATTAGGCTGTAGATTAGAAAGCTTTTAGCTGATTAGTTTCTCCTACAACGCCACACACACTCAGTATTGGTTCTGTTTAATGAGTCTGTCAAATGTTATGCTTCAGGTATCTTTTGCGTGGATATGTCCTCATTAGCAAAGCATGTAAAAGCCATTTGGTTTATGTTGCCTGTTAAAACTGTGGATAACATTGCCCTAGGGCGGGGTAAATTACAGGTGGTTTTATTCTGGGTTAGCACGATATTAGTCCTGGTTTGGTCCTGGTTTAGTATTTAGACTGTGTTTACACTGAAACGATCAGAAACAATTTGCATCCACACGTCCATTTCCCTATCCACACAGTAACGCGAAACCACCTGAAACGCTAGTCACATGAATAGGCTGGTGTCACAGCGTCACAGCGTCACAGCGTCACAGCGTCACAGCGTCACAGCGTCACAGCGTCACAACCTCACAGCGTCACAGCGTCACAACGTCACAGCGTCACAGCGTCACAGCGTCACAACGTCACAGCGTCACAACCTCACAGCGTCACAGCGTCACAGCATCACGTCACAGCGTCACAGCGTCCAGCGTCCTGGCGTCACCAGCGTCACAGCGTCAGCGTCACAGCGTCACAGCGTCACAGCGTCACAGCGTCCTGGCGTCCTGGCGTCACAGCGTCCTGGCGTACAGCGTCTGGCGTCACAACCTCACAGCGTCACAACCTCACAGCGTCACAACGTCACAGCATCACAGCGTCACAACCTCACAGCGTCACAACGTCACAGCATCACAGCATCACAGCGTCACAGCGTCACAACGTCACAGCGTCACAACCTCACAGCGTCACAGCGTCACAACCTCACAGCGTCACAGCATCACAACGTCACAACGTCACAGCGTCACAGCGTCACAGCATCACAACGTCACAACCTCACAGCGTCACAGCATCACAACGTCACAGCATCCTGGCGTCACAGCGTCACAAGCGTCTGGCGTCACAACCTCACAGCGTCACAGCGTCACAACCTCACTGGCGTCACAGCATCACAGCGTCACAGCGTCTGGCGTCACAACCTCACAGCGTCTGGCGTCACGGCGTCACAGCGTCACAACGTCACGGCGTCACGGCGTCACAGCGTCACAAGCGTCCTGGCGTCTGGCGTCACAACCTCACAGCGTCACTGGCGTCACAACCTCACAGCGTCACAGCATCACAACGTCACAGCGTCTGGCGTCACAACCTCACAGCGTCACAGCGTCACAGCGTCTGGCGTCACAGCGTCTGGCGTCACAACCTCACAGCGTCCACAGGCGTCACAGCGTCCTGGCGTCCTGGCGTCCGCGGCGTCACGGCGTCACAGCGTCTGGCGTCCTGGCGTCACAGCGTCACAGCGTCTGGCGTCCACAGCGTCACAGCGTCTGGCGTCACGCAGCGTCCGCAGCGTCTGGCGTCACAGCGTCACAGCGTCACAGCGTCTGGCGTCACAGGCGTCTGGCGTCACAGCGTCACAACGTCACAGCGTCACAACGTCACAACCTCACAGCGTCACAGCATCACAACGTCACAGCATCACAACGTCACAGCGTCACAGCGTCACAGCATCACAACGTCACAGCGTCACAGCGTCACAGCGTCACAACGTCACAGCGTCACAGCGTCACAGCATCACAACGTCACAGCGTCACAACGTCACAGCGTCACAGCGTCACAGCGTCACAACCTCACAGCGTCACAGCGTCACAACCTCACAGCGTCACAGCATCACAACGTCACAGCGTCACAACGTCACAACCTCACAGCGTCACAGCGTCACAGCGTCACAGCGTCACAGCGTCACAACGTCACAACCTCACAGCGTCACAGCGTCACAGCGTCACTGGCGTCACAGCGTCCTGGCGTCACAGCGTCCACAGCGTCTGCGTCACAACCTCACAGCGTCACTGGCGTCACAACCTCACAGCGTCACAGCATCCTGGCGTCCTGGCGTCTGGCGTCACAACCTCACAGCGTCACAGCGTCACTGGCGTCCACAAGCGTCACTGGCGTCTGGCGTCACAACCTCACAGCGTCACAGCGTCACAGCGTCACAGCGTCACAGCGTCACAACGTCACAGCGTCACAGCGTCACAGCGTCACAGCGTCACGGCGTCACGGCGTCACGGCGTCACGGCGTCACAGCGTCACAGCGTCACAGCGTCACAGCGTCACAGCGTCACAGCGTCACAGCGTCACAGCGTCACAGCGTCACAGCGTCACAGCGTCACAGCATCACAACGTCACAACCTCACAGCGTCACAGCATCACAACGTCACAGCATCACAACGTCACAGCGTCACAGCGTCACAGCATCACAACGTCACAGCGTCACAGCGTCACAGCGTCACAGCATCACAACGTCACAGCGTCACAGCATCACAATGTCACAGCATCACAACGTCACAGCGTCACAGCGTCACAGCGTCACAACCTCACAGCGTCACAGCGTCACAACCTCACAGCGTCACAGCGTCACAGCGTCACAGCATCACAACGTCACAGCGTCACAACGTCACAACCTCACAGCGTCACAGCGTCACAGCGTCACAACGTCACAGCGTCACAGCGTCACAGCGTCACAGCGTCACAACGTCACAGCGTCACAGCGTCACAGCGTCACAGCGTCACAGCGTCACAGCGTCACAGCGTCACAGCGTCACAACGTCACAGCGTCACAGCGTCACAGCGTCACAGCGTCACAGCGTCACAGCGTCACGTGGGCTGTAAAAACAAGGAAGTGCAGCACCGTGTCTGAAGTTGCAGCAGCCGATTTCGAGCCGAGGAAGATGGAAAGCGTGAAAACAGTCTTTTCGTGGACTGATGACGAGGTTCAGATTCTATCAACGTCGTTTCCTGTTTGTCTAGGGTTTGTTTAAAATGTTTTCCGCAACAGTGTCACATGACCGGTGTCACAAACCCAGTGAATCAGGAAGGAGCAAGTCAGAGTGACGTGGTCCAATAAGGACACCAACGCTCCTCCGCTCCTACGTCAGCGCATCAACGTTTTTCATGCGTCCACATGGTGCCGGATTCGTTCCATACTGATGATAAAAACAAGGAAGTGGAGCACCGTGCCTGAAGTTGCAGCAGCCGATTTTGAGCCAAGGAAGATGGAAAAACAGTCTTTTTGTGGACTAATGATGAGGTTCAGTTTCTAGCGACGCTGTTTCCCATTGGTCTCGGGTTTGTTTAAACTGTTTTCCGTAATAGCGTCACATGCCCAATGTCATGAACCCACAGACTCAAAAAAGAAGTCATAGTGATGTGGTCCAGTAAGGACGGCAACTAGAGCTCCTACGTCAGCGTATCAAAGTTTTCAGGCGTCCACACGGTGCTGGATCAAATCCATACTCATGAATCCATTGGAGCTGGCAGCACCAGATAGTTCCGTCTCTGGAGCCGTTTTCCATCAGATTAGTGGACGAACACTCCATCCACAACGGAAACGACTCGAATACTAGTGTGGACAGGGCCATAGTTAATTCATTCGATTTAAGGCATGTTTATGTTCTCATCAAAAACATTCCTGGAGTTGTGTTTTGTTTCATTCACACATTTGAATAACACTTTATTATTAGTCTGTCTGCACCTCTAAAGTTCAAAATGCTCTGTTCCACCTTGTGATGTAATTTTGTGATGCTTTTCAAATTAACAGTGACCTTTTGGTTTTTGTTGACTAGCGATTGACAGTTTCAGGGCTGAAATCATCCAAATGATTCTACCAAAGGTTTATGGAGCGTAAAAACTTCCTGTATTAGCAATGTTTGTGAAGCCTTTTTTTATATTTTATTGTTCACAAAAATGTAATATTGCAGTTGTTGTTATATTTTCGTATTACTGAATAGAATAAAGCTCTGCAGGACAGTCTCAGGGATGTACAGACTTGGCCAAGTCCAAACCTGTTGAACTTAAATCAAAATAAAAGTGAGATTGTGGTAAACTAACCCAGTGCTTGGACAGGACGGTGCGATTGATCCTCTGTATTCCTACGATCTCCCTGCTGTGAGGAATCTTGGGGTGATTGTGGACTCTGTGTTCCAACTGGACAAGCTTTTTTCATTTGAGGCTCCTTGCTAAAATAAAGCTCGACCTCCCACAGGCTGATTTTGACAAAGCGATCCATGCATTTGTAACACGCGTTTGGGCAATATTGCAATTCTCTGTATGTGGGGCTGGACCAGGGCTCCTGCAGCGCTGATATGTCCACAAGGCTGAAGCTCGTCTGCTGACAAATACTAATACTGTGCTGTGTGACCTGCACTGGCTCTCTGTCCGTCTCCTGTAAATGATATTGTGTTCAAATGTTTACACTTTATGGGTCTAATCTATTTGAGGGAATTACTACAGCCCTAAACTCCGCCCAGACCCCCATGAAGTCGCCTCATCAAACTCAAACCTACAAAAACTGTCAGTCGTTTGCGCTTCGTTTGTGCTGCAAAAAGTTTTGTTTGTGCGATTCTTCAGATATTTGCAGTTTAATTGTGGCCGATGACGTCGTCCAGAACCTCAGAATGTTCAGTAGAGCTCAAAACAGGAAGAAAATTATAGAAAACGTTTGTATTACGTTTGTGCTGTGACTATTTTCATTTGTGTGAGTTTATTTCTAAAATTATTCATTATTATTTCTGCAGTAATTATAGGACGTCATTTCCGCTCATCTGACGGCAGCAACTTTAGCAAAACTCCACAAAACTAGTGACGATAAACGATCTCAGCCTGTGGAAAAGTCTGTATTATTATATAAAATATGAATAAAAAGCAAATTACTAAAGACTGATACAGACTTTTCCAATGTAACGTAAAATGTCTGAAAAATTACAAGAATGCTCATTGTGCTCTCTTCTTCCCACTCCTTTTTGGGCATTTTTTTTATTGTTGTTATTTCTATTATGATTTCATTAATGTTACATGTTCCATTATAAAAGAATGTATATTTCTTAATTGCCCAAAATAAACAAACAAATCAAATAAATCAAATCAGTTTAAGAGTAGACTGAAACCTCACCTCTTTCCCCTGGCCTTTAGTGCAAACTAGTCAGACTCTCTTGGTGTTTTATTGTAGTTTTCACATTTAATACGTAACTGTTTCTTCTGTTTTGTTGTCTGAAGCACTTTGGGAGCTGAAGTTGTTTTAAATGTGCTGTATAAATAAACTTGAAGTGATTTGAATTGAAACAGCTCTAGATTTAGATGTCAAATAAGCTTATCTTCAGCGTTCAGTACTATCCAGCCTTATCTGCTGCCTGAGAAACTGATCCCTCTTTTTGTTTCGGATTTTAACCTTGTCGGTTGGATTGTGAATTTTTTATCCTGCAGGACTTAGTGTGTCAAAGTAAATGGTATCATGTCCTCGAGACTGTATTGTTCCACTGGATCTCTGCAGGGCTGCGTGTCATCGTCTTTGCTTTGTATTTTATATATGAATGACTGCAGAAGTGCATTTAATAACAGGCATGTCCAGTTTGCTGACCATACAGTGATTGTGAGTCTCCAACAGACACTGAGAGGAGTCAAGGACCTGTGGTAGATGCTTTTATTGAATAGCGTGAAAGCTTTTATTTGTCTACTCAGTGACCTACAGCATTGTATATGATACCGATGAATATATTTTCTATAACCGTGCAGAACTTTCTAACCGTAGAGAAGACAGAAACTTCCTTTTCCCCTCTGAAAGTGCAGACATAGAGGTTTCCGTACATTTCTGCGGCTTTATCCTACGTCACACTCACGCTGTGTGATGACGTGAGCAAAACGAGTGTCCAACAGGAACTTTGTTTTCCCCAAACTCATGCGCTCCGTCCATTTTGATCGAGCCAAACTTTGCCAAAGAGTGAAGTGAGTCAAGATGGTCGACTCCTCTGACTGTGTGTGTTTATAACAACTGAAAAAGCCGCTCTAAGTGCAGTTTTTTTCTCGAAATAAATGGCAAATTACCCATCTTGGTTTGTGTAATTGTGCTATTTTTATTTAAAGGTTTATTTCACTCAAAATGAACAAATCCAAATGTAATAAACGTCCTGGAAATGCAGAAGTGCTGTGGCTCTGGCCCTGGACCTGACAGGAGCTGTTTCCAGGACTGGACCAGGAAAGTCATGGAGCCACTGCACTTTTTTTGTTTTTAGGGCAATAAGGAGATTTTTAGTTTACTTACGGACTTGATATTTTGCATTTTTGTAGCTAAGGCCCTAAATTAAGCATTTTTTATGTCCAAAAAGTTGTTTCTACATGTTTGCTGTGTGTTTTTTTCATCTCTATTTCTGGTCCTGTAGCTTTTATCACAGCCTCATGACACAACTACAGCAGCAGATTGTGAAATAACAGGTTGGACTGAACAAAAGGAGGTAGAACACTTCATTAGGGGGTAAAAGGGGCAGTTTTAAAGGCAAAATTAAGAAAAAAAATCCAGGCGAGGAGAAATTTACTAAATTTGCCCTTAGGTCACTCATTCTGTCATTCAGGAAAAAGAAGTTGAGTTTGTCTCTGAATATAAATACCCAAGCACAATTATTGACAGCGCCGTATGTTTTGATGCTGTCTCAACGAAAGTGCAGTAAACACTGCCTAAGCGAAATGAATTCTTCTAACGTCAGTAATGTTCTTGACCCTTTGTCATCAGAGTTTTATTGAATCTGTTGTTGCATTCTGTATTGTCTGCTGGTTCGGGCCCACTCTGTCTAGTACAAATTGTCTGGCTCGTTTGGTCAAAGTGGGAGGTAAAATTATAGGCTTACAGCTGCAGGATGGCTATAACAGAAGAGTGATTTACAAGACCCAACAAATAATGGAAAGCCCTGAGCACTCTCTATCTCTGAAGAGCTTAAACTCCTTCCTTCTGGGCGGCGTCTGAGATCAGAACGTCTTTTATTTCTGAAGCCATAACCAGGATGAATGCTCTCCTCAAGCTTGGATCAGTCGTGGGGAAATGCCATCTTTTTTGCCTATTTTTAAGGGAATGTACGTCTGCATTGTTGAATTATTGAAACTGTATTGTACGTCTATTATATTCTATTATATAACGGAGAAAATCTGCTTTTTAATCATCAACTATTTTTCGCATTGTGGTGGAAATCTTTTAGTTTGTTTCCTGTTACGATCTGTTTGAGCTAAAGAATGTATTTTATGGGTTTAGATACTGTTAATTAACAACTGCTAAAGCATTTCTGTGTTCCTGCCACATGTGATGCTGTAATCTGCTGTTCCTGGGGTTTCTCAGGTCAGGTCACTCTGCTCTGTCTTTATCCAAGGTTTTTAAGACAACACGCTGTTGCTTTGCTTATTGTCATCATTTCAGTGAGATCCTTGGGGTCAAATCTGCTCGATGCCTCAGCTGAACCAGACGAGTCTCTGTTTGGAGGTTTAGATGTTGATTTTGTGATGTTTGTCGACTGTATAAGAGCCTGTTTTTGATTTGCCATTCATCGATAAGAGAGAGACGGACCTCACATTAGGGACAGAAGGTTTCGTTTTCATTTCCTCTGTAATTGTGTACACATTTGCTTTAATAAATCCAGACTCTTTGATTTAAGACAACCTTTCTCCAGTTTTATTCTTCTCAGATTTAAAAATCCACAACACGCATCATAACAGAATAGTGAGAGTTTTGTTGGATTGTTCGTTGGACTCTGGTTGTGGCACTAAACACCTAAACTCCACCACAGCCATAGTCCAGCCGTTTAGTTTATTTGGTTTGATTTATTTGACAGGGACAATGTACAGGAGCATTAACCACAAAGGAGCTCATTTCCATCTGCGTCCCTGAGACAAACAACATCACAGACAATGTTTGTGACAAATAAAGGTCACAAAGAAGATGGTTGGAATGAACATAAGGCATAAAACAATACAATTTATAATATTTACAGTGTCGGTGATTCATTTCATCAGTTTGTTAAAAGTAATTCAAGCTTGTTTCCCGATCCCGTCCCTGTTTCCCCTTCTCATGTCCAGTCCGACTTTAACGCTGACACATCTGCACACTTACAAACTGTTGTCTTTGCATAATTTTAACTCGGTTGGAAGTTTGTTTTAAATGAAAGTGCAGATTGTCCTAATGATGTTTTCCGTTTCGGTTTTACACATTGGCCATTGACCGTTGTCCTGGTTGTTCTGAGCGTCTAATCAGATGTTAAATGGACAAACTTTTTCAATGGTTCTGGTGCCATTAATCAATAATCAATAATAACCTTAGATTGGCTAATTTAATTGTGTTGTGAAAGTTGAGCATTTTACGTTTAGTTAATATTTGACAGTGATGGTATTTTTGTGGTTTTCGATCTAGAATCCTAAGTGCTGTCGAGCTGTTAAACTCTCCTTTGTCTGACTTTATTGCAGCATTTTCATCAGCGTTTCAGCAACATTCCGAGTTCAAATGCAGGATTGAAAAGACAAAATGGATGCTTACATGAACGCTTTTGAATGGTTTCAGCTCATAGTTTGTGGATTTAGGAAAGGCTTTACTGTGAGTATCCTGCTGTACTGAAACTGAAGGTAAATTTGAGAAAGGTAATTATGCGACGGATGAAAATTACCCTCTACAGCTCGAAACAGAAAGAACCACGTTTTTTCCCAATTAGTCCGTCCATAGTTGTGCCACTCAGCTGGACTCCCGGGAAGCCTTTCCAATGAAAAATGATGTAGCTATGCGAGTGTCTATTTCAGGAACGGCCAATTTGCTAGAATGGATTTTGTCCTTTCTTTCAAATAGAATAATTGTCACTCTGGTTTGTAATTACTTTACAGCGTGATGGAAGTTTATTCAGTGAGACATTTATATGATGTGCCATGTACTGCGATGGAATCATATGCACACATTCATTTCCTAGTAGGGAAAAGTCATTGGCTGCGCACACGAGTAATCCCAGTGTTGCCGTTTCAACTTAGAAATGTAATTTGAGTTGAATCTGAGGTATGTTTCAGCGGCATATTGGTATGATCGGTATAAGATTATGGCTTAATATTCCGGGTACAGTAATAGTCCATAGCATGAACAAGGCTGTGTGTATCATGGGGGGCCAAGTAGGGTTGGGCGGTATCCAAATGTTGATCCCGTTAAATCTTCTCAGCATTTTTCCGGGGTATACGGTATTACCATGACTAACTAAGAATGATTTTGTAGCTTTAAACCCTTCAGCAGCTCCAGCAGGACGTATGTGCGGCTCTGGCTCTGTGTTTCTCAGTGTTAAAGTCGATCAAACTGGACTGGGCGTGTTTAGCCTCTTATATATATTTATTTATTAGTTTACTTGACAGGGATAGTACACATTACTAAACATTTCTGTAAATGTTTCAGGTCTCAGGTATCAGGTCTACAGTGAAACTAACAGCAGAACAGGCTTGGATTTACCATATTTACAACCGACCATGGGAAACGCCAGGATTTCAAAAGTAAATTTCAATTTAGAAGCATCTCTGCAGCTGCGTTTTGTACCAATGGAGCCATAAGATGCTGTGCTGAAGCTCCACCCCCTCCTCCACCTGCTCTGTTTGGTCTCAGTCCGTTGGTCCGACAGCCCAATAGACCTTTTTTAGGGCAGAAGTGATAAAAAAGCAGAAGTGTCATTGTTCCTCGTTCATTCCGATTCATTCAGACCGAACACGGACAGAAGAAGATGGAGATAAATATATTTCCAGCACCAAAATGTCTGGTTGTTCTATGTGTGGTTGTCAGAATTGATATTCTACGGGCGGACTAAAGTTTTAAAGTTTTACTCACTGATCACACAAGGATCTGGCAGTCGGACACCGTTTGTCAAAGTTCAGCTTGTTGAGGAAATATTCTCGATCTTTTGACGATAATCCTTTCTCAGAGCTCGACAAGCTGCTGAGTTCTGCCGTACTTCTGTTGCCAAAATGCACAACCGAGTCTACGTCACCACTGTTTACGAGCACTAAAAGGGTCAGTCGTCCCAAACTGGAGCAGTAAGCAGATCCCGTTAGTCCGAGCATCACAGATGCAGGAGGACTTTAACGTGCTGAGGAGAAACCGCTCGGACATTCGGAGTGTGGCTGGAATTCTCGTTGGTTTAGAGCCACAAACACCAAAACAAGAAAATCTACAACGTGTCATTATATAAATTCAATAAATATATACATGCCGCAAGAGCCGAGAACCAGGACTGAACCAGGACTGAACCAGGACTGAACCAGGACTAAACCAGGACTAAACCAGGACTGAACCAGGACTGAACCAGGACTAAACCAGGACTAAACCAGGACTGAACCAGGACATGGCATTAAATTGAAAACACAATCACACATTCATTTGTGCTGAGCAAACAAATTTAGATATCAATAAATTATAATATTATATTAGGTCCTTATGCGCTGCAGAGTTTTTTAATGACGGTAATGAAACTGGTGCTACTTTCTGATACCTCGGGAAACCTTCGGGAAAATTTCTACTGTTTATTTGATTTTATTCTATTTGGTTTGTATGTGTGTTAGCTTTATGTTTTATCTTTGTTTATTTGGTCATTACTGTGCTCAAAACTATTAAAAAACATGCAGGAAGTGGCATTTTTCACTAATCTTGCAATCTCTCCCAGTCTCTACTCGAACCCCCCAACTTTGACCAGTACATTATGATCTATATGTGTTATGATGTTAACAATTCCCTTCCCCCTTTAAGTTAATATAAATCTTGTAAACAACCATCAGTCTAAATCATATAATCAGTCGCACAGAGGTGGTAACTTCTTGCACTATTTTGCTCTATTTAAACAGTGTGGGTTGTTGTTCCTTAATGAGTTCTGTCAAACTGTGACTAATAAGCTGAGCAAATAAAGATAAAAGTGTAGGAGAATGGACAGCTCACCAGAAAAATGAGGGCATCTTGTTTGTCTAATTAACAAAAAACAACACTTTCCCAAATTAGATGGAACTTTTCATTGAGTTGCTTCAGTCAGTCTCGGCAGGGGAAGTTCACCACCACTCATGTGTCGTTATATGCTTCAATTAGTGGTGTTTTTAAAGGTTATGGATTTAGTCCACGCACTCACAGGCTGTGTATAAAGTTTACTTCTTCAACAAAGAATTAGCGGCAAAGAAAAATGTCTTGTGGTTCGACCTTTGTCCTGTGGTCAGAAATTCAATATCTCAGCTTTGATCGGTGCATATTGCTGTTGTGCCTTGACACCTCACCCAGAATACCTGCGGTGTGTGAAATCCCTCGGTCCACCAGGTAGAATCCATGGGAAAAGGAGAAACTAAATTTGTCAACAGCTGAAAATTGAATTCTCCTTTTTGCCAGAACCTATGGTGGTGAGTGACTGACCGGTCATAGCCTCTGACAGCAGGGCTTAAGGCCGCTACACACTAGAGGATTATTCGGTCTTAAATGATTTTTAAACGTGTGACAAAATGCACAAACACCAGAGACACAAGGAGAAACTTAAGAGACTAAAAATCTCTGATCGCAAAGACTGCAGCGGGATCTGTGTGCGTAAAACAGGCTGCAAAAGTGTGAGCGCGATCACGTCATCTGTTTCCTGTCTACAGTAAAACCAGTCGCTCTGAGACTCTGAAGTGTTCAAAGATCAGACTCTGCACTTCCAGTTTAGACACAAGTCCAAACTGTGTGATTATTATTAGTGAAATGTGGAGCAATACTTCAGATACAGGGTTTTTAAAGCAGAAAAGAGGAGATGAAGCCTACAGGAAGTAGAGTCACTGTGGCTGATCTGCAGTGTCAGGGACCAACAGACAAAACAAGGGACAAGGTATAAAAATAAGTTTAAATTGAATAAAGTCCAAAGTAATTTAACACATGCAAACCATCAACAAAAACTGGGTCCAAAGTGAGGGAACTTAAAGTCAACTGAACACAACCAAAAAAAAAAAAAAAACACAGACAGGGGACAGGTCTCCTTAAATAGCCCAGGAGCCAACCAACTGAACACAAAAACAGGGGTTAGTAGTAGTAAGTTAGTAGTTTAACTAAAGTTAGTAGTTTAACTAAACTACTAACTTATTTAAAGCAACACAAAAACAAATCATTATACTACAGAAAATAAACGCTAATAAAGTAACATTAACTCAACTAACTTAACAAAACAAACTAAATAGTGCTCCCCCCTTGGCTCAGTGATGGTCTGGTCCGTCCGGGTAAGTAAATTAAACTATGGGGCATAAATGAAAATGTAAATATAAACTTAATAAAATACTGACACTGGAGCGGTGGCAGAAGTAGTGGACGTAAACAAACACAAGCAAGGAACAACTTTCGCCTTTTTACTTTCAAAGGACGCTTCAAACTGGATTAATAGTGCAGTTTTGTGGACTGGAGTCATTATTTGCGGAGGACAATTTCTATGGAAATGTGGATCAGTCGCTGCACTTTAAATTTACCACTTTATGTGAGTAATAAAGTCTTTATTTTCGCTCTATCCTGAGTTTGTTTGTTGCGTCTCTGTGTCCGTCGCTCCTCTGCCCCTGACTCTGTTTTATGGTCGTTTTATTATCGTTGTTGATGTTTGGTGGTTCTGATCTGACACCGACTCCACACATGAGGAGCAGCGGCTTCAAAATCGCACACGGAGACAAAAAGTCAGTTCTCGCCTCCCTGAACTGAGAAGAAATCGCAGCCAAAATCGGGCAAATTCACCTGTAGTGTGTGGCGGCTTTAAGTTTGTGTTCATGAGGGCATCAAGTATGTCAGAAAACTGGACCACAAAATTGGACCACAAACGGTTCTGGACCAGATCCATGGTGTTGCTCAATGCCCTTGTGGCCCATTTGAAATAAGGAGGTAAATCAGATGATGACTGCTGAACTGTGAAGGTGGCTCAGGACTGGAACTTTTCAGTGACCGCCCATTTTAGAGCTAGAAACTCCAGCTTGTGTGCTCGGCCTCTCACTCCAGGACAGGTCCCTACGGGTATAAGCCACGACTCTATTGGAAATCTGAAGCATTTGTGGATCATCGACGTCAAACACTGGTGCAGAGGTTTGACTGATGCGAATACAGACGTCCAGCGACCCCAGACGGCTCTTTTGGAATGAGTTATTGTTCTTGTTTGATCGAGGACGCAAGTTTCTTTTGAGATGGTGGAAATCCAGAGGCAAAACAATGTCTGAGAATCCTTGAACACATCTTTGGAGTGAGTGTTTCATGGTGTAAAATGCTGCAAACTCAACTTCAAGTACTCGGTAAACTGCTGACCCTGATTTACGTGATTGTTTTTCTGGTCTGCCGTCAGTTAAACTAGCACAAACTATGGGGCAGATGTGAATTACTAAATGTAACCCTGTACATTTAACAAAATATCTAAGACCAAAATGATAGGAAAGTGCAGAGAAATACCTTAAATCATGCAGCTTATTTTATGGAGCCTTCAGATTAACCATAGCCGTCAATTATACGAAGTGTCTGTGCATTTATGTACCAATAGATATGAATAATAACGTGTACATGGATCTGTGTGTGAGTGTGTGTGTGAACATCGACATGTACCGGATTGTGTACTTGGTTCTTTGCAACCTAAGAACCAAGTAGTTTTGTCGTCTTGTTTTTTATTAGGGTTTAGGCAAAATAAGTGTCAAACTTCTGTCTGTAGAATAACTTTGCGTTATGCAGAAATGCCTGTGTTAAATTATTGTAATATGGTTAATGATTATGTTAATTTACCAAAGAAAATAAACTAACGAACTAACCGCATTTATGAATCCTAAATAGTGCAATGTGATGCCTTTCATGTTCCTTTTACATTAATATTAATGCTGATGTATTTATATAAGTGCACATACTATTATCTGCTGCCATCATTAAAGAACATTCTCAAGTTAAAGGTTAGACTGTATTTTTTGGACTATAAATCACAGTTTTTTTCAAGGTTTGGGTCCTGCAACTTCTACTCAGGTGCGACTTATATATGAAATAGATCATTTCACATGATGGTCATTTTCACACTGAGGCCTCTAGAGGGCGCTCTAGGCTTGTGTGCCAGTCTCATACCTATTTGCTTTGTTAAATCCAGGTGGAGACTTTTTTTTGTCCAGGCAGTGAATAATCCACTGAATCTTGTCCTTTAGTCGACAGAAGCATCAGCACCAGCTGTTTTTATCAGCGCTTATACTATATGCAAATGAGCCATGTGGTTTTATGTTTGGTTTCTGTAAAATGTAAACAAATGTGCCAAAGCTGCATTAAACACATTATTACTCAGTGTATATTGAGTGGAGAACCAGAAACATATGTAGAGCGGTGGGAGAGAGGATTAATCGAGCAGAAAGAAATTTTGGAGTGAGCGAGAAACTTGTGTTTGGAGAAAACTGGAGGAAACTCGAACTGTAACGAAGAAAACAAAAAAAAGCTCATCACGGCTAAAAGCTGGATTTATCTGGAGTTGGTGGAGTTGCTCAGAAGTGACACCGAGGATGAAGAATTCAGTGGATTTAGTGATTTGGAGTGAGATGGAGAGTTTGGTAAACTTGTTCTGTCGTTTCTGCTCTAGTTTTCTGTTCATATGTGACGTGAACACACCTTTGCCTTTAAGATGAAATGTCTGTTCCTGGAGTCTGATTCTATCAAATAAATTTCCCCCCAAAAAATGCGGCTTATGATCTGGTGCGACTTATATTTGTTTTTTTCTTATTCATTGTGCGTTTTTTGGCTGGTGTGACTTATAGTCTGGAGCGACTTGTAGTCTGGAAAATACATATATTTTGCTGAATACGTATATTCAGCAAAATTTACTCTTGTGAGCTTTAAACCATGTTATAATGTTGTTACCTCATCAAAAACACACTTGGAGTCGTGTTTTGTTTCATTCACACATGTTTGAGTAATCTTTTTATACGCCCGTTTCAAGACGGGACGTATTATGGTATGGCGCTGTCCGTCCGTCTGTCTGTCCGTCCGTCTGTCTGTCTGTCTGTCCGTCCGTCCGTCCGTCCGTCTGTCCGTCTGTCCGTCTGTCTGTCCGTCCATCCGTCTGTCTGTCCGTCCGTTTGTCTGTCTGTCCGTCCGTCTGTCTGTCCGTCTGTCTGTCTGTCCGTCCGTCTGTCTGTCTGTGGACACTTCAAAGCTTTGAAGTCTTTGAAGCTTTGTCTTCATGAAGAGGAAGTTTAAAGTTCAAAGGTGACACACAGTTCCACCTGCAGCGGTTGCTAGGCAACGGGAGAGAGAGAATACAAGACAACTACACATTACCTTGTCCGCGCTCTAGCTCGACAACCGTCTCACCTAGGAATGTCAAACTTCATGGCTGGACACCCCATGGGTCAAGGATGTCTATATACAGTAATTCAAAGTACGGGCGTATTTTGCCCCGCTGGCGGAGCTCTTGTTATACACTAGTGATAGTGTATAAAAAAACAATTGACAACAACAAAACTGAACACTTTTTTGCAGTTAAAAGATGCTTTTATTTAAATGAGTGCACATCTACTCCTCAGTGGAATCGTCATGAGGAGGAGGGCGGGGCGGAGCAAAGTCGGCCATGTTGGGAAGGTCAAACACCACACAGCAGCTCAGGCCAGAACGAGGGATCTCCATGTCCCGCACCTGAGTCCAAACTCCGGTCCTTGCATCAAAACATTCAGCACAACGAAGGGTGAACCGATTGTACCCGCCTACAACATATAGCTGATTGTCAACAACCTCAATGCCAAAGTTTCTGCGCTCGGTCCACATGTTGGGTAGGGGGCGCCACGTGTTGGTTGCGGGGTTATAGGCTTCAACAATGTTCAAATGGGAGTCTCCATTAAACCCACCAACAGCGTAGATTTCATTGGCATAGGCGATGACACTGAGCCCAGAGCGCATGGTGGACATATCCGCTATCATGGTCCACTGTTCGGTTAGTGGGTTGTAAGTCTCAGCTGATGCCAGGCGATGTTCACCATTAAAACCTCCACAAATGTAGATCTTTCCATTGTACACTGTGCTGCTGGCATCGCTCCTCTTTTCGTTCATAGGTGAAATCATGGTCCACTGATTGGTCACTGGCAAGTACCTTTCGGCTGTCTTCAGCCAGTCCAGTCCATCGAACCCGCCTATCGCGTAGATCAAACCATCCAGCAAAGTCACACTAATGAAGCACCTATGTGAATGCATGGGTGCCATTTCTTGCCACGTGTGAATTGCCAGGTCGTACTTGCAGGTAGTGTTGAGCTGGTGATTGCCGTCAGACCCTCCAATCACGTACACAGATCCATTAAGGAACACTGTGCCGTGATGGGCTCTTGGAGTCCAGTCATCATTAGCCACACCCACCCAGCGATCGGTGAGGTTGTCATAGACTTCAATTATGTTGGTTGTTCTGTCTTGGCTATAGCCACCAATAACCATAAGCACCGCACTGGGCAGCCTTGGAGTGGCTAGACGAGTGGGGGGCAGGGAGGCATTGTACCTCCTAGCTCTTTCATCCAACATCACCTTTATGATCTTCTCCTCCACAATCTTCCAGTTATGAATGTAGTGGGACAGGTTATATCTAATCATGCACTGAGAGAAGTAATCAACAGGGATCAGACCCAGACGGACTTTTAGTAGGAGGTCGGCCAAGTAGTGGTTCCTTTCCTCAGGAGCATGTAAAATCCATCTGATGACTGCCACTAACACGGTGGTCTCCTCCTTCACGTTCAGCCGATCATCATCAATGACTGAACACAGGTCTTCCCTGGAGAGCTGGAAGAACTCTTCAGAGCTGATCACCACCTCTTCGAAATGCTTCAGGACGTATAAGAAGGCTTGTTTCCTCAGCTGGGGGTAGTAGTACTTGTTTGAGATACCCCATACAGTGATGCAGTTACTGGGGGACATTTGCTCCTTCATGACCTGACAGCAGACTTCGGTAATGCCACTCACATCTAAGTAGTCAGCAGCTATAAAGAGCTCCTGGAGGTTTTCCTGGGTGATGTGCACCACCCCGGTGTAGCAGTAGTCCAGGATAATCTTCATGATATCAGCTGACACATTGGAGATCTCAAACACCTGGCAGTCAGGGCTGGACCTGTCAGTGAAGAGGCTTTTAAAGTATGTGCTGCAGCTACACAGAACCAGTTTGTGTGCTGGGAATTGCACGCCGGCCACGTTGAGCAAAGCATCGCACAACTTCTGCTCCCTCCTCAATTCCTCGAACACAGTGTTCATGTTTGGTTCTGTATTTGAAAATGGATATCTTTGCACAGAGACATGTCTGTCTCTCTTGCTAACTGTGATCGTTTCCATCTCTGTCTTTTTATACGCCCGTTGTGTAAGACGGGACGTATTATGGTATGGCGCTGTCCGTCCGTCCGTCCGTCTGTCCGTCCGTCCGTCCGTCTGTCCGTCTGTGGACACTTCAAAGCTTGGAAGTCTTTGAAGCTTTGTCTTCATGAAAGATCTGAACTCTCTTCTCAAATGTTCTGCTGCTGAAAGCGAGAACAACCCACATTCTCTGCTTCTTTGAGCTTTGACACATCAAAGCTTTGTAGTGTCTTTAAGTTCTGTTGCTGCGATCTGATTGGTGGAATTCCGATTCTAGAATGTGATGATGTCATACTCATACTCCTACTGCAAGAGCCAGATTTCCCTATTGATTATCTGTCCGTCTGTCTGTCCGTCTGTCTGTCCGTCTGTCCATCTGTCCGTCTGTCTGTGGACAATTTCTTGTCCGCGCTCTAACTCGACAACCGTCTCACCTTGGAATGTCAAACTTCCAAACTGCACCAACAATTCATCTTTAACTAGGTTTGCCAAATTCTAACTTAATTCTATATACAATAATTCAAAGTACGGGCATATTTTGCCCCGCTGGCGGAGCTCTTGTTATTATAAGGTATCTACATCTCCAAAGTTCAAAATGCTCCGTTTCACCTTGTGATGTCATGAAGCAGTAATTTTCAAGTGAACAGCTCCTTTTACCTTCAGTTTAGTAGAGACGGGCAATCCCAGGGCTGAAATTATCCAAATGTGAAGGTGTATGTTATGAGTACGAGTTTAAAAACACAGTAGAGGAAATAACATTATAATATAGATCAGAAAAATGCATAATATGAAGTCTTTAACCAGTCTCCTGATTCTCTGGCTCGAATAAACCATCTATCTGCCTGGAAAATGATTATTATTGCTATTAGTTACATTGAGTACATTCACATTATCAAGCTAAGAGACGTGCACTAATAATATTCTGTCACCTTAACTTACCCTCACCTCAATTACTAATCTTAACCTCACCAGCCCCATGAGGACTTAATAATGACTCTGCGTGACACACAGGTTTCCATACACAATTACACCATGTGAAAATATGTCGTGAGGTTCAGCTGTGCACTCACATCATGGTGACGTTTGTGGGCACCGGTGGAATCTCGCGGAGTTTAGTCCCATCACAGTCCAGCTCCAGGTCCCGGCACTGGCATCGCTCCGGGAAAACGCCCAGCACTGAGGAGGGGGAAAGGAGAAAGAGGAGGGAGGTCAGGCAGGTGAACAGTGGCTCAGATGTTTTACTTTCAAGAGCTTTGAAGCTGCTTTTGCCCTCATTAGTAGTAGAAGTCTTTTCTGCATGTCTGAGGAGGCTTTCCCACCTTTTGGTCTGCCTAAATCAAATATGAGGTCTGAACACTGGCAGAAAGATTATTTGGTCCAAGATAAAGACTGAGAAAAAAACACCTCCAGAGTAAATTATCGAAATTATTAAATTATCTGAATGGTTGCCTAGCTACCTCCGTATGGCAAATCTAATACATTTTGAGTTTTCCTTAAATAGCACATACACAGTGGGTAAAATAGATCAAATACTGCACATTTATGAAGGAACCATGTGAATTTAGCTGATTTAAATGCAAAATACATAATTAAATGACCAACACTCCACTCGCACACACCCGTTCTGCCCACTGACACCTCGCTCTGCTTTTTTCTTTTTTACCATTTCAGACTACGTTTACAGTGAAGCAAATCACCATATCGGAAATGATTTGCATCCACACACGTCGTGTCTGGATCGCCTGAAATGCTGGTCACATGATTACACTGGCATCACATCGTCAAACGACGGGGTCAGACCTATGTTCCCACGGCCCAATGGTCCCACAGCCCATTGGTCCCATGGCGTTAGTGTTAGGGTTGGGTTAGGGTTGGGTTAGGGTTAGTTGTCGAACATAGGGCCTGAATTTTATTTTTTTCTTAGAAATGTGGGAACATGGAACATTGGGAATATGCTGTGGGACCATTGGGCTGTGGGACCAATGGGCCTAAAACATTTTTAAAAAGTCTTGATGATGTGGGACTATTGGGCTGTGGGACCATTGGGCCGTGGGAACATAGGTACAATCCCTGTCACGACACCACGTGGGCGGTAAAAAGAGGGAAGTGAAGCGCCGTGTCTGAAGTTGGAGCAGACGATTTCGAGCGGAGGAAGATGACAAGCGTGAAAACAGTTTTTTCGTGGACTGACGTTGTTTCACATTTGTCTTGGGTTTGTTTAAACTGTTTTTCCCAATAGCATCACATGCCCAATGTCACAAACTGAGAGAATCAGGAAGGCACAAGTCCCAGTGACGTGGTCCAATAAGGACGACAACTAGAGCTCCTACTTCAGCGTATCAACGTTTTCACTCGTCCACACGTTGCCGGATCAGGACTGTGCACAGGTGAATACGTGGGAGCTGGCGGCTCCAGATCTTTCCATCTCCGGAGCCGTTTTGCTTCGCATTAGCGTGGATGAACACTGCATCCACAACGAAAACAACTCAAATACGCACTAGTGTGGATGGAGCCTGAAACTCCAAATCACAATATTATTTGGACAAGTAAATGTGCAAAATAGTGACAGCAAATAGAGGTTTGAGGTGGGAAACGTAATGCTCAAATACACATTGAGGAACCCCTGTTTCTTTACTGAAACTCTCCAGCGACTAAGCCAGGAATCTGAATACAGTCGGAGGTTTGCAAGAACCCCGGAAGTTGCAGTCGGCGCTCTGGCCAATCAGTGAAGCGGAATGTTGGCCAGAACCAACCCGAGTTGTGATATCAGACTGCAGACACTATCCTCCTTTGGATTTCCTTTGTCAAATAATAACTTCACATTTTTTATCGTACCTTTAATGCACAAGTTCACCTCACTGAAACAACGATGTTCGTGGACAGAAATGTTCACTCTCTGCTTTGTTTGCTGTTGTGCTGCTATTACTCTGACTCCACTGAGCGCATTACAGACGTTTCGCCTACCGTCAAGCAAACGAATCCTAATGCTGCGAGGTCAGACGGTTTCCACGGAGTGAAACTGGCTCATGAATCAGGCTCTCTAATGACAGCGAGTACACATAGGCTGTTCAGTAAATCAAATGCAGCGTGGGTCTGTGGCTGGACTGAATGTATCTCATTATACCAGAGAAAATGAGCCCATTGTTGATGTATCACACGCGTTTCAATGCGTGGATGTACAATACAATGGAACAAAGGAAAACATTGCACTTTACTTTGATGTTTGGGCAGTTTATGATGTTGGTTTACTCACCTGTGTGTCCTATCCGAGCGACTCTGCTTTTGAGCTTCAAGGACATTAAGAGAATAACATCTATACAGTACATCCAAAGCGATTATGTATCAGTGACACACGAGTTTATAAAGTTTGATTCTTTTTACATCCCCATGCTCCACACGGTCCACATTTCTCCATATGTCCTGTACAATGTGCCAAGTCCCAGTGATAAAAAAGTGATATTCATCTTTTTTGTAGACAGCGCTGTTAAAAACAAAAGGATTTCAGCGCTACTGGCGTGAGGATGAGGATGATCAGACGTGCGCCGTGACTCTTCTGCAGCGGCTCTTATCTGTTTTCAGATTTTGTGGACTCGGTGTGTAAATAAAAGAAGCAAGAGGTTTAAAGGGACAGTTCGGAATTTTGGACATAGGGCCTCATTTCCTCGTTTCCTAGTGAAGTAAAACCAACCTTACATTTGAAGGATTTATGTCTGAGCAGCAGCAGCGGAGAGTTATACTTCCTGATAGAAAGGAGGGATGTCCCGATCCGATATTCAGTATCAGTATCGGCTCCCGATCCGGCTCTTTTATGAGTATCGAACAGTATTGGATTCTGTCATGTGATCGGACCAGTGATCGATCCAGTTTCACATGTTTTTGCGGCATCAACGGCACCATGTCCTCTGTGTGAGACTTTTCACTACAGTGGTCTCTCGTTTATTGCAGGGCTTACGTTCTAAACATAACCGGCGATAGGCGAAATCTGCGAAGTAGAAAAACCCTGTAAAAACTGTAAAATCCCTCTGTGACATCAGCGGTGAGGGGGATCGCTCCAAATCAGCCGCGATCTAAACTGAGGAGTGCGGGGTCTGAAAAACATAGTTATGGGGAGTTGTTGGTGCTGTTTTTTATTCTTAAAAACAAACATACCACCTTCAGTTATGCAGAAAACAATGCGCGGGTTCTCCATTAGCCAATCAGAACACAGAACACAATGCTCGTCCATACACCGCAACTGTGTTATAGTGAGGGATGACTGTACAACAAAACGAGAGTCAAACAGCGACGCAATCGCTGCAAACAGTTTCTCCTGGAGGAACCAGCAGAGCCACTTTAACACGACCAATTTGCTTCGTCACCTACAAAAGAATCATCCGCATGAGTTTGAGATTTACAAGCGCAAAGCGGCAAAGTGACAGCAGCAAACACTGAAGGAGCTATCGGATCGGTATCGAAAAGAGCACTCCTTAAAAAAAAATCGGATCAGATCAAAAATGTTGATCTTATAGAAAGCTCAGCAGCGGCGGACTGATATATGAGAAAATAGTCCCTCAACATGCGACGATTCATGTGACACAAGGTTAGTTTTATTTCAGACATGATTCTCTGGACACAGACGTTCACAGGGACAGTCTGGAGTTCTAATAGTTTTTCCTCGGGTCTGTGGAGTGGGTCAGACTGTTTTTAGTGGCAGGACGACTATGACCATTGACATGTACTAGCCTAGCACCAGCACCTCTGCAAATACAAGGACTGGATGGAAGATTTAAAAAAGTGTCTCCAACACAGTAACGTCTCCAGTAAATGATTGGCTATAGTGTTAAATGCAAACTCTGCACATTCCAGAGGCGATATGATATTTTTTTACAGTTGATGTTGAAGGTATTATCGTCATATAGCCCAACTCTACTCCAGAGGGTGGTCTATAGGACATCTAGTTTTAGTATTGATTAGTACCTAAATATATATATATATATATATTTTTTTTTTGACAAACCCCACTTTGTTTACATGCACAGAGGACTATAACATATATTCACCTTATTTTGTCTCTAAATGCTCCTGAACTGTGCTTTCTTGTGGTGGCACTTCCATTCATGTCAATGTTGAATTTGAGAAAAGTTTAGCTGATGAAATATGACACAAAGTCGGCTCATTTGTGCAAAATATTCAGTGCTCATAGTACAGCACTGCACTGATTCTCTGGAGGACTTTAAAACGGCTTTATTGTCTGTTAGGATTGCTGTGAGGATTGGCAGCCCCGTGCAAAATAATAAAACCCAAATGATGATGGCGATGCCCACGGCAACTTCAGGAATAAGCTGAATAATCTGATCTCTTGAGAGAGCTCGTCAAAGAGGCAAATTATTGGGAAATGGGATATTTATGATGCCATACAATCAGTGCTAGCCCTGGTCTCACATACATTATCTCTTATATTATATTTCTCAGAGCAAACACCAATCAGGTTTTGGACAGAATCAATCAAAACACTACCACCAAACTATGACATGGACAACTCATATAAATAATATTGTTACCAAAATGAGTAGGAATATTGCAATAATTGGAAGGAATGCTTATTTTATGCCAATGGAAACAAGAAAACTGGTAATTGCCTCTCTTGTTTTATCTCAGATGGATTATTGTCCTAATGTGTGGTCTAGTGCTGCAAACAAAGATTTAGACAATCTCCAGATAGTTCAGAATCGAGCTGCACGTCTTGCTCTGAACTGCTCTTTTAGGGCTAATATCAGTGCTATGCATGAGAAACTTTCGTGGCTGAAAGTCAAGGACAGACTGATCTGTAGTTTAGTTTTGTCTTTGCATAAAGTGTGGACAACACACAGACCTTTGCACATGTTCTCACAGTTACAGCTCATCTGTAGCAGGCACAGGTTTAATACAAGACGAGCCTCAAACACAACTTTCACTTTGTCAAAACCAAGAACTAATGCACTGAAAGCAACATTTTTCTACAGAGCCGTTTCTCATTGGAATGTTCTGCCACAACATATAAGGCTTATACAAAATTATGCGGTTTTTAAAAAATGTTTTAAGAAATTGCTTTTTGAAAAGGCTAATAGTTGAATGTCACATATTTTGAGTGTTTGGTGTGTGTTTTGATGATGTAACTCAAACTTAGTGTTTTGATTGATTGTTTTGATGGTGCTTAAAATGTCTTGTATTTGACATTGGACCCCAGGAAGACTCGTCTCTGCTTCTGTAGAGACTAATGGGGATCCTTAAATAAACAAATAAACAAATAAACACGGACATAAGGAGTGCTTCCCTCAGAGGGCCGGTGAATGTACGATCAGGTATAATGTTGTTACTCATTTAAAACATATCAAGTTGTGTTTTGTTTCTGTCACGTTTACACATAAAATCCTTAACACACATTTTTTGGCTGTGTTCTTCTCTGAAATAGAAAACAGTCTATTCCACCTTGTGATGTGGTTGTATAGGAAGTGCTCCACTGTATTTTTAAACCTTCACTGGAATCATTTGAATAATTTGCGTCCAAACTTTGAAGGTGCATCTATGGTTTTAGCCTCACTGGAACTTCTTCTCAGTGCACCTGCAGAGATTACAGACTCTCTCTTGAAATCTCAACAAAAATGTAAAACTAAAGTGTTTGTTAAATGGCAACAGCTTAAGGTTATTCTAGTGCAGTGTGACGTAAATCAGTCCAACTAATGCCTGGCAAAGGAGAGGATTCAATTTGTGAACTGGACAAAAGTTTATTTAGTCGAATATGTTTCGCTGCTCATCCGAGCTGCTTCTTCAGTTCTGGTCAGAACGCTGAAAGACGCTGCCTTAAATCTGCCTGCAAAGGAAGGCGTTAACTACTATGAAATTGCTCTGAAACTAATACTCACTTGTTTACAGTTTCTGTTGTTACGTCCCCTTGCTAGGGGAAAGGGAACGCACAAAAAAAGAAGATGTTGTGAGGTTTAACTAAGAAAAGTGCAATTTATTTACAGTGAGGAATGAACAATTGACCCCCTCAAGAACCCTGGCTAAGTACACCCAAAACAAAGAGTCCAACTAATGGTGTACTAATTTAACAATGTGTCTCAAAAATAACAACTAGTTTTACAACCACAAGAGACACAACAGAGTCAAAAGCGAACAAAAGTGGCACGCTGCAACAAAGTGAGTTGAGCTGCCTCGAACAGGTAGAGAACTGCGGCTTTTATGTCCCGCCCCCACAGGTGGCCTCCGCGGATTGGTGGGGGCGGTAGGCCTCCGGCCAATCCGGCAGCAGTGGCAGCAGCATCCCAGCCCCATCCAGCGGTCCTCTCCCGGTCCAGGGCTCACGGCCCAGATGCCTAGCACTCACCACACAAATAGAGGGCAACAGGAGCACATCAAACACACACACCCAAGGGCTAAGGCCCGTAACACTGTTCTAGCTCGGCCTGTTGACCTTGAGTGGGGTCATATCAGCAGAATCATTCAGGGCCATCATGGAGTTTTCACCTCTGAGCCTGACCTGACTACTCCTATTCTTTTCTTAATGTGTTTTGATTTAGGTTTGAGAATGGAGTTATAAATTGGAGACAGATGGTGTCTGAGGCCTCCATTTCTGTTTAAAGAATGGTTTGCTTTTTTAACAAAAATAGCCTCTTTAGCTCCCCTCAAACCAATTCTTCTCTCCGGCTAACGTCTGCAGCTCACTATCCTCAAAGGAGTGGCCGAGAAGACGAGACGAGAAGAACTGGATTGAGGGGAGTTGAAGGGGCTATTTTTGTTAAAAAAGCAAACCATTCTTTAAACAGAAATGGAGGTCTCAGACAACATCTGTCTCCAATTTATAACTCCATTCTCAAACCTATATCAAAACACATTAAGAAAAGAATAGGAGTAGTCAGGTCAGGCGCAGAGATGAAAGCTCCATGATGGCCCTGAATGATTCTGCTGATATGACCCCACGCTCAGGGCAAGTTCAACAGGCCGAGCTTAAAGTAGGGGATGAGTTTCAAAGTAATTTCACAGTAACTAACTCCTCCCTTTGCAAGCAGAACCGTATTCGACGAAATAAACTTTTGCCCAGCTGACAAATTGAATTCTCTCCTTTTTCCGTGGATTCTACCTGGACGACTGAGGGATTTTACACACTTCAACTGAGGTTAAAACAAAATAGCTGTTAACTTGATGACATCACAAGGTGGAACAGCACCATTTAACTCAAACGTGTGTGAATGAAACAAAACACAACCCTGGGTATGTTTTCAATAAAGTGACAGCATTCCAACTTGACTGAACGCTCACGCTCAAGTCAATTTCAGGCAACATCAAACAACACGTGTGAAAAGTTCAGACTCTGAGTCCAGTTTATTCACAAATCTACAACTTATCTGTGACCTGGACTGCAAACTTCTTCTATTGTTAATTTATTCCTTTCGTTGGCAAATCTGTCCCACACCTCCGTGAAGTCGCCCCATCAAAGTCAAACCTACAAAAAAACTATGTCAATCGTTTGTGCTGCAAAAAGTTTTGTTTGTGCTGCTTTAGTTTTTGAGAAATTGCTCATTCTTTTATAGGTCAAATTGGGGTCAGCCTCCCAGGAAGGCAGTGACTTTAGCAAAACTCCATAAAACTAGTGATGAAAAACGATAACAGGCTCCGTAGTCTGTAACGGTTTTCAGTAATTTGCTTTTGATTCATATTTTCTATACTAATACTAATACTAATACTAATACTAATACTAATAATAATAATAATAATAATAATAATAAGCACAACAGAGATTACATTCTATAATTGCAGCAGAAATAATAATAAATAATTTTAGGAATAAACACACAAATAAAAACTGTCACAGCACAAATGAAATACAAACATTTTCAAAAAAATTTGTGCCTGTTTTGAGGCTATTGACGTCATCTGCCGAAAATAAAACTGCAAATATCTAAAGAACCAGAATCTCACAAACAAAAGTTTTTGCAGCACAAACAAAGCACAAATGATTGACTCCATTTTGGATGTTTTAGAGCATTTTGAAGTTTCCTGGGGGAATTGACCCCAATTTGATCTAAAAAATAATCGTTAATTTCTCCAAAACTAAAACAGCACAAACGAAACTTTTTGCAGCACAAACGATTTACATAGTTTTTGTGTTGGTTTGCGTTTGATGGGGGCAACGTCACGGAGGTCTGTACCACACCACAAAAAATGATGGCTCTGTGGATGCAATTTGCTAAACATACATAGTTACATGTAAAAACTTAATGGAAAACGCCTGAAAGTTGTGCGCTGACAACGGCACATGAGAAAACTGCATCAGTGTGGAATCATTTTGCAAATTGAATACCCTCTTTCATCTACTGAAGCGACACAGCCTAATTCACAAACAACGGCGTCCAATGACTTGATTGCGAGCGAACTTGACAACCGTATAGTCTTACTAAATCTATTATCCGGCATTGCTGACAAACTAAAGGTTTTCTAATGAACAAATTAGTCCAAGCACCAGCAATCACAGTGGAATTGTGGCATGCAAAAGTGTTCCGATTATCGTTGTATTATCGCGGCCGCTTAGAAAAGGCACAAACGTTTAGTGCTTTAAATATTAATTAGCGGCTTTCATATAGGATTTGCCTCATGTTGGAGTCATTAGCACACAGGCAGCTGCACACGGCTCCAGCATTCAAGAGGAATTAGGGAACGGCGAGTGAGACGAGAGGACGGGAAAGGTTCCATCGCTCTGATCAGATACGGTTTTCAGCACACAACTTTCATCATTTAACAAGTGTTAAGTAACTTAACACTTGTTAAGTTACCCGCAGCGCACCATGTAGACTCACATACAACCCCAGTTTATACACGCTAATATGACTGTGTCCATGAACTTAAAGGGACAATTTGGAATTTCAGACATAGGGCCTCATCTCCTCGTGAGCCAGAGTGTAGGAGACGTATGGAGACTTTTTAAATCTTCCATCCAGTCCTTGTATTTCCAGAGGTTGTCCCGAATAACTCAACTCCAGCCTCCCATCCCATATCTGTTCACTTCCAGACATAAGACGCCTACGAGGGGGGGTCCCCTTCCTGCTGGGCTATGTGAAGATTGAGACAGAACCCACACCCTGAGTCTCAACCGAGCTAATTAATCACACAATTTATTTTGAACGCACATGCTCCTCTATGGAAAGCACGGATGGTCCTGAAAGGCGGCGCAGGTGATTAGGTCAGTGATCAGGTCCATAGGCGGATGTGAAGACGACAGATGAGACGGTGACTGGAGCTCAGGGCAAATTTCTCTGCAAAAACTGCCCCACGGGACTTTAGATGAACTAAGGGAGTTTGCAGATATCGCAGCGATGAACTCGCTTTCCACAGAAGCACAACAAGTTTAAAATACCAACTTAAAGCAAAACACGAGTTTGATTCAGCGGCAGCAACAACGCTACTGGTACCAACAACAAACCGAACACGACAACCCGCGGCAACAAAACTACCAGCGATAGAAACAAGTCAGTAATATAACTTTTTGAAAATAAATTGCATTTTTGTCATAATACGTTGGTCTTTTCTTGAAGAACAATTAACTGCAATTAATCGTGATTAATCCAAACTCTAAAGTGTGATTTATCTGATTTACAAAATTAATCATTTGACAGCACTAATCAGAAGACATAATGAACATCTTTGGCGTAAAAAGACTGTTTTTAGTGGCAGGACGACTATGGCTATTGACATGCACCAGCCCAGCACCAGCAACCTCTGCAAATACAAGGACTGGATGGTAAAAAAAAGTGTCTCCACACGTCTCCGATACTCTGGCTCATCAGGAAATGACGCCCTATGTCCAAAATTCCAAACTATCCCTTTAATGCTGTAATTTGGAGACTGAAAAACTTGATCTTCATCAGTGATTCTTGGACAGTTTCAGGTCATTGGGCAAAAGGTCTTTTTCTGACACCATTTCTTTGCCTGAAATGTTCCACAGTATATAAACATTTCCACAGATCTGACCGGTAACTTTTGCCAAGTTACTGTGTGTCCTAATTGACCTATAATTTATTGCAATTTAGTCTCTCAGTCTGCAACCTTTAATCACCTTTCTCCCCAGAGACACAAAGCCACAACAATGGTAATCAGTCTTGTTCGATGCAGTAATTACTGTGTTGGGACAAGGTCGGACTTTTACACCTTCAGTGGCTTTCTTTTCCCAAATGAACCTAATTAGCTCACATGGCATCGCTGATCACCTGACGGAAATGAATACAAACACACGGGGATAGTATTTGCTTTATATCAGATGACCTTCCCTCTGCAATATGTTTTTTTCATTTCAAAAACACAGTTTGCATTGTTGGGAATAATGATGTTCGGTCTTAGTAATGGCTGTTTAATGACTTTCATCTGCAGTAACGCCGTTTAGTTACTGTCAGTGTGTAACAAGTGGCTCGTGTTTTACTGTGATCTGCTGCGGCAGTGGCGACAGATCAGACTCTCGTCTCGTTCAGAGGAGCTGCAAGATTTTTCCTTTTTTTGGGGGAAGTAAACAAGATAAGGTTTTACCGACTGTGATTGGCTAAAAAAGAAATCGACTGTAAATGTGACTAATCAGAAACACTGTTAGGAGGCATTTCACTGGTTTAAGCACTAACACGAGTTCAAGAACTTTCAACCCACATGAGGAATATTGTGTTTCTTGTAGATTTAGCACTTTTCACAGACATATGTCACAAAGATGCTTTACAGAGCATTATTTACAGATCATTATTCACTCCAGACGCGGTGGTGGTAAACTGCTGTTGTAGGCACAGCTGCCCTGGGACAGACTGACAGAAGTGAGGCTGCCAATCCAATCTGCACCATCGGCCCCTCGGACCACCACCACTCTCACACACCACTTTCACACTAGGTAATGTGGGTGAAGTGTCTTGCCTAAGGACACAACGGTGACAGTTTCTGTGACTGGCGCCCCCCTGTGGCTCCTGATTTTCCCAGTGTCTCCCATCCAAGTACTGACCAGGCCCTGCTGAGCTTCTGAGCTCTGACGAGAGGCTTTGACAAGCGTTTTATGGATATACATCGTTATTTGGCCACTCTTTTGTGATGCGGTTTGTTTACAGAACACTAAAGACACATCACCAGTGCGATGGAGAGCACAGCCCTCTGCTCAGGCTAATTATTAAAATAAACATAATCAGAGCATTTGATGAATGCTGTTTGGACACAGTCTGCTGCGTGAAGGGGACAGCTGTTTGCCTCTGACTGTGCTGTTTGTGCTTTGGTCAATAATAAGGCTGATTTGAGCTATTTTTACTTAAAAAGCAGCTGGGGTGTATTTTTTACCATCTTCAGTTTTTGTCATTTTAATATTTACTTTATCTGGTAATACTGGTTACTAATGCAATTACAAACATTAATCTTGTATTTGACTTTAAACAGGGACCAAATTCACCAAAGCTCATACAAACTGAACTCTTCTTCCGACAGTGTAGTAACAGTAGCAAAAGAAACTGAAATCTGTCAGCTGGACAAAAGTTTTTAAAAGTGAAGACATTTCTCTGCTCATGTAAGTGGAGCTGATTCGGTTCTGAGATGGTCAGACAGTGACTGCCAGAACTGTAGCAGTTACTTAAGTGACATTTGACCCTGGACAGACTCAGACAGACTGAAAGAGAAAGTATTAGTAGTTTTATTGACTGATGCCTTCCTCCTGGGGCCTGACGCTGGAGGTGAAGCCGAGGAGAGTGAAGGGGACGATGACAAGCCGAGGAGATGCTGGGGAAGAAGTGGACCGCAGAACAAACCAAAGCTGCCATCCATCTGCAGTTGGGGTTTAAATTGGGCAGACCGGACGCTGACTGGACAGGAGGAGGTGCAGCGAGCAGCAGGGAGGAGGAATGGGAGTGAGAGGAGTAAGGCTGAGGGGCAGTTAACCTCTGGAGTGACGGAGAGTCAGGAGAGAGCTCGGGAAGGTTCCTTATTTTAACAGACCCATGTTCCTCCAGGAGCTCTGAGGTATCCCACAATCCACTGCATAAACTGAACGTTTCCAAAGTCCAAACTCTAGAGAAGATTATTCATTCAAATCTTCTGCACAAATAAACTTTAAAACATCTAAACCAGAACTCGGACAGAGCCACATCAGCCCGTCTGAAACAGTGACGTGTTTAATGCAGTTTTGGCACATTTGTTTATGTTGTACAGAAACTAAACTTAAAACAACATGGCTCATTTGCATAAACTATAAACGCTGAAAAAAAAACAGCTCTCTCGCCCTGATGCTTTCAGCTTCTGTCGGACTAAAGGACACGACTCAGTGGAATATGAGTGTTCTCTCTGTGATGGTGGTGAAGGCTGGTGGTACTGAAGCTTTGGTCGGCACTTTGGACGTTCACAGGCTGTTGAGTGAGACGCGAGGGGAGGGTGAGGAAGCCGAGCAACAGAGAAGAAAACAAGAGAAGCGGTGAAATCAGAAGTAAATATAAGCTTTATATATCGATATATACGATATGTCAAAATCCATATCTCGTTATACTTTAAATATAGAGATATCGCCCACCCCTAATACGGTGTTAATTTCATAAACCGTGTGGGCCAGTTGTGCTGAGACAGGTGAGATTTAACGAGACTGGAGGCGAAACCACCCGGAGAGCACATTCATCACGAGAAAGTTCAAAAGTTCATCTTCTGCACGAACTTAATATCACGGGTTTTAAATGTCACTAGTCTGACGTGAGAGGAAGCCCTGACAGTCAGACGTGTCGTATTCAACACCATTATACCATTATATACCTGCCGAACTGTGTACTGCTGACACGAGGTAAATTAAGGAGAAAACTGTGGAACTTTCGGTAACAACATCTCAGGAGGCACAACCGCCACCAGAAAAAGTTACGGGTTGATTCTCCGCTCCAGGTGGTTGTGCTGGTGCTGCGCTAATGCTCCACAACTTCACCATTCCTCTGACAAAATGAAGGACTTTTTAAAATGTTTTTTTTCCACAGTTTAAAATGAAACAGTAAAGCTTTGGATTTACATTAAATACACTCAGACTTCATTTTCATCTGTTACTTCAAACAGATTAGTCTATATCAGGACTAAATTGGGATCATCCAAGAATGTAAATTTCATAAACCTCCAATTACACACATAACCAGTGACCAGACGCACATCTATAATCAAGAAAAGCACTGTTAGCATGCTAGTTATTGTTAACGTTACTGTGATGGACCAATGCAAACCATTTAATATAAACTCATTTGTTTTTCACATTTTTAATCAGGTTCAGCGCCTTTTTAAATCCATATATTACAGATTTTATTAAAGCAGTAATAAAGGACAGCAAAAGTAGCCGTGGTTTCTGATGAGAAGTACTGGAGCCCTGAGACCAATCAGGGCTCAGCTGTGATGGAAATGTCAGAGAGGATATTATGGCAGCTGTAAATTTACAGGTTGTCTAAGCAATTTTCTGACTAGCATTGTAATTCTGATTGGAGTCGTAAATCATGTTTTAAATTTACCTCTGTGCATATTTTAAAAGGAGGATTCTGCCCACGACCATGTTTCAAATAAAGCTGCTAAACCGGGCAGTACCTGGAGTATATACAGTTGTGCTCAAAAGAATTGATGATTTCTTGGTCTAGAAGCTGCACATGGGACGTACTTGGATATTCAACATGATAATGATCCAAAACACAAAGGCGAGTGGACCTGTCACTGGCTCCAGCAGAATAAAGTGAAGGTTCTGGAGTGTTCGTCTCTTCTGACCTCAGTATCACTGAGCCTCTGGGCAGATTCAAGCTGCAGTTCAGACAAGAGCCCAAGAATTTACAGGAACTGGAGCCTTTTGACCAGAAGAATGAGCAGCTTTACCATCAGAGAAAATAACACATCCACAACTATAACAAAAGACTCCAGCTTCACTGGGTCATTTGTGTAGTTTCTGTTTCATTATGATTTAAAAAGAGGAAACACAGTTGTTTGATAATAAACGGCTTCACCCAAGAAGCACCAACCATGAGTGAAAGAAAAGTTTTTGTGTTTTCATTCATATTCTCTGAAAGATGAACAAGAAATCATAAATTCTGTCAGGGTCTGTAAACTTATGAGCACAATTGTAGGTATGCATTACCTTTAACTGCATAAGGACTAAAGTCTGTGCAGGTGAAAGACGCAAATACAAAAGTCCTGCACCCTTGTTAATTAGAGCAGGAGATAATGCTTTAGGCGAGGCTATGATGGGACCTGACACACCCAGACTTTACTTCTTCTCATTGAGTTCTCTGACCCGTGGGTTACGGGTCGACCCACGCCTCACTTCATGTGACATGGGTTCTTAAACGGATAACGGATAGTTCTGTTTTTTTTTTTCTACCTGAATCTGTATGTCCCCGTCAGCAGTGTTGTGCATCAAACTGACTTACAAAATGTGTGCGGTGAACCAATGAACCAAATGTTCATTGGTTCAGGAGTCAAATTAGACTGGGAAACAGAGGGAGAAGCTAAGCGCAGCCGAGCAGCAGAGGGGAAAGGGAAAAGATTCTTTCCCCAGTCACTTGTCTCGCCCATCCACAAGTCTCTCCGCTCCCAATATTTATAAATATTTTGCAACGTCTATACGCTATCATTTATGAACAACTTGGAATTCCTTGATTTATTGTAGTCTTATAGACCCTTTTAGTGTGATTAAACAGTGATGACGTAGACTCGGTTGCACATTTTGGGAACATAAATATGGCAGAACTCAGCAGCTTGTCGAGCTCTGTGAAAGGATTATCGCCAAAAGATCGAGAATATTTCCTCAACAAGTCGACTTTGACAAATCCAGTCAAACTGCCAGATCCTCGTGCGATCAGTGAGTAAAACTTTAAAACTTTACTCCGCCGGTAGAATATCGATTCTGACAAACACACACAGAACAACCAGACATTTTGGTGCTGGAAATGTTTTTATCTCCATCTTCTTCTGTTCGTGTTCAGTCTGAATGAATCAGAATGAACGGGGAACAATGACACTTCTGTTGCTCAGCTTTTTTTTTTATCACTTCTGTCCTAAAAGGATCTATTTTGATAATTAATCTATTTATGTGGCTACCATTTAAACATTTTTAGAGCATGGATGAAAAAGAGGCAAAAATCTTTAGGTCATTCCCCCCCAGAGAAGCGTTACTAAGTGTTTTTTTGGAGGAAGGATCCTGAGAATTGAGAAACACCCGGTGAAAGAAGAGGAGGGACGGGGTTTGGAGGTATAAGGAACAGTGTGATTGATCCAACAGGAATCCACACAGTTACAACAGGCAATGCCGTCCCTGCAATGAGGTGCTTGTAATCAGAAAGACGAGACAAGCCCTCTTACCGCAAGAATGCCTATTGTATAAAATAATAGAACCCTGATTTATCGCCATTGGACCGCTCGAGCGAGGACATTCTGTGAGCTGTGAACGGCCTCTGTACCGAGACGACATACAGCAGTAGATTGGCTCTTTGTCATCTGCTCAGAGGTGAGTAGAGAAGCCAAACTGTGCTCAAGAGTATTGTGTGTTCCAGATAATTATGCATGTATAATTTTTCAACATCAGGAAGAGGTGTTTTGCTTATTTATCTCCTTTTTTACTATTGCAAAGGCCTATTTTCAGCTTTATTTTGTAGTTTTGGAATATTTTTATTATTTAAGAGTGCTATCATCCAATTTTCTTGACTGTTCCAGATAATTATGCAAGTCAAATCAAAAAGAAATAAAGTTCAGTTCTAAATGCAAACAACACATTTATCATCAAGTATATGGCATTATATTATGTATTTTTACAACAATATTCAACCATATTTAAATGAAAATGTGCATTTCATATCATGTTGATATATCCACTTTGCTTCTGTAACACTTGAACCAGTCTAGAATCGACCGAAGATGTGAGATTCTTGGTTTTGGAGTCAATTTTCTTGCTTATGCTTAATATTGCGCTACAAATACGGTCTTAGCAGAAAACTGGCGGCCGTTGGCAAACACAGACTCTTAAGGAAACCATAAAACATCCACCGCTCACAAAGAACCACAAAGCGAAAGGGCTTCAGTGGGATTCTGAACATATGAAGACGAACTTTGAAAACCTTTTTTTTCACTGATAAGATGCGAGCTGCCTTAGAAAAGTCGCACTGGAGTATTAGTCTACACTTTTTGGGGGAAAAGAAAATCAGAGACCAAGAACTGACATTTCATCTTGAAAGGCGAGTTACAGAAGTTATAGTAATAAAAACAACCCAATATAGAACAATAATCCGTGTATCATTAGTTTTTCAACATAAAACCAAAAATAAGAAAACAAAAATCCACAGATTTTTTTTTTCATCATTGGTCTCCAAAACCAAAGTGAAAAAATGGATAACGATTTGTTTTTGTTTTTTTCAGATTTTGATTTTATGTTTAAATGAAAAATGAAAAAAAAAAAGGGAGAACGGCCATTTCCCATTTTGTCACACACGTTTTTTCGCGGCGTACGGGAGGAGGTGAGAAAGGCGTTGTTTTTTTTTTTTAATTGTCCATATAGTCCATAGTCCATGGACTGTCAGTGTGAACCTGAGTATAAGTCGCCCAACCACACAAACCCTGAAAAAAAGTGCAACTTATAGTCCGAAAAATACGGTACTTCAAAATAATATTACTAGAAGTAGAAATACAAAGTATTAGAACAAGCAGTTACTCAAGTTTAGATAAATGTTTCAGAAACTTTGCATCAGTCAAAGTTTTTCTGCTTGTTCATAGCAGGTGGAGACAGAACCTAGACTTTTATAAGCTGTTGTTTCCTCCTCATTCTTCATGCAGTTAAAGTCAGTGTTTAATTGCTCCATCTGAGCGAGAGGTGCCGAAGCATCAGTGAGATTAAGTGAGACTGGAGGCAAATCATCCAGATCGTACATCCACAACTATAAAGTTCAAAAGTTCGTCGTCATCAGACTTTACCGTTGCTAGGTTTAATTATCACGAGTTTGATGTGAGAAGAAGTCAGACGTGTTCCCATTATACACATGCAGAGAAAACCGTGGAGCTTTTAGTAACATCTCCATGGAGACAAGTGGGTGAGTTACGGGTTTCTCTGCCCCTCCGCCGCCTCTCCATCTTTATTGGACTCATTCACACAACAGTTTAATGCCTAATTCCCTTTGGTGAGGAGAAAAACTTGTAAACTGATGTGATGCCAAGAGCGATCTCACTTAACACAAGTTTTATTAGCACTCCTGCTTTAGAGTAAACGGTTGGGATGTAACAAAAACCGAAATCTGGTGATATCGTATCGTCAAAGGTCTCATAATAATATCGTGGACCATCACAATATATCGAATCCCAAGTCTCTTTGCTTAAATGAACAGTTCTGCTGCAGAAATAGCTAAAAAATCAAACAGGGAACTGCATAGACCATGATCCTTTGCTCCGTTTCAGTGCAGACGACATGAAGAAATAACTGTTCTAAGCACTTTTACATCTTCATTCTGTGGATTAAGTCTTGTGAAGCATTTTTAGAGGAAAAAGGAGCAGATTCACCACAAAATATTGCAATAAATATGATAGCGTGAGATGTATATGGTGAAAATATTGTACAGAGAGATTTGGATATCGTTTGTTTCAACAAGCATAGTACACAAAATCATATGTACAACAAAAAGAAAGAAAATTAATAATAAATGAAATAAAATAAAAATTTAAACAAGGACGATCGAATTTACTTACATGCCCGAAAAGGAGTGGGAAGAAGTAAAAAAACGTTTTAAATCCCACCCCTTCTCCAAAATTAGATATATTCCTTTTTCACTTGTTAGTCTTTCATTAGGACTTAACCAAGCAACTTTACACACCTAAATCATCGTACACAATTAAATGTTACCACACTTACAGTATCAACCACTGCAAACCTTAGATTGTTCCTTTCAAACCAAAAATAACAATAAATATTTCCAAAACAAGCTTCTTCATCAGTCTACTGTGACAAATCATATCTTTAAACATTTTTTTAACTATTTTAAATTGTTTTACATTCCTTGAGCTCCACATTTAACTTATTCCACAGTCTTACTCCACAAACAGAAATACAGAAACGTCTCCTCCTCGTTTTCACCCTTGTAACTTTATAATCAAATTTCCCTCTCAAATGATCGTTCCATCCCTAATGACAATAAATGTACCAAATGACAAATGGTCAAAGCATTTTAGAGTCAGTCTTGTTATTATGTAAAAGCTTCCCCACGATATCGCAATAAATATCGTACCGTGAGGTTCAGACCATGATGATATCGTATCGTGAGACTTGGATATCGTTACACCTTAATGGTTATTAAATTAGTACTTTTATTTCACTAACTCATGGGCCATTAATTTGTCAGAGGTGATTCTGTATGATGCAGTGCCCCTTCAGATGCAGTTTTTATCATTTAAAGGTCCAATATTACGCAAAATTGATTCTTGTGAGCTTTAAGACATGTTTCCTCATCAAAAACAGACCTGGAGTCGTGTTTTGTTTCATTCGCACGTGTTGTGTTTTTATGCATTATGAGTCTGCGCTGGAAAAAAAACAATATCGTGGTAAATAAAAATGACTTAAGTTCAGAACATTTAACTTTGAGTGGATTCAACTCTTAATTCAAGCAACATTTGATTTAGTTTCATATTTGAAGTGCAAAAAGCTGTTGTTTTTCTCATTTTAAGTGTAGTAAGATGTATTTTCATATTTTAAGTACAAAAAGTCTTGTTCCACTGGCAGATCGTTTTACTCGTCAAGTGAAATTTACTCAAATCATTATAAAATTGTCTTAATTCAAGTCATTTTAGCTTGACTAGATTTAGTTTCTTGCAGCATGTCTACATCTCCAAATCTCAAAACGCTCTGTTCCACCTTGTGATGTCACGTAGGGGTAGTTTTCCAGTTAACCGCTGCCTTTTACCTTTAGTTTAATCGTGATTGACGAGTTCAGGGCTGAAACCACCCAAAACGATTCTAGTGAAAGTGTGCAGAGTTTAAAAACACAGAGGGCCGCATCCTTTGTTACCACATGACATCACAAGGTGGAACAGAGCGTTTTCCGTTTGAGCAAAAAGAACTCAGAAGCCTAAATCTGCAGGGTTTGCGTGTTAAATATGTGTAAATCAAACAAAACAGAACTGCAGGTATTTTTTGATGAGGAAACTACATTATAAAGGATCAGAAAATAGCGTAACATGGGCCCTTTATGTGATTGAAGTTTAGTTTTGTTTGTATTTTAACTTGCAGTCTTCTAGTTCCTATTTCAGGCAGTTTTTTTTTAAATGACACTGCAGTAGTTATCGGCTCAGAGCACATCCCACTGTAGAGTCCGCGGCAGGCACACATCCAAGCAACTTTGAGATTTATACCTCCCTTTGGAATGGCTTCTTTACCGCGACAGTCATTGGAATTCTGTCAGCATCCCCGGATAGCACCCCGAGGAAAAAACATCCAACTTGAAGGAGTGTTACTAATTTAGGAGCTCAATGGTGTGACTCAGACTGTTTGACTGGTATCACCACAGAACCGGGAGTCACAGTCAAAATAATTTAAAGACTCTCTTAAATTCAGTTTAGGCAAGAAAAATAGACTATGACATCATGTTTCATACTCAGTCGTGGCGCATCCGAAGCTGCTTTACTTATCGTAACCCGGACGTGCGTTATCGTCAGCCATGACAAGGACAATCCGACTTCATCAGTTAGTACGGAGTAAGGGAAAGGCGCAATTATGTTCCTTTTATAGCCCCTTTAGTAGAGGGAGCTCGAAATTTAAACTACATGATGATATCCTGAGAGTACGTACACACTCTCATACACCTGTACAAACACACGCAATGTCCTACGCTCACACAGTTCCCCAAAATGACAAGAATGGAATCTAAACCCAAGAAAAATAGGGAAAAAAATAAATAAAAAATGGTGGGGACGGGGTGAGGAATAAACGTAGTAAATATAAACCAAGTAAACTGCATAAATAAGTAAATTATAGAAGCCAATATAAGATCCATCCATCCATGTTCTTCCACTTATCGGGGGTGAGGTCACGGGGGCAGAGAGGGAAGGAAGGAAGAAGGAAAAGTTTTTTTCCGTATTCCCAGTGAAAAGAACCGCCAACGTCGGATTAAACGGCTTTCAAACATCAGCAGAGTGAATATTGACGATCCGAGCAAACCGTGGAGCAAGAACACGTATGTTGGGCCCATTTCTTGACAGGTTTGTTTATTTCTTTAAAATTCATGATTTTATGATTTTGCTGTTAACGGTCCACGAGTTTCTACCGAGTCATTGGATATCACCAAAGTGGATGTTCAGACACGTAGTTGGCGATTCAGAAATTTGCTTTCATTCGCACTTTGTAGGGGTCGAAAAGGGTGATTTGGCTCCTTCGACGCTCATGACTAATTTCTGGTCAAATCGTCTCCAGTTCTCTGCAGTTAGAGTGGATAAATAACCAGGATCAACACTCTTTACGTGCTTTCTCGCTACGTTCGCCATGTTTCTTACCGCCACATCAGCCAGTTTGAGATATAATGTGTTTAAAGCAGCCTTGCGCATATTTGCTTACGTTTTACAGAAACTAAACTTATATGCATTAAATAAACGCTGAAAAAACTGCCGTCAGCTTCAGTCGGACTAAAGGACACGACACAAGTGGAATATTTGTGTTCTTTCTGTGGCGGAAGGATGTTCTGCTGATGGTGAGTCTGTTTTCTGCTCACGTTGAAGGTGGTTAAACTTCTCTGAGATCGTACGTGTGCATTTATGTTGGCGACTGTGGTGATGAACACTGACCATAAAGAGGAAAGGTTTAAATAATTCTCATTAGACTGGAGTGCGCGCTTGTTGTAGTCCATTTTCTGGGCCTTGTAGTTTTGATTGAACGGCTGTTGTTCCCACCGCTGGTTTGGAGGATCCGGTTCCACCTAAAGCAGCGATCGCTCCTCCTCCTCACTGCTCCTTCCTCCTCCTCGGTCCTTATAGTCGACCTCATGTCAAAGCTCTCGGAGGTCAGCGAACAGAAGAAGAAAGGGGAATGAAGGGGGTATTTTTGCAGATTTTCGGAAGGAGCCTTAGGAACAATATTGTACAGCTATTTTTAAAGTTAACCTTGTAAGTTCAACATCTTTGGAGAGACTTTGATGAAGTCTTTGCAAGTTCTGTCGGAGGATATAAGGCTACGAACTTTCACACGCAAAGGGAACAGAGTCAAAAAATAGAACAGAACTACTTTTCATCTCTTCGACATTGCACCTTGTAATTCTTTGTAAAATATAGTTTTATGTTTGGCCGTAGTCGCTTCGTCCTTTAGTTGATGGTCTTAGTAAAACTTTTATCTGTCGACTAATAATCATATCAGAATCTTATTAAGTGCCACAGTGGGGCGCCAGTGGAAAAAGTCTTGTTGTGTCCTTAGGGTTAGACACTTCACCCACATTACCTATTATGAAGGTGTGTGCATCAGTGTTAGTGGTGGCTGGAGGGTCCTATGACGTCCTATGTGAAGCTCTGGATCAAGAACAATCAACAGCGCGAGCACTAAACTGAAAATATCGGTGTAAAGTGACCAGATTTGTCTCAATTGGAATATCCCTTCCCCTTACTGTTTCTTAGACAGTGGATTTTACACATTTTACACTTTTCCCATTTTTGTGCTTCAACTGACATTTTTAACAGCCTAACCAGGAAAAAAGAAAGCTTTATGAGAAAAGAAGCTTTATGTACATAACATCGGTTACCTATTTGGTGGCAATGTTTTTGTACAGTCCCTGACAAATAAACTAATAAATTTAAAAAATATATATTAAAGTGTAAAGCGACGTTGAGCTTCCGGAAAAGTGCTAAATAATGTATAATGGGCTCTGGTGTTACGGAATTTCTAGACTACAAATATCAAAGAATAAACAGAACTGAAAAGTTGCTTTGAATCAAGGAGTTTGATTTATTGAAGCAATTATGAACACAATTACAAAACTACCTGTTCCCCGTCTGTCTCTGAACTGTAACATAACAGTGCAGAGTTCTTATGTGTGTTCCATTCACATGTTTGATATGTTACCTATGCACAAGAGAACAGATCAACACAAGGATGGATCAACAATAAAATAACAAGCTCGACTGATATAGACTATAGACTTGTATGTGAAGCACAAGGCCAGAGCGCTTTTAAACCGAATAATGGCTGTGATTACAGTAAACATGGTCAAGAAACTAGACGTGAGAGCTAAAATGTAGGAATCAAGAGGTTGCAATAACTCTGCATAACATTAAACATCTTACATACTATTTATGAACCGCCTAAACCCAGGAAAAGATGAATGTATACAGTGATGTATAAAAAAGGTGCACTGCTACAACAGAGTAATGCAAGGGTTTTCAGAGGTATTCTGCAAAGATGCAAGAAAAAGCGTCAGATGTGTCTTTGTGAACGATTTACCAAGGCTGAACTTGTAACCTTTTGTCTTATCTAAGGTTTCTTTTCTGACTCTTTCGATTATGAACAGCTCACAAACAAGAGTGCGCCCAAACACTTCTGTCCCTAAGAGGAGAGAGGAGCCGACAGTGAGGAGGACAGCAGCACTGATACAGCGCTCAGCAGACAGCAGGGACTGCAGGCAGGTCAGATAAGGGGGATAGCGGTGTACTCTCTGTTCTGCCATTGCTTTGGATTCTTCAGAGTAAGTGCAATAAGTTATCTACAACCAAAAGTTTTTGGATACTGACATTTTTTTTTTTCAGTCAAGATTTGGTGAAACAATGAAGTTAAAGATGCAATTTATCTGGATGAGTGAATGTCACGTGCTTGTCTCCATTTACATGTTACTGCTTTGTCTTTGTGGCAAAAAAAGTCTGATGTTACACAAAACTTTATCGATCCTGAGGGAAAGTTTTGCTGCAGGAGACTCTGTGCAGCAGTGTGCAGGGGGAACCTGGTGAATACAACAGGAAAGGCCTCAGTCTTACTCCTCTCTGATGTTCGATTGGAAAAATGGTTCATTTCTTCTGGAAGATCATCTGCCACATTTGGTGTTGTAAAAAGCCTGTAGCATCCCAAATGTCCATAGCTCACGCATTAGCCTCACAATCTCCAGGGATTTAAGAAAAACAAACAAAACTGAGTTCAGTGTGTGAACCAGGTGGCCTCAAAAGCAGCCAAAACTGTTCCAAAACTGACTCTTGTGAGCTTCAAGCCATGTTATAATATTGTTGCCTTCCCTGGTAAGGTGCATTTTAATAAACATCCTGTGAATATGCCAGAATTATGTAGTCTCATGACAGATGTTAATGTCGGCCTAAAAATGAGAACAATAAAATCCCAGGCAAAGCGTGAAGTCTCCATGGAGACAAGCTGGAGGTGGACCTGTAAGCTTTACACTTTTAGTTGAAGAAATTGATAATGAGTAACTAAGAGACAAATAGTTTTATAACAAACTAATGTCACTGTGAATTTAAATGAATGTTCCAAACACACAGCTGTGTCCAAATAAACACCGAGTCTAATGTTGGTGCTGAAGACACAAGTCGTGTTGCACCAACAGGAGCAGGACTGATGCTCGCGTCGTCTCTACACAAACCAAACTTAAAACCACACGGCTCATTTTCATAAATGCTTTCAAATTTGGAAAACTACCTGGTCCGTAGATATTTTGTTGTAACATTTCAAATGAACTCGTCTATGCCTAAATTATAGTCATACTGGTAAAAAGAATTTGAATTCCATCATTTCCCAGTTTTGATGAGCAAGATTTTCGTGAGGAAGGAATTACTCGTCCTAAATTGCTGCCTGGTCTCAAATAAACGCCCTGGCTCTTATTTGGTATTTTCTTATTTGGTATTTTTCGGTAAGTGGCTCAGTGCGTAATCAAGTCCATACTATGTACTATGAATAAGATATACACGACCTATCGTGTTCATGATGTAGTCTCCTAAAAAGGTTTTCACTTCACGTGTGCCATGTCAGGGTCCAAAGTGTCCAAAGCAAAGGGTGACTATAAAATAAAATCATAACTAAAACAAGTTTTGAGTTAATTATTTCACACTAGTCTTTCATTATTGCCATATGTGTTAATTTGTAGGTTTTGATGCCTTTAGTGAGAATCCACGACGTAAATGAAAAGAAAGAAGAAACAGTGGAAAAATTGTCTAGACTTTTGACTGGTGGTATAGATGGAGAGATATGAATGATGTGATGCTATTTATGCTAATAAAGCCCTTAGCATCCCAACAAAGCAGTACAGCATACTGAAATTATGTTTTGGATCAACAAAAAATAACAAAATGAAAAAATGCAACAGGATATATTACAGCAGGGTAAACATCTTATTTTTTGAGTGAAGTTGTAGATTTGATCAAAAACTGTGTTGTTGCTCTTAAATTCATATGCCTCACAACTGAAGCCGTTTAAACCCCGCAGGTATCTGACAGTAAAGCTGCAGCCTAAACATTTTGGAATTGAAATCGACCAGCGCAAGTCATTCCCCTAAAGTGAGCTGAACCAAGGGGACGGCGGGAATCAATTCTCATTTGAAGTTTGAGTTTACAGACCCAATTAGCGGAAACATAATGAGTATAATGGAGCAGAGAAGAGGGCTGGGTCGTTAAAATAGCAGTAAATCTTCAGGCATGTAGCGGCATTCTTCTCATTATTCACAAAGAAAGGTCAAAGGTGCATTGTTTAGTCTCACACTAGTCACATCATGTATTTTTAGGACTATAACACGCACTTAAAATCATAAAATTTTCTCAAAATTCAACTGTGCGCCTTATAATCCGGTGCACATTATGTATTAAACATGCCAAAAAGCAGTGAGCAAAGCAAAGGATGGCTATTTTGGAAATCTAAAGCAGGTTTTGAGTATATTTTTGTGTCCATTCATAGTATTGATGACTACTGTAAGAATCTACAATGTGAATAGTTATGAAGTCCAAACTTTTGACTGGTAGTGACCACATGAAAACGACTTAACCCTGATCTAAAAGTAGATTTAAGCCCACCGCACACTACAGGAGAATTTGCCCGATTTTGGCTGTGATTTTTTGATTCCCGAGTTCAGGAGGCGTGACTCAACTTTTCGTCTCTGTGTGAGATTTTGAAGCCGCTGCTCCTCGTGTGTGCAGTCAGTGTCAGATCAGAACCACCGAACATCAACAACGCGACGGAAACAGACGATAAAACAGAGTCAGGGGCAGAGGAGAGACGGACACAGAGACGCAACAAACTCAGAATAGAGAGGAGGCCCCAGAATTGAACCCTGGGGGACTCCACATCGTCGTCCGTCCCTCTTCTTAGTGGAGCCCCCCAGGTTCACAGTGAAGGTCCACCCAGAGAGGTACGACCTAAACCAGTCCAGAGCTTTCCCCCTGACACCCACATATTCTTCAAGAAGTTTTAAAAGAGCTGTTTGGTCGACTGTATGAAAAGCAGCTGTCAGGTCTAACAGCACTAAACCGGCTGAATCACCAGCATCAGTAATTAAAAACATTAAAAACCTTTAAAAGTGCGGACTCAGTGCTGTTAAACGCTTTGTAGCCTGACCGGATAGTGTCTAAAGTGCCATTTGCCTTTAAAAAAGGCTGCAGCTCGGAAATAACCGTTTTCTCCAAGATTTGTGATACAAAGGGAAGTTTAGAAATTGGTCGATGATTTGATAAAATTGTGGGATTAAGACCTTTTTTAAATCAGTGGTTCGACTAAAAGCTTTTTTACAGAAAGAGAGCACAATGCCAGAAGACAAACTGCTGTTAATTTCTTTGGCCAATTTGCTATTTGTGTTGAGGTGGGACTGGGTCTGTGGGACAGGACGATGGCTTAAACTTTTTTTAACAATCCCTGTGAGTACAGACAATGACACAGGCTCAAACTGACTAAAAATACTTGAACACTGAGTCGTGGCAAAATTAGAAAAGGGCAATGTAGAGATATCGGCTCTAATAACAGCCACCTTCTCATTAAAAAAGGAGAGGGATTTTTCACACATTTCCCACGTCATCTCCAGTGTAGTGGATGGATTGGGTTTAAGAACAGAGCCAATAGTTTTAAAAAGAACCTGAGGTTGATTAGCATTATTTACAATCAAATCTGAGAAAAAAAAAAAGGTTTTTCAGCTTTAACAACACAAGAATTTGATAAGACACCTCCAATTTGTCACTTTTGTCGTTAAGCCAAGTCTCTGGTTTGGGTTTTGGGTGCATGGCTTTCAAAGTGTCAGTGTCTAAAACAAAAGGGACAAACGCATTCATTTAATGCTCCATACCCACAGATGCAGGGGGCAGGGTGAGTGCAGAAGTTTTAGAAAGAGAAGTAAAAGCAGCAGCTGTATCAGACATAAAAACAAGACCTTTGCGCAGAGGTGCAGGCAGCAACATCTGGTCTGTAAACAACAATGCACAACACTGGATCAGTCTGTCGCAGCTCAATCTGAATGAGGAGAAGGATACTGGTGACAAGATATTGTGGTAAAAACATTAGCTATACGTCCTCCATGATGATTCCAGATGCATTGATAAAAGTACAAGCAGGAGGTAAAAGCACTGAAAAAACAGCAGACTCACCGGTGTTGATCCACATCTCAGATAAAAATATTATATCCAGATAGTGCCATGTAAAGAACTCTTGCAGGTTGAATGTCTTGTTCATGACTAATCTCACATTTAGAAAAGTGCATTTCGCCGAGGCCACAGGTCCATTAGCAGCTGGAGCTACCCGGCTCAGCGGTTGGAAATTACCGAGTGTCACAACACCAGAAGCCCAGAGTGAAGCGCACAGACGTCTTCTCACTGTTCGACAAGGTGTACCGTCATATGCCGACTGGAGGAGGCGGGGACAAAGCGGTGAAAACAATCCTTGTACTCTCCAGGACTTGCAGAGGACCACGGCTTTTAGCTTCTCCAGCCGACCCGCTCGCACTCCTTGGCATTTACGCTTCCTTGGCCTGAGCGCATTCACGTGGAGGAGACGGGCAGGGACGTCCGCCAGGGGAAAAGAATCTGACTTGTTCGCCTCAAAAAGTTAACTTCAGCGCAAATTAGACCAGCAACAAAACTACTGCTCGTTTTTGTTTTGTTTTTTTAATCAAAGTGCGAGTGCGGAGAAAAGAGGACTGTCCCAGTATACAGAAGATAGACACAGCTGCTGTCAACATGCTGGATTTATATTCTTCGAGTCGGGATTAAAAGGACACTTATTTGTGAAGACGTGTGATCTGAGAGGAGCCTGTGCGAGCGGGGAATGTTGCAAATGTGTCGGTTTTGAAGGTACTTTTGGTTCTTTTCATGGATATATTAAACCACGGGTGCCCAATATGTTGTTTGTTTGATCTACCAGTCGATCGCCAAGGTAGACTGTAGTGTAGTACTCCAGACCGGTCTTGGTCTTGAGTCCGTTTTTTACTGTCTTGGTCTTGTCTCAGACTTGGCCGCATTTGGACTCGGTCTTGTCTTGGTCCTGAAGGCACTTGGAATTGGTCTTGTCTCCGACTCGAGGTCTGACACTCGTGCGGTCATATTTCATTACAGCCGCTGCTGTCGGTAACAAACTCATACTGGTCATTTTATAAGTAGCTTGCATGAAAAAGTGCGAGCACCCCTGTATTAAACTAACTCTTCTTTTTCTACTATAACTATTAGAGCCAAACCTACATTTTAGAATCAGTTGAAGTTTTACAGTGAATTTTAACACTGCTAAATATATCCACTGTTACATTAGTACCCCCAAATCGAATTGGATCCAAAAATATCCATATCGGTCATGCCCTACTCTATATCGGTGAGGAAACGAAATTATAACATATAAAAAAGTATGATATGGGGCCTTTAAACATATACTGCAAAACGTGCTCATAACATGCAATTCTATTTTTTGCAGCCCTACCATGACGTGTGAAAGAGTTCCACTAAATTGGCCCAGGTGCATTCGCATTCAATATAAAAGCGAGATGATTCATGCCACGTTTATTGGGCACTCATGTCATGTAGAATGTGTAGGAGTTGCTAATGGACACGTTCTATAGGCGTCTGATTGATCGGGAGGATTTACATCAAAGAGTAATGAGGCGTGGGTAGAGGGAATGGGAACACTGCATAGGCTATGTTCAAGGCGTTCGAAAAGGTGAATATAAATGAAGAGATCTTCCCTGTGTGACACGGGGTGTTTTGTTTATTCAGTGTTGTCAAAAAATATAGATTATCTTGTGTGTTTCGAGGGCTCATACCGTGCCATTTTCTGATACATGTTAGAATGTTTCTGTTCGTTTAACACACAAACCCTGCGCATTTGAGCTGAGTTCTTCTCACAGACAGAAACACGGGTCCACCTTGTGATGGCATGTGGTAATGCAGGAAGTGCTCCACTATGTTTATAAAATCCACAAGAATTTTTCTGAAAATGTCAGCCCAGTCTCTACAGAACTAGAGATAAAAGTTAGCTGTTAACTTCAACACTAGACTTAGAGACTTAGACAAACTTTGGCGATTCACAGGGAAATTATTTGGACACAGTAGCTCACATGTCACAATATAATATAAATATAATATATACAACAAAGAGTAAAAAATATAAATGGTAATAATAAAGTCTAAATAACCTGGACCTGACTCGAATGTATGATCCTCTTAGCCTCCTTCAGCTCCTCCAAAGTTCAGAATTCGCTCCTTCGTTGAGCTTTTCAACCCATCCATCCACCCCAGGCTTTCCGATCTCACCATACATTCACCGGAGTCACTCGTTTCACTCTCCGCAGGAGTAATGGATCAGTTGGGAAACTCTTTTCCTATCCACCTCTTCCACCTCAACTCACCACTAAGTCCTTATGAAAGTTTCATCAAATATCTCGCTTCATATTGCGCCTCCTAGTCATCCAACAACGATCCTCTCTTCCTCACGGAAACGGACAACGCTGCAGATGCAGTGTTCGTCCACACTGATCCGATGGAACGTGACGTTGTGACAATCTGACACCAGCCTAGTCACAGAAACGATGTGTCTGGACACAAATAGTTTCCAATATGGTGATACAGTGATTTGTTTCAGTGTAAACGTAACCTTAAGGCCCTATTTGTTATGCAAAGGTGCAACTTTTACGCCCAGAACAAGTGAGCAGCGGCTGACAGAGCAGCTAATGGCAATTAGTGAGAGTGGCCTGGGGCTGTGACTGCATGTCCGCTGCTCTGGCTCTGATGGGTGGGGCTGTAGTGTCTCTCCCTCACACTCTCCCCTATGGAGGTTTAAGTGAAAGTCACTAGCCACTAACCAGTGTGAATCAAAATACGATTCATATATACACCGCAGCTAGATGCATTCAATCGTGCTTAATGCTTCTTTTCTTGCTTGGCAGAAGATTTCCACTGAAGAGAAGACGAGAGATAATTTTCCCTAAAACTGATTTCTTTTTTGACTAGAAGCTGCACTCGCCATAACTCTTACAGCACATAGCACTGTTGTCATCCATTCATTAGCCTACAGTGGTAACATGGAGCCTGTGGAGAGTTGCAGCTCGGTGGGAGAGGGGAAGCAGGCTGAATTACAATAGGCCATGTGTGTGTTTGAGCCCCGAGCTACACCCCCAAGACTTATTCCAAGGCTGCAACATAAAGTAATGAGCAGAAGCACTGGATTTAACGTCTAATATTCTCCAAACTTCAGGCTCTCCCATAAACCTCCATTGAGATCACTCCAACCCAGTGCACTCGAAGGGCAAACACATGAATCAAATAAAGGGATATGACCACGTTTACCATTATAAAAATATGTCTATGCAGATACACATTCAGTTTTAAACCAAATATGAAACATACACTGTGTGCATAATTATGCTTCAGACCTGAATGTTTAAGAAAATAAAAGAGAAGTTTTGTTTTTTTTAGGAGAAAATATATGTGTGCACAATTATTGGGCAACTATTAATGTGCAGAATAATTACGCAACTAAATGAACATTGTCCATTCTCACTAAAATATTACAATATTAAATCAGTGACCAATATAGCCACCCTATAAGCCTTCCATTCACAGAGTCAGTCAGTTTCTTGACCCACTGACGATTTTTTTGTGCAGCAGCGTCCACAGCCTCCCAGACGCTGTTCAGAAATGTACAGTTTTACTTCACCTTCCTGTTTAAGAAGGGCCCACAAGTTCTTAATAGGGTTTAGGTCAGGTGAGGGAAGGGGCCATGTCATTATTTTTATCTTTAAAGGCCTTTACTGGCGAGACACTGAGTGGAGGACTTCGATGCATCGATGGAGCATTGTCCTACATAAAAATCGTGGCAGTAGGTTTCAGAGTTAATTTTGAGTCCATCTTCAGCCCAAAAAGGTCCAATAAGCTCATCTTTAATAATCCCAGCCCATCCCAGTACCCCACCTCTCATCTCATCAGTCCATAAAACCTTAGAAAAATCTGTCTTAGATATTTCATTCCCCAGTGTTGACATTTCAGCTTATGCTTCTTGCTCAGTGGTGGTCGGGTTTCATTGTTTCTTACCATGGCCATGTTTCTGGCAACATTGTTGATTATTTGCAACAAAATTGAAGGTTCTGTGATTACAGAGCTTTATCTTAGCAATTTCAAGAGTGTTGCATCCCTCTGAAAAACTTTTTAAAGTTTTTGACTTTTCAAAGTTATTTAAATCTCTTTTTTGGCCAATTTTGCCTGAGGAAGAGAAACCTAAGCCTAATAATTCTGCAAACCTTGATACAGGGTTGGTCTCCTTAGGTCACACCTTGTTATACAATTACACCATCGCTGAATATGCTTAGATCCAATAAGAATTCAAGTTTATACATCTTGGAGTTGGAGAATATGCATAAAAATCATGATATGGTCAAAATACCCACGTGCCTAATAATTGTGCACACAGTTTATATGACAAACATTGTGATAAGAGCAGCGAAATATGTGTTAATAACAGGATTCTGATTCTAATTTCACATTGTGTCCAGAAACTAATACAAGAAACTAGTTCTGTCAAAAATATTGCGCTATTAACGCGTTAACTACAAACAATTTTAACAGCGTTATTTTTTTTATCGCGAGATTAACGCACAACCAAGTGGACTAGTTTTGCTGTGGCTACTGCTATAGCGTTAGAAAAACTACAGGATCTGGCTGTAAACAGGAAAGAAAACAATTTGTACGATGCTGAGAAGTCCTGTTTGGAGGAGATGGGCCAAAGCACGACACACCTGTGCATACGCCGGTGCCCCCGCACGAGGAAAACACGAAACAAAGTCCACTTCAAAACATATGGCGAATCCTTGATAAGGACCGCGGACAGCGACAAACACACACAGAAGCACCACAGCAGAACCCACACCCGCCCCACATGCAACAGACCTCATGCCGCTGGACCCACCTCCTCCACCAAAACCGCCAGCTCCACCGTGCGACCCGCGAACAAACGCAGTCCACAGAACCATAGGCGACCCTGCCCGAGCACGGCGCAAAAGTCACAGCGCGAGTGCTGCCCGAATACAACAGGCAAACAAACACACTCCCTGGAGATCACTGGACTCTCAGTAATGACCACATTATTTCACCCGTTATTTGACTGAAGAGAGAAGAGGCACTTCGCTCACACTGTTGTAGAGCATAGAGTGTCTCACTGACGATTGTTCTGGTTTGCAGTAAAACAAAACAAAACACTAAAGGTTATTAAAATGATAATTCAAGGGACAAAAAATATGTGATTAATTTGTGGTTAACCGCGAGTAAACTATAACATTCATGAGATTAGTCGCGATTTAATATTTTAATCGACTGACAGCACTACAAGAAACACATTTCACAACATGTTTGTAAAGACCTAAACCACAGAGTTAACAGTTTCTATGCAGAATAATGTTGTCTGTGGAGGAAATGCTTCAGGTACTTCAACAATTCTATACTTCACGATTTGCAAATTGCGCCCACTCAAACTGCGATTTTTATTCAATTGTAATTAATCTTGCACCCATATTCAGTAATCACACGCAGATCATTATTTTACATTCTGTCCATTGCAAAAGACAATATTAACTCCTCGCCTCTTTATAGAAGGACTTCACTGTGGCAAGCTGCAGATTTTCATTAGCCTTTTCTTTTTACATTATTTTTATTATCTACTTTAAAAAATAGCCGCGCCGTCTGTATGTCACCTGAATTTTTTCCACATTTTTAGGAAGTACAAAATTGTGGTTGGGAATTAAGTTATACTGTATATTTTGTTCTGACTGATACAAGAATTTCTGAGAGACACTGATATAAATTTGTAGCTGCAGTTGGACTGTCTCAAGTTAGGACGTTTTTTACAACCTACATACGAAATACAAGACTCTGGATTCAAACAGAACGTTCTTTCAATTGACTTGGTGTTCAAATTATTCCACTTAATGAAACGCTTGTGGAAAAATACTTTGTTTCTGTTGACAAAAAAAAAAAAAGATACTGAACTTATAGTGCTTCAGTTTCATGGTTAAACCTGTTATTACAAAGATGAGAACCATGGCAACCACCACAAAAACTCCAGACGCTTTAACCTTCCAAACACATTTGAATAAAAGTACAAACAGGAGTAGATGGCTTGTCATCCTCTATCATTTTCTGTCCTCTTTTATTCCCAAGTAGAGAAGTGTGTCTGTGCAAATACCTGCAGCATCCTTGAAAACAGCCGTGCCTCCTACACATTAGTTTAATTGGTGTCTTGAGTCTTATTATCCCACATAAACAGTACAAAGTAATACATGCATAGGTATTACAGTGTGGATGGGGCTGATTTTCTTCTGTCTGAGACCGGCACTTGTCTGACAGAGCAGTGATCGAATCCAAAACCGAGCCCGACACAATTAAAATCACACTATTTGCACGGGCCTACTGATGACACGCGTGAGATATTGTTCATGTGCCAAGTCCGATTTTATCAAACAACTGAAAAAAGGCTTTCGGAGCGTCAACACAGATGAGCAGATCAGCGCACACGGAGCAGCAAGTGCACGTTAGCATAAAAGGCCGGGCCCAGTCATGTCTTACCGCGCTGATGTGTACAAGTCCGACCCAACATATAATCTAAATATGTGTCCAAGTCCGACCGAGCACGTCATGTTCTGCTAACTGCAAACTGAACAGATTCAAACATTCTTTTTTTTCCATTAGGTATTAATCTGCAGTTAAAAAATAAAAGTAAAAGGCTTAGAGAATGTGCAATCAGAACTGCACATAAGCTTAGGGAATGTGCAATTAAGAATAGATACAAGATTGTAAATGGTCACATTTTTAGAGCGCTCTTCTACCTTCAAGGCACTCAAAGGGCTTTACAACAAGGAACCACTCAACGGGTTAAGTGTCTTGCCCAAGGACACAGCGGCAGCATTCATCTGTGGGAGCTGGAATCACACCAACCGACCTGTGGGTCAGTGGATCTGACGCTCACCAATGATGTTTATGTGGAGAGCGGGATTCAAACCCCCAACCTTCAGATCAGTGGACAAACGCTCGACCAACTGAGCTACTGTCGCCCCGGAGATTGTGAAGGTTTTGCCTGTACACACTTCCTTAAGGTCCTGTATCACCCGTGGTCATATTCGGTCTCTCATCTATTTCTGTTCTATGGTGGATGTTTGTGTGGTGCTGATGTTGCTGTGTTGTCCTGTCTTTGTGTTAAAGCTGTGATCTTCTGTCCAAAGACAAATTTCTCCCACGGGAGACAATAGATTATCTTATCTTATGTTCTGCCGTTCCATCAGATTTGTCGGGTTTCCACGCTCTAACAGGTACAGTGCAGCATATCAAATTAAACCAAGAATATAATAATCATAATGCATCAGTTTTACACAGCATTTTTCTGGACACTCAAAGCTTTCCAGAGCTTTATTCAGTCACTCTACACAGTGTTGGTGCTGCTATTGTAGCCACAGCTGCCCTGCACCATCAGCCCCTCCGACCACCACCATCACTCACACACTCCACTTTCACACGAGGTAATGTGGGTGAAGTGCTTTGCCAACTGGCGCCCCACTGTGGCACCTGATTTTCAGCATTCTCCCATCCAAGTAGTAACCGGACCTGACCCTGCTGAGCTTCTGAGATCTGGGATCAGACTTTAACAAGCCGGTCTGGCCACAAATGGCTATTTCACTGCATGGGGGTTAGTGAGGACAGTCATTACTCACAGCACACACTGGATCTGGTGCCCACGTTGTTGCTTGGCATCCCGAAGTACTTGTCAAATAAATGGGGCCATCCATTGTTGTCCCCTGGGAAAGAAGAGAATAAAATGTCATTATGGATGTTTTAGGGCAGGGTGGTTAGTGGAATCTACTCATCGTGACTCACTGACTCACTGAATAATGGAAGTTGTATTTGGGTAATCGCAAAAAAAATACACACACACACACAAAAAAAAGGTTAATGTTTAAATAAAGAGTCCATGTCCACTTGAAGTCCAGTCGTTTCCCTCTTAAAGGCTGTAGAATCGACTCCGTATGTGAGTTCATTTACCCAATTATCAAATTAAAAAGGAAGTAATGCCACACAGGTCCCGCAGGAACTCTTATTTATATTTCCGACAGCAAGGCTATAATGAAGTAGGCAAAAATGTGCACAGAGCCAAAATCACCCAGGTTATATTTAGCTCAGCTGTGTGTGCCAATATACTTAATGAGCTGCTCATAATTTTTTTTGCCAATTCTAGAGATCTTAGTCATAGTAAATCTTTGTACAATGTTTTATTATTCCTTCTGCTGTATGTCACCTGTAACACTGACTGGAGCTGACATGCTGCACGTTACATATTAATGTCCAAACTGTGTGGTGATCCCAGCCCTGTGTGATTCTCTTGTGAAGAATCCATTCATTTTTTATTTACTTTGAAGTAATGCCATAATCATGTTCAGACTTCAAAGTGTAAGTTAACGTATGTCTACGATGCTAAAGAATGCAGAGAATAGCATCGATTTTGTTCAAAATTTCCCCCAAACCCATATTTGTGCCATATTGATGCTTGTGTGTCAACATCAATCAATCAATCAATCTTTATTTATATAGCCCTTTACAACACCATTGGTGACCAAAGTGCTTTCCAATTAAAAACAGAAAATACAACAATACAAAAGACAGAACATACAACAATGTAAACGAAATACAGTAAAACACACAATGCAGAAAAATTACGTGCCACAAACTACTAAGTATTAAAAGCCATTTTGAATAAATATGTTTTAAGCCTAGATTTAAAAAGGTTAAAATCAGTGATGCTACGTAGCTCAAAGGGCAGATTGTTCCACAGTCTGAGACCAACCACAGAGAAACATCAATTACAATCTAAGTACAGATTCGAGCAGGCGTTTTTTTTGTTTTTTTTTTGTTTTTTATCATCAAATTCACACTTTTCAGGCAAATACTGCTGTAAGGTGCAATAGACAATTATCACAACGGCCGCCAGTGCTGAGTGTGTTGAGTCGCAAAACTTCTGGTCAGTGCTTTTCTACGGCAAAATCCCTGTGGAAAAGTGTCGTATATTTTTGAGCAGCTTCATAAATCTGCCCCAACACCAAATCTTCATCCAACAAAGTCGACAAAGAACAGATTCTGTCCATGAAGAATTTATCCACAACGATCAAGAAAGACGAAAACTTAAAGGAAACAGCGACGATCATCAGTGAAATACTGAGCAACACTAACGTCTAAAAATCAATTTTGTGATGTTGATATTAGCAAAGACAGAGATTTGTTCAGTTTTAATTCTATAGATGTTCACAGATTAAATGTCGACCATTTAAACATCGCTGCACTTCCGTCCGTTGTGATAATCGTCTATTGTAATAATAGACCCAGAATTTTGAGCACAGTGGACAATTGATTATGCACCATGGGCGGACGAGTGCTTAAAGAGTCATCTGTTTCACTATACCCCAGTTTGCAGCGCTGTAACAGAGTCCGGAAGTACATTTTCCATTAATTTTTTTTACCTTAAACTTTTAAAAACATTCACATATTAAGAGTTCAAAGATCTCGCAGAGGCTAATCACCTACGACGTGCCAACTAATTTCCATAAAGCTTTTAAGCCCACAAAGCACATTTAAAATTACAAAAGCAAAATTCTGTGGCTCTTGCATCGCCGCGGGAAAGTCGTTTTTAAAGTGCTTGCTGAGTTTTGTTTTTGTTTTTTCCCAAGAAATGCAGAATTTTGATGGCCTGTCAGCCTTTTGTCACCCGCACAAACTTCTGGACCAATGTGATGAAAGGATACACGGTAAATAAGAATCAAAGCACAACATAATTTCACGCTGCATTCGGGCAATCTGCTTAGGCGTACAGTGTCAGCACTCTGGCTCCATGCACACAAATAGTCCCCACATTTTTGGTGATGGTTAAAAGGGCAGATCCCAAATTTAATAGTGTAAGTCCATCATTGTTTCACAGCAGAGCAATTTGGCAGCTATTAAAGAAAAGCTATTGTGGCTGAGTCTGCTACAGTTATAATCTATGACACCCATGGATCATTATGTTATAATTTGGACACTTTAAATCACAATACAGTCTAGGGATGGCAAAAACTAAAACAAATCATGACCGACCACTGAGCCTCGTTAACCAGATAAAAGTAAAAGTAACTTTAATCTCTATTTGAAATAAGAGCATTTGGACTGGAGCGGTGCTGCCGTCGGCTCTCAGATGTGACAGCGCTGAAGATAAAGGTGTTAGTCGAGTGTTAGAAGCTCATTTGAAATGTCACCGTGGCTCATTTCAGAAAATGACTGAAGCGCTTATAGACTGAGGAGCACAAGTCTGTCAACGCCACATGAAGCATTTATACACGGACACGTAAGGCTCAGTTTAACCCAGCATCATGACTTTAGTCACAATATGTACAAAACCGTGAGGATAAAATACCTACACAACAAAAGCACTTCTGTGGAAACTCAAACAACAGCACACAGTTAGCATACTTAGCACGGTTAGCATAGTTAGCAGGGTAGGTTGGCTTTTCCCACCTGTAGCAGAGGCTTGAGGATGTCGCACTTTGAGGTGAAACATCATCGATGACGTGAACTTCGCATCACATAAAATGTGCGTTTAGGGTGTGATCATTTAGGGCGACTCACACTCTGTAGATCCGTGCCGTTCTCAAGCCCAGTTACGTAGGGTTCCATTTAACTGATGGTCAAAAAATTTTAAGACCGGTTAATGTTGATTTGGTAAACCAACGGTTAAACGGTTACCGGTTAACATCCCTAATACAGTCGTCCCTCACTATAACACAGTTCACCTTTCGCGGCCTCGCTTTTTCCTTAGAGATAGGATGAGGAGCTCAGTCACACGGGAGGAGCTCAAAGTTGAGCTGCTGCTCCTCCTCCTCGTCAAGAGGAGCAGCTGAGGGGAGGGCATCTGTTCTGATGCCTCCTGGACGCTTCCCTCAGGACAAACTGGAGGGACTCTGTCTCTGGGCCTGGGAACGGCTCAGGGTACAGGAGGAGCAGGAGGAAGTGTCTGGGATGAAGGAAGTCTGGGAGTCCCTTCTTAGACTGATGCCCCCGCAACCCAGCCCCGGATAAGTGGAAGAAAATGGGTGGAATCAATAAAAGACAGTCAGAGGAGCAAACAATTCTCACGGCGTGTTAAAAGCCGGTGAGTTAAAGTGTGTTTTTAGACAAGACTTAAAGACTCGACTGTAGGGGGCGCTCCTAATGTGAGTGTTCCAAAGTTTGGGGCCAACCACAGAAAAGGCCTCGTCACTCCTGGGTCACCCGGGCTTGAGTCTCGTTTTTGGGACGATAAGTTGGAGCCCTCAGACCTCAGAGCGCAAAGGAAAGTAGGAACAATGAGGTTTGAGATGTACGTTGAGGCCCGACCATGAAGTGCTTTAAAAACAAACAGTAAAATGTTAAAATCAACTCTTAAATGAACCAGGGATTGGAGAAGAATAAAATAAACTAAGCTAATAACTACCTGTAAATATGTTTTAACCCCTCCTCCTGCTCCCCGCTTAGATCACAGAGGGGTTTTACAGCCTTTAAAAAATAGACTACTTTGCGGATTTTGCTTATTGCGGGTTATTTTTAGAACGTAACCCCCGCGATAAACGAGGGAGCACTGTATTCATCAACACAGACTTAATAAATAAAACATGTGTGCTGACTTCTGCATTAGAAAACTGCAGCGCACAATGGGAAAGTTTATTCTGCCTAATAAGTGCATTTAAGCCTCTTGATCTTAATCAGTCTGCACGGTCCTCATGTAACTACATGAACCGAACACGTCCACCAGCACGATCTGTTCTACTTCACACTACTATAGGGTGACCAGACGTCCCTATTTACCCGGGAGAGTCCCAGTTTTGAACCCTGTGTCCCCTGTCCCAGCAGATTTATCCAAAACCAGTGATTTGTCCCAGTTTTACACAAGAAATGTCCCTATTTTTGAGCAATGTGATCCACACCAGGTCTAAACCAGGACTAAACTGAGACTAAACCAGGACTACATCAGGTCTAAACCAGAACTATCACAATTTTGGACGAATCTGACCCCTCTCAACACTAAAGAGGAACATAAAATGTAATTTGTTTCAGAAAAATGTTTGCAAATGACCATAAAGCAAAAAACGCAGTGACAGAAGCCCCTCAGATTATGACTGACATGAGAATGCACAATGTTCCACGCTCTTTTCAGTATTTTATTCATACCAAACATCTCAACCCGGGTGTGTCCCAGGTTTTAATTCAGAAAATCTGGTCACCCTACACTACAATCCGCCCATAATCGCCATAATGTAATTCAGTTTTACTCACTTTAATGCTGTCCTGCTCAGGTAAAGCCAAACGTACCGCTGTGAGACAGAGACAAATGCTTTTTTCTCTCAGTTTGCCTTTTTTTCGCCCTGTAAACATTTTGTCCTGCATCAGTTTTAAACAAACACGATGTCTTCAAATCAAGTGCAGGCTGCAAAGTCCAAACTTTAAGGAACAGTTTGTTTGTTCCTCTTCCTGTTTGTTCTTTTGCCAAAAGTCCAGCACAAAACAAATTAGTGAATCCGCCGCTCTCCACTTACTGCTCAGTGCTCACAGGTCAGGTTTATTTTAGCCACAGCTGGACATTTACAGCAGAAATGATTCAATAAAGCAAAAAATATAAACGCTATTTAAATACAAAATGTGAAGTTTCATTATATGTAACTCACTAGTAATGCCTTACAAAACCAGTCTTTATCCAATCTTGCAGAAAAAGGCAATAAGAGCAATCACATTATCAGCTTATAATGAACCAACTAATGCGTTCTTTATAAACCTTCAAACTCTAAAATTTTAGTCGACCTTTACACTGTGAAAATCACGTTCAAAGTAAACAACAATCTCTTGTCAAAATCATTACAGATATACAGATATGTTCAACATCCGAAAAAGCCGATATGAGCTCAGAGGTACGGCCGTGTTTAACGAAAAGAAAATCAGAACAATTACAGTGATCCCTCGCTATATCGCGCTTCACCTATCGCGGCTTCGCGGAATTTTTTACAGTGCTTTTTTTTTTTTTTACAGTGAATCTGTATCTTGTTGATAAAGAAGAGGAGGAAGGACTAAAGAAGAGGAGGAAGGACTAAAGAAGAGGAGGAAGGACTAACACTTGGTCGCGCAGCCTTCAGTAGAAAAAGACGCTACAGCGCAGCGGAGTCAGGACGAAGAGGCGCAGCTGGAGGGACTGTGAAATACACGAGTGACAATGTTTCCTACCTTGTATTCATTACTATATAAAAAATATTGTTTTACAACACCGTTCTTTAAACTATTATAGTTATTTGTAAGAAAACGTTAATATTTCTATTTCTTAAACACATTTTGGGCCTGAAAAGAGGTTTTATTTTTTGTTTCATTCTGCAGTAAAGTATTGGATTGTAAAATAACAGTAAAAAGTAAAGCTGATACTTCGCGGATTTCACCTATCGCGGGTTATTTTTGGAACGTATCCCCCGCGATAAACGAGGGATCACTGTATTATGAAATTTTGTGTATCTGTGAAAGGACTGGAGCTCTGGAACAACTGTGCACAACGCTCTTCCAGAAGTTTAAATGTTTAATTCTGAGCAGATACATGAACTATGACACTGAGTTTGTGCTGTAGTCTCTGCTGTGCTGTTACTAATTTGTTTGTGACTAATTTGTTTGCTGTATTTATGAACCGGTGCCAAGATGATGCAATGAAGAATAAAGGGTAAAGGCAGAATAAGCTCAACCTTTTTAGTCTGTGTATGTTAAATGTGACTGTCATTGTGCTGGAAGAATGTCAGAATGTGCTTATGGCCGAAATAAATCAATCAATGTCGAGTGTATTTTGAGTTCATCTCTGTTAGGGTAGATCTAGTTTTGCTCACCTAGTTCCAGCAGTTATGGGATTTTGCTTTGACGCTGCAGATCAGCGATCGAGAATCTACTTCCTGTGGACTTTATCTCCTCTTTCCTACTTTAAAAATCCTGTATCTGAAGTATTGCTCCACATTTCACACATAATAATAACACAGTTTGGACTTGTGTCTAAAGTGGAAGTGCAGAGCTCTGATCTTTGAACATTTCAGAGTCTCAGAGCGAGTGGTTTTACTGTAGACGGGAAGCAGCTGACGCCATCGCGCTCACAGCTTTAGATCCTGTTTTTACACACACAGATCCCGCTGCAGTCTTTGTGATCGGATATTTTAAATCTCTTAAGTTTCTCCTCGTGTCTGTGGTGTTTGCGCATTTTGCCGCACGTTTAAAAATTGTTTAAGACTGAAAAATCCTGTAGTGTGTAGCGGCCTTTACAGAGATCAGAACATAGTATAATATCGGCACTTTAAGGAGGCATATCTGCAAAAGAGGTAAAGAGTGTCTTTGCATTCAGATCATATAAAACTATTTGGATGCAGTTGGCAGGAGGGGCTGGTTTTTGCAGAATAATTCTACTTTTATAAGCAAAAAACTTTCTCACAGGGGGAGGAAAAAAAAGGCAATTATGGTAGTGTATTAATGCCCGACAGAAATACTGGCAGTTGTCAGGATCCAGAACACCACCTGTCTGCATCCTGCAACCTTCATATATATGCATGGGCAGAAGAAAGCAGCTGATGGGTACTTCAGGGAACGTTGGACAAGTCAGTGCTGCGAGTTTTCTCTTTCTCTGGCTCCTATTCTAACCTTTCTTACCGTTATCATTACAATCCTGTCCAAGACTCGCCCACAAGTCTGCCTCACGCTTCTGCACGGCAATTAACTGTACAACTATACAAGAGCAGCTGCCAGAACCTACACGTATCACTGATAAAGAGCGACGGGTACTTCAGGGAGCGCTGGACGGGCCAAGGCTGCGAGTTTTCCCACAGCTTGTTAACATGATGTGGACTTGCGCAACATGAGTGTACAAGAAAGGTCTCGTTGGAATCTGCTCTAACATTAATTAAGACTACAGCACGGCGGAATATTCGCACCGCTAACAACGTCTACTAAATAAAAACTGACATGGGGGTGGTTACATCCTGTTACGATCACTTGACATGTCAAATAAAAATCAGGTGACCAGATTTTCAAATTTAAAAACTGGGACTTTTTTTTTATTTTGGTGGTGGTGGTGGTGGTGGTAATAAAAAAAATAGTGTAATTAAGAAAAATTGTAATACAGAGACGCTTCATGACTAACGTGAGTCAATAGAGTCAAATTTTCTTTGTGTTTTGGTCGTTTTTAAGCAGATTTTTCGATTTTACTGAAACAATTTGTCTCTCTTTGCTGTTGGCAGGGATCAAATTGGTCAAAAATAGAGACACCTGGGACATTTCTTGTGTAAAACTGGGACAAATCACTGGTTTCATATAAATCTGCTGGGACAGGGGACACTGGTCACAAAACTGGGACTGTCAAATGACAATTTATGTTCCTCTTTACTATTGGCAGAGATCAGATTAGTCAAAAATTGTGATAGTCCTGTTTTAGTCCTGTTTTAGACGTAGGTTGACCAGATTTTCAGCATAAAAAACTAGAATGTCCCTGTTTTTGTGAAACAAGTGCGTGATTAAGGAAAACTGTTCTACACTCGGCACTAATGTGAGTCAGTATAGTCACATTTTCTTTGTGTTTTGGTCATTTTTAAGCAGCTTTTCTGTATTTTACCTCAACAAATGACAATGTATTTCACAGTTGGCAGGGATCAGATTGGTCAAAAACAGAGACACTTAGGACATTTCTTGTATAAAACTGGGACAAATCAGTGGTTTTGTATAAATCTGCTGGGACAGGGGTCACAGGGCTCAAAACTGCGACTTTCTCGGGTAAACAGGGACGTCTGGACACTCTAAATAAAAAGCCTAGTTTTTGGTGAGGCAAGAAGCTCTGACTGACTGGTTCTATTTTTGGAAAAGGTCTACGTAGGCAGCCGAGAAAGTCCCACGGGGCAGCAGGTCAGTGACCGCGGATGGAATGGTTGTTTTCCAATTCTAGACTAACATCCCCTGTCGCACTGGAGGACACGAGCCTGGATTGTTGTATTAATAGGTGTGCTGCATAGGGTTGAGCGGTAAAACGGTTTACCAAGGTATCAAAAAGTAGCAGCGGTATCAGTTTCATTACCGTCATTAAAAACTCTGCAGTGAATAAGGACCTAATATTATGCAGCATTTTGGCTTCGGGCAAATGACAGGGGACAGATCCCACCACAGTCGCTTCAAAAATCCTGCGATTTGAAGTTTTAGAGCGCGTCCTGACAAAAAGTGGTAGAGAGCGAAACCAAACTTAACATTGGCTAAAATCCTCCTGTGCTGCACTGATACTGATACTGGAATTAAATATTGGCACAGATACTGAAACATTTGCTCACATTAGTCAAACCGATATCCTAAAACCACAACAGGACTTTCTCCCTCCGCTCTCTCTCCTCTTCAAACGTGGTTCCGCTCGGAGATTTCCATCCACACGCAGCGAGGAAGAAGAAAAAAACCTGACTGACGCTTCGTGTGCGACGTTGAGCCCAAAAGTTTGTGATGGAGACGTTTTATTGAGGCCGAGAGTCGAGAGAGGACGAGGCTGAAGAGGAGAAAGTTCCCAAGGGCGAAGTCAGACTTTCACGGAGGAGACGGTATTTTCTCCGAGTGCCGAGAGCGCAGGTCTGTCAGATACAACATGCTGCAGTGGGAAATATCACACGCCGTGGACTGTCGCCTTTTACTTTTTACTCCTGAATCTGCCTCTTCTGCGCTTTTCTTGTCTCGGCGTGTCCCAGATCATTAAATGGAGGGAAATTCGCGCTGGTGAAGTTTGGTTTGATCAGAACTTGTGCCTCATCTTCAAATATAAAGCCGCGAGTCTGTTTCTGAATGGTTTAGGTGCAGCTACAAAATAATTCTTAATTAGAGACAGAAGTACCGTATACCCCGGTAAAACGCTGAGAAGGTTCAAAATTTTGAAAGGAGGGTCACTGAAGGCAGCATGAACGTGGATTTTTGACCAGAAACCGTAGATAATGCTATTAAAACAGAATGGGGTATATTTACTGAGCGTTTGTGCATGTGCTGAATGCATTGGACAGTGAGATGTTGCTCAGAATTTGCTCCTGGGATGAAATCAATATGCAAAACAGGCTTTTTGGCCAAGATGCTTGAAGATAATGTTGTTGATGAATGGTATTTTAGAGGATAATAAGACTGATGAACATTTTAGAGGATATTGATGACAGCGAATTTTTAGAAGATCATGATGAATATGAAACTTTGTATTTATGGAAATTAGAATGAATGACTTGATTGTTTTAAATGCTTAATGATGAACTGGACTGTGGTTATTTTAAGTAGTAACTGTGATTGATGAAATGTCGTTAGAGGTAGTTTAATGTAAATAGTCTCTTAATGTGTGTCGTACCTGCAGATGGAAAGGAGCTTGGGGCTAATTCTGGCTCACAGCATCTTTTCACTCTAAGATTAAGGTTTTCTGTGCACTGTCCTTGTTTTAAATAGATAAAAGTAGGAGGAAAACATGTAGATTAATGGCAATGGTGCATTAAAAGAGAAGTAAAAGTGCACAAGTCTAATTCACAGAGTTAAAATAACCTAATAATGACCCTGTTTTGAAGTCAGCTGAAGCGAAATAAAGACACTTAACCTGTGATACTTTGGTCGTGTCCACCTCAGTCCACAAGAGGTGAGTCCATCACATTAGGTCAACATGGAAGCGCTACAAAAACTGGTTAACGAATTAAGAAAGTTTTACCATGATTTGAGTACATTTCACTTGACAAGTAAAATGATCTGCCAGTCGAACAAGAGTTTTTCTAATAAAAAATAAAAAATAAAAATACATTCTGCTACACTTAAGAAAAACAACGACTCTTTGCACTTAAAATAAGAAACAAAATGTAATATTTAAGACAAACACACATATTCCGTTGCTAGTTAATGACACTTGTCAAGTTGAATCTACTCAAATTAAGTAAAAAGTTGTTCATTTAAGTCATTTTAACTGACAGTCTCCAATGACTAAGCCTTAATTCACATCTTTTCTCTCATTAATTCAGCTTTGCTCTAACGTGTTCCAGACTGGATTTTCGGCAGCTCTACAGGCCATGGTAAAAGTTTAGCTTGTGCTTCCAAACACGTCTCCTTTACGCATCTTTGGATTTGGCTGGAACAGGGAGATGTGCAGGAGGCTTCTGGGCCTATACGATTATCTGCAATGAGCACAGTGTAAAGCTGATGATTTAAGAAAAATGAAAATTTAATTGTATGAGGCTAAATGATTAAAGCAAACTGTACAGATATAAAGGGCATATCAGTGAGCAAAGTTATCATATGATGTAGGCCAGGGGTGCCCACACTTTTTCAGCATGAGAACTACTTCCACCAAAAATGATCTCCCTACTACAAAAATGCAAATCATTTATTTATATATAAATATATTGAGAATCAGTGGTGCTGGGACAGTATTTGGACTTACTGACCTCATGTGGGAACAGGCCGACTCACATAAATAAGTTTTTATAGATTTATCTACATTTTATCTGATAAATGTTAATTTAAGCTTAAAATAAGCCAAACTGTGCTGCACTGAAACACTCTGTGCCCCTTTTTGGAGCCTCACCCACAGTTTGAGAACCTCCTTCTTTAAGAGAACTTCCCCTGACGCTTTACACAGAACTGAAGAAAGTGAATAAAAGTGAGTAGGATGTGGGATTTAGTCAAACTTCAACCAGACGCTGTAGACCTGCTCTGTGCTGTACACCTGCTCTGTGCTGTTCACCTGCTCTGTGCTGTACACCTGCTCTGTGCTGTACACCTGCTCTGTGCTGTACACCTGCTCTGTGCTGTACACCTGCTCTGTGCCAACACTGTAACATAAATTTAGATTAGTTTTTGCTTCTCGTTTTGTCTTTCCCTTGAAGTGAGGCAGACAAACAGGTGGGATGTTTTAAAAAGTTTAACCTGCCCTGTGATACTCGCTGTTACACGAGGGTTCACACTGTTGTGGAAGAGCTGCGAGCGCTGGGGGTGCAGTGGTGACGCGCCGCACAGTGTCCGCGAGCCCCAGACACCGGTACAAGTTTATTGCCGACAGCAGCAGCCATAATGAAATATGATCACACACGACAAGTATCAGACCACGAGTCCGAGACAAGACCAAGTCCAAAAGTTGGTCCAAGACTGTAAAGAAATGGTCTTGAGGCCAGTCTTATGACCAAGACTGGTCTCGAGTACTACACTACGATCTACCTTAGTGATCTACAGCGACACTACCTTGGCAATCTACTGGTAGATCAGCATCAACATATTGGGCACCTCTGATGTAGGCTGTGTGTGCGCAGACACCACACAGTCCTTTTGCCCAGACGCTAAACTCTCATTTACGTATTAGAACTACGGGAGTTAAAAGAGGTGCAGTTTCTAAAGGAAAATCAGATGCAACGCGCACAAATAGCACAGTTTGCACTCATAATTTCGCTCATGCTTAGTAAATATACACCCGTGTGCACCGTTTAGAAACAAAATGCGGATTTAATGTTAATTCAAGTCATTTTAATTAAGCTAGATTTTAGAATTTTTGCGCCAGCTACAATGTCATGTGAATTGTGAAAACCTGCAATGGTCTTTTACAATGGACCAAGCTGATGCAATGTTTGTAATAGAATTGTAAGATTACTACCAGTCAGTCTGCAGCACTGTGATCGAATCAAATCTCTATTGCTAAAGACAGAAGTGTATAATGCAACGCGATGAATGAGACGTTCAGAATTTTAACTACAGCGTAAATCATGTTGTGAAGCCGGAGGATTAGATGTGCCGGCTGAGGGCCCGCAGATTTACATGAGAGACAGTGGAAGACGTGGACCAGTGTGAAGTGTGAAAATAAAAGTGGTGCGGCAGAGTGGTTAGCGTATTACGACAGTTGTCACTGTGTGTGGCATCGCCGTCACCAAAAAGTGAAAGAAATGAAATAATAAAACCTGTGAGAATGATAAAACTGAGATTTTATTTGGCGTTGAATGTTTTACAGTTTGGGATTAAACGTGTGTATCCCAATGGAGACAAAACAGGTGGAGTAACAGGACATATCTGTGGAGAGGCAAGCCCATGCACAATAAGAATGCATGTTTTTTGAGAGCAATGAAACAGAAGCAGTAGTTTTCAAGTTAACAGCTACTTTTAACCTTTTGTTCAGTAGAGATTGGAAGTAGAGGTCTGCATCAACAGTGTGAAGTCGCCCCATCAAACGCAAACCTACACAAATCTATGTCAATCATCTGTGCTTCGTTTGTGCTGCAAAAAGTTTTGTTTGTGCTTCTTTAGTTTTTGAGAAATTAATGATTCTTTTATAGGTCAAATTGGGGTCAGACCCCAGGAGGCTTAAAAATGCTCTAAAACGCCCAAAATGGAGTCAAACGTTTGTGCTTTGTTTGTGGTGCAAAAAGTTTAGTTTGTGCCATTCTGGTTCCTAAGATATTTGCAGTTTTATTTTTGGCCGATGACGTCGTTCAGAACCTCAAAATGTTAAACAGAGCTCAAAACAGGAAGAAAATTAAGTTTGTATTTTGTTTGTGCTGTTTTGTGCGGTTAGTTTATTTCTAAAATTATGAATCATTATGTCTGCGGTAGGTCATTTCAGGCAGGTCATAGGACGTTTCCGCTCAGCAACAAACCTTTTCTATAATTTTCTGCCTGTTTTGAGCTCTGTTTCACATTTTGAGGGGTTGGATGAGGTCATCGGCCGAAAATAAAACTGCGAATATCTTAAGAACCAGAATTGCACAAATAAAACTTTTTGCCGCACAAACGAAGCACAAACGATTGACATAGTTTTTGTGTAGGTTTGCATTTGATGGGTCCAACTTCACAGAGGTGTCTGCATTGGGATCGGGACCCAACACAAATCTCGCGGGAACGGGCGGTTTTAATTTACCTGCGGGCGGGAATGGGCCCACAGTGTAAAAGAAACACTGTGGAGTGCGGGATAGGCGAAGTAGAAGAAGAGTAGAAGAGCGTCAAACAAGGGTAAACCTGTCTTCATTTAATTTCAAAATCAAGCGAAAACAGAAGCATCAAAAGACGACTCGGGAGGGAAACGAAACAGACAACTCCATGAACCTCTTTATTACAAATAACTTTCTCCAGCTAAACTCAGACAAGACAGAAGTCATAGTATTTGGCCCACAGAAACAAAGAGACAGTGTCAGCAGTTACCTCCAGTCTCTCTCTCTAAAACCTGCAAATCAGGCTAGAAATCTCGGGGTAATAATGGACTCAGACTTGAACTTTAACAGCCACATCAAAACAATAATATCTGCAGCCTTTTACCATCTAAAAAACATAGCAAAAATCAAAGGTCTACTGTCTAAAGCACCTGGAGAGACTTATCCATGTGTTTGTCTCCAGTAGGTTAGATCCTGTAACGGCCTCTCACTGGCCTCTCCAAACGAGCTGTAAAACAGCTACAGACGCTGCAGCTCGAGTCCTGACTCGAACCAGGAAGTACAAGCACATAAGTCCTGTGCTCAGGTCTCTGCACTGCCCCCTGTGGCTCAGAGACTTTAAAGCAGCTCTGCTCGTGCACAAGTCTCTCCAGGGCCGAGCTCCAAAGCCCATCTGTGACATGTTAGTGACGTATGAACCATCTCATACTCTGAGGAGTACTGTACATGTGCGGAAAGAATTCTCAGAGTTTCGCAGGTTGTGAGCGGCTGTGAGTGAACACATCGCAGGATTGGGCGGTCATGTTGCACACAGAAATTCAGCGGGAGTGTGATGAAAAAACAGTCCTGCACAGTTCTCTAATTGGATGTTCCAGAGCTGAAATCGTCCAAATGATTTAAGTGAAGGTGTGTGGAGTTTAAAAACCCAGAGGAGCACATTAACACAGGGTGAAACAGAGGACTTTCTGACTGAGAGAAGAGTTTGGTCTAAATATGCAGTGTTTGTGTGTTCCTCTTGTTTGAATGAAAAGAAACACAACTATGGGTATGTTTGTGAAATAGATCTGAAAATAGTGCACTATGGGCCCTTTAAATATATCTATAAAACTTGCATTCTCACTGTGCAAACTGTTCTCTCTTGTCTCTCCACTACAGATGTAACAAAATCTGGTGATATCGTATCGTCAAAGGTCTCACAATAATATCGTGGACCATCACAATATATCGAATCCCAAGTCTCTTTGCTTAAATGAACAGTTCTGATGCACAAATAGCTAAAAAAAAACAGAGGGAACTACATAGACCATGATCCGTTGCTCCATTTCAGTGCAGAATACATGAAGAAATAACTCTGCCCTACAAAGGCAAAAGACCTTAACTCGCCAGAGTGTGAAACTGAGAAATGTTATGCCGTTCTGCCGTGGTTTCTCGTATGGATGCCAAAGCCCTTTATTTTCTCTTTAAAGCAATCAAATTGGCTCACAATATTTATTCACACGATAAAGAAGGTCTCAAATACCCCCAAAATGACATTAACTTATTTTTGACCAAACATTATATTATGGCGTTGTGACTTTGCAGGGCAGAACTGTTCTAAGCACTTTGAAATCTTCATTCTTTGGATTAAGTCTTGTGAAGGCATTTTCAGAGGAAAAAGTCACATATTCACAGTTTTATTTAACCTTTATTTAACCAGGAAAGTCCCATTGAGATTACTTATCTCTTTTTCAAGGGAGTCCTGCCATGCACACATCACTTTTATACTAGACAATGTGGGTGGAGTGTCTTGCCTAAGGACACAACAACAGTTTTTGCCACTGGCACCTCCCTGTGGCACCTGGAATTCCCAGTGGACTCCCATCCAAGTACTGGTGCCCTCAGCAGGGCACTTGAAAGATTTCAAGTGCCCTGCTGAGCTTCTGAGATCTGATGGGATCAGGCTTTGACGAGGCGGTATGACCACATTTTGTGAGGCTCCACAAAATATTGCAATAAATATGGTACCGTGAGATGTATATGGTGAAAATATCGCACTGAGAGGTATCGAATCACAAGTCTCTTTGCTTAAATGAATATTTCTGGTGCAGAAATAGCTAAAAAAAAACAAAAAAAAAACAGAGGGAACTACATAGACCATGATCCTTTGCTCCGTTTCAGTGCAGACGACATGAAGAAATAACTGTTCTAAACACTTTTACATCTTCATTCTTTGGATTAAGTCTTGTGAAGCATTTTTAGAGGAAAAAGGAGCAGATTCACACAAAATATTACAATAAATATGGTACAGTGAGATGTTTATGGTGAAAATCTGGTACAGAGAGATTTGGATTTCGTTCCATCCCTAATGACAATAAATGTTGCACCAAATGACTGGACAAAGCATTTTATAAAGTCAGTCTTGTTATCATGTAGAATATCGTAATACCGTGAGCCTCCCCACCATATCGCAATAAATATCGTACCGTGAGGTTCATACCGTGATGATATCGTATCGTGAGACTTGGATATCGTTACACCCCTACTCCAGGAAAAGCTAAAAAGACAATCCTTTCGCTGAAAAGTTACACCGTGCATCTTTGAGTAAATAATAATCGTCATCGTCCAAACTGTCAGAGATCATATCCGACAACAAAAGGCAGAAGTCATTGCCTTTTGCCTTAACCTAACCCGACTTCCACACATGAAGTCGTCAGCTCCCTCGACAGTGAAAAAGTGACTTCAGTGGTGAGTGTGATGCCGTGTTTGAAGAAGTCTCCCAGAACCACTTTTATAAAACCTTTATAGTCTGCCAGCAACTGCTCCACACAAACAACTCCATATTCTGACAGTTTGACAAAATTAAATCCTGAAGTTTCCACACACTTTTTCAAACTCTGACTTCTTCATCTTTGTCATGTTTATTATGATAGACCAGGCTTTAAACTTTCTTTGGCACTTTATGTTTGGCAGGAAAAAAGGATGATTAGTTTCCAAAAAGTTGCTTGCTTGCATTTGCACTCAAAGCTTTACCAAAATTATTTGTCATCAAGATTTATGCACACTTTATATATACTGACATCAAACGAAGAAGTTAGTTTCAAAAGAAAATTCCGTTAATAAAAGGTTTTTTTTTTTACAGGTTCGATCCCTGGTTCGCTTGGGCCTTTCTGTGTGGAGTTTGCATGTTCTCCCCATCAACCCAAAACATGCCAGCACCTTATGAACTGAACTCAAGGGCCGTGACGTCGCCCGGTGCCTGGTCGGGCTCAGTGTGAAAGGACGACGTGGGTCCTGTGGGCTCACCACCCGCAGAGGAGTTCATCGGGGTCGGGTGTGCAGAGGATGGTGCGGTGAACAGCTTCCCCCGCGACCCAGCCGGATAAAACAGAAAAAGATGGATGGATAATAAAAGTTTTGGAGTGAAGAGGTTTCGCAGAACAGAATTAAACTTTCTTTGGGAACAGAACCTAGGCAGATGCCCACAGGTTTTAAATTAGGCATAAAACTAAAGGCCGCCACACAATCCTAGTGATGAGTCGGTCGCGGATGGAACAGAAGTGATCAAGGAGCCGGCTCATTAGTGGGAGCTGTGTTTTCTTTTGGGTTTTTTTCTCTCATCCTCTCCCTCCTATTTTTTTCTCTTCACGCCGCACGTGATTGGCCAAAATGTGTTTGCACTGAGCAAAGGGGGAAGGGGTGATAGTTAGTCCGACAGAAGCTGAGACAGAAGCTGAGACAGAAGCTGACCACATCACCGCACAAGTTTTTTATCAGCACTTATACTGTATGCAAATGAGCCATGCGGTTTAAAGTTTGTGCCAAAGCTGCATAAAACACAGATAAATCCTGATGCGGCGCCACATATTAGGACATTTATCTGTCTGTAAATTGGATTAAATGGGCAGAATATAGACAGTCTAAGATTTATAACAAGGTAAAAGATTTCCACGTGGAATATTGGCCCATATAGGCAAGATTTTGGCTGATTTTGAGCTCATATTGGCCGATAATATCAGTCAACCAATATATCGGTCGGGCCCTAGTTTTAAGGCAGTCTTGAGACACCTTGAATCTAAAATGAAGTACGTTCTTCTATCCATTTGTCAACTAACAAATGAGAAGACCCAGAGAAGGCTCCACACTCACAGAAATGATCTTCACAAATCACACTTCACTTAATTACACTTTGTAAACAGTAATATTGTGAATTGCTTCGATTGCCCTCTTCCTTTACGCATTAATCATATTGCCAGGGCACTACCGGACTCTCACACAGGCCAAATAACTGTGTTGATTATTTTTAATTACAACAGGCAGGGGTTTAATTGCCAGCACACACGCATAAATAAAACAGTAAGGGGTTAACATGGAACAAAAACCTATTGATTTATTTTCAAGTCATTGCTTTGCACTTCCTAAAGCGACCTGCGGGTGTGTATCGTTGCAATGGACACTGGGTGGGCATTTTAATTACGTCCTTGAGTCACTTCCTAGATTAAATTACATGCATTACTGTTTTCGGCATGATACAGTCAAAAATAGTGCAAGAAAAAATACAGAACTGTAGGAGCCTACAAAAGAAAAAGGATATGTTAACTAATTATATAACCTACAGCATTTAGAGTCCATTCAAAAATATAATTACGATAAGTCCATTTTAATGCTAATTCTTACTGTCTTAGTATTCTTTTTTCTTACTTTATAACCTCTATGACGCACAGCCATCGGCGAACACCCCATGGCTTGCTTTATGTTGGAGCTATCATCTATAATTAACGCTCTCTATTGGAGATTTCTGCACCCCATTAACGTGTATTACTGACATCAAAATGAATTAAATATACTGCGCCGTCACCCACAATACATCCAACATCTGCTTCTTAACAGCTGGCGGTGAGACGCCAGGAAGTCAAGAACTGGCTGTGTTCAGTGTTGTAAAAAGTCTTACGTCTCCGTGGTCGCTAACGATGGAGTGAAAGATGGTGCCAGCGTTTGCAGCCGAGCGTGAAGTGGGTGGGATGAAGATCAGCTCCTCCAAATCCGAGGCCACGGTTCTCGATGGGGAAAAAGGTGGTTTGCCCTCTCCGGGTGGGTGGAGAGGCCCTGCTCCACATCGAGAGGAGCAGCTGAGGTTCGGGAGGTGTTCCGGGCATGTCCCAAAGGAAGGAGGCCCCAGGGAAGACCAAGGACACTGTCGCGGAAATATTTAGGTGAGAACGAAATAAAAATCTTGAGTCAAATAACTGTCTTTTTTGTCTTTTGTTCTCTTGCAAGGGAAATAGCAGAGACAGATGAGCGTAGATCAGAAGGAGGAGAGGAGAGAGAGAGGAGGTGGAGCTGTCCCACTCTGGGTTTTATACAGGAATTTATACAAAGGGATGTACAGATCATCATGATATAAATAATGAGGGGATGCACCTGGGAAAGGAATGCCAGTTTAGATGGAAAAGTACTGACTGAAGCTGGGTCAAATAATTATAACAGTAAATGGGCGACAGTAGCTCAGTTGGTAAGAGCGTTTGTCCACTGATCCGAAGGTTGGCGGTTCGAATCCCGCTCTCGACATAAACATCATTGGTGAACGGTCAGATCCACTGAATGCTGCCGTTGTGTCCTTGGGCAAGACACTTAACCCACCTCGCCCCCAGTGTCTGCGTACACTGGTGTGTGAATGGGTGAGTGGTTCCTTGTTGTAAAGCATTTTGAGTGCCTTGAAGGTGGAAAAGCATTATATAAAGATGTGACCATTTACCATTTAAATATGTTCAAGAACATGTTAAAATGAATTTTGCTACTACAACACGCTGGAGCGACTATGTCTCTTGGCTGGTCTGAGAACGCCTCGAGCTGAAGGAAGTCTGGGGGTCCCTGCTTAGACTGCTACCCCAGTGACCTGGCCCTGGATATCCGGAAGAAAATGTATGGCTGGTTGGATGGGTGTGCCAGCAATCGTCTGCCAGAGATCCATTCTTGGTCCAATCCATGTTACCATTGGGATCCATTCTAACGAAACACAAAGTCTCCTTCATAGACCGTACATATAAATGGACATAGCTAACACGTTAACCCCCACGTGCCAAACAGGAAGTGCTCCAGGAGACTCTTCTGGTTCCCTTCTTTTGACTTACATTGGGATCTTGTAGCTCCTCTCTCTGTAACTGCTGCTGTGGCCTCATCTTTTTGGTCTTAAAATATTTGTATTAACCCGCTCTACATGATCCTGAACTTTTTTTTATACAGTCTATGGTCTTCTATTTACCAATAACCCTTAACAAGAGCATGACCTCATTAAAAGCTTTGTTCGAGTGCCGGAGTGATATACAGTCTTGGAAGAAAATTGTTTTTTTTTTTGTTATTGAATAAAAACAAAACTGAAATTGTGGTCTTTGGCAGCTAAACCCCCCTGGTTAATATAACTGCTTCAGAATGCTGCAGCTCGCATACTGCAGAGAAGAGAGGAGGCAGAGACTTTTCAATGGAGGCTCCTAAACTGTGGAACAGCTTTTATCAAGTTAAATCAAGTTATTGTTCTGCATTTTTGAATGTTTGCTCAGCTTGTCTTCTTGAAACTCTGTACAGTCAACTGATGTTTGTTTTTAAGCGTGCTTTATAAATACATTTGAGGAATATGGAGGAATTAGAAAACTTGTAGTTGATTTCTGGATGTAAGCAATGGGAAAAAAAATTAGGGCTGCCAGCGTTAACGTGTTAATCGCGACTAGATTAATGCAATCCATCATGCGATTTTTTTCTTCTAATCGCAATTAGAGTTTGCCAGCCTTTTGTCCCTTCTAAAAAATTGATGATTTTTTTTTTTTACTCGTGGTTAGAGTAAAAAATAGAGTAGTAGAGCTCTGGCTGTTTCGCTTTTGAACTTCAGAGCACCGTGTTTCAGCAAACTTACCTCCGTGATGGAGAAACAGAGGAGCTCCTGGACTTTTGAACAGTTTATTTGACTTTATGAAACTTCCAGACGCGACAATTTACATGTCAAGAGTTAAATGCAGGCTGTGTCAGTACCAGCAAAGTTTGTCTAGTCTAAGTTAGCAGCTCCGAGGTAAACACCCGGGTGCAGCGACCGGAGCATCGCAGCCAAGAGCCTCAGATACGACAATCGACCATTAGGCAGAGTTCCCACAGACCTGTGGATGATCACACGGCAAAGACACAGTGACAACTACAGTGATCACTAAATGGGTAAGAATTTACATTTACATTATGACTTTAAAACTGTCTTGAAATGTAAAATAACACAATTTTAATCATGCCATTCCATATGAGATTAATTGCGATTAACTAGGGAATTTCTGATCTTAATCAAGATTTTAAAAATTAATCGTTTGACAGCCCTAGAAAAAATTTACCATTACTACTACTAGGGCTGTCAAAAAAATGCAGTATCCAGATACTAATTCATACTGCAACTAGTATGGCGTATGTACTGAAGATGTAAGAAATAGGAATAAGTTTGGCATTTTGTGAAAAGCTTAAAGGCTCATTTATGCTCCACCTTCATACATAAATTGATGTACTGTGTGTTCCAAGTTTAGAAACCGTCACTGCATTTATACTTCTAAACGTTTCTTCTGTGAAGGTTGTGTTCTCAAACAACCTCCACACGGCGCACAAATTCACACATTACATTCAATTGGATGAATTAGAAGTACATGGAGGTACCCACTGTAGTTTTTAGATTACATAGGTCGGAAAAGAGCCGAGAAAAATGAGGTGAGCAGTTTGCTCAAGTCACCATTGAGCTGTGTTCACTACTGTCCCAGTCGGTTTATGGCTCTGTTGCTAAACTTCCACATGTTCTGAGGAAGCCATTATACTGTTTATCCATGGAGATTAAAGACAGAACTACGCAGAGAAGCCTCCATGCACCTAGAACATAGAGCATAAATGAGCCTTTAGAAATGGTGTTATCAAGGGGTGTAACGATATCCAAGTCTCGCGATATGACATAGTCACGGTATGAACCTCATGACGATACGTGATACGATATTTATTGCAATAGCGTGGGAAAGCTCATGATACGGTGGGGAGTCGATATTCTACATAATAACAAGACTGACATTATAAAATGCTATGACCAGTCATTTGGTACAACATTTATTATCATTAGGGATGGAACCATATCCAAATCTCTCTGTACCAGATTTTCACCATAAACATCTCACCGTACCATATTTAGTGCAATATTTTGTGTGAATCTGCTCCTTTTTCCTCTAAAAATGCTTCACAAGACTTAATCCAAAGAATGAAGATGTAAAAGTGCTTAGAACAGTTATTTCTTCATGTCGTCTGCACTGAAACGGAGCAAAGGATCATGGTCTATGTAGTTCCCTCTGTGTTTTTTTTTTTTTTAGCTATTTCTGCATCAGAACTGTTCATTTAAGCAAAAAGACTTGGGATTCGATATATCGTGATGCTCCACGATATTATTGTGAGACCTTTGACGATACGATATCACCAGATTTACGTTATTGTTACATCTCTAGTGTTATCAGAATTTGTATAATAATATGATAATACTGAAGACACTATTATTTATGCCTTTTTATGATCGTTGTGGTATCACTATTTGTATCAGGTATTGAGCATTGTGGCTCTAAGCTGTGTCCATAAAATCAGTGAACAAAATACAGCCCATGGTGGAGTCCAACTGGGAACAGGTCTGACTTACCGCCGATGCAAACAGCTCTTGCACCGGTCTTACAGAGCCCCGGCAGCACCTCCCAAAGGACACCACGAGGAACACAGTCGAACACAAAGCACACATGGACTGGTTAGGCAAACTCCAGTGAGCCCTTCAGCCACCGATGAATCGTATAGACCTGGTCCAGTGTTCCGTGACCAGGACGAAAACCACATCGCTCCACCTGAATCAAGCTTTGAGTATTAGGCTGTTGGTCTGATGAGAGACATTCTCCTGGAATTGGCCTGACCAGGGACACTGGGACATCCCTCTGTGATCAATAACATATCTATCAAGCCTTTGTAAAGAGATAACCACAACCACATGATGTTGGAGAGGCAATTTGGTTTCAGTATTTCTTAAACATTACAGATATATATGCAATCATGTTCATGTCTTTCGCTTCAGACTTTCCAAACAGTAAGCAGAATGAGCTGTTCACTTTGTTTTGCCAGATCCTAAAACTAAAATAAACCAGAGTAAGAGTGCATACTACCTCCCTTAAGATTAATGAAATACCATAAAATACCAAGTCTAATGTATTCATTTTTCCGAGAGGTGTGCACTGCGGGTCCGAGTCCTGCGCGGTAGGTTTCTGAGGCATGCACAGCTGGTCAGAGATTACTTAAAAACCGTAAAATACCAAATAAGAGCCGGCTTCCAATTAATCGCCAGGTCCCCTTTAAACGCTGGGTGCAGGTGTATATTTAGATAAATAACTGCTGGTTCTAAATAAATGTCAAGTCTAATGTATTTATTTTTCCCAGAGGCGTGCGCGGTGGGTCCTGGAGGCGAGAGCGGTGGGTCCCAGAGGTCTACGTGGTGGGTCTGAGAAAGCGAGCACAGCGGGTCCCAGAATCCTGCGCAGAGGGTCCCAGAGTCCTGAACAGAAGGTCCCAGAGTCCTGCACAGAAGGTCCCAGAGTCCTGCACGGAAGGTCCCAGAGTCCTGCACGGAAGGTCCCAGAGTCCTGCACGGAAGGTCCCAGAGTCCTGCACAGAAGGTCCCAGAGTCCTGCACGGAAGGTCCCAGAGTCCTGCGCAGAGGGTACCAGAGTCCTGCGCAGAGGGTCCCAGAGTCCTGCGCAGAGGGTCCCAGAGTCCTGCGCAGAGGGTCCCAGATTCCTGCGCAGAGGGTACCAGAGTCCTGCACAGAAGGTCCCAGATTCCTGCGCAGAGGGTACCAGAGTCCTGCACAGAAGATCCCAGATTCCTGAACAGAAGGTCCCAGAGTACTGCACAGTAGGTCCCAGAGTCCTGTGCGGAAGGCCCCAGAGTCCTGCGCAGAAGGTCCAAGAGTCCTGCGTGGTAGGTTGCTGAGTCCTGCGAGGTAGGTCCCAGAGTCCTGCACGGAAAGTCCCAGAGTCCTGTGCAGAAGGTCCCAGAGTCCTGCGCAGAAGGTCCCAGAGTCTTGCGCGGTAGGTCCCAGAGTCCTGTGCGGAAGGCCCCAGAGTCCTGCACGGAAAGTCCCAGAGTCCTGCACAGAAAGTCCCAGAGTCCTGCACGGAAGGCCCCAGAGTCCTGCGCAGAAGGTCCCAGAGTCCTGCACGGAAAGTCCCAGAGTCCTGCACGGAAGGTCCCAGAGTCCTGCACGGAAAGTCCCAGAGTCCTGCATGGCCGGTCGCAGAGTCCTACGTGACAGGTTTGAGAGTCGTGCGCGGTGGGTCCTGGAAGCGTGCGCGGTGCGTCCAAGAGTTGGTGCGACGGGTCCCAGAGTCCTCAGAAGAACATACCGGTCATACTAAAAAGAATTTGAGTTCCACATTTTCCAAGTTTTGCTGAACAAGATTTTGGTGAGGAAGGAATTAATCGCCCGTCCCGAATTGCCGCTTGGTCTCAAATAAACGCCAGGTCTGTTAAGTGACTGAAACAAATAATCGCCCAGGCTGTTATTTGGTATTTTACAGTATGCATGATAATTCAAACATGAATTCAGTCTCACTATTCCTATTGTCTTTGTATTTGGCACAATCTACTTTTTTTTAGATTTCTGTTTTAAATGCATGTCAGGTTCCGTAGATCTGCTCATACCACATATAGAGCAGCTGTGTATTCATGCAGGTGGACTGAGGCAACTAAAGCCAATCAGCAGGGGACGTGTGTGATGTGCTTTATGAATGTACTGCTCAAGAAAAGAAAATTATACATGGAAAATATAAGGATTGGGTTTATGCAATCTACATGTACAAAATCCTAAATCTCCATTGCTGCTATCTTGGGTCTTTGTAAATCCTTTTAATCAGGTCCTACTTCTGTTGCTGCTAATATTTCTTACCTACATGTTTTAACTGTGACTACAAATGGAAACTTGCCTCTTGGGTAAATAAAGTGTAAGTGTAAAATGTAATACACTTAAAAGGTGAAAAATATATATCGATTTATTATTGAAAATAATTTCTGTACAGAAGACTAAACAGTTTTAAACACAGATTAAACAGATTTCTACACAAAAATACATTAGTGAAAGAACCTTTACCTGATTTTTACTGTCACTACTGTGCAGTCGTCCAAACTTATTCCTCACTTTCACATTTTTATGATCATAATTATTCACCTCAGTGAGTTTATAGCAGTGAACAACTTTCAGATGTTTGGGTGTCACGCCACATCTTAAAACAATTTGCATGCCAACAGCAAACCAGCTCTCGCAGTCGATAATAAAACGGGTTTCATTTGCATCACTGAGGCCAAACAAACTCTACTTACATGGTAAATGAATTCACATAGTAATCTTCTTAAGTGTAAATAAAGTATTTGCCCGTGGGGTAAAGAGGATTAGCACTTGTCTGTTTGGCAGATCGACGCTCACATTCATTATCCTATCTCATATAAGTGAGTTGTACTGTAATGAAGTAGTGTCAGTACCTTTCTCGTGTCGAACTTGCTATTGACCACCTTTTTCTTCTCAAACTTTCCGTCTCTTTTCACCGGTCTGCACCCATGGCTATGCAGACAGTCCTATCTACAGTTTCCTCCAGCACAAAGCACTGGGCATTGGCTTTATGATCAAAGACTCTATAGTGGACCCAACAGAGCAGGGACCAATGTCACAGACGCTCCCCTCTCCTGGACTTCAAACGCCCTGAGATGGTTCCACTGGTCTGGGCTGAAACGCTCGTGTTCTGAGAAGCAAAAGAAGATGAAGGCCGAGCTAATGAGGACAGACAGCTCTGATTAAAGAATGTGGGAAAGAGGCCAGAACGGGGCGAGGCAAATGGAAGCAAAATTGAGTCGTACTAGAATTGAATATGCACAATGCACAAGACTCAAGAACAGGCTGGGCTCAAGTAACATTCTACTGTACTGGGGTGGAGAGCAGGTCAGATGTATATGGTATAATGAGAGACTGCACTGTGCATGTGTCCAAAACAACCATTTCTTCTTTCCTTTTTACCTATTCATGGACCAACTTTCAATATGGGACTTTTTGCCATTCAAAAACAGTTTCTATGTCTCATTATTTTTTAAACTCATGGATAGTTTCTTTGAGTTTTATAATCTGATTTGGCCTTTATTCAGACTCTCCTGTCACACAAATCTTCCTCCCCACTTCCGCTGGTGTCTCATATCAGGTCATTCAGTTGGAGTAGGAAAACACACTGCCTTGTACGAAACACATTTTCTGTCATTTTAAAAGAATGTTTTAGTGGGTTATACAAGGTAGGGGATTAAGGCTGGTTTATACTTGAGTGACAAATCCATGCGGATGTGCATAGCACCTGACAGCCAATCAGGAGGTTTGCGGGTCTTGCTATGCACATGCACTTTGGCCAAAAGTTGCAGTTGAAGTCCTTGCAGACGACATGTGTTATGCTCTTGTTATATGAGAGAACAGGCGCGCTGCTTCACAGCAGTAATCTGGTTTGCAGATAAATAGAACTAAATCTAGTGCCACTACAGAGCACAGTAATATGTGTGAACCACTGTTAAACACAGACCTACTTTCTCGTGCTGAAGTCTAAACCAAAGGCTGCCTCAGCAGCAGTTCCAGGTGCTCAGGTCACTGCTGCTGTTCGACTTGGTTAACTCTGTTAGTCCATCCTTGAAATGACACACAAAGCAGCACCAGAATCTTTTCTCTGTCACATACAATGAGAAAGATGAAAGGTTAGACTGGCTCTGAGTGAAAACGTGCTGCCTCTGTCAGTGTGGAAAAAAGCCCCTTATCTCCACAGCCCCACACATGTTCTGTTCTATCTGCCCCCAACATGGAGCTCACATGTCTGTTCAGAGGCACGACTTTTCTCAGAGTTATTACAGAAATCTATTTATGTGCTATGGTCTTTAGTATATATAATAGCACCATAAATCTGCTAGCACTACTAAGTGTTAAGCTGCATCAACCAATCAGGGACGACTACACAGTGATGTTGCGACGTTCTTATCCGGAAGAAAGAGAAGAAAGAGAAAGACCCGGGAGCAACAAACACCAGAACAAGAAATCTACGCTGTGTCATTAGCGGAGTATAAATATATATACCACAACCACTGAGCCAATCGCCGCCGCTGATGGGTTTTATGTCATAAATACACTAAAGCTCCTCTTTCGAGCAGGAAAGGCACTCAAAGACCACAGCGGAAGCTCTGGACATGTGCTAAGTGTTTTCTCCGGTCCTTCCAAGCGTCGGGAGCGTCTGAACTCAAATGCAAAGGAGTCGAACTAAAGGCGCCCAGTGAGTTTTTTGATGCTGCAGTTTGAACACAGTTAAACTTGTTATCACATTGTATCTTAAAAACAAGATGTTATTGATGTTATGGTTAATAATTTAAAGATTTTAGATCACCATGTTAGCTTTTATCATTCCATCCATCCATTTTCTTCTGCTTATCCATAGTCAGGTCACAGGGGCAGCAGTCTAAGCAGGGACTCCCAGACTTCCTTCACCCCAGACACTTCCTCCAGCTCTTCCTGGGGGACCCGAGACATTTTTATCATTAAAAATGCTTTTTCTAAAGGACAAGGTATTAAAATGTTTAACAGTTCCAAGTAAGTAATCCAAACGCACATAATACAATGCAAAATTGCACCTTGGACCAATTCTTACTGGGCCAACCAAAAGTTCAGGCTTTGACAAAACTTTACAAAGACTTCTGGGTCTGGAACCGTATCCTCCACAGTCTCCATGATTTGAATTGTGTGTGAGTGACATTTTTGACAATATTTTTACATTTTGTTTTGAATAACATGAGAATTTTCAAGACATGTCTTCCACATGACGTCTTCACACTCTATGGTCCAATTCCAGATGTTTCTAGATTCAAACAGGATGTAGAAGAGACCATTTCCTCACCACTTATCTGTTTGCTAACACACATCAGTACAAGCACAACATTTACAGTGACCAAACCTCTACAGGTCCAATGCACAGGCTGCATTTTCACTATTTCAGGCCAAAGTTCAAAAGTTCACGACAGCACACTCACAGCATACATTCAGTGCAAGACAATTCCCTATAGTTTTGAAGGAAAATCTCCTGTTTTCAAATGGGTGGGAAGAGAATCAATAAATATAATGCGATTTTAAGAGTTTTACGACAAAAGTGTGATGCACCAGAGCCCATAGGGCAATGAAATCCTATATTAAAAACTGCATCACGTTTTAAATTGGCCTTCCCATAAACCTCTGTTCTATACTTGGTCTCCTGCCTGTCACTACCAGAGAATAATTGGGTTGCACCAATCCTCAAAGGTGCCGAATACAGAAGTAGTTGGTAATGTCCTTTTGGCCAGTCAGTAGGAAAACTATTTGGATACCAAGGTTATGCTGCACTGTCTTTTAATAAACCCCGGGTGGCAGTAGCTCAGGTGGTAGAGCGTTTGTCTACTGATCCAAAGGTTGGTGGTTCAACTTGAGCGGTCTGTTGTTGTGTCCTTGGGCAAGACACTTAACCCAACCTCCTGGTGTTTGCGTACACTGGTGTTTGAATGGGTGGTTCCTAGAGTGCCTTGAAGGTGAAAACGTGCTATATAAAAATGTGACCATGACTATTTACTCTTAAGGCCGCCACACATTACAGGAGAATTTGCCCGATTTTGGGGGAGGCGTGACCTGACTTTTTGTCTCCGTGTGCGATTTTGAAGCCACTGCTCCTCATGTGTGGAGTCAGTGTCAGATCAGAACCACCAAACATCAACAACGCGACGGAAACAGACGATAAAACAGAAACGCAACAAACAAACTCAGGATAGAGCGAAAATAAAGATTTTATTACTCACCTACTGTAAAGTGGAACATTTAAGTGCAGAATCTCACCCACATTATCGATCAATTATCGAAATTGTCCTCCCCAAATAATGACATCCAGTCCACAAAACCGCACTATTAATCCAGTTTGAAGCGTTCTTTAAAAGTAAAAAGGCGAAAGTTGTTCCTCACATGTGTTTGTTTACGTCCACAGAGTGTACGGATAGTAAAGCTGCAGATCAGTGATAGTGACTCTACTTCCTGTAGACTTTATTTCCTCTTTTCTACTTTAAAAATCCTGTATCTGAAGTATTGCTCCACATTTCACAAATAATAATCACACAGTTTTGACTTGTGTCTAAACTGGAAGTGCAGAGTCTGATCTTTGAACACTTCAGAGTCTCAGAGCGAGTGGTTTTACTGTAGACAGGAAACAGCTGACGCCATCGCGCTCACAGCTTTAGATCCTGTGGTCCACACACAGATCCCGCTGCAGTCTGGGAGATCAGAGATTTTAAGTCTCATAAGTTTCTCCTCATGTCTGTGGTGTTTGCGCTTTTTGTCACATGTTTAAAAATCATTTAAGACCAAAAAATCCTGTAGTGTGTGGCGGCCTTTAGTCACAGTCTGATCTCAGGGTTGGACATGGTTGGAAACAAACACAATAACAGTAACACAGTGCTTGGAGGGGAGGCCACTGAATACCAGAGGTAAAATGGTGGAAATTGGCAGCCTTACTTGAGGAGTGAATGAATAACACACAAAACTGTCAAGCGACTTGAGTGCCATATAAGACATTAGCATTATAATGCATTAGCAAGTGTGTCTGCCAGCGAGAGCAGATAGTTGCAGCCGGGAGAATCAGGTGGAACACTCCATAAGCCTGACAACAGCGAGGCAGCCTGAGATCACTCAGAGTCCCAGTGGGAGGGCAGAGTCATTCACTTGTGTTGAATATGGCCCTGTTTCACCACACACCACAGACTGACACCCACCAGAGCACTAAAAATTAATTATGGGGTAATTTGTTTCCTTTCAACCATCTAGGACGATATAAAAGATGAATAAAAGATGGAAGAAAGAGGAGGAAGAATATTGCAGAACAGTAACCCATTAAGATTCTGATCAAAACAGGTAAGATAGTCCATGTAGGCGACTGCAATCAATCAATCAAACTCAAACTTACCTGTGACATGACTATATTTTTTTACTATGGACTGAATCTGGAAACTATACTAACAATCTGAGATCTCAATCAATCAATCTTTATTTATAGAGCGTTTTTCATACAAAAAATGCAACACAAAGCGCTTTACAGTGATTAAAAATGAACAATTTAACACACACACCCCCCCATGAATATCTTTTTTTTTTTTTTACATCTGACTGAATCTGATCTGAGACGCTAATGATCTATGACCAATACACAGAAAAAAAAAAAAACAGAGGAAGCACATAACAACAAAACACAGCACACAAGACAAGACGACAGAGGCGTGGGATATGGGGCCTGGAGACTCGCTCTGCCCGGCGCCCAATCTGAGCTGCCGTAAACCTTGGCCAGGCCCCAGACAGAATCAACATCCCGAGGAACGTTGGAGTGGGGGAGGAATGCGAGAGCGTCTCTGCCGTGTTCATCTGGGGGAAGCTGTTTGTTCCAGCAGGAGCCTCGAGGCCGATGCTCGACGGGGAGGCCAACGAGATAAGGTTCGTGTTGTTTGGGTTTAGAGCGAGCAGCTGCTTTCCAATTTCCACAACTGCTCTTTTGTCCATATTGGTCTCAAATCTTTGGATCTGGAGAGTGGGTCTTGAGATTACTACCTGTGACATGACTATCTTTTTTTTACAATTACCTGATCTGGAAACTAGACTAACTGTCTGGGATCTGTGATATTAACTATCTAACGGCAGTGTGTAAAAAAATCCCAGGAAATTCCAGTCAAAGCCACAGCATCTTCATAGCCAACCTCCAGCAGATATAACTTTTAATTAACTTTTTGTGTGATACCTGAACATCACATTGAAGGGATGTTAGATTTCTGCTACTTCTAGAGCTCCAAATCCCATCCCGACAGTGGTCCTCAAAGAACAAACTTTATCAGAGTTTCAGAGATCGTGGATAATTGTTGCCCACTCCAATTAGTAAAACATTAGTAACGACAGAAGAAAGCCTGAGCCTTTTACTGGACAAACAAAACTCCAGATTGTCGGTAGAAGTGGATTTCTGCAGTTAATCAAACCAGACTGAATGTATTTTTACATCGCTATTTTTTCTTTATTTGGTTTAATTTGAATGATTCAGCTATAGCGTTATAATGATTCAAGAACTCTAACTTTGTGCATTGTTATTTAGCATTAAATAGTGAGGCAGATTAAAAAGAAATGATCCCAAATGCTTTTTGCTTAACACTGTTCATACGTTTAACATTAATTGACCGCTTAGAAATGTGGACTGTAGAAAATAAAATCACAAAGTTAAATGAATCATTTTTGTGTTTATTAGTGTTTTTGAGTGATGAAGCTGGTTTGTATCTACAACATCTGCACATTCGTCAGAGCATGTCATATTTTTGCTATTTTATTAATTACAAGGTTTTATAATAAAGTTTGTTTTTCACACACATCTCCAAGGACCTTTTTTGATTATATAAGAAGGCAAAAAGTAAATCAGATGTCAAGATATTGCAGAATTAAAGTGAAATCTATACAATCTGGCCTGGTGACTACTTTGCCCACTTTGTCGACTCGATCCCTGCCGCCTCGTCCTCTGCCTTTTTTCGCCCCTTTGCCACAATTTTTCTCTTACACCAAAGCAGCTAAGATGACATTGCTGCTTCTTCCAAATTGCCAAACTGAAGTAATATTCTCCAGTTTTCCTCTGCTATTTTACCACAGAAAGTTTAAATTTTAAGGTGTATTGTTTATTTTTTTCGCTGCACCAGAGCTATGGCGATCAGCAATGTGATCAAAGACTGAAAGAAAGCACGATAAGAAACGTAACAACTAGTGCTGTCAAAAATATTGCGTTATTAATGTGTTAACCCAAAACCATTTTTAAGGCGTTAATTTTTTTTATGGCAAGTTAATGCGATAACTCCAGGATCTGACTGTAAACAGGAAGGAAAATAATTTGTACGAAATTGAGAAGTCCCGGTTGGAGGAGGTGGGCCAAAGCACGACACACCTGCGCGCACTAATGCCCCTGCACGAGGAAAACACCAAACAAAGTCAGCTTCAAAACATACAGCGAATCCGCAACAAGGACCACGGACAGCGACAAAAGCCCTGCAACTGGCCCCGGCTGCCCCCACATCCACAAACACGGAGGAGCGCGCACCGCAGCAGAACCTCATGCCAATGGACCCACCCTCTCTGACAAAACTGTCAGCTCTGCCGCGCGACCCGCAAACAGCGGCGTGCAACGTGCCTTGGCTGCAGCCCGAAAGGTGCAAACTCAGAACCCCAGGCAACTGCATCCGAGTACGGCACAGCCCAAAAGTTGCAGCGTGAGTGCGCCCCGAGTACAACGGGAGTTGGGGCGACAAACACAGTCTAACTGTAGATCACCGGACGTCCCTCAGTCATGAGAACTGCCTCAGGTCACAGCACATTATTTCACCTGTTATGTGACTGTTCTGAAGACAGAAGAGACACTTCACTCACACTGGGGCAGAGCATAAAGTCTCACTGATGATTGTTCTGGTTTGCAATAAAAAAAAATAATAATAATAAAACATCTGCACAAAGCTAATCCACTTTTCCATGTGGATAAAGAGTATTAAACTGATGAATCAAGGGGACAAAAAATGTGCGATTAATTTGCGATTAATCGCGACGTAACTATTCATGAGATTAATCGCGATTAAATATTTTAATCGATTGACAGCGCTAGTAAAAACAAAGCAAAACAAAACAGCAAAAGAAGAAAAAAGTGCAGCATCAGTGGTCACGACGTCTTCTTCCTTGATTTGTTATGGTTATGTATCAAATATACACCTGCACCCAGTGTTTAAAGTGTCAATATTGTCCACCCACGCATTAAACCTTAAAATAACTGCAGCTTGTGTGCCCATTCACTAAACACCGCCATACAATGCACCCTCAACCTGCCCAAGATTATCGTGGCAGACACAATTTAGTTTTACATTTATGGATATCATCTCTGTTGAGCCAATTATCAGAGGTTAAAGCACCACAGGCGGTCCCTCTCCTGCTGTGAGTGTGACAGGACAGAGTGGGTTGGCGGCCCCTCTGTCCCCGTTGTTGAACCACAAAGAGCGAGGAGAGCAGCAGCCTGAGAGCGAAGGGCTTCACAGGGCACAGCCTCTTTTAACGTGGCCAATGTTTCTGTAATTAGGAATAATCAGCATTACAGTAAAATCCATATTCGATTTGATCACGTCCACCTCGTCCACCTTATATCTGGGGACACAGATTTATGACGGCTCATGCAATTCAAAATCGCCATGTTTAAGTTCAAAAATATCCAAACTCTAACTCATGCAACTATTCCATTTGTAGTCGGGAATTTTCAGACATTGCGTTGGCCCCTGGGATCCCTGGTCGGCTTCCCTCGTCTGTCCAGGAGCATCTGATGGTCACACAGGTCTAACAGGGCTCCCCACCGGACGCCATTAACCCGCTCGCCCAGAACGAGAGGCACCTTGATTAAAACTAATGAGCTGGAAGACCTATACGTCTGCGTCACTTACCATTTATGGAGGTTGAAGATAAAAATAAAATGAACGCATATGGATCCCGAGAGCGAGGTTCAGAACGTGAAATTAAAGTTAAGTCCATACTGACAGAAAGAATCAAATATATTAGTAACACTCATATGTAGGAAATATCTGAAAAAGCTGCAGTAGGATGTGACGGAACTAAAAGTAAAAAAAAACTCGGAATGTCGGAATTTCTTCATCGCAAAGAACATGATTATTTAGTGGCTCAGTTGGTAGAGTTTACATCCACTGACCAAATGTTCCAGTGCAGTGTCCTTCTGGCCTTGGGCAAGACACTTTGAAGCACAGTATGTAAGATAAGATAAGCTTTTATTGTAGATAAATTGAGGTATTTCTCTCGTACATCAATAACAAAATGGAAATAGACAACATCCAAACACAATTCCATACATAATGTGTCCTTAGGAGGGGTGAGTCTTGGAAAAAAAAGTAATGCAATTAACTACAGGCTTTGTAATTAATTTATCTCCAATTAATCGCATAACAATATTTGCCGCAAACGCCACATTTATTTGATGTAAATTAATTTTAGTGGACGACATCAGAAGATAATGCACAGACATGACTTTTAAACTCATGCTTTTTTAGGGTGCACTCACACTAGGGCTCTGGGATCGTGCCCAGGCACAGATCGCCACTAAAGCGCGGTAAGTTTGTCCAGTGTGAGGGAAATCGCACCATGCCCAGGCTCCGCACGGTTAGCACTTTGGCCCGGTTGGAGGAGGTGGGCCAAGCACGGCACGGAGCTCATGGACACGCACGACTTCGCTGTACGAGCTCTGTCAGGTGCACCGATGTTACTCATACGAGGAAAACAGTGAATAAAGTCCGCTCCAAACATACAGCGAATACGCGGTTACCTTCAGTGAGGACTGTGGACAGCGACAGAAGTTCAGCTGCCTCGTCTCTGGATGTCCTCACTCCTCCGCACTGTTTTTATGTCCATAAACTCAGGGAGGAGCGCGTATCACAGCAGGACTCATATCTGCCTAATGGATATTTCATGTCGCTGGATTTCTACTCTCCACTAAAGCGTTAGCTCTGCTGCCCATGTAGTACAGAGTATGTTTTGCAAACCCTTTTCTGAAAAGTTTGCAATAGATGCCGTTGTCAGTTCTTTCATCGGGTAGTTTTTTTAACAGAAATCTACCGTCCAGCAGACCCAGAGGCTTTCATGCGCTGTTGTTGTAGTCGGAACTGTGTGCGTCAGTACAATTGGCGTACGACAACATGCCGCACTGAGAAACCTTCCACGTAGTTTGGCAAAGTGTGATAAAATGAGTTAATATTTTGTGTTTTTGTGTGTTCCGGGCATGTCCCACCGGTAGGAGGCCCCGGGGAAGACCCAGGACACGCTGGAGGGACTATGTCTCTCGGCTGGCCTGGGAACGCCTCGGGGTCCGTCCGGAGGAGCTGGAGGAAGTGGCTGGGGAGTAGGAAGCTTGGGAGCCCCTGCTTAGACTGCTGCCCCCGCGACCCGGCCCCGGATAAGCGGAAGAAGATAGATGGATGGATGGATGGATGGATTTTTAATGCATTATTTTCTTTGTAAAGAATTAATAGTAATTACTGCGTTAATGTCCCACCCCCAGTATATTCACATCCACATTGCACACAAAGAATCACACAATCCCTACATGGTTCTTATTGCGTTCTCCCAAATGGTCTAAAAGTGCAGTTAATAGTGAACTCCTCTTTGGTCAACATTAGGAAAGTTTGCATATGTAAGATTCTGATTATTCAGTTCAAATCAAATACAGCTTTTGCTAATAACAATTGTAATGCTCATATATTTTTGCTGAATCCTAAACGACTCTGATCTGATGCTGCACTCACATGATCTCAGAAACTCGCAGATTGCTACGTAATCATCTGACTTCCCAAAATCAAAGAGTTCATAAGAGCAGCTGAAGAAATAACTTAAACTAATAACTTAACTTACATTTGCATGACTCAATTACCTTTGCTGAATCACTGGGAAGGTGTGTTGTAACGGTAGCAGTTGTAACAGAGACATTTGTAACAGGATATGTCGTTTCTTGCAGGCAAATTGCAGCTAGACTAATTATTTAGGACGTTGTTGCAAAGTCCTGTTGCTGTGTACTTCATTAGTTCAAATATACTGTTGAATTTGGGCTTAAATGTGTTTAATTTGTGAAATAAAACCATCAGAGTTTGTCGCCACGATGTCCTCCGATCCCAAACGGGCTCCTGTGGCATAAACTCTGAAATTCGGAGCGTGTTCTCTCTCTGATCGTGGTACTTTGGACCCATTAGAGGTGGAAAAGTGCTACGGTAACAACATGCATGCTAAAATGTGCATCCATTTCTGTAACCTAACAGAACTGTGGGTGTAGGTTCTGTGCCAAACGCCTCTCTGCCCGCGACAATAATAATAATTACACGACGAGTTCACATTCACAATAACAGGAATGGAAGCGACCGAGCTGAATGGGAAGGGAAACACACGGGTCTGTTAAAGCTGAGCCCGTCAAACATTCACGATGGGAGCGGTTAGAGCTCACACACAAATGTCTGCTTATTCTCTTTCTGCTCTCTATAGTCGAGATCAGGGGTTTTTCATCTTGGGCGACCGAGCGCCTCGCCTTAAGAGTAAAGACCGCCGAGCCGAGCCCCTTCCCCAGAATCCCCTCCTGCTCTCCCCCACACAGGCCTTTGTAGTAAATGCAGCTTTTGTGTGTATTTTCTTTTTTTTTTGTACCTCTTTATTTTTCATATTATAAGTGATATGAAAAAAGGACGAATACGATGCAACATGTGGGGTGTGCTTTTGGCGCCCGCACATGAATAGTTATTTCCTGCAATAGAAAACTGCAATAAAGGGTCAAACCATATCTGGTCTTACAGTTTTGATAAATTCAGTCCACCGTTTCCATTTAGCTTAAACAGTCTTTCAGCCTTCAATACAGAGGTGAAAGCAGAAAGAAAGAAAACCAAACATGTAGCACAATTAAGAATGAACTGTAAGACCGGAATGTGAATATTGACTTTGCAATGAATGTGTTTTTAAACACACCAGTTTTTGCTGGTGAACACAGTTTGTGTGAATAGGTGTATGAATGTGTTGTGTGCGTTGGTGAGTTTGGACGGATGCTGCATGTGGAAGCACTGAGTTGTGGCTTTTGTATCTTCTTGTATATATGTAAATCCTCCTTGTTGATGTAAATTAGCTGTAAAGCTGGAGTCTGGTACAAGCATCTCTGCCATTGTGCCTAATGCAATTGTACGTTGTCCGAATAAATGAATAAATAAAAAAATAAAAAACTTAGTCTTAAATTTGTCTTGTAGCTGATTCTCTCCAGCTTAAAAATATCGTAAACAATCTCAAACCATTCATCCAAAGTTGTATTTGTGAATTAAGCCATTTCCTGGTTAGAGCTTTCCGAGCAGCTGCACTCAAAATCTGGAACAGGTATTTAACTGACTTATTTGATTTATTTTCATATTTTTTCAAGTGCATTCATAAACTATTTTTGTAAATAATTTCCATCTTCATGCAGCCAAATTACCTCCGTGAAGTCGCCCCATCAAACACAAACCTACACAGAAACTATGTCAATCGTTTGTGCTGCAAAAAGATTTGTTTGTGCTTCTTTAGTTTTGGGAACAATTCTCAGCCCCCAGGAAGCTTCAAAATGCTCAAAATGGAGTCAATCATTTGTGCTGCAAAAAGTTTTGTTTGTGCGATTCTGGTTCTTAAGATATTTGCAGTTTTATTTCCGGCCGATGACGTCGTCCAGAACCTCAAAATGTGAAACAGCCTCAAAATAGCAGAAAATTATAGAAAACATTTGTATTTCGTTTGTGTTGTTTTGTGCTGTGACCATTTTCATTTGTTCATTTGTGTGAGTTTATTTCTAAAATTATTCATTATTATTTCTGCAGCAATTATAGGACGTCATTTCCGCTTTTGAAGCTTCCTGTGGGGCTGACCCCAATTTAACCTATAAATGAATCGTTAATTTCTCCAAAACTAAAGAAGCACAAACTAAACTTTTTGCAGCACAAACGATTGACATAGTTTTTGTGTGGGTTTACGTTTGATGCGGCCAACTTCACGCAGGTGACCAGACTGAGGCGGCTTTTAACATCACTGAACATCAGCCGGTCCAAATCAACAGAACTTAATCAAAGCCAAACTGACAACACCTGATGTTGAAATTGTGTAAAATATTAAGCTCCACCGCAGTTCCCCGGGCCTGGATTGAGGGTCCGGTCCTTGGTCTTGTGCCTCCGAGCGCGTTGGTCAGATCGGTCCAGAGGCTCCTCCTCCATGTGCCTGGTCCAAATGGGGATGACACCAGTGCTCAGTGGACTGGGTCTGAGCGGTTCTGTGTGGGGAAACGTGCAGTGGAGTACAGGTCCGGGTGGGTTGCTCCGGCCCTCTGTGGTCGAGGGGCTGTAGACGAATGAAGCGTGTTCTGAGCCGTCCGTCCTCTGCGCTCTTGGCTCTTCTCAGGCCGAGGTACAGAACCACTCGCTGCTCCAGCTCCTCTGAGCCTGAACCAGAGCTGCTCCTGCTGGTTCCATGATGCTGTGGCAGAGGTGCAGAACCCGACCAGGTGAAACCCAACTTTAAATAATCAGGATCATATTTCTTACGTTTTTTTGCATTTTACAGCTAATACGCACACGTACAATTACTGATATCAATACTGCTTTTTTTTCATGTGCATTATGCTGCCCCGGTGGGCCCCAGTTCATCATATCTGTATCCAGTATTTATTTAATACTAAATGAAAGGCGACAATCGATAATGGCTTTGAGGCAGGTCGCGCTCGATCAATTCACCTTGTGTAATCATCAGGCACTGTGAGGATCCTTCAGTCAGTCACATTTATTAGTAATCAGAGTCATGAATGCATTCATAGTGAATATCTTTAAAGGAATTAAAACACCCTCATCATGCCAAAGTGTGTACATACAGAAATCAAATACACTTTGATAAATTAAACAACAAACGTTCATTAAAGCAGCCATATTGTGCTTGTGTCTACGATATTTAGAATGACCCCCGTGGATCCTGATGATACATTTTGGATATTTAAATATTCAGCTAAAAGAGCTTAATAAACGAAACGAGTCTTCTGTTTTCCGTGGTGCCCAGTGGAGCTGACGCCGCCGTAAATGTCGAATCAAAATAAAGAGCAGCACAAGTGTCAGCTCATCCAGTGGAAAGCTGCACATCACACTAGAGAGGAGTAGAATTTTTTTGTGCTAAAATGACTGTTGGAGGTGACCAGAGTAAGAACAGCGTAAGAAACAATTATAACCTGGTAAAGAGCTCTAGAAAGTAAATTTGCACGATGTTAATGGTCAAAGGCTGAGATTCACAGTGAGTGGGAGACAGACAAATACATACAGTCTTAAAGTATATCACATATACTGAAAATCCTTTTGTAAAAGTCTAGAAAAAGGCATTAAAAAGTTGTTAGAAAGTTATTTTCGATGTAATTTTCCAAACATGGGGATGATGTGGAATTTCAGTACCTTTTATTATTTTGCAGTGCATTTTTTGCTGTTCATTAATAATATCTATTAATTAAAATTATTATTTATTAATTAAACTTACTTTACTTAACATTAATAAGTTGATATTGGACTTGATGCGTCAAGTTCATTTTTAAAGTCTTTCAATAACTTAATGATTTTAGTTTTAGTGTATTAAAGCCTCAAATTAAATAGTTTTCTTCATCAAACACTCCTCATTCATGTATTTTTATACGCCCGTTCTAAGACGGGACGTATTATGGTATGGCGCTGTCCGTCCGTCTGTCCGTCCGTCCGTCCGTCCGTCTGTGGACACTTCAAAGCTTTGAAGTCTTTGAAGCTTTGTCCGCGCTCTAACTCGACAACCGTCTCACCTAGGAATGTCAAACTTCATGGCTGGACACCCCATGGGTCAAGGATGTTCCCTATTGATTTCAAGGTCACAGGGTCAAGGTCACGGCCCGACCCTTTGCGAAAACCTGCCCGTCGCTCTTGCTAACTGTGATCGTTTCCATCTCTGTCTTTTTATCTTCCATCTCTGTCCTTTTATGTTACGTGCCGTAGATCTGAACTCTCTCCTCAAATGTTCTGCTGCTGAAAGCGAGAACAACCCACATTCTCTGCTTCTTTGAGCTTTGACACATTAAAGCTCAGTCTGTGGACACTTCAAAGCTTTGAAGTCTTTGAAGCTTTGTCTTCATCAAGAGGCAAAACATGTGGGGCATGCGCCGATATATATATACAGTAAGGTATACTGTATTTGTGTATTTTTATACGCCTGTTCTAATACGGGACGTATTATGGTATGGCACTGTCCGTCCGTCCGTCTGTCCGTCCGTCCGTCCGTCCGTCCGTCTGTGGACAACCGTCTCACCTAGGAATGTCAAACTTCATGGCTGGACACCCCATGGGTCAAGATCACCTTATATATGTTCAGGCCATCCAAACTAGTGAGCCTGCTTATTGCAACGTAGTGTAAATGATCAACTTTCCGTCTGCTGGAGAGATCAATCACAGCTTGTGACAAGGTTTCCCCTTGCGATCTGTGGATAGTCTTGGCATGTGCCTGTCTGAGGGGGAACTGTAGGCGTTGAACTTGTACCTGTCCCTTATGTCCTGCAGCATATTGTTTCACAAGTGGTTGTATCGGCGTCCACTGCTGATCGATGCCTCTTTTGTAAAGCCTTCGACTGTCAATGCGCAATTTCTTTGCAATATCCTTGTTTTATACACTAGTGATAGTGTATAACAAGAGCTCCTCCAGCGGGGCAAAATACGCCCGTACTTTGAATTATTGTATATAGAATTCTAGAATCGGAATTCCACCAATCAGATCGCAGCAACAGAACTTAAAGACACTACAAAGCTTTAATGTGTCAAAGCTCAAAGAAGCAGAGAATGTGGGTTGTTCTCGCTTTCAGCAGCAGAACATTTGAGAAGAGAGTTCAGATCTTTCATGAAGACAAAGCTTCAAAGACTTCAAAGCTTTGAAGTGTCCACAGACGGACAGACGGACGGACGGACGGACAGCGCCATACCATAATACGTCCCGTCTTACACAACGGGCGTATTAAAAAACAATCGACAACAACAAAACTAAACACTTTTTTGCAGTTAATAGATGCTTTTATTTAAATGAGTGCGCATCTACTCCTCAGTGGAATCGTCATGAGGAGGAGGGCGGGGCGGAGCAAAGTCGGCCATGTTGGGAAGGTCAAACACCACACAGCAGCTCAGGCCAGAACAAGGGATCTCCATGTCCCGCACCTGAGTCCAAACTCCGGTCCTTGCATCAAAACATTCAGCACAACGAAGGGTGTCCCGATTTTCCCCGCCTACAACATATAGCTGATTGTCAACAACCTCGATGCCAAAGTTGTTGCGCTCGGTCCACATGTTGGGTAGGGGGCGCCACGTGTTGGTTGCGGGGTTATAGGCTTCAACAGTGTTCAAGTAGGAATCCCCATTAAACCCACCAACAGCATAGATTTCATTGGCATAGGCGATGACTCTGACCCCAGTGCGCATGGTGGACATATCCGCTATCATGGTCCACTGTTCGGTTAGTGGGTTGTAAGTCTCAGCTGATGCCAGGTGATGTCGACCATTAAAACCTCCACAAATGTAGATCTTTCCATTGTACACTGTGCTGCTGGCATCGCTCCTCTTTTCGTTCATAGGTGAAATCATGGTCCACTGATTGGTCACTGGCAAGTACCTTTCGGCTGTCTTCAGACAGTCCAGTCCATCGCACCCGCCTATCGCGTAGATCAAACCATCATGCAAAGTCACACTAATGAAGCACCTATGTGAATGCATGGGAGCCATTTCTTGCCACGTGTGAATTGCCAGGTCGTACTTGCAGGTAGTGTTGAGGTCGTGATTGCCGTCAGACCCTCCAATCACGTACACAGATCCATTAAGGAACACTGTGCCGTGATAGGCTCTTGGAGTCCAGTCATCATTAGCCACACCCACCCAGCGATCGGTGAGGTTGTCATAGACTTCAATTCTGTTGGTTGTTCTGTCTTGGCTAGAGCCACCAATAACCATAAGCACCGCACTGGGCAGCCTTGGAGTGGCTAGACGAGTGGGGGGCAGGGAGGCATTGTACCTCCTAGCTCTTTCATCCAACATCACCTTTATGATCTTCTCCTCCACAATCTTCCAGTTATGAATGTAGTGGGACAGGTTATATCTAATCATGCACTGAGTGAAGTCATCAACAGGGATCAGACCCAGACGGACTTTTAGTAGGAGGTCGGCCAAGTAGTGGTTCCTTTCCTCAGGAGCATGTAAAATCCATCTGATGACTGCCACTAACACGGTGGTCTTCTCCTCCTTCAATGCTCAGCCGATCATCATCAATGACTGAACACAGGTCTTCCTGGAGAGCTGGAAGAACTCTTCAGAGCTGGTCACCACCTCCTTGAAATGCTTCAGGACGTATAAGAAGGCTTGTTTCCTCAGCTGGGGGTAGTAGTACTTGTTTGAGATACCCCATACAGTGATGCAGTTACTGGGGGACATTTGCTCCTTCATGACCTGACAGCAGACTTCGGTAATGCCGCTCACATCTAAGTAGTCAGCAGCTATAAAGAGCTCCTGGAGGTTTTCCTGGGTGATGTGCACCACCCCGGTGTAGCAATAGTCCAGGATAATCTTCATGATATCAGCTGACACATTGGAGATCTCAAACACCTGGCAGTCAGGGCTGGACCTGTCAGTGAAGAGGCTTTTAAAGTATGTGCTGCAGCTACACAGAACCAGTTTGTGTGCTGGGAATTGCACGCCGGCCACGTTGAGCAAAGCATCGCACAACTTCTGCTCCCTCCTCAATTCCTCGAACACAGTGCTCATGTTTGGTTCTGTATTTGAAAATGGATATCTTTGCACAGAGACATGTCTGTCTCTCTTGCTAACTGTGATCGTTTCCATCTCTGTCTTTTTATCTTCCATCTCTGTCCTTTTATGTTACGTGCCGTAGATCTGAACTCTCTTCTCAAATGTTCTGCTGCTGAAAGCGAGAACAACCCACATTCTCTGCTTCTTTGAGCTTTGACACATCAAAGCTTTGTAGTGTCTTTAAGTTCTGTTGCTGCGATCTGATTGGTGGAATTCCGATTCTAGAATGTGATGATGTCATACTCCTACTGCAAGAGCCAGATTTCCCTATTGATTATCCGTCCGTCTGTCTGTCCGTCTGTCCGTCCGTCTGTGGACATTTTCTTGTCCGCGCTCTAACTCCACAACCGTCTCACCTAGGAATGTCAAACTTCCAAACTGCATCAAGAATTCATCTTTAACTAGGTTTGACAAATTCTTACTTAATTCTATATACAATAATTCAAAGTACGGGCGTATTTTGCCCCGCTGGCGGAGCTCGTAGGAGAATAATATTCTCCTACATATTATGTTTTTAAATCATAATAGCGCTCTGTATTTGCCTGTAGAATTCAGTTTGTATTTGAAATGACGTCATCGGTGCCGTGAGTCTGGTTCCGGAATTGCCGAGGTTTGGTTACTATGGCAACTCCGGAGTTTTGATTCAAAGCAGGACTGAAGGATTCAAAGCTTTCAAGTCTTTGAAGTCTTTGTGTCGGCCCCCTGAGAAAACATGTGGGCCGTCGTTTTTAAGTTACACATTCATCAAAACTCTACAACAGCAGAGCGCAAACTCTAAACTCCTCGATCCTCCATTTTCCAGCTGTCGATTTAAGCAGTGGCTCAAAGAAAACCACGGAAGGAGTAAACATGAAAAAGGTTCAGTGCCCTGACCTCTGCGCCGAGGACGACGCAGAGGACGGACCAGCACGCTCCCGAGGGCGGGAGGGCGGCGCCGAGGACGGCCCCGAAGCCAGCTCCCTGCGTCATCGGCTCCTCTGCCCCGAGGACGAGGCAGAGGACGACGTCGAGGAGCCCTAAGCCGGGAGCCGGCCTCCGCGTCATCGGCTCCTCGACGTCGTCCTCTGGTTTGACAAATTCTAACTTAATTCTATATACAATAATTCAAAGTACGGGCGTATTTTGCCCCGCTGGCGGAGCTCTTGTATTTCTTGTTTTAGTAATTACGCACAGAGCAGTCGGCAAAGTTAGAGGGCAGATGAAATGCAGGGCAATACAAGACAGCTCTAAATGGATGAATCAATACAAACACACAAACCGTTAGAACATTTTAACCCTCGAAGACCTACGACATCGTCTACGACACAGAGGAATATGTTTTCTATAACCGCAGAACTTTCTAACTGTAAAAGACAGAAACTTCCTTTTCCCCTCTGAAAGTGCAGACATAGAGGTTTCCGTACATTTCTGCGGCTTTATCCTACGTCACACTCACGCTGTGTGATGACGGGAGCAAAACGAGTGTCCAACAGGAACTTTGTTTTCCCCAAACTCATGCGCTCCGTCCATTTTGATCGAGCCAAACTTTGCCAAAGAGTGAAGTGAGTCAAGATGGTCGACTCCTCTGACTGTGTGTGTTTAGAACGAGGGAAAAAGTCGCTCTAAGTGGAGTTTATTCTCACACACATGGAAAATGACACATCTTGGTGTGTGTAATTGTGCATCTCTTTCTATTTTTATTTAAAGGTTTATTTCAGTCCAAATGAACAAATCCAAATGTAATTTCTGCCCTGGAAATGCAGAAGTGCTGTGGCTCTGGCCCTGGACCTGACAGGAGCTGTTTCCAGGACTGGACCAGGAAAGTCATGGAGCCACTGCACTTTTTTTTGTTTTTAGGGCAATAAGGAGATTTTTAATTTACTTACAGACTTGATTTTTTTTTTTTTTTTTTTTTAGCTAAGGCCCTAAATGAAGTATTTTTTTTTATGTCCAAAAAGATGTTTATACATGTTTGCTGTGTATTTTGTATAAAAGAGTGTGAATTTATTTTTCATCTCTATTTCTGGTCCTGTAGCTTTTATCACAGCCTCATGACACAACTACAACAGCAGATTGTGAAATAACAGGTTGGACTGAACAAAAGGAGGTAGAACACTTCATCAGTGGGTAAAAGGGGCAGTTTTAAAAGCACAATGAAGAAAAAAATCCAGGCGAGGAGAAATGTACTAAAATTGCCCTTAGGCCTTCAGGGGTTAAAAACAGTACATGATGTCCTCTTTATACGGTGCACCTCAGAGTTTTTGATTGACATGTTTATAAAAAAAAAAAAAAAGCAGAATCCAAGAGTGCACATGTTCTTCACAGCCGGAAGTATTTCCTGTATCTACAATATAGATGTCGAAACATAAAACCTGTGATGATGCAACCGGAGGAAGCATCAACAAAGTTCAAAAGAAAACCATCACCCCGGAGCGAAGGGGAAACGCCTTATACACTCTTAAATGTCTCGCTGAGGGCGTTTGGGTTATTTTCGACCTGCTTATCCCATGGGAAATAAATTAAATAAATAACATAAGGATAAATTTATGCAAAATGCCGAGCGGTAACTTCAGAACACAAGCAAAGACCTTCATCTTTTGGCAGATGCGCTTTGATCATATCCAGGGGCTTTTATATCGAAAGGGGTGCCTCAGGGCTGATTCTGGGGCCTCGTCTTATTACCATATGCAACCTCTTATGTACACGCCTGTCATGTTTTATTATTTATTATTATTCACGGGGCCAGTTACTTGTTTCTATGGAGTTGCTTTTGCTTTACCTCCAATATTCCCTCCATTATTGTCCATTGGTTATTGTAAAGTTGTTCAGAAAAGGTTGAATTTTTAGTTTCTCAAACCGTTTTACATCAAGATCACTCACCCATTCGCACACTTTCATACACCAGTGTACGCAGACACTCAAAAAGACAAAGACTCCACCAACTGAGCCACTGTCGCCCCTCGTCGTACAACATAACTAACGGCAAAAGATATATTTAATGCCGTTTAATGCTGTACTGTGGAAGATTACAGCTGAGGGAACAACATTTTCACGGAAGAAAGCAGCAAAAGGGTAGCCACGCTGACGCCACCTAGTGCCTCTGCTCAATTTAATTTCTCTTCAGTGACTAGTAAGGAATCGGAATACACTTGTAGAAGTTGTAGTCGGCGCATCGGCCAATCAGGGAAGAGTTGTGAAGCCCTAAGGTCAAACTCCAGCGCCTCTGGGTCCTTTTGTGTCCAGAACAACAGGAAACAAAGCGTCCAGACGGATGTAGACGAAGATTCCCGACATGGAGGATTTAAAGCCGGAACAAAGACAATGTTTGGTGAATTTTATCAAGGGGAAAAACGTCATTTTAACTTCTTAGGTTCTTTGTACTCAAGTGTATTTACCTTGTTGACATGTTTTGGCTGCTACCTGTAAACCATTTTCAGAACTGTCGCCTGTGAACAATGATCATATTGTTCTCTCTGACAGACTTAACGCTGCTGCAGCTTAAGTGCAAAAAGTTCTGTTCAGTAACTTTAAATGATACAAACTACAGCTGCAGCCCTGACAATGAACGGTGCTGTTTCTATGAGATAAAGTGTAGAAATTCCTGGATCTTCCCAGAGTAATATTAACATTTACAATAAATCTGTGTTTTTCCCAGACTTATGTATCAGCTGAAAGATTACATTTATAATTAGAATATACAAAGGTTTGTTAGACTCCTGGACCCTCAGACTCGCTCAGACCATCAGAAACATCGGCAGATTCTTTAGACTCTCTGACATTTTGCCTGTTTGTCCCTGATGCCTTGAATCCTGCTGTAACATCATTAGAGGTTCTGTAAGGATATTTTCATGTCACTACACTGTTTTTTTTTCATTTTCTCAAGAATGTAACAGAAGTCAACACACGACCATGGATGTATAATAAGAGCTGGATAAGACACGCCCCCTCTATCTGTGTCAAAGTGCCTAAAGTGCCTGAGCACAGACCACTGAAAGCAATACAGCGCCATATCTTGGATTCATCTTCCAGATTTTATTACAGTTCTATGGTGGTGACGTGTCGCAGATCAGCCGTTGTTACTTCCTGTAGGCGTGGTCGGCCTGATGGACCTGCAGGTCGCTCAGACTGACCACGTCTCCCTTCGCCCGGTCTCTCTGGAGGAGGGTCCCGGGTGTGTGAAAGGAGGAACGCGCCATCGTCACGGTTGATGCCGTCTGTGCCTCGTTTCCTGATTTCACCGTCCTCCCTGATCCAGCGCTGTTGTTCTCCGATCCAGTGACCCGTGCCCCGTTATGGATTGGGACGACATAATGAAAATCATTGGCGTGGAGAGACATTATTGCCCTTCATCCTACGGGATTTGCTGTTGTGCCGCAATTACTTGGACTCCACTGAGCGTTAAGGCGCATTACAGATGTCACCAAACAGCAGCGATTAGTTAAATTAAAAAAAAGTACCCGCCTAAGGTCGAGCAAATGAATCCTAATGCTGCGAAGTCAGACGGTTTTACTTCGTGGAAATGACTGAGGCTAAGGAAAGGCCCTCCTCCAAGCCAAATATGAGTGAGGTTTGTGGAGATGCAAGCCTGCTCAGTGCAAGGACATGTGTTTTTCTTTTTATCTATTGTATTGTTTGGCTAAAAAGTTACATACTGTGGCTTTATGTAGGATGTAACCGCTAATGTGTTTGTTTGCAATACTTTCTTCCTGTTCATAATGTGATGCTTGAGTTAGGATTAAAAAAATCCAACTCTATTTTTATACCCAAGAATAGACTCGATTCTCAATACCACAATGATCATAAAAAAAAAAAAAAAACATAAATTCTTTAGACAACAGAAGGTCATTTTCAACATTAAATTGTCATACTTTCTTTTATATTATGATGCGGGCTTATATTTGTGTACTGTCCATTGTACTTATCGCCTTTTGTTTGTAGATTTTAATGATATGACTTTTTAATTATAAGCAAGAATCGATACTTGTTCAAATGAGTATCTAGTATTAGTATCCGATTTTAGATACTTTTGAGTTTATTAAATGAATAAATGAATAATCAGCGAGGCAGAGAGCGAGATATCTGCGACGTGATGAAGGAAGAGAACAGTGGATTTAATGGACAGTATCACCCTGAAGATCTGAAGATTGACAACTGATGATGAGGAGAAGCGGAAAGATGATGAAACAGAGGCAGAGGTGGATGGAGGGTAGATTGTGATGAGAATTGGTATCCGTGAAAACTATATTCGATTTCCACAGGGCAGAAATTTACAATAAAAATATGACATTACATTACAGCTCCTTTAAAGTCACGAAAAACAGAAAAACATGCTTGCATCTCCACAAACCTGATTCTTATTTGGCCTTTAGTAAGACCCTTTCCTGTTCCTTTGACTATTATCTTCCACATTTTTTCATAAAACATTTTTATCTCCATGAATAATGTTCTGACGTAGGGTTTTCACTCCATTTCCATGTAATCATGCAGGTGACCACTTCCAGGAAATTATATAAGCACCTTTGAGAATGAAGTTAAAAAAAAATCAATTTCCGTCCAATCTATATTACAGAAAAGTAATTCCACACTATTAAAGACATTCTTGGTGGACTAATGTCCTGCTGATCGATGAGTCAACTAAAAAAAAAAAGACGTGTGGAAACACTCTCAAATCGATTGTGTGTCTGACCTAAACTGCACTGATAAGACAAGAACTACACAAGAGTTCATGCAAAAACAAGTATTTATGCAGATTTTATTGCTCAACAAATGCACACGCCGCAACACAACAAAAACCCACAATGGAAGTGAGAGTGGGACTCTTCACAACAAATACAAACACCGCAGCACAAATACAAACGCCACAACACAACAAAACGTTACAACACATAAAACAAGAGCTCCTCCAGCGGGGCAAATTACGCCCGTACTTTGAATTATTGTATATAGAATTAAGTTAGAATTTGTCAAACCAGCAACAGAACTTAAAGACACTACAAAGCTTTGTTAAAGACACTACAAAGCTTTGAAGTGTCCACAGACGGATAGACGGACGGACGGACGGACAGCGCCATACCATAATACTTTGTTAGTTGTAATAAGACGGGACGTCTTATTACAACGGGCGTATAAAAACACGCCAAAAATAAGTCACAACGGAAGTGGCTGCGGGACTCTATTTTCCGACCAAGTGAGGAGGATCAAGCGGGGAAAAGTTGAAGAAGAAGAATGTGAAAAGTAAAGGAACCGAGAAGTGAACGAAGTTGGAAACGTAAATAAAACTCATTTATTGTTTTGTGGCAGGATCGATGTCACTGTCTGACCCTAATTCCCCGCTTGATCCATTGGAAAATAGAGTCCCGCGGCCACTTCCGTTGTGGCTTTCTTGGGGGTGTTGTGGCTTTTTGTTGTGTTGCGGCGCTTCATTTCCATTGTGGCTTTTGTTGTTGTGTTTTAGTAGTAGTAGTAGCCTTCATTTGTCAATTTCTTCACATGTACAAGACAAACAAAGGAATGGAAATTGGACGTGGCGTGTTGTGACGTTTTGTTGTCTCGCGGCGTTTGCATTTGTTGTGACCCTTCCTTGCTTTTTTAGATAAAAGTACGAGGAAACAATGCATCTACAGTATATAAAGACAGAGTTTCATCTTCCTTTATACATATAAATACAAATAAAATCCCAAATCTGGAGCTCACTCCGTCATTATCATCTAAATGAAATGATTAGCTTGACTAGTGCAAATCCTGGTCGATGAATTGATATTTACTTTCTTACTTTCTATGTATTTGTCTGTAGAAAGGTGTGCGAAGAAGGACCTTGAGGTATCTTGAAAATAATCTCATGAAACCTTGGATATGTTCACCGTAAGAAATACCCTTGGACTTGTGTTGAAATATATTGTGCTATCGACGTCGAGGGAATCTTGCGGGAATCTCAGGTCTTATATTATATAATATTAACACTTAAGCCATGTTATAATGCTGTTTTCTCCTCAAAAACATACCAGGAGTTGTGCTTTGTTTCAGCCACGCATGTTTGAGTGATCTTTTATTATTAGTCTGTCCACGTCTCCAAAGTTCAAAATGTTCTGTTCCACCTCGTGATGTGGTTTATGGTGGAGCATTTCCTCTATTACGTTTCCTGTATTACATTACAAGACGGAGGGTGTACTGTGTGTGCGGATGAAACAAAATACCACTCCAAGTGTGTTGTTGATAAGGAAACAACACAGAACAGAAAATAGCAGTGTACAAGAACTGATCAAAAAGATGAAAAACAGAACTGACAAACTAATCACGTTATAGAAAATGTTTGCACAGATCTAGATTACAGGGTTAGCAGTTTTTATGCAGAATAAACCAGGTTATATGTGCTCACAGCTCCATTCAAATAGCAGTTCAGATTCTGCAGCTCTATCTGTGAGTTTTGTATGCAGTGAAACTCTTTAACCGTGGGGTTAAAACAAAAGAAACAGATCCATTGACTTCCTGTTCAAAGCTGCAGAAGTGATTTTCGGCTGCTGGCTCTGGCTCTTTTTAGAGCCGGCGGCTATACCGGCCTGTCGAAGCCTGATCCCGTCAGATCTCAGAAGTTAAACAAGGCTGAACCTGGTCAGTACTTGGATGGGAGAATGCTGGGAATATCAGGTGCCACAGTCAGTTGCAAAAGTCGTTGTGTTCTTAGGCAAGACACTTCACCCACATTGCCTAGTGTGAAAGTGGAGTGTTTGTGAGTCACTTCAGTCACAACAGCAGTTACACTCAGCTACAATAGCAGCTTATCACCACCGAGTGTGGAGTGACTGAATACACTTCCACAAACCTCCACAAAAACTATGTCAATCGTTTGTTTTTCGTTTGTGCTGCAAAAAGTTTAGTTTGTGCTTCTTTAGTTTTGGAGAAATTAACAATTCTTTTACAGGTCAAATTGGAGTCAGTCCCACAGGAAGCTTCAAAATGCTCAAAAATGCCCAAAATGGAGCGAATCGTTTGTGCTGTTTTGTGCTGCAAAAACTTTCGTTTGTGCGATTCTGGTTTTTAAGCAATTTGCAGTTTTATTTTCGGCCGATTCGGCCGTCGTCCAGCCCCTCAAAATGTTAAATAGAGCTCAAAACGCAGAAAATTATAGAAAACGTTTGCATTTCGTTTGTGCTGTGACAATTTTCATTTGTGCGAGTTTATTTCTACAATTATTTCTGTGGTAATTATAGGACGTCATTTCCGCTCAGCTGACGGCAGCAAAACTCCACAAAACTAGTGAAGATAAACGATCTCAGGCTGTGGAAAAGTCTTTATCAGTCTTTAGTAATTTGCTTTTGATTCATATTTTATATAATAATACAGACTTTTCCACAGCCTCAGATCGTTTCTCTTCACTAGTTTTGCTAAAGTCGCCGCCATAGGTAATGAATACTGCTCTGTAAAGTGTCTTTGAGTGTCCAGAAATGCACTTTATAAAACAGATGCATTATTATTATTATTATTATTATTATTATTATTATTATTATTATTATTATTATTATTACTTGTGCTTAGTTAAAATGGATCCCAATGGTAACATGGACTAAGAATGGACCCCTGGCACACGCTGGCACCATCCATCCATCCATCAATCCATTTTCTTCCACATATCTGCGACCGGGTCACGACCGGGTCACGACCGGGTCACGACCAGGTCTCTATCTCCTTCACAGGGACCCCGAGGTGTTCCCAGAGACAGAGTCCCTCCAGCGTGTCCTGGGTCTTCCCCGGGGCCTCCTTCCGGTGGGACATGCCCGGAACACCTCCTGCCCCACAGACGCCCTCCCCTCAGCTGCTCCTCTCGACGTGAAGGAGCAGCAACTCTACTCTGAGCTCCTCCTGTGTGACTGAGCTCCTCACCCTCTCGCTAAGGGAGCGCCCGGACACTCGCATCACTGCCGACGCTGCACCGATCCGCCTGTCAATCTCACGCTCCGTCCTCCCCTCTATTATTGTTAATATTATTTCACACTGGCACTGGTTTTGATTTACAGTTTTTTTTTAGCTTTCAAAAAACGATTTACCAGTAAAAGAGTTATGTCACATAGTAATCTCAAGACCCACCTGTTTAGTTTAGCCTTGTGGATTGTTTTTAATCACTGTAAAGCGCTTTGTGTTTCATTTTTATACGCCCGTTGTAATAAGACGGGACGTATTATGGTATGGCGCTGTCCGTCCGTCCGTTCGTCCGTCTGTCCGTCCATCCGTCTGTGGACACTTCAAAGCTTTGTAGTGTCTTTAAGTTCTGTTGCTGCAATCTGATTGGTGGAATTCCGATTCTAGAATGTGATGATGTCATACTCATACTCCTACTGCAAGAGCCAGATTTCCCTATTGATTATCCGTCCGTCTGTCTGTCCGTCTGTCCGTCTGTCTGTGGACAATTTCTTGTCCGCGCTCTAACTCGACAACCGTCTCACCTAGGAATGTCAAACTTCCAAACTGCACCAACAATTCATCTTTAACTAGGTTTGACAAATTCTAACTTAATTCTATATACAATAATTCAAAGTACGGGCGTATTTTGCCCCGCTGGAGGAGCTCTTGTTTTTGTATGAAACACGCTCTATAAATAAATTTTGACTGAAGTAGGTCAGGGTGCAAATCGACTCACTCAAACGTCAAATCCAGGACAATACAGGAACATGCTTGAATGAATCAACAAAAAACACAACTCTGAGTAAGTTAATGGTGAAGGAAAAATAACTAAAAGGTCTCAAGAGTGAGTTTTGCATAATAAGTCTAAATGAAGATAATAGCAGCCAGTGCCTCTCACTGTTGGGAGACGTCAAAAGTGTTGAAAATCAGATACTAATCGATACTAAATCTAGTATCAAAACTAGACAGAAAGAAATGAACCTTTTTTGAAGCTTTAGAACGATCTTGAACAAGTATAAGAGCAGATTTGACAGGTACGACTCAGAGATTACACAAATATAACACCGCACGGAAAACTAAAAGGTTTTTTTTTATTATTATCATGGTACCTGGATAGACATAAAGTACTGAGTCTCTTCCTTAGTATAAAAATAGAGTTTTAGTATTGAAGTTGACATAAACAAGTTCCATGGAGACGTAACTATGCACTAAAGCATGTATGAATTATTATAGGGGTGGTAGATCGAGAAAAACAAGAAAACTATTCCATAAACAGCTTCTGCCCAAGGCCCTACCTGTGCCGTCTTTCGCTACATCCCACTGGCCTTATATCTTAGTATTTTAACTCTCAGTATCTCAAAAAAGATGCCGGAGAGATAGAAATGGCCGAAACCCCAAGGTAACAGCTTTTGATTTTACCCATTATAACCTGAAAAATTGGTGCACGGCTATTTTTAAATACTGTCCGTTTGGAAATGGGTTCTTAGCTCAGTGTCGGTGCCAGAGGCGGGAAGAGTGGCTTAAAAATGGATTCAGGTTATAGAGTCTTTAGGGAAACTACTATTCAAGTAGTTGTAAGACTGTCTGCGTAACATCTTATCTGTAATTTCAAATGAATGTAAAAGGACAAACATCGAAAACTGCGCAGAATCTGGTATTTTCAAAAGGAGAGTCACAAAAATAAGAGAAAAACAATCTGAAGGTGCAAGAAACACAAATGTTCAAATCATTAAATGTTGTGAGCATGTTGTCAAATGATAACCTACTGGGAAGAGAAAACTTTTACTCAAGTAAGAGTAGTGTTAAACTGTCAAATATATTACTCACATGGAGGTAAAAGCGTGGTGTCAAAAAACTGTCCCAGAAGAACAATTTTACTCGTGTTACTCAAGCAAAAGGAAATAAAGGGAACAGAGTACTACAGATGGAATTGACATCCAACTAACTCAGATGAAGTGAGGGGCCATTTACAGGTAACAGGTGGAAACACAAAACATTTCTCCAGATGTCCATATCGGCAATGGCGTTTTGGGGGGTTGAAAACGCAAAAATCTGAAAATGCCCTCCAAACGCTCCACCCTGAAGTTGCCATGTAAACGTGTTTTCGTGGCCGTGGTGTAGAGAGTCAGTTCAGGAAAAAAACAAACATGGCAGAGCTTCAACTTTGCCCGAACAGCTGCAAATGCCACAGGACTCGAGAAAGTGACTCCACTGATCACAGAGTCATTCAGAGCCTCATCCACATGAAACTGGTGTTATTACACTTCTCCATGTTGTTTTGAATTGAGGCGCTGGAGAAGAGGAAATAGAGGAGCAGAAGAGTTATACTCAACATTTGGTCTTGGTGGTGCTGCCCCCTACGCTCTGGGTGTGCAAACTACATCAGCAAACTGCAAGTTTTGTGTCTCCGCGTGCAGCAGAATTCCCCAAAACACTCATGTAAACGTGGAATAAGAGTAAAACGAAAACGCACTTTTGCGTTTTTGCTTCAGACTCTTTTGTTATCAGTATTAATGAGGGCGTAGTCCATGTGGTATTAACTGCTAACACGTCACATATTTAGATCACAGTTGTACCTTTTATCATGTTGAAAATGCCACTGAAAACAAATTATTAAAATGTTTCTTTAGTAAAGTCCCCCCTCCCGTTCCTCCCCCTTCAGAGCGCTGTCACTATTGCACCTCGCATCAGGTTTGTGAAGCTGCAGAGTCTGGTTTTGTGTCATGCTTTTGTAGTTATAACGCGGTTAAAAGCTTTTTCAATCCAAAGACAGTAGATGTTTTCTCTGCTTTTCTTGCTGAATGTCTGTCCCCATTCTTCACCTTCATTCTTTCCCATTTTTGATTCTGTCCAACAAAGCAGATGAAAACAATAAAACATGAAAAACAATTGGAAAAGGTCCTACTCGTCTTCATCAGTGTCTGAAATAGTCCAGTGAGTGATCTGTCAGTTTCAGAAGTGCTTAGCGTACATTGTGCAGCACCAGGAGTGATACAAAGACTTGTGACAGATGTACAAGCTGTTCATTCAGATTCAGTGACAGGACCTTCCTGTACAGCTTTTATTACATGTCCTCTGAACACCCACTCCATTTGACAGCAGCTCCTGCTATTTTTGCAACTTATTTACAATGTATTTTTACCATTTATGTTTTTGCTCTGTTATTGTGAGATATTGTGACGTGTGAGCTACTGTGTCAGAGCAGCATCCCATACAATAAAACACTTCTTACACTAATTACTTTCTGCTAAATACAAATTGGTCTATCTGTGAATCAAAATGAGGGTTGGATTATTTGAAGATTGTAAAAATAAATGTTTTAAAGTGCAATTTAAAAAACAATGCAAGTTAAAGGTCCTAGATTACACCAAATTGACTCTTGTGAACTTCAAGTCATGTTAGAATGTTGTTTGAACTAAGGATGGGCACGATTAGTCGACTAAGTGATAAGAATTTCATCGATCAGGTTCATTTTTAATCAACAAACTGAACGTAGGCTGCTGTAGCGTGAGGAGTCGAGGCTGCGTCTCACAGCACAAACACTGGAGCCTCACAGTCCCACGTCTCGGCTCTGGCTCCTTGGAGATCACTATATTCCTCAGAGTGCGTTTACCTGCACATCAGTGTCCCGGGTATGATCGGGTTTTTGAGTGTCCCGGTTTGGTCCTGGTGCAGGTTTACGCAGTGTCCCGGTTACTGCAACAGTCGAGTGTCCAAAAGACAAACACTTTTCAGTCTTTTCATCACAACAGAAGCAAAATAAATAAAGTGACCGACATAAAGTGAAATGATGTTAAATAAAAAGCTGCATTAAACCTGCACATGTCTGATCTCTGAAAACATGAACATCTCCAACACGACATACGCACAGAACAGACTCAGCATCAGCAGAACATCCTCTGTCACAGAGAGAACACTCATATTCACTGAGTCATGTCCTTTAGTGATGATAGTTTATATGTTGTAAAGTTGAGTTTATTTATGCAGATTAGTAATAGTAATAATAATGATAATTTCAGTATAAAAACGTTAATGATTCATTGATAATCAAGCGTTAATTGATCGAATAAGAAAATTTAATCGAATGCCCATCCCTACTGTAAAATCCTGCATGTTTCACTGATTAAGTTTGGACATTAAAATTAGACAAGTCGAGAGAAATGGGCTTATGGTGGTGGAGGTGGAAACAGGTGTTGATCAGCAATATGATTCTTGATAATAAATGATTAAAGATGCACAAATCACTTCAAAAACAACTTCGAGAGGGTAAAAGCGAAGGGAAAACAACTATGACATGGTTAAAAATTCTGAAAAGCTTTTACTGACTTGCATAATGCTTTTGTATGTAAGTCTGCTTTAAAAGTATCAATAATTTTAGTCATGTCTTAAATCCACAAACACAAATAAAATAAAGGTGCATAGCTTTAAATGAGTCGAAGCTCTCAGTCTCTGTGCCAAAGGTCTGCGAGTTGAACGTAATTTCCAGTGTCGTCTATAATCAATTCAAATGTAAAACATCAATGATTTTATGGTTGGATACAGCGTGGCGCGGTAAGGATGGAGATTTCACAGTCACTTTGAAGCTCCTTCAAAGGCAAAGGCTAAACCCGCGCCTCATTATCTGTGCGACGGTAAATAGAACGCGGCAAGTCAATCAAACTTAGAATTTCCAGTGTACAGTCCGGACGTCAACATCACAAAAAGCAATCTCACAAACAGCTCAGTTAATCAAATTGCGAGTGTTATCCAAAGCCAAAGTCTTTCTTCAAGTTTTTCAATTTAAAGGTGCATATGAGGGGTTTTGGTGTTGAAAAACTTTTAGTTGGCGTCTATTCTTTGCTTGTTTCTAAGAATACATCATTGCTCTGGTAGGAATGTTCCACAGTGTGACTTTAAACAGCTTTACCTTACATTTATTCAACTATAGCTGGTTTTATAGCTCAAAAATACCTTAAAAATACAAACATTCTGATGAGACCAAGGTCTCAGATCTGACCCGTCACTAGGTCTGTAAAACAATCCATACAAACCAATAACATCTCCACAGAAAAAGGCATTTGATGGGCCCTCCACCAGAAAAGTGACACAGTAAACCTTTAAACAAAAGTACAAAAACACAGGAAGTAGCGAGTTCTAAAATGTACCTATTAGGGCTGTCGCGGTTTGAGAATTTCTCTTGCGGTTTAGCGGCTCAGCAGATAATTCAAGGAGGAGACGTAAAGCGGGTTCAGGAGAGTCGGGTCCATCATAGCCTCACCTAAAGCCGGTGCTGCATCCGGTGCTGCGTCCGGTGCTGCGTCCGGTGCTGCGTCCGGTGCTGCGTCCGGTGCTGCGTCCGGTGCTGCGTCCGGTGCTGCGTCCGGTGCTGCGTCAGGTGCTGCGTCAGGTGCTGCGTCCGGTGCTGCGTCCGGTGCTGCGTCCGGTGCTGCGTCCGGTGCTGCGTCCGGTGCTGCGTCAGGTGCTGCGTCCGGTGCTGCGTCAGGTGCTGCGTCAGGTGCTGCGGTGCTGCGTCCGGTGCTGCGTCCGGTGCTGCGTCAGGTGCTGCGTCCGGTGCTGCGTCCGGTGCTGCGTCCGGTGCTGCGTCCGGTGCTGCGTCCGGTGCTGCGGTGCTGCGTCCGGTGCTGCGTCAGGTGCTGCGTCAGGTGCTGCGTCCGGTGCTGCGTCCGGTGCTGCGTCCGGTGCTGCGTCCGGTGCTGCGTCCGGTGCTGCGTCAGGTGCTGCGTCAGGTGCTGCGTCCGGTGCTGCGTCCGGTGCTGCGTCCGGTGCTGCGTCCGGTGCTGCGGTGCTGCGTCCGGTGCTGCGTCCGGTGCTGCGTCCGGTGCTGCGTCCGGTGCTCCTCACTCATTGATCCAGGCACTTTAGTCCCAAACTCCACTGAAAGCTTCTGTGTGCGCTGTGTCCTGTGAGTGCGCGGGTCATTTCAAACCATAGACCGTATATATGAGCGGACATAGCTAAAGCGTTAGCCGCCGCGTGCCAAACAGGAAGTGCTCCAGGAGGCTCTTCCGGCTCCTTCTCTCCCTTTTTCCCATTGACTTACATTGGGATATTCCCTGGACCTTTTCATTTCTCTATTTTGTTCCTATGAACATAAATAACGGACCAATCAGACGCATTCATTCCCTAAGGTCCCTCCCTCTAGCGTTAGCAACAGGTTTGATTGACAGCTCGTGTGTTTCGTTGCTAAGTAAGTTCCCTTCTCACTTTCCTCCGATTGACTATTTCTGAAATAAAATGACAAAATAAATCAAACAATATCTAACATTAATCTTAACTAGCATAATTTAACTAGCATAAAGTAAAGTGAATTTCGTTAAATTGCGACTCTATTGTTGTTCGCACGTAACAGAACATAGAACATAAATCAATACCTTAAACTTACTATTTAAAGTTTGATGATAAAAACTAAAAGTTTCCTTATTATTCTCAAGAATCACCGGAATACAGTCACACTCACCTAGAACACTCGGATATATGCTCTATGTTTCAGACAGGTTCTAAACAGTGCACTTGAGTGTAAATAGCCAAACGAAGGGTGATTTGTTACGCAAACAGAACCACGTGTCCGCAAGACGCTCCCCTGCAGACTCCACGGCCGCTGCAGTGGAGTTTTAATGTGCGCGGGTTCGGGTCGAGTCCCGATCATAGACTGTTTATATACTTTATACTGTCTGTGGTCCCAGTATTTGAACCCATTTGCTCAGAGCCTCGTAAACATGAATTAGCTCACAGTGGAAGAGAAAAACGTTGGTCATGTGGGCCTCTTAGTACCGCGGTGATTCATTTTTGCGGTTATTGCAACAACCCTAGGACCTATGTCAAGAATAACAAAAATTCCAGGGACAATTTACGCACAAAGAGCACATTTTTTCTGGTAATTTGAACTCATAATCTGTCCTTTCAGGGTCCTGCTGGTGCAACTGGGAACGGCAGCCAGTTGGTCAGAGACTGGACTGATCACAAGCAGCGTTATGGTTTGGGTTCAAGCGCTCAAGCCTATTATGTTCCACAGTTCTGACGACCAATCGGCAGGATGTATTGTTTTTCGGTGACTCAATCGGTCCTTATCGCTTTCAGTGAGAGCTCCAGATAGATCATGTGTAAAACTAAATTCAGAGTGCTGTTTTTTTTTTTTTTTTTAATCATACCTGATGTGTTATCTAAACTAGAAAAATTCAAGAAATGGGAGCAGCAGCTTATCCTGACATCCCTTCATTTCGACATGCCTCTGTTTTTTATACGCCTGTGATAAAACGGGACGTATTATGGTATGGCGCTGTCCGTCCGTCCGTCCGTCCGTCTGTCCGTCCATCCGTCTGTGGACACTTCAAAGCTTTGTAGTGTCTTTAAGTTCTGTTGCTGCAATCTGATTGGTGGAATTCCTATTCTAGAATGTGATGATGTCATACTCATACTCCTACTGCAAGAGCCAGATTTCCCTATTGATTATCCGTCTGTCCGTCTGTCCGTCTGTCTGTGGACAATTTCTTGTCCGCGCTCTAACTCGACAACCGTCTCACCTAGGTGTAGTACGGGCGTATTTTGCCCCGCTGGCGGAGCTCTTGGATACACTAGTGATAGTGTATAAAAAAAACAATTGACAACAACAAAACTGAACACTTTTTTGCAGTTAATAGATGCTTTTATTTAAATGAGTGCGCATCTACTCCTCAGTGGAATCGTCATGAGGAGGAGGGCGGGGCGGAGCAAAGTCGGCCATGTTGGGAAGGTCAAACACCACACAGCAGCTCAGGGCATAACGAGGGATCTCCATGTCCCGCACCTGAGTCCAAACTCCGGTCCTTGCATCAAAACATTCAGCACAACGAAGGGTGCCCCGATTGTACCTGCCTACAACATATAGCTGATTGTCAACAACCTCGATGCCAAAGTAGCTGCGCCCGGTCCACATGTTGGGTAGGGGGCGCCACGTGTTGGTTGCGGGGTTATAGGCTTCAACAGTGTTCAAATGTAAATCCCCATTAAACCCACCAACAGCGTAGATTTCATTGGCATAGGCGATGACTCTGACCCCAGTGCGCATGGTGGACATATCCGCTATCATGGTCCACTGTTCGGTTAGTGGGTTGTAAGTCTCAGCTGATGCCAGGTGATGTTGACCATTAAAACCTCCACAAATGTAGATCTTTCCATTGTACACTGTGCTGCTGGCACCGCTCCTCTGTTCGTTCATAGGTGAAATCATGGTCCACTGATTGGTCACTGGCAAGTACCTTTCGGCTGTCTTCAGCGTGTCCAGTCCATCGCACCCGCCTATCGCGTAGATCAAACCATCCAGCAAAGTCACACTAATGAAGCTCCTATGTGAATGCATGGGTGCTAATTCTTGCCACGTGTGAATTGCCAGGTCGTACTTGCAGGTAGTGTTGAGGTCGTCATTGCCGTCAGACCCTCCAATCACGTACACAGATCCATTAAGGAACACTGTGCCGTGATGGGCTCTTGGAGTCCAGTCATCATTAGCCACACCCACCCAGCGATCGGTGCGGTTGTCATAGACTTCAATTCTGTTGGTTGTTCTGCCTTGGCTATAGCCACCAATAACCATAAGCACCGCACTGGGCAGCCTTGGAGTGGCTAGACGAGTGGGGGGCAGGGAGGCATTGTGCCTCCTAGCTCTTTCATCCAACATCACCTTTATGATCTTCGCCTCCACAATCTTCCAGTTATGAATGTAGTGGGACAGGTTATATCTAATCATGCACTGAGTGAAGTAATCAACAGGGATCAGACCCAGACGGACTTTTAGTAGGAGGTCGGCCAAGTAGTGGTTCCTTTCCTCAGGAGCATGTAAAATCCATCTGATGACTGCCACTAACACGGTGGTCTCCTCCTTCACGTTCAGCCGATCATCATCAATGACTGAACACAGGTCTTCCCTGGAGAGCTGGAAGAACTCTTCAGAGCTGGTCACCACCTCTTCGAAATGCTTCAGGACGTATAAGAAGGCTTGTTTCCTCAGCTGGGGGTAGTAGTACTTGTTTGAGATACCCCATACAGTGATGCAGTTACTGGGGGACATTTGCTCCTTCATGACCTGACAGCAGACTTCGGTAATGCCGCTCACATCTAAGTAGTCAGCAGCTATAAAGAGCTCCTGGAGGTTTTCCTGGGTGATGTGCACCACCCTGGTGTAGCAGTAGTCCAGGATAATCTTCATGATATCAGCTGACACATTGGAGATCTCAAACACCTGGCAGTCAGGGCTGGACCTGTCAGTGAAGAGGCTTTTAAAGTATGTGCTGCAGCTACACAGAACCAGTTTGTGTGCTGGGAATTGCACGCCGGCCACGTTGAGCAAAGCATCGCACAACTTCTGCTCCCTCCTCAATTCCTCGAACACAGTGTTCATGTTTGGTTTTGTATTTGAAAATGGATATCTTTGCACAGAGACATGTCTGTCGCTCTTGCTAACTGTGATCGTTTCCATCTCTGTCCTTTTATGTTACGTGCCGTAGATCTGAACTCTCTTCTCAAATGTTCTGCTGCTGAAAGCGAGAACAACCCACATTCTCTGCTTCTTTGAGCTTTGACACATTAAAGCTTTGTAGTGTCTTTAAGTTCTGTTGCTGCAATCTGATTGGTGGAATTCCGATTCTAGAATTCTATATACAATAATTCAAAGTACGGGCGTATTTTGCCCCGCTGGTGGAGCTCTTGTTAAAATCTCTATTTATGAACGCTTTGTTTACCATATTGATCGTTGTCTTCTAACTCTGCTGTGAAGTATTATTTCTTTTTATACGCCCGTTTCAATACGGGACGTATTATGGTATGGCGCTGTCCGTCCGTCTGTCTGTCTGTCTGTCCGTCCGTCCGTCCGTCCGTCCGTCTGTGGACACTTCAAAGCTTTGAAGTCTTTGAAGCTTTGTCTTCATGAAGAGGCAAATTCCGATTCTAGAATGTGATGATGTCATACTCATACTCCTACTGCAAGAGCCAGATTTCCCTATTGATTATCCGTCCGTCTGTCTGTCTGTCTGTCCGTCTGTCTGTGGACAATTTCTTGTCCGCGCTCTAACTCGACAACCGTCTCACCTAGGAATGTCAAACTTCCAAACTGCACCAACAATTCATCTTTAACTAGGTTTGACAAATTCTAACTTAATTCTATATACAATAATTCAAAGTACGGGCGTATTTTGCCCCGCTGGAGGAGCTCTTGTTTCTATTGCTGTGGAGTCTGTGAAAAGCACCAAGTTCCTGAGGGTGCAGGACACCGGGCAGATGGTTCCACAGATCCAGAGCACCACCACAGACCAAGAAAAGGTCCTCACCAAGACTGAGGGGGGACCACAGACGAAGGAGCCTCAGCCTGAGAACAGACAGGTGTTTGTCACACGCACCAGGATCGTCCTCAACCCACGACAACAGGCACTGCAGAAGGAAACATGCCAATATGAAAATGTACAGACTCGTGCAATGAAGGAGGAGCATGGACAGTCTGTGGAGGAGGCTTCGAAACCTCAGGCAGAGCCCCAGCAGATGGTTCCACAGATCCGGAGCACCACAACTGAACAAGAAAAGGTCCTCACCAAGACTGAGGAGGTCTCAGGACAAGCTCTGGACCTAAAGGAGCAGGAGACAGCCGCTCTGCAGAACGAACTGACAGAGGAGAAGAAGAGGAGTGGAGTTCTGCAGGAAGAGCTGAACAAACTGCAGGAGGAGATGCAACTTCTGAGGAGGTCTGCAGAGTCGGAGAAGGTCCAGGGTCAAATGAGGCTGGAGGAGCTGTACAAGGAGGTCACTGTTCTGCAGCATGAGCTGGGAGAGGAGCAATGGAGGTACCAGCAGCTGCAGGAGGAAGTGACGCTCTACCAAGAAAAAAATCTGAGCCTGGTAGAAGATCTGAGACAAGTGGTCAGAGAAGTGGAAGAAAAAATGATGATATGCATACAGGAGAAAGAAGAACTAAAGAGGTCTGCTGAAAATGCAAGAGTCCAGACTAAAAACAGGCTGGAGGAGCTGCAAGATTTTATCAGCCAAACAGAGGAGATACAGAAGCGCATGAGTCTCGTCCAGAAGTTTTTCTGGATGAGACTCATGCAATGAAGGAGGAGTACAGACAGTCTGTGGAGGAGGCTCAGAAAAGTGTGGAGGAACTGAGGAAGGAGCTTCACCTGAAGGCTCTAAACAGCACTCGCCTGGAGAGAGAGGTGGAGGAGGCCAAGGAGATGCTGGAGGAGCAGAGGTGCAAACACCAGGTGGAGCTACAGAGCCTGAGGGCAGCTCTGGACATGAAGAACCATCTAAAGACAGAGCAGAGGTCTGAGGAGCAGAAACCTCAGGCAGAGCCCGGGCAGATGGTTCCACAGATCCAGAGCACCACCACAGACCAAGAAAAAGTCCTCACCAAGACTGAGGGGGGACCACAGATGAAGGAGCCTCAGCCTGAGAACAGACAGGCGGTCATCAGACGCAGCAGGATCGTCCTCAACCCACAAAACAAGGCACTGCAGAAGGAAATCTGCTGCTCTGAAAATGTACAGGAGGATCTGAAGGAAGTTATCAGCCAAACAGAGGCGAAAAATAAAGTTCTTCATGAGACTCATACAGTGAAGGGGAGAACAGACAGTCTGTGGAGGAGGCTCGAAACCTCAGGCAGAGCCCCAGCAGATGGTTCCACAGATCCGGAGCACCACAACTGAACAAGAAAAGGTCCTCACCAAGACTGAGGGGGACCACAGGCACGAAGAGAGCCTCAGCCTGAGAACAGAGAGGTGTTTGTCACACGCACCAGGATCGTCCTCAACCCCAAAAACTAGGCTCCTAACGCCTGCCAACTACCTGTGCACCTGCATTACAAAAAAAACAAGAGCTCCTCCAGCGGGGCAAAATACGCCCGTACTTTGAATTATTGTCTATAGAATTAAGTTAGAATTTGTCAAACCTGGTTAAAGATGAATTGTTGGTGCAGTTTGGAAGTTTGACATTCCTAGGTGAGACGGTTGTCGAGTTAGAGCGCGGACAAGAAATTGTCCACAGACAGACGGACAGACGGACAGACGGACGGACGGACGGACGGACAGCGCCATACCATAATACTTATTACAACGGGCGTATAAAAAAAAAAAAAAAAAATCTCTTCTGTATGATGCTTTATTGTAGTATTAGGGGGGTGTGATCATTCAGTTTTGTCACAATTTGATTTTGATTTTATTTCAATTTTTCTCTGGCCCCAGAAGAACAAAAACCTTTTTATACGCCCGTGATAAAACGGGACGTATTATGGTATGGCGCTGTCCGTCCGTCCGTCTGTCCATCCGTCTGTGGACACTTCAAAGCTTTGTAGTGTCTTTAAGTTCTGTTGCTGCAATCTGATTGGTGGAATTACGATTCTAGAATGTGATGATGTCATACTCATACTCCTACTGCAAGAGCCAGATTTCCCTATTGATTATCCGTCCGTCTGTCTGTCCGTCTGTCCATCTGTCTGTGGACAATTTCTTGTCCGCGCTCTAACTCGACAACCGTCTCACCTAGGAATGTCAAACTTCCAAACTGCACCAACAATTCATCTTTAACTAGGTTTGACAAATTCTAACTTAATTCTATATACAATAATTCAAAGTACGGGCGTATTTTGCCCCGCTGGCGGAGCTCTTGTTTCTATTGCTGTGGAGTCTGTGAAAAGCACCAAGTTCCTGAGGGTGCAGGTCACTAATGCCCTCACTTTCAGTCAAATGTGTTTTCATATAAGGGCAGTGTTCTGTGGAACAGTCGACCACCCGCAGTTAGAGACTCCCCCAGCTTCACTACTTTTAAAGGCCACTTAAAGACATGGCTCAGGTCAACACAGGCGTGTGATCATGTACAATAGTTTATAATGGGCAATATACTATTAATTCATTAATTATTTATTAATATTTTACTTACGGGCAATATGCAATATACTAATGAATTTTACCTTTGAGGGCACATGCAATATATTGTAGAATAACACTTTATAAGCCGGGTTATTTAGCCATTTCACCTGCATTTTATCTTTTCTTGTCTTATCTATGTGTGATAAAGAAGTTTGATTTGAACTGAATACAGTGAAATTAAAACACAGAAGATGAGTGTAATTTGGGGCCGTGTTTGCTGTCAGTTAAATGAAATGGATTGGAAAGAGAAAACTTTGGTCCAAAAAAAGTAAACATTTTGAGATTGTTACAGAGACTTAAAAACTTAAAGTGCTGGTTATAGGCAAGTAAAAACTTCAAATTTTGCTGATTTCTTATTGGGTTTGTACGTGATTTTTGCCATGTATTTGAACAAACAAACATCGTCTTTCAATTTTGTGTACATTTAAATTATTCTTTAAACATAAACAAGAGCTCCGCCAGCGGGGCAAAATACGCCCGTACTTTGAATTATTGTATATAGAATTCTAGAATCGGAATTCCACCAATCAGATTGCAGCAACAGAACTTAAAGACACTACAGAGCTTTAATGTGTCAAAGCTCAAAGAAGCAGAGAATGTGGGTTGTTCTCGCTTTCAGCAGCAGAACATTTGAGAAGAGAGTTCAGATCTTTCATGAAGACAAAGCTTCAAAGACTTCAAAGCTTTGAAGTGTCCACAGACAGACGTCATTAAAGCCAAACACCTTGTCGGTCATAGCTGTTTCTTGTAGGTTAAACCCTGGTCCTGTATAAGGTCACAATTCACTTGAACTTGACACGAGACGACGCATTTTAGCAAAGCTCCAAAAATGCCATTTTTCAAGAGGAAACCGGCCCCTGAGACTGCCCTGGTGCAGCAACTCAGGGACCAACTGAGACACGGAGAGGAACAGAAGTTCACTCTGCAGAAAGAACTGCAGCAGGAACGAGAGCACAGACCCACTGTGCAAATGGCTCTAGACGTGGCTGCGGACAACTCCTGGTCCCTCGAGCAGAAGCTGGACATGAAAACCACGACCTCAATACTACAGGCTGAGGCTTTGAGGGACAAACAAGGAGAACTGGACATGGCTAAAGCAGAGATCCAGAGACTAGTGCAGGAGAGGACACAATGGAACGCCTACCTCTGTCTGCAAAACACAAAGAACTACAGCCTGCAGGACCAGCTTGAGACCAAGACTGAGATGTTTAAAATGGTGAATGATGCATTGAAGTCCAGCTATGGACAGCTCAAGGTAACCACCACCAGGCTGGAGGCTAAAGTGTCCACGGCCCAACAGAACCTGGAGGTCTCAGGACGAGCTCTGGACCTAAAGGAGCAGGAGACAGCCGCTCTGCAGAACGAACTGACAGAGGAGAAGAAGAGGAGTGGAGTTCTGCAGGAAGAGCTGAACAAACTGCAGGAGGAGATGCAACTTCTGAGGAGGTCTGCAGAGGGTCAAATGAGGCTGGAGGAGCTGAACAAGGAGGTCACTGTTCTGCAGCATGAGCTGGGAGAGCAGAGGTGCAAACACCAGGTGGAGCTACAGAGCCTGAGGGCAGCTCTGGACATGAAGAACCATCTAAAGACAGAGCAGAGGTCTGAGGAGCAGAAACCTCAGGCAGAGCCCGGGCAGATGGTTCCACAGATCCAGAGCACCACCACAGACCAAGAAAAGGTCCTCACCAAGACTGAGGGGGGACCACAGACGAAGGAGCCTCAGCCTGAGAACAGACAGGTGTTTGTCACACGCACCAGGATCGTCCTCAACCCACGACAACAGGCACTGCAGAAGGAAACATGCCAATATGAAAATGTACAGACTCGTGCAATGAAGGAGGAGCATGGACAGTCTGTGGAGGAGGCTTCGAAACCTCAGGCAGAGCCCCAGCAGATGGTTCCACAGATCCGGAGCACCACAACTGAACAAGAAAAGGTCCTCACCAAGACTGAGGAGGTCTCAGGACAAGCTCTGGACCTAAAGGAGCAGGAGACAGCCGCTCTGCAGAACGAACTGACAGAGGAGAAGAAGAGGAGTGGAGTTCTGCAGGAAGAGCTGAACAAACTGCAGGAGGAGATGCAACTTCTGAGGAGGTCTGCAGAGTCGGAGAAGGTCCAGGGTCAAATGAGGCTGGAGGAGCTGTACAAGGAGGTCACTGTTCTGCAGCATGAGCTGGGAGAGGAGCAATGGAGGTACCAGCAGCTGCAGGAGGAAGTGACGCTCTACCAAGAAAAAAATCTGAGCCTGGTAGAAGATCTGAGACAAGTGGTCAGAGAAGTGGAAGAAAAAATGATGATATGCATACAGGAGAAAGAAGAACTAAAGAGGTCTGCTGAAAATGCAAGAGTCCAGATTAAAAACAGGCTGGAGGAGCTGCAAGATTTTATCAGCCAAACAGAGGAGATACAGAAGTGCATGAGTCTCGTCCAGAAGTTTTTCTGGACGAGACTCATGCAATGAAGGAGGAGTACAGACAGTCTGTGGAGGAGGCTCAGAAAAGTGTGGAGGAACTGAGGAAGGAGCTTCACCTGAAGGCTCTAAACAGCACTCGCCTGGAGAGAGAGGTGGAGGAGGCCAAGGAGATGCTGGAGGAGCAGAGGTGCAAACACCAGGTGGAGCTACAGAGCCTGAGGGCAGCTCTGGACATGAAGAACCATCTAAAGACAGAGCAGAGGTCTGAGGAGCAGAAACCTCAGGCAGAGCCCGGGCAGATGGTTCCACAGATCCAGAGCACCACCACAGACCAAGAAAAAGTCCTCACCAAGACTGAGGGGGGACCACAGATGAAGGAGCCTCAGCCTGAGAACAGACAGGCGGTCATCAGACGCAGCAGGATCGTCCTCAACCCACAAAACAAGGCACTGCAGAAGGAAATCTGCTGCTCTGAAAATGTACAGGAGGATCTGAAGGAAGTTATCAGCCAAACAGAGGCGAAAAATAAAGTTCTTCATGAGACTCATACAGTGAAGGGGGAGAACAGACAGTCTGTGGAGGAGGCTCCGAAACCTCAGGCAGAGCCCCAGCAGATGGTTCCACAGATCCGGAGCACCACAACTGAACAAGAAAAGGTCCTCACCAAGACTGAGGGGGGACCACAGACGAAGGAGCCTCAGCCTGAGAACAGACAGGTGTTTGTCACACGCACCAGGATCGTCCTCAACCCCAAAAACTAGGCTCCTAACGCCTGCCAACTACCTGTGCACCTGCATTACAAAAAAAACAAGAGCTCCTCCAGCGGGGCAAAATACGCCCGTACTTTGAATTATTGTCTATAGAATTAAGTTAGAATTTGTCAAACCTAGTTAAAGATGAATTGTTGGTGCAGTTTGGAAGTTTGACATTCCTAGGTGAGACGGTTGTCGAGTTAGAGCGCGGACAAGAAATTGTCCACAGACAGACGGACAGACGGACAGACGGACGGACGGACGGACAGCGCCATACCATAATACTTATTACAACGGGCGTATAAAAAAAAAAAAAAAAATCTCTTCTGTATGATGCTTTATTGTAGTATTAGGGGGTGTGATCATTCAGTTTTGTCACAATTTGATTTTGATTTTATTTCAATTTTTCTCTGGCCCCAGAAGAACAAAAACCTTTTTATACGCCCGTGATAAAACGGGACGTATTATGGTATGGCGCTGTCCGTCCGTCCGTCTGTCCATCCGTCTGTGGACACTTCAAAGCTTTGTAGTGTCTTTAAGATCTGTTGCTGCAATCTGATTGGTGGAATTACGATTCTAGAATGTGATGATGTCATACTCATACTCCTACTGCAAGAGCCAGATTTCCCTATTGATTATCCATCCGTCTGTCTGTCCGTCTGTCTGTGGACAATTTCTTGTCCGCGCTCTAACTCGACAACCGTCTCACCTAGGAATGTCAAACTTCCAAACTGCACCAACAATTCATCTTTAACCAGGTTTGACAAATTCTAACTTAATTCTATATACAATAATTCAAAGTACGGGCGTATTTTGCCCCGCTGGAGGAGCTCTTGTTTCTATTGCTGTGGAGTCTGTGAAAAGCACCAAGTTCCTGAGGGTGCAGGTCACTAATGCCCTCACTTTCAGTCAAAATGTGTTTTCATATAAGGGCAGTGTTCTGTGGAACAGTCGACCACCCGCAGTTAGAGACTCCCCCAGCTTCACTACTTTTAAAGGCCACTTAAAGACATGGCTCAGGTCAACACAGGCGTGTGATCATGTACAATAGTTTATAATGGGCAATGGGCCAAAGTCCAAGGATAACTGGAACGCAGCATGAGAAGAAAGACCTATTCATTGACGTAGGACTGAGAGTCAAACTGCTGCGAAACATCAAATCATGTTGAATGCACATTTTTCCCTTCATTTCTAAATTGCCCCGTTTACATGAGACTTTTGAATCTGAAAAATAATTAATTAATTGGAATTAAAGTTAATTCCAATTTTAAAAAGACCATGTAAACACTTAATTCCTAATGTTTATTCATATTTAAACTTAATTCTGAATTAAGTGGGTGGTTTATTCCGTTCTTAAATCCGATTGAAATTATTCCTTGATCATGTAAACGTTTATTCGTATACGATACCATTAGTCTTGAAGGGTAAAAAAAAAAAAACACAGAAAAAACTGATATCACTGCAAAGAATCAATTATATTATATATAAAGTTTTGTTTTTTTTACCCCTGCCCATCCACTTCCACACACTGATACAGGCACATAAATATAGTCGATCCATACAGGGCGGCACGATATGGGAGCTCTGCACTTCTAGTTTACATACAAGACAATGCCATGTTATTATTATTTGTGAAATGTGGAGCAATACTTCAGATACAGGATTTTTAAAGCATAAATGAGGCGATAAAGACCACAGGAAGTAGAGTCACTGTCGCTAATCTGCAGCTTCATCCAAATCCGTGCACTGGATGTAAACCAACACACGTGTTACTTTCATCTTTTTACTTTCAAGGAACGCTTCAAACTGGATTAATAGTGCGGTTTTGTGGACTGGATGTGGTTATTCGTGGAGGTCAAATTCTATCGATAATGTGGGTGAGATGCTGCACTTTAAATTTGGCGAGAAGTGAGTAATAAAGTCTTGTCAGTTGATTGTATTTTTATTTAGGCCGCATGGTGTTCCCCGCCTGACAAAATGAACGAAGCACAAAGATGCACGCAGCCTCCATTTTAGATTAGATATTTCCCCGAAGGCTGACCTATGCTCTTTTTTTTAAAACGCACGACTGTTTCCCACTGTCTGATCTCCTCTGTGGCCGAAGTATTCGCTGATCAAGATCTTTGCACCGGCCCAGGATCATGAGATTGACTTATGATCCCGTATATCATCAGGCAATCTTAAGATATGTGGGAGCGCAAAGTCTAATAGGCTAAAACATTAATATTATTCATGTCGGAAAAGCAGAATGTTTGAAAAATTGTAAAATAGAGCAAAAATGTTGGAGCAGTGGGACGCTTGAAAAATAATGTTTATGCCGCTACTCCTACAATTAGACGTCAGTGTCTAAACCAGTGGTTCTTAACCTTTTTGGAGGTACTGAACCCCACTAGTTTCATCTGCGCATTCACCGAACCTTCTTAATTGGAAAAATAAAATGTTTTTCTCAAATTCAAACAGGTATATATATTTTATTGGTGCACACATGTGAATCCATATTGCACATATTGGTACGACCACTTTGTTTTTTTGCTCGACATAGTTAGTCTGAAGGTAAAATATTAAGAAAGAAATGACAGGACACCATCACCACAGTCACAGACTATTGCACGCACAAAATTTCCTGCAGCTGATAACGGCCAAACGGGGCGTGTCGTCACCAATCACCAATCATGGACGTGTATCATGACCCCTGAACCCCTGGGGGTCAATCGAACCCTGGTTAAGAACCGCTGGTCTAAATAGCGACATGGAGGAATAGCAGCGTGTAACCACAAGACACAACTAAAATCTTTAAAGTTCCAATACTGAATCATGAGCTTTTATCCAGAGTTGTGTTAAATGAAACAAAACACAACTCATGGTCTGTTTGTGACGAGGAAACATAACTAGGGCTGTCAGTTTGACATGTTAATTTGATTAATTAATTACACTTACAACAAGAGCTCCTCCAGCGGGGCAAAATACGCCCGTACTTTGAATTATTGTATATAGAATTAAGTTAGAATTTGTCAAACCTAGTTAAAGATGAATTGTTGGTGCAGTTTGGAAGTTTGACATTCCTAGGTGAGACGGTTGTCGAGTTAGAGCGCGGAAAAGAAATTGTCCACAGACAGACGGACAGACGGACAGACAGACGGATGGATAATCAATAGGGAAATCTGGCTCTTGCAGTAGGAGTATGAGTATGACATCATCACATTCTAGAATCGGAATTCCACCAATCAGATTGCAGCAACAGAACTTAAAGACACTACAAAGCTTTGAAGTGTCCACAGACGGATGGACGGACAGACGGACGGACGGACGGACAGCGCCATACCATAATACGTCCCGTCTTATTACAACGGGCGTATAAAAATTAATGCAATTAATCATGAGTGGCAATTCAGCGTGCGAGCATTTTAAATCTGGTCCATTGAACGACCTGTAGGACACTTTACAGTGACACATCACTTCATCCCACTTTGGCCACACAGAAGCACAGCCTGAACACACTGACCAACCTAGAGTGGGACAAACTACACTAAGCTGGAGGTCGTTCTTCAACCCTGCAGGTATGTCCTCCTCTCTCTCTCACACCTCACCTTGTGCTCTTCCCCTGGTTAGCACTCATGCCTCACAACAAGAAGGTTCTGTGTTAGATCCCCAGGTCGCCGGGGCCTTTCTGTGTGGAGTTTGCATGTTCTCCCCGTGATGGGTTTCCTCCGGGCTCCGGTTTCCCCCATCAAGCCAAAACATGCACTGTAGGTGTGAAAGTGAAGTGTGCGTGAGTGCTGGTGGTCGGACGGACCGTTGGCGCCGTTGGTTTGGCAGCTGCTCTGTAAATAATGCTCTGTAAAGCGTCTTTGGGGACATGTGTCTGTGAAAAGTGCTATAGAAATAAAGTTACCCCACCCCCACCCCCTCCCTCCCATACACTTCTCTCACGCACACGTCTATAATGATGTGAGTTCATTATTGCCGTGTTATTGTTCCACTGCAGATCTGTGACTGAGCTGCTTGGAGGCTTTTCATTTCATCTGTGGTGTTTCCGCCCTCTGCCATCTGAGCCGTGTCATAGATCCCACTGATGAGGATCCAGGACATATGATAAAGTTCAAAACCACCTTTTCAAAGGACCTAGACGCATGCAAAGCCACCATCAACAGCAGACGGCTGAAGGCGGCTACAGCCCTTGACCCTCGATTCAAGGACTTGACGAGCACACACAAGAGTGAGAGTGAGGTGTGTGTGAGTGAGAAGACCAGTGTTCTACAAGTGCTGGGTTGAGGAGATGCAGCGAGGATCAGAAGCAGGACCTGCTGCTCCTGAACCCACAGAGGATGAGCCAGCAGCAAAGAGCCTCCTCCTGCTGTGTTCTTCAGACTCCGACTCGGACGAGGAGGAGCCTCTAGCCCAGTACACACTGGAGTGGCACTGGAGCAGCAGAAAGTGTGTCCTATGTGACAGGCCTAGGTTCTTGATGTTGCCTTATTTATTTATATTTAGAGACATGTTACACTTCTATTAGTCATTTTGAACTGCTGTATTAATCAGCTTTAGTGTTCATATTGAATGGGTTTTGCTTAAGCCCCTAGTTGAGACTTTTATTTCTGAATTTTACCTGTATCTGTAATGCATTTTCGAGTAATGTACCTGGTCAAATTGGTTTGCTGGGATGTGCTTGACCTCTTTCTTTTTAATTACATTTATGAAACACACTTCACCAATAAAAATGTGGATTTCAGATCTTCTCTTCTTAGTGAATTCAATTGATTAGTGAAGGACTACAATTTTGTAAGAATTCAAATTCTTTATTTGGGAACCTTTAGCAGATATGAGATTAAAATTAATTAGATGAATTAATTACAAATCAATTTGATTATTTTTTTATCGCCTGGCAGCACTAAACACAACATTGATGAGAAAGCAGCATAATATGAGACATTTAAATATAATGATGGTGATTATTTTTTAGTCTTCAAAGCCATAACGGCTTGTATGCACTTCAAATGATATTTTTCAATAAATGTTCTTAATATAAATCACGACAAAGACTGCCCACAGCGACACCCAACAGGGCCTAAAGTAGACAAAAAACACACAAAAGTCTTTGATTGAAGTACTGAACATGCTAAATGAGAAGGATTTACCATTGTAAAACCAGATAAAAGAAATATGCAAAGCAATGGCATTGACCTACATTGCTTCTGTTGAGAAAATGGACCACCCAGCGCTACCAAGCAACAGAAATCCTTCAAAGTGGATCCATGCTTTTTGTAAGGGATGAAAACTGCACCAAAATGACCCCAGGCTGAATTTTAAACTGTAAAGGCAGATCAAGGAGTAGATAAAACTAAACAGGAGTTCATAAAGGTTAGGGCATAGTTTATAGTTCCTGCAGGGAAATCTTCTCTGCATCTGACCTGTTCTTCAGTGACTGGGGCAAAGGGTGACGCAGAGCAACACGGGGACACATCTCCAGATCTTGAGCCTTAGACTTTTATGAATCAATGTTAATTATAACTATTATTATTATTAGATTAATAGCTTGAAGGGATAGTTTGTGTTTTTTGACATGAATCTGTTCGTCTCCGTCAGCAGAGTCGCATCAGCACTGACTTACCTCCCGACAGCGTCTGAGCCCAGTTCTTCCCCGTTTCGGTGCTGATGAAAGTGTCCGGAAAGTTGGCTGGAGTCATGAAAATAAAGAGTTTTTCATCTTCTTGTACAATATGTCTCTAAGCTCACATCACTGCGCTGCCGCCAGGTGACAGTCGCGCACAAATCCAACACTTTTTATACGCCCGTTGTGTAAGACGGGACGTATTATGGTATGGCGCTGTCCGTCCGTCCGTCTGTCCGTCCGTCCATCCGTCTGTGGACACTTCAAAGCTTTGAAGTCTTTGAAGCTTTGTCTTCATGAAAGATCTGAACTCTCTTCTCAAATGTTCTGCTGCTGAAAGCGAGAACAACCCACATTCTCTGCTTCTTTGAGCTTTGACACATTAAAGCTTTGTAGTGTCTTTAAGTTCTGTTGCTGCAATCTGATTGGTGGAATTCCGATTCTAGAATTCTATATACAATAATTCAAAGTACGGGCGTATTTTGCCCCGCTGGAGGGGCTCTTGTTTCAGTAGTTCGTCAGTGTTTCCGTGCTCAGACCAATGACTGCTATAGAGCTAACGTGAAGCAACAGCCATAAGTATATAAGCCTGCATAAGCTATAGAAGAATATATATAACAAGAGCTCCGCCAGCGGGGCAAAATACGCCCGTACTTTGAATTATTGTATATAGAATTAAGTTAGAATTTGTCAAACCTAGTTAAAGATGAATTGTTGGTGCAGTTTGGAAGATTCTAATACTGGCGTTCTATGGCACATACCGGTAAGCACAATAAGGCAGTTCACTACCAATATAACAAGTGTGAAAAAACCTGAAGTCACATAAAATTGATACCACTGACCTACAGCATGGATCGATACAAAAATATACAATAAAATACACAAATACAGTATACCTTATATATATATCGGCGCATGTCCCACATGTTTTGCCTCTTCATGAAGACAAAGCTTCAAAGACTTCAAAGCTTTGAAGTTTGAAATTGTCCACAGACAGACGGACTGACGGACGGACGGACAGCGCCATACCATAATACGTCCCGTCTTACACAACGGGCGTATAAAAATGGTTTGGACTTGTGATTCTCCAGGCTGTCAGCCCTCTGTCCCTCCTGTTTCTCTCTCTGCTGTTCTGACTCCATCCGCTGAATTTGGGCATCAGTATATTCGGGTTCATAAAGATCTCCCCCTGGCTCTGTGCTAAAGCCCAGGTCTTCATCGTCGCTGTCGTCGTCACACACGTTGTCGTGAACTTTCAGAGCAGGAAACAGTGAAACAGGCGCGGAGTGATACGACCGGAGAGAAAATAGTACCAAGAGATTATGAGCTCTGACTTTTTCGTGGACAACGGTTTTGTCACATATTGTTTTGAGAAGAAAAACACTTTATTTTCATGACTCCAGCCAACTTGCCGGACACTTTCATCAGCACCGAAACTGGGGAAGAACTCGGCTCACCGGACGCTGCCGGGAGGTCAGTCAGTGTTGATGCACGACAGCTGACGGGGACGTACAGATTCATGTCAAAAAACCCAAACTATCCCTTTAATTCTCCTGCGTGCACTTTCAGACTACAGTTTGCATCAAATACAGCACTTACAGCAGTTTCATGAAGCTTTATGGAGCACTTTATTGGTCAGTTTTTTACCTTTATTTGGCAATGGCAGTGGATCCAGTTAGATGACATGAGACTTTTGGCTGCTTTACAATGATAGGATTTACATATTGGATTTGTTTTTGAGTGGATGCAGCTGGACTGAACTTCTGCCTTTCACACATCACACATATAATACAGAGTAAGTGCGCTTTTCAGAGACACCATCCATCTTCTTTCAAGCAGAATTTTCTCTCTCTCTCCTTTATGAACGAGTCTCCAGAATGGGGATAACACACTGGGACACTGAGGGCTTGCATCAAATCATAGTTCCTAGCTCCTAACTCCTCAACCATAAGCGTCCTAGGCAGCGAGAAGGAGCTTCAGCTGAGTTCGGGCCCATCCTAACCAGCGCCGGGAACAACGGAGACGCCACGTGACCCTGCAGCTTGTTTAATAAAAAACAATACCCACAAAACAGACTACGATAAACGCTCCTCATTCTCCTTCACTGCTAATTTCATCATAACAGTGCACATAAATGACCCGAGTGTTTGACCATGAGAGATGATGCTGCTGTCGAATAAACACCGACCAACATCTCGACACACAGGCCCAGGCACAGAAGAGAATAAATAGACTCTCCCGACTCACCATCAGCTGCAGCATCTGCTCTGTTCTCTGCTCCGTCCTTTGTCCCGGCAAATATTCTACCAAATCCTGTTCTTTAGTCCGTTTGTGGCGGAGCGGAGCGTGCACATCAGTGGAGTTTATGCAAATGAGCCATATGTCTTTTGCTTCTATAAACTTTAACAGTGTGCACAGATCTCCTCTAAGTATAAGTGAAATTGTTTGACATTATACAAAATAAATACTTGGATATAAACTTGAACTTTATATAACCAGCTTCATGTGCTTTACCTGTAGACTACAGAATGACATAATTCTGTAGTCGTCACGCAGCGAATGACGTATAATGATGCCGGAAATATGTTCAGAAAACCGTAACTCTTCAATTTTTCAAAAGTGCAGTAAGTCTCTATCTTTTATGGTTATATACAGTAATTATGCACAGTTATAAAACATATTCCTGATGCAGGTTAAGGTCAAAATATTAACTAAACTAAACTAAGCTAAACTAAAGAGCTGGATCGTAATTCCCTCATGATTTCTGGCCCTTCTTATTGCAATGATGATGTACTCTGTCCCAGTCGAATGTGGAATTGGCACAAGGACCGTTTTAGCGAAGGCATAATTCAGACTCATTACCCGTGGTGTGTGGGCCGGCACTTGAATCAGCCGCGCCACTGTCGCCCCACATAATTACGTTACTGTGCATGTGATAATCTGCGTGAAGATGAGGCATACGGCGCGGACACATTCACAGATTTAATATTGATGTGGTCTGAAAAATGACCCGACTGATCTGCGGTGAAATATCGTAATCATTTTTGATGTACGTGTGTATGTATGAAGGGTTTTTAGCATGTTCCTACTTTCATGACAGCTTTCCCCTGGTGCCGGGGACGTGCAGTTCTGGACGACACACCAGACGCGCGTTAGAAGAGGTTTCGTAAGCCTATAGCTACTACGTACTGTCTAATATCGAAAGACTATTACCTTTTAATTGATACTTTGCAGCTGATCAACATTCCTTGAGGGTGTGAAGTGAACTGAACGCACTAGGAATAGGGACGGGCATTCGATTAAATCTTCTTAATCGATCATCGGGAAAATTAACGATCGATTTTTGATTAATCATTAACATTTTATATTAAAATTATCATCACAATTATTACTGTTACTAATCTGCATAAATAAACTCAACTTTACAGCATATAAACCATCACCACCCCAGAGCCACATCAGTGTGAGATCAGAATGTGTTTAATGCAGCTTTGGCACATTTGTTTACGTCTTACAGCAACAAAACTTAAAACATCATGGCTCATTTGCATAAACAGTAAGTGAAAAAAGCAGCTCTTTCCTTGGGCTGATGTGGTTCCGCTTCAGTTGGACTAAACAACACTCAGTGGAATAGGAGTGTTTTTTCTGTGGCAGACGGATGTGCGAAACCGGGATACTCGAAAAAAAAAAAAAAAACGCTCATACCCGGGATACTGATGTGCAGGTAAACACACACTGAGGAATATAGGGATCTCCAAGGAGCCAGAGCGGAGATGTGGGACTGTGCGGCTCCAGTGTTTGTGCTGTGAGACGCAGCCTCGACTCCTGACGCTACAGACACCTACATTCAGTTTATCGATTAAAATGATCAACGAAATTCTTAATGCTCAATTATCGATTCATCGACTAATCATGCCCATCCCTAGTTAGAAACTCTATTTTAACACAATCTGACCAGAAAGAGCGGACTTATCTGGACCTACAACACCTAAAAACACCTAAACAGGACCATGAACACTCTTGATCACCAGCCCATGGAAATGTGTTGTTTAAATCTTTCTTAACAATTTTTTTTCCAGTGTTTGCGAATGTTTACATCTCTAATAACCTTTCTGCATCTCAATATACAGTAGAAAGGTTGGATGCTTTGCTCACCAGTGGAGTACCTCTTGTATAACCACATGACGTCACGAGGTGGAACAGTGTTTTCTGATTGAGAGAAGAACTCTAAATACGCAGGATTTGTGCACTAAACATGTCCAAATGATGAGGAAACAACATTCTAACCATCCATCCATTTTCTTCTGCTTATCCGGGGACAGTACCCTAAGCAGGGACTCCCAGACTTCCTTCACCCCCAGACACTTCCTGCCTCTCCCGTGTGACTGAGCTCCTCACCCTATCTCTCCGGAGGAAACTCATTTCTTCGCTTGTATCTGTTATCTGGTCCTTTTGGTCGTTCCCCTGAGCTCAGGGCCACAGGTGAGGGGAGGAACATGACTGAGGTGAATCCAGAGCTTTGCCTTTGGGGTCAGCTCCTCTTCACCACAACGGCCGATACAGCCCCCAACAGAACAACAGAGATTATCCCATGATTGAGTGAGTTTATACTGTGTTCATACAGGTAAAAAAGGCACAGAAAACAAACCTGTCCCAGGCTTGTGTTGTCTAATTCCATGGACACAGATGTTTCATTAGCTTCAACAGACAAGCTTTATTAGCCAGTTCGGAGGCTAAACTACACTTTAGACTTTATTGTCCCAGAGGGAAAATTCATTTTCACGCACACGGAGCTCATTTGACACACAGTGACAACACAACACAACAGATAGACACACAATAGGCATTACAGTGCACTCATCCGGGTCAACCGTTCAAAAACGTGATGGCCGAGGGGATCAGACTTCAGCCAGAGCCTGATCCTGCACCTGAGCCGCCCTGTACCTCCGTCCTGAGGGCCGAGGGCTGAAGTGACCCTGTAGTGGATGAGTGGGGTCCTGTTCTACGGTAAGTGCAGTGTGTCCAATGGCCCTGTTTTTAAGATCTGCAGGTTGGGTGTGGGGAGTCCTGCTGTGTATGAGCTGCACTAATTCACTTACACAGAAAAACAGGAGCTGGTCAGCATTTTTTTGAATTGCATTTCCAGGCTTATTGCAGATTGATGCCAGGGCTTTATTCTGTTGGCTAAAGTTAATCAGCAGACTAACAATTAGGCTCGATTATAACACGTTTGCAGTTAACAGGTTTGTATTGTGTTACAGCTCAATAGTATCAACCTGTTATGGGCACGACTTCCTCCCTCGGTGGTGAAATAACTTCTTATTTCCCTTTTTTATTTTTTGGATGGTGGCATGATTGTTTTGCCTGATTCATCAGCCAGTTTCACTACTTCATGGTCGCTGGAGAGAAATGAAATAGAGCGAACAGCGGAGGGACAATAGTGTGAGCAGCAGCAGCACATGCAGCGCCTGCACTTCCCCAGTTTAGGTAAGGTAATGTAAGGCACTTTTCACAGACACATGTCCCCAAAGACGCTTTACAGAGCAGTATTTTACAGAGCAGTATTTTACAGAGCAGTATTTTACAGAGCAGTATTTTACAGAGCAGTATTTTACAGAGTATTTTACAGAGCAGTATTTTACAGAGCATTATTTTACAGAGCAGTATTTTACAGAGCATTCTTCATCCACCCCAGACCCGGTGGTGGTAAGTTACCAGAATAGCAGCATGTGTAACCCTGTTGTCATATCACTGAATGCATCTCAGAACGTCTAAGAAACAAAATGTGTTAAATTAATACTATAGAGTTTGGTAAAATATCGGAATACATTTATATTTTTGTTTATTAAAATAAAATGGCAAATATCCACAGGGACAATTATGTCTTCCCCAAATATTGGCTGCGACATGTCCGCAACATCCCTATGCAAATCTCCACTCTTGACCGCATCACTGCCGACGCTGCACCGATCCACCTGTCAACCTCACGCTCCATCCTCCCCTCACTGTGAACAAGACCCTGAGATATTGAACTCCTCCACCTGAGGCAGGGACTCCCCACCTGCAGAGGGCGCCACCTTTTTCCAGTCGAGAATCATCGGATTTGGATTGTGTGCACATTTGTATAAAACCACTTCAAACTGAATCAAACTAAATCAAAAATAAACTGAGTTGTGATGTTCCAAGATGATTTTATAACTGTGCACCATTTATGAACAGTCTAAAGCTGATGAAAGGTTATTGAAAGTTTTTCTCCCTTACAGTACGGCTTCAGGCTTATTCAGTTTTTAATCAGCAGTATGTGTTTTACACTCCATGCCTGTGTGGTGGAAAACATTCAACTCTCTGCACTGGGAATTCCAAACTCCACAGTCAAAATGTTCCAGGCTGTGTGTGTTTGGCCCAGTTAAACCTCACGTTTGTGTCCTTTTGATTTCAGTATCACATGTGGTGCCGTGTTTCTCAAAATCTAGCCTAGGTTATTATCTGTTTGACCAGTTTGACTTTAATCTAATGCCTGGGTGAAATCTTTTTTGCTATTTTTTAATCCTGATATAGACGTAGTTTAAACTCAGTTATGTCTAAGTGTGAGCTGTTCATGTTATAATGCTGTTACCTCCTTAAAGGGACAGTTCGGAATTTTAGACACAGGGCCTCATTTCCTTGTGAGTAAAGAGTTGGAGACGTGTGGAGACACTTTTTTTAAAAAAAAAAGTCCATCCAGTCCTTGTATTTAAACACAACTCCAGGTACGTTTCTGAATGTTTTAAATCCAAAAGAGTTGTAACCTGAGTGTGGTTTTCCTGTCCTGATCTCACACTGACCATACACGACACACAGGACACAACTGTCTTTTTTTTTGTTTTGTTTTGTTCTTTTTACCTCAATAGAAATGTTGATTATAGCAATTACAGTTTTAATTTAAAAGAAAATATATTATGGTTTACCGCGCCCACGGTGTCGGCACCATGAGGCTCCCGTACGGCGCATGGACCCTGCCTCTTCCCGTGCACCTCTAAATCAGAACTAAAACAGGACTAAAATAAGGACTAAAACCAGGTCCAAGCCAAGTCTCAAACCAGGACTAAACCAGAACTAAAACCAGTACTAAACCAGGACTAACATGCTCAACCCTTGTTCCTTTACTTTGATGTGAAAAGGCTTTGTCTGTATTTTTTTAATATAATAAATACGGTCACACTTTTTTAACAAGAGCTCCGCCAGCGGGGCAAAATACGCCCGTACTTTGAATTATTGTATATAGAATTAAGTTAGAATTTGTCAAACCTAGTTAAAGATGAATTGTTGGTGCAGTTTGGAAGTTTGACATTCCTAGGTGAGACGGTTGTCGAGTTGTCGAGTGTGGTAAAAGGACAGAGATGGAAGAGATGGAAGATAAAAAGACAGAGATGGAAACGATCACAGTTAGCAAGAGCGACGGGCAGGTTTTCGCAAAGGGTCGGGCCGTGACCTTGACCTTTGACCCTGTGACCTTGAAATCAATAGGGAACATCCTTGACCCATGGGGTGTCCAGCCATGAAGTTTGACATTCCTAGGTGAGACGGGCGTATAAAAAGTGTGAAAAAACCTGAAGTCACATAAAATTGATACCACTGACCTACAGCATGGATCGATACAAAAATATACAATAAAATACACAAATACAGTATACCTTATATATATATCGGCGCATGCCCCACATGTTTTGCCTCTTCATGAAGACAAAGCTTCAAAGACTTCAAAGCTTTGAAGTGTCCACAGATGGACGGACAGCGCCATACCATAATACGTCCCGTTTTATCACGGGCGTATAAAAATAAGCGATATCGGGATCTTATTCTTTGCTTTTAGTTCTTTTCATAATGTTTTATAGAAGTATCGGATCGGGACTCGGTATCAGCAGATCTTCAAAATCAAATGACTCAGACTCGGGGGCAAAAAAACATGATCGGGACGTCCCTAAACCTGAGCTTTTATGTTTGGTACAGAGTTGTGGTGTTGGAGTCGCTGAGCCAGTCGAGCTTTGTGTCGACATGTGTCTTGTACCTGCAGTTGCCTCCAGTGCCGCTCTTTCCCAAACACATTTCACTATTTCAGAGCATCCATGTCTCGTCTGAGTCAGGCCTGAGGAGAAAATAAAACTTCAGACTTCCTCCATCAGCTTCCACGGTGAATGAGCTACAGGAGAATGACCTTGGTAAATGGAGTCAAAGTGGCAATAACTTTTTTTATTACCACATTAAGGCCTGAGTTTTAATGTACGCTGCCTTTGACACTTTTCCAGGTGTGGTCCTGGTTTGGTCTCATTCTGATGTACACTTGCTCAGCTTAAAAGTCTTTTATTACACAAAACTGTCCCTTGTGAGCTTATTATGTTATAATATTGTTACCTCCTTAAAGGGACAGTTCAGAATTTTGGACATAGTTCCTCATTTCTTGGTGATCCAGAGTGTTGGAGACGTGTGGAGACACTTTTTTTTTTAAATCTTCCTCCAGTCCTTGTATTTGCAGAGGTGCTGGTGCTAGGCTAGTGCATGTCAATGTCCATAGTCGTCCTGCCACTAAAAACAGTCTGATCCACTCCACAGACCCGAGGAAAAAGTATTAGAACTCCAGACTGTCCCTGTGAACGTCTGTGTCCACAGAATCATTTTAGAATAGAGTGACCAGACACTGACCCGGGACCTGTGTCCCCCTGTCCCAGCAGATTTATCCAAAACCAGTGATTTGTCCCAGTTTTATCAAGAAATGTCCCAGATGTTCCCATTTTTGACCAATTTGATCCCTACCAACAGTTAAGGGGGGGCATAAATTAAATTTTTTTTAGGTAAAATATAGAAAAGGATGTTTAAAATGACCAAAACACAGAAAATCTGACTATACTGACTCACATGTTAGTCGTAAATAAGTCATGAATGGGTTGAGTGTATAACAATTTTCCTTAATTACATGTTAATTTCACAATTTTATTATTACCGACTACCTCCCACCCTGGTTGTCCCTGTTTTTGATATTGTAAAGATATAAGTAAAACCAACCCCACATTTGAAGGATTTCTGTCTGAGCAGCAGCAGCGAGTTGTACTTCCTGATAGAAAAGTCAGCAGTGGTGGACTTCTAATAGTTTCGCCTCGGGTGCACTGTGGAGTGGGTAAGACTGTTTTTAGTGGCAGGGCGACTGTGCCTGGTCAAAAGGGCACCAAGCAAAGATAAGCAGCCACACTTCTGCTAGCCTGACCAGCCAGTCCCTTCTACATTCTGTTTGAATCCAGGAGGGACTGGAACTTATATAACTTCTTTTACCTGAGATAAATAACAACTTAGTGCTTTGATTGTTGATTCTGCAGAAATTTATGTTGTTTCTCTGTCCGTTATGTAGTTTTTTCCCCATTTTAACATGTAAGCAGCCATGTTTTTGAAGCAAACAGAGCATGATCGGTTAATAAAACTCCAAATCCACTCGTCCTTGTGAGGTTTTGTCAAAGTGTGTGTTTCTGGTTGGTCAGGTTGGGACTGGCATGGCTGATGGGTCAAACGAGAAAGATGGAGGTACAAAGAGTGTTACAAATTCGATGAAGCAGAACCACAACAGCTATTATTTACTTTATTAATATTTATATTATACTTATGCACATTAATCAGCATTTCAAGGCAACATGTAAATTTGCCATCTCAAAGTCTAAATCTAATCTCCATGTGTAGACCTCCTGCAGGTTGTTGGAAATGAGTAGTACAGTTAGACAACAGCAGAAAACAAGGCCAAATGTAAGACTTAATGTGATATTAGGCAGCATTTTGGCTTCAGGCCGAATGACGGGGAGAGACAGCAAAGGTTTGATCAGAACTTCTGCTTCATCTTCAAATATAAAGCTGCTCTTCTGTTTCTGAATGGTTTAGTTGCAGCTACAAAATCATTCTTAATTATTTTGTAGCTGCACCTCTACAGAATATGCCCTCTCCGGGTGGGTGGAGAGTCCCTGCCTCAGGTGGAGGAGTTCAGTATCTCGGGGTCTTGTTCACAGTGAGGGGAGGATGGAGCGTGAGGTTGACAGGTGGATCGGTGCAGCGTCGGCAGTGATGCGGTCGCTGTATCGGCCGTTGTGGTGAAGAGAAGCTGAGCCCAAAGGCAAAGCTCTGGATTTACCTCAGTCACGTTCCTCCCCTCACCTGTGGTCCTGACTCTGGGGAACGACCGAAAGGACGAAATCGCTGATACAAGCGAAGAAATTATTTCCTCCACAGAGTGGCCAGGCCTCCCTTAGAGAGAGGGTGAGGAGCTCGGTCACATGGGAAGAGCTCGGAGTAGAGCTGCTGCTCCTCCATGGCGAGAGGAGCAGCTGAGGGGAAAAGCATCTGTTCCCTCAGGAGGTGTTCATGTCCCACCAGGAGGAGGCCCCGGGGAAGACCCAGGACACACTGGAGGGACGACGTCTCTGGGCCTGGGAACACCTCAGGGTCCAGGAGGAGCTGGAGGAAGTGTCTGGGGTGAAGGAAGTCTGGGAGTCCCTGCTTAAACTAATGCCCCTGCGACCCAGCCCCAGATAAGCAGAAGAAGTTATACTGTAAACCCCGGTAAAATGCTGAGAAGGTTTAACGGCATCAAAATCTGGAAACTGCCAAACCCCAATACAAACACAGGCTGGAGGAAGAGCAGCTAAAATGAATGATTAAAATGCTGATTTTTGTTGTAATATAGTTCTTGAGTGTAGTCACTAAACGATCAGGCATGGCTGAATAATTTTTATTTATGTTTTAATAATAGGATTCAGTGCAAAGTCTTGAAAAAAATTGACATAAATACTGAAATAAGAACCGAAAAGCTACTACAAGATTTACATTTTAGTTTGTACAGATCTAAATTGATTTTATGCTAAATTTGACAGGACATTTTATTGTTTGTGGAGGAATTTATGGTACTTCAAAAACAACAACCTTTGCTATTAACCAATTGCATATTCAAATCTTGCAGCCCTATGATCAGGTTCAACTTTGCAAATTTGCCTTTTGAATATTTCATGGTAAAGTATAATGTAATCAACAGGGTAAAAGCCTCTCGCCCCCATCTCGCAGTGTGTCATCATCACATGCGTCTGAAAACCGCCAGTAGCTCTGCAGATACTCTGGGGATTCTAAATCTCTGTTATTTCTGGAGGTGTTACTTTGCTCGTTCGCACAACGGCGGCAGTGGTGATGACAGGGCATCTGAGCAAAGAGCATTTCAGTCTGCGTGAAATAAAACCAGAGCGATGTATTCAGCACCATCACAGCGAATGGTCTGGACCGCAGCTCCGGGAGGGCACTCAGGGGCAGGGCTCGTGAAGGATGTGCAACTGTGAAACTGTAAACAACTCGTGCAATTACTGTTCCCACTACAGATGCACTGCAGCTAACTAATGCCCAAATGTTTTCACCGCAAATCTATTAAACTCTAAAGCGTTCTCAAGGGCAGCGCGAGAAAGACGTGAAACTACTCTGATATTTCGTGTTCCAAAGTTTGTAAGGAGAATACTTTCTTTGACACATTAGTGCACTCTCTGGACTGAAGCCAGCGCGCGCTAGATTCCGTTATGTTTACTTCACGTTTGAGTCGGTCTTGTTCAGCGCGCATCATTCACCCCAAACACACACCATGAATAAACACATGCTCACCCGAGCCTCTACAGCTGCTCTTTCACCTGAGGCTAAATACACCGTGAAGGCTGCACGCGCTGGTGACGGCCAAAAAAAAAAAAAGAGTTTTGAGCGACACTAACACAGACCCGGGCTCACCTGAGCAGCAGAGGCAGGAGGAGACGTGCCTCGCTGGAGATGATCCGATTTCACCACCTGTTTTAAGCACTCTTTAAGCGCCCATTTAATGCGAGTCAGAATGCGGCCGTCATGTTCACACGGGTTCATGTGCACTACTCCCAGAGGCTTTTTTATCAAATCAAACTTTATTTCACACTTGGTCCGTTTCAGCCCTTTAAACGAACTCAGGCCGATGACGCCGCGTGTTTTTGTGCTTATGTGAACGTTCCAACCGTCCCCAGACCCTCTGAAACAAACGTACTGAAACCTTTCTCGGGACGGTCTTCGCTAAAAAGTGTGCGGTCAAGTTCGCCTAATCTGCACAACACAAAGCGCACCAGGTTCTCTTCGCCTTTTTCACTGTATTGTAACCCAGTGGTCCCCAACCTTTTTTTGTGCCTCGGACCGGTTTTATTTGACAGAAAAGTCCAATTGTTTCCATCGTTTCCATTCATTCCGAGCCTTTATTGGTCCCTCTGAACCAACAAACAAAAACATTTTCAAATAATTTTCCAGATATGAGTTTCAATTTGTATCATATTTAATACATCAGGTCACAATGCTCAAAGATAATTTTTTCCTGAACAAATAAAAACATCATAAAATACAAACAAATCCAACAAATTTGTAATTCCAAACATAAAAAGTGCTACCATAACGCAGTAATGAGAAATCCACCGATGGAACTGGCTGGGTGGAAGTCTGGAAAACATTTCAGTTATTTTTGCTCATTTTGTGGTGCACTGCTGTATCTGATTGTTTACATCAGGTTTTTCAGGGGAAAAAATATCACACTGCTCCTGTGGAGGGCTGAAAAACTCATGTATTAAATATGATACGTTATAGGGTTAAAGGGGAACTCCAGCACGTTTGAAGCTAAAGTCCGTCACTAGAGCTGGTCGAATTCTGTCAGAAGCCAAAAAACGGCACAGATCAGTGTTTCCTCGGTGGAGATCTCACTGTGGCAGTGAGTCTGTCAAGGCAACAAACTAGTGTAGTGATGGGGGCAAGTTCTGAACTTCCACATAAAACGCCAATTTGCTTCACACTGAAGAAGCTGAACACCACTTTAACCCATCTGACAACAGCCACGAGTCTAACAAACAAAACGCTCTGCCTGGTTCACTCATTAGTGTCTGGAAACGTTAGGAAACAACTTTATAAGCACCTCACACTTCCCTCTGCTGATTTCCCACTGCACAGGCCAAAGCCCAAAAGACTCGATCACTGATGTCGTTTCTAATCCCATTTATTTACCAGTGAATTATATTTTGAAAAACGCTAAAAAAATACATTCCCGAACCATTTTCTTTCAACAACTTTCAGTTTCTCTTCTTTTTCACCCTCAGTAGTCGATCCTCATTTGTTGCTTCTAGCGCTTTTCAAAAAATATAATTCACTCGTAAATAAATGGGATTGTGAAGCTAATCCCAGTTTCATTCATGTTGCCTCCAATCTAAAATTCAATGCATTTGTTTAGAAACTTTTTAAAGACACAGTCAATTTGATTCACAGTAAATCTGATTTCTACTGACCAATATAAGTACCTCTATTTATTTTTCTAGACAGCGTAAGTACACGACCCTTTGTTTATTTTGAAGTCGATGGCAAACAGCCGTACACATGCACTCAGTACTTCTACGGACATTTGTTCTGTGTGAGCTGCACTATTTTTCATTCTGCTTTAACATCTAATTCGCTGAGGCTTTTTGCTGTAAATTATTTGTTCGGCTGAGGTCAGGGCCTGAATAAAATAAATGGGAAAATGGAGGACGGGCTGAGAGGTGAGGAGGTGAAAATTGGAGTGTAGGTAGCAAACTGTGCCAAAGGCTAAGCAGAACAAATTCAGTCCTGAACCTGACACCAAAGCATTAAACGGAGCACTGAAGTTTAAAAGGTTTTTTAAGGAGACAATAGTCTTTTCTTATTCGTTTTGTAGATCCATCAAGATTCAAAGTTCGTATTTCGTTATTTCGTCCGTAAATAAGTATATTAACAATAGGAGCACATCAGTCACGTCTGACCAAATGTGTGTTGTGTTAAATAGGTACATTTTAAAACTTTAAAAAGACTTTTAAAAGACTGAATAGGAGTAAAGAAAGAAAATGTGAGTAAGAGGCACTTTGGCGCCATCTGCTGGTTATAAATAAATTTGTATAAATAGGCTATAATCACAATGACAGGAACATCGCGGCACTTCCGGTTGATGCTATTCTACGGCAAAATCCCTGTGGAAAAGTGTTGCATATGTTTGAGCAGCTTCATAAATCTGCCCCAACACCAAATCTTCATCCAACAAGGAACAAAGAACAGATTCTGTCCATGAAGAATTTATCCACAACGATCAAGGGAAGAAAGACGAAAACTTAAAGGAAACGACGACGAGCATCAGTGAAACGACTGAGCAACACTAACGTTATGGTCCTGAAGAAAACAGAAGAAACTTGTTCAGACTGATTCTACAGTTAAAATTAAAAATCGATTTTGTGATCGCATAAAGAGATTTGTGCAGTTTAAATGCTACAGATGTTCACAGATTAAATGTCGACCATTTAAACTGCACAAATCTCTCTGTCTGTGCTAATATCGACATCACAAAATCGATTTTTAATTTTAATCCTAGAATTCTAGAAGTTATTTCTGTTCTTCAGGACCAGAACGTTAGTGTTGCTCAGTCGTTTCACTGATGCTCGTCGTTGTTTCCTTTAAGTTTTCGTCTTTCTTCCCTTGATCGTTGTGGATAAATTCTTCATGGACAGAATCTGTTCTTTGTCGACCTTGTTGGATGAAGATTTGGTGTTGGGGCAGATTTATGAAGCTGCTCAAAAATATACAACACTTTTCCACAGGGATTTTGCTATAGAAAAGTATTGGCTGGAAGTCAACATCGTGACACTTCCTGCCGTTGTAATAACAGCCTATTGCAAAGTAACCTAAAGAGGGAGCTATTTCCATTTAAGTAAATGATAAGATTTTCTGTATGCATCAATTGATAAATAAAAAACTATAAACCCCCATTCACACATGGAGCTTTACCCGGGACTTTCCGAACTGTACGAGGAATATAAAAGCACAATTACAAAGAAGGGAAATACACTTGCAACCAAGACAAAGTCGAGAGACATGGCAGAAGAGCCGACCGCTTAAATGCTTAAGTTAAGCGTCGGGGGGTCCAGTTTGCCACGCTGGATGTTTTCGTCAGCGTTGCCGAGACAAGTCCGTGGAGGAGAGGATTTGTTACGGTTTTTCCCACGGGAGACACACGATTGATGCTCAGCGAGTGCAGTCGACGTCATAACAAATGTTCATATTTGTAGAGCATCTTGTCAGTTTAATTTCTTTTCAATGTGTAAAAGTACTTGCACCAACTAATGTGTCAAATTGTGTTATCTGCCTGTTAATCGCCACATTTTGTGTTTTAAAAGTGAAGCTTTACCTTTAACTATCGCTTGATGGAGACGTCACATAAAATATAAAGTGTCACTGTGGCCGAGTGGTTATAAATACTATATGAATAATTGTAGGTGAAATCACATTTATTCACATTTGCGTGATGTGAGACAAATGTAAGTCGGTGAAAATATAACAGATACTTCACGTGCGCATAAACGTCGTCAGAAATGAGAATCAAACCCGGGACGCTCGTGTGACATGCGGAGCTCTTAACCACTCGGCCGTAGCTCTGATTTCAGGAAATTTCCATGTTTGACGATATTCTAAAGGCGACAAATGTTAAGATATCTTTTTAATTATTAGAACTTCACCAAAACTGACCAAGAACAGAAGGTAAATCATTTCTGGATGACATTATCGTCTTTGTTTTCGGACACACAGATAATCAGGTGGGAAGTGTGTAGAACTGTTTTTTGACGCTCTGTTTACTGCAAAGACGTATTCTTTGTAACGCCGCCTGATTAAACGTGAGAGATTAAACCTGCCCCGGAGCGAGGTAGTTCAGAAGCATCTTTTACCCCAGTAACTCGGCAGAGATTCATGTGAACAAGAGTCATGGAACTGAACTCTCACTAAAACTAGCAGCGCTTATGGAAGTTAGAGGGATTTGTGCTTAGCGGAGTTGGTGAAATACCCCAGGACGAACTCAAACACGTGTGAATGAAACAAAACAACTCCAGGTATGTTTTGGACGATATAACATTCTAACATGCTCACAAGAGTCATTTTTAACGCAAAATAAGACCTTGAAAACAAAACATCAAGGAGCTTCATGGATCACAACAAGATGACGGAGTTTTGACCTGTTTTTTGTGCCCTTTTGCCAAACCCCATTACAGCCTCCAATGAATGCGTTCCAATTACATGCTCCTGCTGAGAAACAGGTTTTTGTTTACGTGTCAAACCCAGAGGCGAGTACTTGAGCTTTTAGACAGCTTGTTAGATTGGACCTTTACCCGTGTGACAAGTCCATCACTTCTGGACAGCTGACCGGCCCACTTTAGCATTAATGACTGGCCGAGTGTGGATCACTCTGCAGGCAATTTGTTGTCATCTTCTGTATTGATAAAATTCAACAATGGAGCCTCCTGAACGTTCTATGTTCTGCATAAAAGGGTGTTAAATGGAAGAAAAATGATGTGTTCAGATTGAAGAACAGTTAATTTGATGGATGGTTGAATTACAATGAGTAGCCGCTATAAATGGAGAAGATTTCAGTGATAAATGGGCGCTACATTCAGGCACCCATTATGATGAACGATGATTATTCTTTTCTTTCGTCTTTTGTATTTACTACTATAGTGTATTTGTTCATTTTAAAAGAGACTATGTAAATTTGACTTTTGCATCGCTGTCCTCTCCGTAAAACAAACCTGCAGCTGTATTTTGCTTCATTCATTTTCAATTTCAGTTTCATGAATCCATTAATCCAAAGTCTTCTTCTCTGTGCACTCAAAAATGCTGCTCTCCATAAACATGTATATATATATGTATATATATATATATATATATGTATATATATATATATATGTATATATATATATATATATATGTATATGTATATATGTATATATATATATATATATATATATATATATCATGATTAAGTTCATGAATGTCATAATTAACTTGCGATCACAAATACATTTTTTAACATTAACATATACCATTTTTTGTCCCTTGAATCATCATTTTTATACTCTTATCCACATTGAAAAGTGGACAGGCTTTGTGCAGATGTTTCTTTGTTGTTTTTATTGCAAACCAGAACAATCGTCAGTGAAACGACTTTTTGTTCTCCAGCAGTGTGAGTGAAGTGCCTCTTCTGTGTTCAGAACAGTCAAATAACGGGTGAAATAATGTGCTGTGACCTGAGGTCGTTCTCATCACTGAGGGACGTCCAGTGAGCTCCAGTTAGTGCAACTGTGTTTGTCGCCCCAACACCTGCTGTACTCCGCACTCGAGCTGGAACTGTTGTGCCATGCCGTACTTGGGCACAGTTGCCTGGAGTTCTGTAGACCCACGGTCTAAGTGTGGGCCTCATTTGCAGCTGCCAGGCTGCAGCCGTGCTGTTGTTACACAGCGCTGTTTGCATATCACGCGGTGGAGCTGGTGGTTTTGGTGGAGAGGGTGGGTTCAGTGGCATAAGGTGTCTATTGTGTGGTGGGGCGGGTGTGAGATCTGCTGCAGTACACGCTTCTCTGTTGGTGTGTGGATGTGGGGGCAGCCGAAGGAGTCTCAACTGCGGGGCTTCTGTCGCTGTCCATGGTCCTTGTCGCGGATTCGCGGTATGTTTCAAAGCAGACTTTGTTTCATGTTTCCCTCATACGGGTGCATCAGCCCACGTCCTCCAACTGGGACTTCTCAGATTCATTGTTTTCCTTCCTGTTTACAGCCAGATCCTGTAGTTTTTCTAACGTTACAGCAGCGGCCACTGCAAAACTAGTCCACTGGGTCACAACGAGCATTAATCTTGCGGAAAAAAAATGTACGGTGTTAAAATTGTTTTGAGATAACGCGTTAATAACATGATATTTTTGACAGCACTAATATGGGGGATATACTGTGGGAAAAATGAATGTAAAATTTACTGGAAACTGGAGTGGGTGGTCACTGAGCTCCATAGCGTTACTGGAAGATGGGAGCTGCACACGGATGCCTTTTCAAGTGGAAATGTCATACCGTCTCTGCAGAGAGGATACGTCCAACAGAATCAACTTTAGCCCCAGCCTTAGCTTCAGCTCGTGGCTCTGTAGCCCTCAGCCCCCTCTCTGCTGAAGGATGTATGAGTGTGGGCGTCTGATCTGCTGCCACACTCACCCGAGACGTCTGAGCAGCCAGAGAGATGAGCTCAAAGCAACGTCCTCTTGAGCTTATATCCGGTCAGGCACTATGCCGGCTAGAAATCACAACAACCACTCACAAAGCATTTAATAAACCAGCTGTAGAAATGCTTATTCTAAAAAAAAAAGCAAACGTTTCCACACCTGCTTGTCTCTATGGGGATGTTACAGCTTTGACTGGACTGGAAATAAAACTGGAAATGCTCAAACTCTTCTTCCTGCCCACTCCTCCCACTGGTCAGCCTCAACAACGCTCTGAGTGACGCAAGGATCCAATTACAATCAAGTATGAAGCAGATGAATTTACTTTTAATTATTTGAACAAACTGGCAAGAGGCGAATTATGTGTTTTGGGCAAATGCAACTAAACAAACTGTCTTGGCTAATACCTATTTTTTAGTGATCTGCCGGGCTAAAAACACAGGGATTGATTTCGCATGCACACCTCCACTGACAGATGTGTTTTTCCCCACACAATAGCGCAGATGCACAGAGACAGCATGAGCCGGCTTCAGTTTGAGCGGTGGAATATCCTGACATTTGCGCTGCTGTAGTGGAGAGGCTGTAATTTGGAGTTTCATTTGACGAGTGAGGAAAACAACATCCGACTGGCACATGGACCAGTGAACATGGACTCAAATCCATGTCTTTGGGCAAGACACTTCGCCCCCTGTGCCAGTGTGTCGATGCAGCGCCAAATTCTCAGCTCAAGTGGTGCAGAGTAAACGTGATTTTTTTTTTTTTTTTTACATATTTTGCAGCTGATGTCACCAACATTCCCGGCTCTATCTGAAGCTCTGTTCCTCAAACTTTAAATTTTACAGCTTTGATTTAACAAATATGACAATGTGTGTTTGAGTGTTGGTGGTGGTTAGATAATTATGTGTTAATTAGTACAGTCAACAATAGTTAGTTAACACGAAACAATTTTAATCCCATTATAGTTTTTTTTCATCGCAAACTAACATTTTCATAAGCTGAGCCCACTTCTGTAATGTTAGTGTTTAAAACCTACAGGATCTGACTGTAAACAGGAAGTAAAACAATTTGTACAAAACAGAGAAGCCCTGTGTTTGCGCTGATGTTATTCATATGAGGAAAACACGAAATAAAGTCGCTCCAAAACACACGGCGAATCCGCACTGACCTTCGATTATATCTGTGACCTTTGACTGTGACAGAGACATTAGTGTTTCAGCCTCTCTCCTCCTGTCCTCTCTGCTCTGAGCTGTTTTATCTCCATAAAGTCCTGGAGCAGAGAATCGCAGCAGGACTCACGTCTGTCTCACTGTTTAATAGAGATTTCTGTCGCTGGACTTATTTTCTCCTCTGAAGCGTCGCTGCTGCAGATCCACGAGCTGCTGCCACATGGGAACAAACAGTGACGTGTGAGGACGTCATCAGTGCAGCAGCGCCGAGATATGGATCTGCAATAATAACTTTTTTTATTACAGTTCTATGGTTGGAGCCCATGGTTGGGGCAGTCGTAAAGTTGCAATAAAAAAAATAAACATTTGCACAAAACCTTTTTACTTTTCTATGTTGTTAAGAGCATTAAAATGATTACCGTATTTTCCGGACTATAAGCCGCTACTTTTTTCCCAGGCTTTGAACCATGCGGCTTTTAGAACGGAGCGGCTAATGTGGATTTTTCTTCCACCGCTAGGGGCGCTCTAACCGGAATTTCAAAAACAAGATAGACGGAAAATTAATGCAAAGAAGAATACGCTACTTTTTATTTAGCAGATATAACACGCACGACAAATTACTAACTGGTAATTATTTTCAAATCCTCGCCCCTTCATCATGAAAAGCACGAAGGAGTTTGTATGATGCAAGTTTTAAGTTGAAGGCATCGATCTTGGTCCAGGAAGGAACCCGCTGTAGAGCCCTGCACCCGCGGGACCCGCGGGACCAACACAAAACAGTGCGGCGCAGGACCATGGATGTAATAAAAGCATCTGAAAGAACATTCTGAAAGCTTATTGCGGGCGCAGGCGGAAGCTGATATCAACATAGATATCAGCGGCTTATAGCCCGGTTGCAGCTTGTATAACTTTTTTTCTTAATTTTTTTTTTTTTAATTAGTGGATGCAGCTTATTTACCAGTGCGCTCTATAGTCCGGAAAATACGGTAATCAAGGGACAAAAAGGTGCGATTAATTTGTGATTAATTGCGAGTTAACTATGACATTCATGAGATTAATTGTGATTAAATATTTTAATCAATTAACAGCACTAGTATTAATGAGCAGTCCAACTTGTCATGTGCACTTTCACTATATTGTACCAAATTAAGTCGGAAAGGGAACAAATGAAATACCTTCACTGTAAAAAGTAATGTCTAGAAGTGTGAATTACTTGAATTAAGAATAAATGTTATAGTAAGTAAAATATTTACCAATGAATTAATTATAACTACAAAAACATACTTAAATTAAGAAAAAAAAAACTTTTCCACTTAAAACAAGAGCTCCTCCAGCGGGGCAAAATACGCCCGTACTTTGAATTATTGTATATAGAATTCTAGAATCGGAATTCCACCAATCAGATTGCAGCAACAGAACTTAAAGACACTACAAAGCTTTAATGTGTCAAAGCTCAAAGAAGCAGAGAATGTGGGTTGTTCTCGCTTTCAGCAGCAGAACATTTGAGAAGAGAGTTCAGATCTTTCATGAAGACAAAGCTTCAAAGACTTCAAAGCTTTGAAGTGTCCACAGACGGATGGACGGACAGACGGACGGACGGACGGACAGACGGACGGACAGCGCCATACCATAATACGTCCCGTCTTACACAACGGGCGTATAAAAAGGTGTAACTTTTGGAGCTGTTATTGGTTTGCCTAAAATGTTACACAGTGATCTTTCCAGCATTTATGTCAGAGTGGGCTCGCCTCACCACATTTTCCCCATTATTTGACCTGCTGGGAAATGCTAAATGGTCACATTTTTATCCAGAGCTTTTCCACCTTCGAGGCTGAACATCAAAGCACTTAAAATCACCCAGTCGCCCTTTCCCACGACCAGTACCTGGAATCAAGCTGCTGACCTGTGGGTCAGTCCATCTACAGCCCTCATTTACGAACATTACGAGGAAAAGGGTGTTTGTGTGTTAGTTTCACATATGGCAGAGGGAGTGTGGTATTCATCACTCTGTGTGCAGAGCTCTGATCCTGCTGAGCAGCGAATGATAAATGTAGAGGGTGAAAACCAGCATCATTTGAATGAAACGCTCTACAATATTCATGTTTCAAACGGCCTCACGCCCGGGATTTATGACATACAAAGTGCATAATACAGTGAAATGCTGCCTTTATCTGAAGAGGAACTCAAAGAATTACATCAAATGTAGTTAATATGATTAATGTAGGTTCAGGAGCAGGTCCAGGCCTCAGCTGCCCTCGCCTCCTCTTCAGCGAATCACAGCTCACTTCTACCACGCCTCAGTTTCCCAGAAGCCTATATGTAGCAGCCTATCCCGGCAACTCAGTTTGTCGTGGATCTTGTTAGTGAAAAAAGAAATGTTTTTGCTCGTTGTAAAATGCAGAAAATTTGATTTGCATAAAACAAATCTTAACCATAAAAATATCCTACATTTACGCCAAAAATATTCATTTTGTCTTATTAATGCATTAACTTCTTAGGTTCCTTTCTAAGACAATGTAGCCAAGTGTATTTTTACCTTGTTGACATGTTTCGGCTGCTAGCTGCGAGCCATCTTCAGAACTGTCACCGGTGTTGGTGGTGACGTGTCGTATATCAGCTGTTGTTACTTCCTGTAGGCGTGGTCAGCCTGATGGGACCTGCAGGTCGCCCAGACTGACCACGCCTCCTGTCGCCCGGTGGTCTCTGGAGGAGGGTGTCCCAGGTGTGTGAAAGGAGGAACGCGCCGTCGTCACGGTTGATGCTGTCAGTGCCTCGTTTCCTGATCTCAATGGCTTCCCTGATCCAGCGTTTGAACTTGTTGTTCTCCGATCCAATGACCCGAGCCCCGTCCCAATCCATAATGTGGTTATTTCTTTTGCAGTGGTCTGATATGGCAGATTTTAGGTTTTCCTGTTCTGCTTTGTCTCTTTGTGTTCTGGTGAGTCTCCCTGCTGTTTCTTTTTCGCATTCTTTTTGGTGTTCCTTTTTTCGGATGTGAAATGCCCGGCCTGTTTCCCCTATGTAAGATTTATTGCACGATTTGCACTGGATTTCGTAGATGGCATTGCATTTTTGTTCTGGTGGTATTTTATCTTTGGGGTGTACTAACTGTTGGCGGAGTTTTGTGTGTGGTTTGACTGCTGTGACGACGGCGCGTTCCTCCTTTCACACACCTGGGACACCCTCCTCCAGAGACCACCGGGCGACAGGAGGCGTGGTCAGTCTGGGCGACCTGCAGGTCCCATCAGGCTGACCACGCCTACAGGAAGTAACAACAGCTGATATACGACACGTCACCACCAACACCGGTGACAGTTCTGAAGATGGCTCGCAGCTAGCAGCCGAAACATGTCAACAAGGTAAAAATACACTTGGCTACATTGTCTTAGAAAGGAACCTAAGAAGTTAATATCCTACATTTGTTTATTAATTCACCTTCCAGATCACTATGATCGACTCGCCTGAACCAGTGGAGAGCAGCTCAAACATGTCTCTAGCGCTGCTGACTGTTGCTGCAAACCAAATCCAGTGCTTCTGTTTCGGGCTGGTGTGCACAGAGTTATGTCCAAATTTATGCTGCTACAGTTTTATATTTAAAGCAATGAGTTTATGGTGATAACAGGATGTGTTTTAAGGTTTAGCCTTAACAATACAGTTAAAGGGGAACTCTGGCATGTCTGAAGCTAAAGTCCGTTTCTAGAGGTGGTGGAATTCTGTCAGAAGCCAAAAAACGACACAGATCAGTGTTTCCTTGGCGGAGATCTCACTGTGGCAGTGAGTCTGTCAAGGCAACAAACTAGTGTAGAACGCCAATTTGCACAGAAGCGGCTTAATACCACTTTCAAACCCATCATACAACAGCCACGAGTCTAACAAACAAAACGCTCTGCCTGGTTCACTCATTAGTGTCTGGAAACGTTAGAAAACAACTTTATAAGCACCTTACACTTCCCTCTGTTGATTTCCCACTGCACAGGCCAAAGCCCAAAAGACTCGATTGTCGACTCCAGCGGCGGTGAGAGGCTCGAGCCGCCAGAAGCAACAAGTGAAGATCGACTACTGACGGTGAAGAAGAAACTGAAAGTTGTTTTTAGCGTTTTTCAAAAAATATAATTCACTCGTAAATAAATGGGATTAGAAATGACATTGGCGATCGAGCGTTTTGTTTGTTAGACTCGTGGCTGTTGTCAGATGGGTTAAAGTGGAGTTAAGCTTCTTCAGTGTGAAGCAAATTGGTGTTTTACGTGGAAGTTCAGAACTTGCCCCCATCACTACACTAGTTTGTTGCCTTGACAGACTCACTGCCACAGTGAGATCTCCACCGAGGAAACACTGATCTGTGCCGTTTTTTGGCTTCTGACAGAATTCCACCACCTCTAGAAACGGACTTTAGCTTCAAATGTGCCGGAGTTCCACTTTAGTGATAACTAGTCAACACTGCTTGCCAAACATCAAAAATTACTCATTCTATAAACAAATGCATCAAGGGGCAATAGGTTTCTGCAGTTAAAATGTTTTCCTGTGCATTTGGCAGTTTGTCTCGGCTTATCAATCAATCAAACTTTATTTATAGTGTTTTTCATATAAAAAATGCAACACAAAGCGCTTTACGTGCCACACCACCTCCAGACCTGTCATATGTTTTTTGCACAGATCCGTTTTGATAAATCCCATAGAGGACCAATATTCCTTTCCAGGTGTAAAAGTAAAGATCATCAGGGCGGACGGAGGTGTCAGTCTGATCACATTTCTGTAGACACTTTTATTATTGTCATTCTGTTTCCCTGGGGCAGCCTGGCTCTATTTGTCAGAGTGGTGATGGCTGGCTCAGACACACCTCCTCGCAGGGAATGAAGCCACCAGACCCAGATTTGCCAACTCTTTTGTTTCTTCTGTCAGGTAAATACACTGCCTTAGCTCTCGATGCATAAAACATATTTTGTTTTAGTCCAAGTTTTCTACAACAACAGAATACTGATGGAAGACCACGTTCTAAAAGGGCACACTTTCTGATTTATGTTTTAATTCCTCATCAAAAACATACCTGAAGTTGTGTTTTGTTTCATTCACACATGTTTAAACACATAAAACCTGCAGATTTAGGCTGAATTCTTCTCTCAAACAGTAAACACTCTGTTCCACCGAGATAAAAAGGAGCTTCATAACATCACAATGAACAGAGCATTTTGAGCTTTGGAGATGTAGACAGAATAATAATAAAGAGTTACTCAAACGTATGAAGGAAACAAAACACAACTCCAGCTGTTTTTGAGGAGGTAACAACATTTTAACATGGCTTAAAGCTCACATTTTTGTCACTTTTGCGTAAAATAGGACCTTTAAGGACCATTAAAAGTGCACTTTGTACCTGTTCTGGTGGACCTGCTGTCTCATTTGCCAGGAGCGATCCACAGTACGACATTAAACTTTACTATTACTATTTCAATTATTTTATTATAGCTCAAAAACATATAATCTTACAATACAACCTTCTCTGACCTGTAATTTGACTAGTTGGTGCCATTTGGTCTCCGATTTAAGAGTTTAATGACATATTTTAGACCTGAAGCAGATTACGGCAGAAATATATATCAGTATAAAATAGGGAATTTGTGACAAACCTTTCAGAAGGGGCACAAAAACATCACAGGTTTACACGTACACGGATATTTTTAAAAACTATTTCCCTTGCTCCGTTTTCCGAAATAACATCGTGCACACAGCATCAAGTTTCCGATAACATGAACCCAAATAAATAACCGTCGTAAATAACCCTAACCCTTGTGACGCAGTGAGTCGGAGAGTAACAGCAGTGATGACGCGACATCCTAAAATTTTCCCTCCACTCCTCCAGGACGACCACTTCATTTTCAAAATTATCCCACCAGACTGCGTCCACCCAGGTCGGACCCAAAAACGGCGACATTGGCGGTGACGGCGACTGGGTCTTCGGGTCGTGAGGAGAAGAGGGAAAACTGCTGAGCTCCTTCGCCTCATTCGTCTCTTCATGGATCTGAAACATCAGCTGTGCAAATGCAAACACAGGACGAGTGTTTGAGCAGAAGTGACGCGACTGCTGCTCTGACGCTTCTGATCATCACCACAGAAACACGGTAACACTGGTCACACTTTGGGGTCAACTGCCTAAAACGCCGTTTATGTCACTTTAAACGCAAACGCTAAACCGTAGTTTTCAAAAATCTCCACTTTTCTAAAATCTCCACAGTTTTTAGAAAGATTTGTTTTCAGAGGCGAATTCTCCGTTTGTGTGTAAAAGACGGGAACAAACAAAGGGAAATTTCTCCGTTTTTAAAAATATCTGTGTACGTGTAAACGGGGGCCTCAAATGCAACACAAAGAATCCAGACAAATGTCAGTCTCAGTTCAGTTTACAACTAAGGAATATATGAATTTATTATGTGAACTAAAATATCCTCCAAAACTGGGAAAAAAGCGGAGTTACAACACAAAAAAAGACTCGGGGAAAACAGGGATCAGAATGGAAACAGTGGATTTAAATGGATACAGAGCTTTAGTGTCTGGTCAACAATCGAGCAAAGACTGAATAAGCAGGAGGAGTTTCACAAGAAAAAACAACAAGGAAATACAATAAAGATGTTTATTGACGGTTTTAGATGAGACGCTGAGGGGAGACTCAGGGTGGGGGTACAGTCTCCAATAGGGATGTGAATTTTTGGCGAAAACACTATTTGAAAATCGATGACAACTATTCAAATATTATAGGAAAATCGACCCCCCTCCCTCCCACACGCACACACACGATGACAGATCGGGTGAAACGGGTGTTTAAGCACAAGAGGCCGACAGAGCAGTGATCGAATCCAATATAGATACAAGATATTTGTGTCCAAATTAAGGGGCCATTTACACGACAAGGGTAACGGGTGGAAAACGCCATTTTGCCAGATGTCCATTATCGTTTTGTGTCGTTTAGACGGCAACGGCGTTTTGTGGGGGTGAAAACGCTCCAAATTACTATTCAAAATCACTATTACTATAAACTATTTGGACTGAAGGACGAGCCGACACAGGTGGTGATGTCGGGATGGCCGTATGAATAGAGCTCCTGGGTAATTGAAGGTGTGGTCGAGATAAACTGTGGTTGGCTGAAGAGGAGGATGACAAACCCGGGGCAAATGGGTAAGGCAAACCTGGCATTTACCTGGGACCCCTGATAACGACTGGTTATGTATTCGAATAACAGCAATGACAACTTTGTGAGCGCGATCTCGGCACTTTTCGGTCACAGCATTTAAGGAGGTGCTTGAAAGTGGGAGCTTCAAAGCGCCTCCTTAAACGCTATGACCGAAAAGTGCTGAGATCCCGAGAAAGGAAGAGGAAGAGCAGAAAAAACACGACACCGGTAAGTGAGAAAGTACAGTCATGAATACTTGTGCCCCCAAGGGTAAAGTTTGCAGGGGTAATAGCGGGTTGTCTAGCGAGAATAGTAGCAGCCTTACGTTAATGGGAGCAACCTTATAGTAGACGGTGCTCAACTTAAAATGTAAACTCTGCACAAACAAGCAAATTCTAATATGTGCTGCACAAATAGGGCAAAGACAAATTCTCCCAGATTGACGTTTATTGTGTTTATCAAAATTCCAATAGTCGGAGGTTCACGAGTTCATACGTACTAGAGGCTGCAAAACAAGCCATTTTTGAGAAACACTTTGAGAAACACTAGAATAGAGCTCGGAGCTGAAGTTCAGACTTTTTGTTCGAAAATAATTGAATGTGGATTCTGGACTGTGTTTGAATCATTTGGACTTTAAGTTGAAAGAAAAAAGCTTTGTGACGGTGCCTGTAAATAGGGCCGAGGCTGTGGAGGAGCCTACGAAAACTTTCAGAAATGTGTGTGTGCACAGGACAGAAATCTGTGCAGATTTGGCTGCAGCTGAGCAGAAAATAAATAAACCAGGATTAATCTTGAGCTCGAGAGAGAAAGAGCCGACCCCGCGGACCGGTGTCAGTAAAGCTCGAGCATTTGGTTTAGTCCTACTTTAGACATGGTTTAGACCTGGTTTAGATCTGGTTTAGTCCTGGTTTAGACCTGGTTTAGACCTGGTTTAGACCTGGTTTAGACCTGGTTTATTAGACCTGGTTTAGTCCTGGTTTAGTCCTGGTTTAGACCTGGTTTAGACCTGGTTTAGACCTGGTTTAGACCTGGTTTATTAGACCTGCTTTAGTCCTGGTTTAGTCCTTTTTCAGTCCTGGTTTAGACCTGGTTTAAAACTGGTTCAGTTATGGTTTAGTCCTGCTTTAGACATGATTTAGACCTGTTTTAGTCCTGGTTTAGTCCTTTTTCAGTCCTGGTTTAGACATGGTTTAGTCCTGCTTTAGACATGGTTTAGTCCTTTTTCAGTCCTGGTTTAGACCTGGTTTAGACCTGGTTTATTAGACCTGCTTTAGTCCTGGTTTAGTCCTTTTTCAGTCCTGGTTTAGACCTGGTTTAGAATTGGTTCAGTTATGGTTTAGTTCTGCTTTAGACATGATTTAGACCTGTTTTAGTCCTGGTTTAGTCCTTTTTCAGTCCTGGTTTAGACCTAGTTTAGACCTGGTTCAGTTCTGATTTAGTCCTGCTTAAGACCTGGTTCAGTCCTTTTTCAGTCCCAGATTATACCTAGTTTAGACCTGGTTCAGTCCTGGTTTGGTCCTGGGTCCAGCTAATCATATTAACTCCATTTATAACAGACGACCTGATGACTAAAGAATGTGAACAGCTGCAGGAAAACGAGGCGGCAGCAAAAAAAAAAAAGGACAGGAACAGGCTGGAAAATTGAGTTGGACGGAGGATAAGCAAGTAAACAAAAGAACCGTGACAAAAAATTAATGCTCCATAATTAACATTTCATTTGGGAGAGATAAAGTGCTCCTGTCCCGGTGCCACTATCTGCCAATATCCGTTCAGTGTTTTATACCAGTCTATCAAACTGTGCCAAGAGCTCCTCCGACCACCATCAATTACATCCATAATTTTTTACAATTATACAAGAGGCAATTTGGATGATGTGTCTTACCCAAGGACACAACGATCAGAGCTGAGGTCCCACATACCACAGGAGCGAAAGATAAAACTCTGCAACTCGGCAGAACAAGTCGGGCTGACGCTGGAGGGAACCTGCGTGAAATTAGCCCCCATCAAACCTACACAAAACTATGTCAATCGTGCTGCAAAAAGTTTTGTTTGAGCTGCTTTAGTTTTGGAGAAATTAATGATGCGTTTATAGGTCAAACTGGGGTCAGCCAGGGTCCCGGGAAGCTTAAAAATGCACGAAAACGCCCAAAATGGAGTCAGTCGTTTGTGCTGCAAAAAGTTTTGTTTGTGCTGCTTTAGTTTTTGAAAAATTTACGATTCTTTGACAGGTCAAATTGGGGTCAGCCAGATTAAAAATGCTTTAAAATGGAGTCAGTCATTTGTTCTTCATTTGTGCTGCAAAAAGTTTCGTTTGTGCGATTCTGGTTCTTAAGATATTTGCAGTTTTATTTTTGTCCGATGACGTCGTCCAGAACCTCAGAAGGTGAAACAGCCTCAAAACAGACAGAAAATTATAGAAAACGTTTGTATTTGGTTTGTGCTGTGACAATTTTCATTTGTGCGAGTTTATTTCTGAAATTATTCATGATTATTTCTGCGCTAATTATAGGACGTCATTTCCTCTCTCTTCAAAACTAGTGAAGAGAAACGATCTGAGGCTGCGGAAAAGTCTTTAGTAATTTGCATTTGATTCATATTTTATAGAATAATACAGACGTTTCCACAGCCTGAGATCGTTTATCGCCACTAGTTTTGTGGAGTTTGCCGGCGTCAGCTGACTGAGGAATGGGAAACAGAGCTGTCAGTAAATATAACAGATGAGAAACGGTTTTGTGACGTGTGGAATACACCAAAGTACAACCAGTTCACTGTTGTGGCGGGAATATTCCGAGAAGAATTTGGCACGATTTTTCATTACACCTAAAATCAAGAACAGACAGACCTCCGCCCTGCAGGAGCGCTGGAGAGAGTGGAGAAAGGGATGTTTACGCCTGAAAATACGAGTATATTGGGAAGAATTAAACGCAACCTTTACTAAAATCCTGTGATATGGATTTCCAAACACTCGTCTGGTGATGTATGTGGGAAATATTTCACATGTAGTAAGGAAGGATGGTGTGTATCTGACAAAAACTGTTCTAGCTGCGTCTAAAAAGAGAATCATAAAAAGTTGGTTGTGACCAGATCCACCTGCACGACGAGACTGGACCAGGATCGCGGAGAATATTTCAGAGATGGAAGAAAAAATGTATTATCTTAAACTGAAAGGATATAAATAAATATGATAAATAAATATGATGAACGATGGGAAAAGTGGAATACATTTATAAATGACACCAGTAAAATAACGTAATACATGAATGTAAGTGCATGTTTTATTAAGAATTTGTAACTCCAGACTTTTGTTTTGTCATTTTGGTTTATATTGTTCTTGTGTGTTTTGAAATGGACACTAAAAATCAATAAATACAAAAAATACATCTGCCTTTTACATTTTGTTAAGTAGAGATTAGCAATTCCAAAGCTGAAATGATCCAAAAGAATTTAGATTTGAGCTTAAAAACGCAGAATTCCCTGTTTTGTTTTTTTCGTTTTTTGAGACATGAAATCAGCTTAAATTTGCAGGGTTTGTGCGTTAAACTGAAACAAAACACAACTCTCGGCACATTTTTGATGAGAAAACAACATTATAACATACAGTACTGTGCAAAAATGACAGGCAGGGGTGGAAAAAATGCTGTAAACCAGGAATTCCTTCAAAAATGGAAGTGTTCATCATCATGTATTTTTGAAAGAATTCTTTGTTTAGGGCATTTTTTCCACACCTGCCTGCACAGTACTGTCGATCAGATCGTAATATGGTGCCTGTAAGTGCTTTTCAAACTCAGCAGAATCATATTACTTTTTGATCAATAGTTCTGAAATGGATTCAGACTTCGAGGGCGTCCACTGAGCGGGCGAATGGCGGAGCTAATGGTTTTCAAATGTGCCTAATTGTGTGTGTGTGTCGTGGCTCTGCTGAGTCAGAGGAGACGCTGTTTTATTTTTATTTTTGAGCAAAGAAAGAAAGTGCACACTTAAAAGGCCACGATGCAAATGTTCTGCTGGAGGATCCGTCGCCTGCTTTAGTTATTAGTTAGTAGTTACAGCTTTGGCTCAAATGTTTCACAGTCTGGCATTTAAAGAGCACCTATTACGCTATTTTTATAACCTATATTATAATGTTATTTCCTCCTAAACATTTTATCTCACCGTACAACTCTCTCTTTTTGTTGCTTTTTATACGCCTGGGATAAAACGGGACGTATTATGGTATGGCGCTGTCCGTCCGTCTGTCCGTCTGTCCGTCCATCCGTCTGTGGACACTTCAAAGCTTTGTAGTGTCTTTAAGTTCTGTTGCTGCAATCTGATTGGTGGAATTCCGATTCTAGAATGTGATGATGTCATACTCATACTCCTACTGCAAGAGCCAGATTTCCCTATTGATTATCCGTCCGTCTGTCTGTCCGTCTGTCCGTCTGTCTGTGGACAATTTCTTGTCCACGCTCTAACTCGACAACCGTCTCACCTAGGTGTAGTACGGGCGTATTTTGCCCCGCTGGCGGAGCTCTTGGATACACTAGTGATAGTGTATAAAAAAAACAATTGACAACAACAAAACTGAACACTTTTTTGCAGTTAATAGATGCTTTTATTTAAATGAGTGCGCATCTACTCCTCAGTGGAATCGTCATGAGGAGGAGGGCGGGGCGGAGCAAAGTCGGCCATGTTGGGAAGGTCAAACACCACACAGCAGCTCAGGGCATAATGAGGGATCTCCATGTCCCGCACCCGAGTCCAAACTCCGGTCCTTGCATCAAAACATTCAGCACAACGAAGGGTGAACCGATTGTACCCGCCTACAACATATAGCTGATTGTCAACAACCTCGATGCCAAAGTAGCAGCGCCCGGTCCACATGTTGGGTAGGGGGCGCCACGTGTTGGTTGCGGGGTTATAGGCTTCAACAGTGTTCAAATGTAAATCCCCATTAAACCCACCAACAGCGTAGATTTCATTGGCATAGGCGATGACTCTGACCCCAAAGCGCATGGTGGACATATCCGCTATCATGGTCCACTGTTCGGTTAGTGGGTTGTAAGTCTCAGCTGATGCCAGGTGATGTTCACCATTAAAACCTCCACAAATGTAGATCTTTCCATTGTACACTGTGCTGCTGGCATCGCTCCTCTGTTCGTTCATAGGTGAAATCATGGTCCACTGATTGGTCACTGGCAAGTACCTTTCGGCTGTCTTCAGCCTGTCCAGTCCATCGCACCCGCCTATCGCGTAGATCAAACCATCCAGCAAAGTCACACTAATGAAGCACCTATGTGAATGCATGGGTGCTAATTCTTGCCACGTGTGAATTGCCAGGTCGTACTTGCAGGTAGTGTTGAGCTGGTGATTGCCGCCAAACCCTCCAATCACGTACACAGATCCATTAAGGAACACTGTGCCGTGATGGGCTCTTGGAGTCCAGTCATCATTAGCCACACCCACCCAGCGATCGGTGCGGTTGTCATAGACTTCAATTCTGTTGGTTGTTCTGTCTTGGCTATAGCCACCAATAACCATAAGCACCGCACTGGGCAGCCTTGGAGTGGCTAGACGAGTGGGGGGCAGGGAGGCATTGTACCTCCTAGCTCTTTCATCCAACATCACCTTTATGATCTTCGCCTCCACAATCTTCCAGTTATGAATGTAGTGGGACAGGTTATATCTAATCATGCACTGAGTGAAGTAAGCAACAGGGATCAGACCCAGACGGACTTTTAGTAGGAGGTCGGCCAAGTAGTGGTTCCTTTCCTCAGGAGCATGTAAAATCCATCTGATGACTGCCACTAACACGGTGGTCTCCTCCTTCACGTTCAGCCGATCATCATCAATGACTGAACACAGGTCTTCCCTGGAGAGCTGGAAGAACTCTTCAGAGCTGGTCACCACCTCTTCGAAATGCTTCAGGACGTATAAGAAGGCTTGTTTCCTCAGCTGGGGGTAGTAGTACTTGTTTGAGATACCCCATACAGTGATGCAGTTACTGGGGGACATTTGCTCCTTCATGACCTGACAGCAGACTTCGGTAATGCCGCTCACATCTAAGTAGTCAGCAGCTATAAAGAGCTCCTGGAGGTTTTCCTGGGTGATGTGCACCACCCCGGTGTAGCAGTAGTCCAGGATAATCTTCATGATATCAGCTGACACAATGGAGATCTCAAACACCTGGCAGTCAGGGCTGGACCTGTCAGTGAAGAGGCTTTTAAAGTATGTGCTGCAGCTACACAGAACCAGTTTGTGTGCTGGGAATTGCACGCCGGCCACGTTGAGCAAAGCATCGCACAATTTCAGCTCCCTCCTCAATTCCTCGAACAGTGTTCATGTTTGGTTTTGTATTTGAAAATGGATATCTTTGCACAGAGACATGTCTGTCTCTCTTGCTAACTGTGATCGTTTCCATCTCTGTCTTTTTATCTTCCATCTCTGTCCTTTTATGTTACGTGCCGTAGATCTGAACTCTCTTCTCAAATGTTCTGCTGCTGAAAGCGAGAACAACCCACATTCTCTGCTTCTTTGAGCTTTGACACATTAAAGCTTTGTAGTGTCTTTAAGTTCTGTTGCTGCGATCTGATTGGTGGAATTCCGATTCTAGAATGTGATGATGTCATACTCATACTCCTACTGCAAGAGCCAGATTTCCCTATTGATTATCCGTCCGTCTGTCTGTCTGTCTGTCCGTCTGTCTGTGGACAATTTCTTGTCCGCGCTCTAACTCCACAACCGTCTCACCTCGGAATGTCAAACTTCCAAACTGCACCAACAATTCATCTTTAACTAGGTTTGACAAATTCTAACTTAATTCTATATACAATAATTCAAAGTACGGGCGTATTTTGCCCCGCTGGCGGAGCTCTTGTTATTTCAAGGGCCAATATTTTGCTATTTTCTTATCGTTATAATGTCGTTACCTCGTCGAAAACAGACCTGAAGTTGTGTTTTGTTTCATTCACACACGTTTAACGCAAAAATCCTGCATATTTGGGCTCAGTTCTTCTCTCAAACCGAAAACACTCTGTTCCACCTTGTGATGTCATACTACAGGAAGTGCTCCATCGTGTTTTTTAACTCCATACACCTTCACCTTTGGATCAGTTCAGCCCTAGAATTTCCAATCTGTACTGAACTTAATCGGTACTGAACAATCTTTTATCTTTTATCTTATTTTTGGAAACTTACACTTGATATTTGATTCTAACTACATGTTCTTGGTCGGTTCTTCTTGTAACGAAGAAAATTTCCCCTTGGGGATGAATAAAAGTAATTCTGATTCTCTGACGAAGGTAAAAGGAGCTGTTCACTTGAAAACGACCACTTCCTGACATCACACAGTGGAATACAGTGTTCTGAGCTTTGGAGATGTGGACCCTCCTGACGTTAGGTTTCTGAAACTGTACGAATGAAAGAAAAAATGTCAAAGCCTGAACCCGTCAGGAGCTCAGAGGCCGGGCCTGGTTAGCACTTGGATGGGGAGACCACAGGGGGGCGCCAGTCACAGAAACTGTCACTGTGTCCTTAGGCAAGACACTTCACCCACATCGCCTGGTATGAAAGTGGAGTGTGAGTGACTGCGGTGGTCAGAGGAGTCGAACGATGAACTGTAAAGTGCTTTGAGTGTCTTGAAAGGCGCTGTATAAATGCAATGATTAATAATTAAAAACGATTTTTGGGGAGGTTATAACATTAACATTTGTTTTTAATCGTCTCATGAAATTGTTGCTTGAAATGTGTCCTGTAATATTCTGAATTGTTTTGTTGCTCCGCTGTCTTGGCCAGGACTGCCTTGAAAAAGAGATTAGTGATCTCTATGGGACTGAGATCGATAAGTTTAAATAAAGGTTCAATGCAAAATAAATAAAAACACATTATAACATGGCTTAAGGCTCATTTGTGTAATATAAGACCTTTAACTTCTCTCCATGGAAATACACAGGCGTCGTCTCCAGGCTCCACTCTTCACCGTCTCCACTGTAATCACATTTCCCTTTTTTCATTAGAAATTATAACCAAAAATTCCATCCAAAATCCAAAGACACATTACATGTATTTTTTCTGAGCACTCGAGCCTCAAATGTGAGACTATCCAGGATTACGCAGACATCGAATCGAAATACAGCTTGGAGTATGAGTATAGAGAGAGAACATGCTAATGACAGCAAAATATTAAATCTTTAAGTGAATGTATTTATAACAGAGCTACTCAAACTATCCCCCAGGGTCCAACACGAGCACAAAATGTTTCCTGGTAGTAAACAGCACCAGACAATCCGCACCATCAGCCTCCAGCAGATACAGGCTGAACTAATGATATGTATAATGAGCAGACTATTAAAATTTGAATGAATTAAATTGCACATTACTTGATTGTTTTTATATGTACATTACTCTGGAGTTATTCTACACTGCAAAAAAGGCCTATCAAAAATAAGAAAAAAACACCAATTTTAAGGTAAAAATGCCCTGTTTTAAGTGAAATTATCTGACAGTGCAGTAAGAAATTTTCACTTACCAGGTTTTCTTAAAATAAGATGAAATATGAATCTTGTTCTAAGCAGAAAACACAAGTTTCAAGTATTTATGGCAAGATTTTTCACCTTATTGGTTTGAGAAGGAAGTTAAAGAGGCTTAACCTGGACTGAGTTAATATAAAAAGTGCTTAGAATAAGTTGTAATATCGAGATAAGATAAATCAGGATGGAATATCTAGAAACAAGTAAAAAAAAATCTAATTTTATTAAGTAAAAAAAATCTTAAAATTGATCTTTTAAGATGAATCTGCTTAATTCAAGTCAGTTTAACTATGCTAGAAAATCCTTTTTTGGAGTGTAACGCTTCTAATCTTATTCGATCAATCAAACTTTATTTATAGAGCGCTTTTTATACAAAACGTGCAACAGAAAGTGCTTATTATGCCTCAACCTTGGCATTAGTGTTGGCGCTGACACACAAACACCGCCCTTTCTAAACACTTCACATCATTTATTCAGCCTTTAACATGGTGTAGGTGAAATCTTAATGATTAATTTTACCGTGGGATGTGCCGCCGTAAAGAAATCTTAGGTTTAGCCGCATTTAGAGACACAAGTGGGTCCATAGACCTTAGTGACCCCAGTGGATAAGTCTCTCCAGCTCTGATTTAGACAGTAGAACCTGTGATTTGTGCCGTTTTTTGAGATGGTAAAAGGCTGCAGATGTTATTGATTTGATGTGGCTGTTAAAGTTCAAGTCTGAGTCCATTATTAACCCGAGATTTCCCGCCTGATTTGAAGGTTTTAGAGAGAGACACTGGAGGTGACTGCTGACACTGTCTCTTTGTTTCTGTGGGCCAAAGACAATGATAATAAACAATAGGCTTCCAAACAGTGTGTCCTCAGATGCAGGTTAAGGCCGTCACAGCCCAGATTCAGCTGTGACTGTACTGAGCTTTTTACGCACTAAAAGAACAGACTCAATGCAGGTCCTTCAATTAGATTTTAAGTGACATACATTACGGCTGCTGGCAGTAATGGTAATGCTATGAATAATAAGCGCACGGTGGAATTATGTCATGATGCCCGCAGGGACCCTTTTGTAACCATGAAACAATAAAGGACTCATGGATCATTGCCGGTGTCCACCGTAGGGAGACGAGCAGATAAGAAAATGAACGCCCTTCGTGCCGTGAATTGGTTGGCATCACCGGTGCCATCACGAGAGCGACATATTTCAGGGGCAATTTCCTTTTATTTTCCTCTTGTGCAGCTGTTACAGAGGTGAGAAGGTGGGGAGGCTGAGGAGGAGGGCTGCATCGCTTCAGCATTAGAAAATAACTCAGAGACTGGTGCACAGGTTGCATTATTCTACAACAAAACTGAATAGAATTTTCCCAACAATATCTTCCCAGTGTGATAAATGTTCCTGTGCTGAACACTTGCCCATCTTTTTTGGTTTTGTCCAAAATTATTTGCTTTTTGGTCCACAATTTTTAAATGTTTTTTAAGTGCTATTTCAGAGACATTAAACCTGATCATAGTGTAGCCATATTTGGATGTTCCACAGATGATCTGGGACTCACACCGGAACATCTGGCAGCTTGGGGTGATGGGAGCTAAAAAACTTATTTTGATGACATGGAAAAACATGTGGCCACACCAGCTCGTCAAAGCCTGATCCCCTCAGATCTCAGATCTCAGGGCCTGGTCAGGACTTGGATGGAGACACTGGGAATTCCAGGTGCTACACACAGGTCGTATTGAAAATGAGAATTGGTTCTCAACCGACCAACCTGGTAAAATAAAGTTTAAATAAAATAAAATGAAAACAAGAGCTCCGCCAGCGGGGCAAAATACGCCCGTACTTTGAATTATTGTATATAGAATTAAGTTAGAATTTGTCAAACCTAGTTAAAGCTGAATTGTTGGTGCAGTTTGGAAGTTTGACATTCCTAGGTGAGACGGTTGTGGAGTTAGAGCGCGGACAAGAAATTGTCCACAGACAGACGGACAGACAGACGGACGGATAATCAATAGGGAAATCTGGCTCTTGCAGTAGGAGTATGACATCATCACATTCTAGAATCGGAATTCCACCAATCAGATTGCAGCAACAGAACTTAAAGACACTACAAAGCTTTGATGTGTCAAAGCTCAAAGAAGCAGAGAATGTGGGTTGTTCTCGCTTTCAGCAGCAGAACATTTAAGAGAGTTCAGATCTACGGCACGTAACATAAAAGGACAGAGATGGAAGATAAAAAGACAGAGATGGAAACGATCACAGTTAGCAAGAGAGACAGACATGTCTCTGTGCAAAGATATCCATTTTCAAATACAAAACCAAACATGAACACTGTGTTCGAGGAATTGAGGAGGGAGCAGAAGTTGTGCGATGCTTTGCTCAACGTGGCCGGCGTGCAATTCCCAGCACACAAACTGGTTCTGTGTAGCTGCAGCACATACTTTAAAAGCCTCTTCACTAACTGGTCCAGCCCTGACTGCCAGGTGTTTGAGATCTCCAATGTGTCAGCTGATATCATGAAGATTATCCTGGACTACTGCTACACCAGGGTGGTGCACATCACCCAGGAAAACCTCCAGGAGCTCTTTATAGCTGCTGACTACTTAGATGTGAGCGGCATTACCGAAGTCTGCTGTCAGGTCATGAAGGAGCAAATGTCCCCCAGTAACTGCATCACTGTATGGGGTATCTCAAACAAGTACTACTACCCCCAGCTGAGGAAACAAGCCTTCTTATACGTCCTGAAGCATTTCGAAGAGGTGGTGACCAGCTCTGAAGAGTTCTTCCAGCTCTCCAGGGAAGACCTGTGTTCAGTCATTGATGATGATCGGCTGAACGTGAAGGAGGAGACCACCGTGTTAGTGGCAGTCATCAGATGGATTTTACATGCTCCTGAGGAAAGGAACCACTACTTGGCCGACCTCCTACTAAAAGTCCATCTGGGCCTGATCCCTGTTGATTACTTCACTCAGTGCATGATTAGATATAACCTGTCCCACTACATTCATAACTGGAAGATTGTGGAGGCGAAGATCATAAAGGTGATGTTGGATGAAAGAGCTAGGAGGTACAATGCCTCCCTGCCCCCCACTCGTCTAGCCACTCCAAGGCTGCCCAGTGCGGTGCTTATGGTTATTGGTGGCTATAGCCAAGACAGAATACTAACCAACAGAATTGAAGTCTATGACAACCGCACCAATCGCTGGGTGGGTGTGGCTAATGATGACTGGACTCCAAGAGCCCATCACGGCACAGTGTTCCTTAATGGATCTGTGTACGTGATTGGAGGGTCTGACGGCAATCACGAGCTCAACACTACCTGCAAGTACGAGCTGGCAATTCACACGTGGCAAGAATTAGCACCCATGCATTCACATAGGTGCTACATTAGTGTGACTTTGCTGGATGGTTTGATCTACGCGATAGGCGGGTGCGATAAACTGGACTGGCTGAAGACAGCCGAAAGGTACTTGCCAGTGACCAATCAGTGGACCATGATTTCACCTATGAACGAACAGAGGGGCAATGCCAGCAGCACAGTGTACAATGGAAAGATCTACATTTGTGGAGGTTTTAATGGTGAACATTGCCTGGCATCAGCTGAGACTTACAACCCACTAACCGAACAGTGGACCATGATAGCGGATATGTCCACCATGCGCTTTGGGGTCAGAGTCATCGCCTATGCCAATGAAATCTACGCTGTTGGTGGGTTTAATGGGGATTTACATTTGAACACTGTTGAAGCCTATAACCCCGCAACCAACACGTGGCGCCCCCTACCCAACATGTGGACCGGGCGCAGCTACTTTGGCATCGAGGTTGTTGACAATCAGCTATATGTTGTAGGCAGGTACAATCGGTTCACCCTTCGTTGTGCTGAATGTTTTGATGCAAGGACCGGAGTTTGGACTCAGGTGCGGGACATGGAGATCCCTCGTTATGCCCTGAGCTGCTGTGTGGTGTTTGACCTTCCCAACATGGCCGACTTTGCTCCGCCCCGCCCTCCTCCTCATGACGATTCCACTGAGGAGTAGATGCGCACTCATTTAAATAAAAGCATCTATTAACTGCAAAAAAGTGTTCAGTTTTGTTGTTGTCAATTGTTTTTTTTATACACTATCACTAGTGTATCCAAGAGCTCCGCCAGCGGGGCAAAATACGCCCGTACTACACCTAGGTGAGACGGTTGTCGAGTTAGAGCGCGGACAAGAAATTGTCCACAGACAGACGGACAGACGGACAGACAGACGGACGGATAATCAATAGGGAAATCTGGCTCTTGCAGTAGGAGTATGAGTATGACATCATCACATTCTAGAATCGGAATTCCACCAATCCGATTGCAGCAACAGAACTTAAAGACACTACAAAGCTTTGAAGTGTCCACAGACGGATGGACGGACAGACGGACGGACGGACGGACAGCGCCATACCATAATACGTTTATCACAGGCGTATAACAAGAGCTCCGCCAGCGGGGCAAAATACGCCCGTACTTTGAATTATTGTATATAGAATTAAGTTAGAATTTGTCAAACCCAGCCATGAAGTTTGACATTCCTAGGTGAGACGGTTGTCGAGCTAGAGCGCGGACAAGGTTTTCGCAAAGGGTCGGGCCGTGACCTTGACCTTTGACCCTGTGACCTTGAAATCAATAGGGACCAAGCGTCGCACTTATTCACGTAGTGTAAATGTTAACGACAACTACCATGACATATTTTGTAGAGAGGAACATTTCGTGCAAATTAGGGCCCGACCGACATGGGTCTTTTTGGATCTCATATGACACCAATAAAAGGGGCTTTGGAGCTGCTAATAGACAATATAAATAGCCGATATATTTAGTGATGTGATAAATAGCCGATATATTTAATGATGTAAAAATTCATTGTAAATCTGATTCTAAATCTGATTTTACACTATTGGATTTTAAATTGGGTTTATTTAGGCTAAATTTACTGTTATTTTGCCTCTTCACACTCATGTAAAGACGGTAGGTCAGCCTAATGGGATTTTTCATAACATTCTAGCCTCTAAACAATGTAGTGTAAAATACAGCTAGTATTAAAGTAATACAGTAGTAAAATACAGCTTAATCAATCAATCAATCTTTATTTCAGACTCTAATGGGTCCATATAAAACATTTAAAAACAGTTAGAAGACACACAAAATAATAATAATAATGGTCTATAGTCTGTAAAAGCAGTTCCTCCAGTGCTTCCAGAGTTCAGAAGTACCCGACACTGCTCTGCTCTGGCATTATTAAAACCTTTACAATTTAATTTTGTGAATCCTCAAGGTGCTTCATAAATTTGTGTACGTTTCTGACCACAGCGTTTTATGCAGGGACATTATTCAGCACAAACAGCAAACGCTTACCCTTTAGCAGTTAATGTAAATGTGTGTGCGCCGCGGTAATTGAATATATGCGTAAATGCTGACCATTCGTATCTCTATTCACAGTTCATTTACATATCAATGCGTATCCAGTAACGCGTGAACAGCCACTATAATCATTTTACAGTCGGACAATCTAAGAAAACTGTGTAGCTTCCAGCAGCTCAGTGCTAACATGCAGAAAAAATGAAAAGCGGCTTCAAAACTGACGCATTTGCAACACTCAGCGCTCATACCGGCACTTTTCAGATCACAAAAATAAAAATTTCAAAAATAAGTGTCGTTTTAACCCTGACTCAAAACGATCATCTGTAAAAAAGAATAAAATCCACAGTTTTCCCACAGAGTTTTATAGTTTGTCTTGACAACAATTGACTGAAATAGGGAGGAGCTAGCAGAATTCCATTGCTTAAAGATGCACTACGTAACTTTTTGGTTGGGGGTTCGTCACCTTCTCGCTTCTATGGATCCGCCATTGCTCAGCCTGGAAAGTTCCAAAGTAGGGCGCCAAACAGCCCTACTTTACGATTATTACATTCTAAGTGGTTTTGTAGGTCAAAAATACCAAGAAAAACAGACTGTGAGCGGGGTCGCCTCTCCACGGATCTGACCTGTAACTTGGTCTGATTTGGTCTGAATGAAGACAGAAAGGTTTAATATCGTACTGAGAAACATTCCAGACAAGGCGAAAGGCATTTGAAGGACTCCCCACCAGAAAAGTTGAAACAATACACCAAATATCATAAATTCAATAAAATCATTAATTTACCACAAAGCAAATTCAATGCAGGTTCATAAGTTTACCTATCTGAGATCTTTCACATTTTTGCACGAATTATACTTATATCTCTTTGTGCCAGAGCTGAACCAAGCGTCTAACCCTGCTGAAACAACGTCTTAACTCCAGTTTCTCCTTCTAAAACGTTCAAATCAGGCTAGAAATCTCAGGGTAATAATGGACTCAGACTTGAACTTTGAACTCACATTAAATCAATAACATCTGCACCTTTTACCATCTAAAAAACAGCAAAAATCAAAGGTCGACTGTCTAAAGCACCTGGAGAGACTTCTCCATGTGTCTGTTCAATGGCCTCTCCAAACGAGCTGTAGAACATCCAGAACGCTGCAGCTCGGGTCCTGACTCCAACCAGGAAGTACAAGCACATGTGTCCTGGTCTCAGGTCTCTGCACTGCCCCCTGTGGCTCGGAGACTTTAAAGCGGCTCTGCTCGTGTCTCTGTGGCCGAGCACCAAAGTCCATCTGTGACATGTTAGTGCCACATCCTACTGGGATCCGGAGAAAAAAAGTGCAAAGCAATATATATGTTTTGTGATTTTCTATTCTATCTATTTCTATCTATTTTAATCACTGTAAAGCACTTTGTGTTACATTTTTTGTATGAAAAGCTCTTTACAAATAAACTTTGATTTGATACAGTCGCCTCAAAGTTTTTAGACTCCCTTTTCATTCCTTTTTTTTTATCATAGTGCAGCCACAAACTAACTCCTATTATTATGATTATTATGATTATTATGATTATTATGATTATTATGATTATTATCATCCTGGACATGATACCCTATAATCCCCCAGCCCTGTTTAGGCAGAGGAACCTCGTCCCCCATGAAGAGTCTGGCTCAAAATACTTAAAAGATAAACTAGAGGATATGAACCATCTGCATCTGAGGAGCTCAGGGACCGACCTCCTGCTGTAGCCCTGGTTTAGTCCTGGTTTAGTCCTGGTTTAGACCTGGTTTAGACCTGGTTTAGACCCGGCCTCGTGCTGGTGCCCAGGGTCAGGACTAAACTCGGGGAATCAGACTTTCAGATTCTTGTAGCTAAAACATTGACTCTGTTTAAATCCAGGCTCAAAATTGTTCTGTTCAGCTGCAAATGATGGACATATTTTCATTTTTCATTCCATACTCTTCTCTCTTTTTAATTTTATGATGATTATTTATGTTTTGATATGTTTGTATTGTCATTTTAATGTATTTCTTATTCTGTAAAGCACTTTGACATACTTTGTGCTATAGAAAATAAACTTGCCTTTACTAAATCACCCAGAGACCCCATGGTCCCTGGGTGATTTAGTAAAGCCAGCTGTATCAAACTTAGGCATCCATGTGAGCAGTAGCCGTGTGGGGTTCTTCAAATTGCACTATCTCTGCTCTCTGAAAATGCCCTGGCCCGAAGGCTTTATTAGCAGGACACTTGCAGCGTGAAATAATGAGAGAGAATCGCAACTTCAGTTTGAACAGCCTTTTGTGGAACTTTTATCATCTGTATTCCAAAAGCAGAGCAACACTGTACACATTCAACACATTCTGCACAATCCCCCAACGCCAACGTGCGTCATCTAGTTTTTACTATCATAAAAATTTAACTAATTAGTTTTAAACGGTTTGCACTGGTTATGTTTTGCTTCACTTATCAGAGGATCCTAATTATTCACAGCGATTGGTTTAAGTGCATTTCACAACTGGTTTTGCCAAATCTAACAACAATTAGCATAGTGACAATGCACTTCCTGATTACCGGACTATAAAAACACACAGCAGACATTGCATCCAGACAAAAACACTAGTCACATGACTCGTCTGGCGTCACATCGTCACAACATCACGACATGGGCGGTAAAAACAAGGAAGTGGAGCATCGTGTCTGAAGTTCCAGCAGCCGATTTCGAGCCGAGGAAGACGCAAGCATGAAAACAGTATTTTTGTGGACCGACGCTGTTTCACGTTTGTCTAGAGTTTGTTTAAACTGTTTTCTGCAATAGCGTCACATGACCAAACCCAGCGAATCAGGAAGGCACAAGTCACAGTGACGTGGCCCAATGACAACAGCAGCTCGAGCTCCTACACCGGCGTTTTCAGTGTTTTCCGGCGTCCACACAGCGCTGAATCAGATCTGTACTCAGGTGAATACGTGGGAGTCGCCGTATCCAGATCGTCCATTTTCCATCGGATTAGTGTGGACGAACACTGATTTGATTGATTGATTTCAGTCACAAACATATTCTGACATTACTCCACAGTCACATTTAACATATACAGACTGAAAAGGTGTCGGCTGAAGCTTGAGCTTATTCTGCCTTTACCCTTTATTCCTCACTGCATCATGTTGGCACCGGTTCATAAATACAGCAAACAAATTAGTCACAAACAAATTAGTAACAGCACAGCAGAGACTACAGCACAAATTAAGTGTCATAGTTCATGTTTCTGCTCAGAGTTAAACATTTAAACTTCTGGAAGAGCGTCGTGCACAGTTTTAAATCTTTTGTACATTTGCTCCACAAAATTTCATGATGTTTGTTCTGATTTTCTTTCTGTTAAACGCGGCCGTACCTCTGAGCTCATATTTCTGATGCTGAACATTTTCTGTAATGGTTTTGACAAGAGATTGTTGTTTACTTTGAACAGGATTTTCAAAGCGTAAAGGTCGAATAAATCGTAAAATTTTAGAGTTTGAAGGTTTATAAATAATGCATTAGTTGGTTCATTATTCGCTGCATCCGCAATGAAAACGACTCGAATACTTGTGTGGACGGGGCCATATTATACATGCTTTACTGGGGCAACAGAAATGTGCTCATGTGCCCTACCCGCTCCTGTCTGCTCCTGTCTGCTCCTGTCTGCTCCTGTGTGCTCCTGTGTGCTCCTGTCTGCTCCTGTGTACTCCTGTCTGCTCCTGTGTACTCCTGTCTGCTCCTGTGTACTCCTGTCTACTCCTGTCTGCTCCTGTCTGCTCCTGTGTACTCATCGACCTGGAAAAAAAAAAATCTTGTACTTTAATATTTCTCAGATTCAGAAAGCACTGGAACGGCGGCTGCAAAAAAATAAAAAGCAGACAGCTGTTGCTCCTTCTCTTATAGGTGCAAAGTGAATGATGAATGTGAATGAGATAAATTCTAATCCTGAAGTAATTTGAGACCAGATCGCACGAGTCTTGCCCACACATATGGTCACTTGGCAAAAAAGAGCTTTTTGGTATCAGGCCACAGTCATCATTGGACTGTAATTCAGTTTGCTGGCATAAAGGATATTCACTTACATAGTATGAAAACCATAATTACACTTTGGAGAGATACCAGAATACTCGTTGAGAATAATATAGTGCACTACACCCTGGTGGAATGGGTGTAATACCTTTTTTGAAACTGCAAAAGAACCTGTTACATGCAGTTCCTTCACATTTCCTCACTTTGCGAAACATCTGACTGTGAAATAATGATAAAAACAGACAATTTTCTCCTTTGGGCTGAGTGTTATCTGCTCGTCACACTTGCTCTGAAAGGCTAGACAGATAAATAAAAGAACCAAAGGGTAAAACACAACTGAACACAGAAATAAGAGGGTGAGTTCTAATTCTGAAGTCTGAAGTCCTGTATTGGTGAAAGATTTGGTTCATGTAAACTCAAACACTATTTGAGTTGGGGCAAATCATATCAAATCACAAAGGCTGTCCATTATTTAGAAAACAGAACGCTCAAGTGGAGCAGTTCAAGTATCTCGGGGTCTTGTTCACAGTGAGGGGAGGATGGAGCGTGAGGTTGACAGGTGGATCGGTGCAGCGTCGGCAGTGATGCGGTCGCTGTATCGGCCGTTGTGGTGAAGAGGAGCTGAGCCCAAAGGCAAAGCTCTGGATTTACCTCAGTCTCGTTCCTCCCCTCACCTGTGGTCCTGACTCTGGGGAACGACCGAAAGGACGAGATTGAAATACAAGTGAAGAAATGAGTTTCCTGAGAGCGAGGGGGAGGAGCTCGGTCACACGGGAGGAGGCCCCGGGGAAGACCCAGGACACGCTGGAGGGACTGTGTCTCTGGGCCTGGGAACACCTTTGGGTCCCCCTAGAGGAGCGGGAGGAAGTGTCTGGGGTGAAGGAAGTCTGGGAGTCCCTGCGTAGACTGAGGCCCCTGCGACCCGGCCCCGGATAAGTGGAAGAAAATGGATGGATGGATAACCCTAACCTTAACCCTCTGCAAAGAACAACATGTCCTATATTTTTATAGACTGATAGATTCAAATGTTCTAATGCACCTAGAGTTGTTTATAATGTGATTTTTATTTTTTTTGCACAGCCTTAGCTATAAACCAAAACAAAGCAGCTCTGACTGACTTTGAGGTGTGTCATGTAAGGTGTTTGAGGTGTGTGGAGTTTCTAATTAATTTCTTTTGTTTTGGAACGTGTGAAATTCATTTAAACTATTTCATTCATGCAACACGTTCAAAAGGGAGCAGAGAGATGTAGGCATGTATGATATCGCTGGATTATCTATGGAAACCATTAATAAATATACAGCAGCTTTTAAAAAGACATGAACTGCAACAAATAAAGAACAGAATTAACCAATTACTAACCATAGATCGTTATTTATTCAACGTTCTACAGCTTAAATCTTACATTACATGAAATCATTACATGATACCAGAAACGTCCCCACTTTTGCACATTGTACACAAGATAAATATGGACTCTCAAATTCAGTTGTTCCAGTTTTCATATATTGAACAATAAATCAATGGTAAATGGTCACTTTTATATAGCACTTTCCCGACCCCCGAGGCTCTACAAACACTTTACATCAAGGAACCAGTCGCCCATTCACACACAGATTCATACAGCGCTGTACAGACACTTGTGTCTTTCCCAAGGACACAACAACAGCATAGAACTGTTGTTTCCATCAAGTATTATGTCTGAGCGCTACAAGCTGGTGAAGTGCCTATTATTATAGCTAAGTGCAGACAGGAAGTGATCTGCTGTAGTGACCAGGGACCCTCACCATGGCACAGGAATGTGGGGGTGCTTTCTGAAAATGTATAATCTAAAATATAGAAAAAAGTGGAACATTGTTCTCGTATCAGACGTTTTCTCCAAACCACAACACCCAGTGAATAGTGGCGAAAACTCAAGAAAATTTGCGTTTTACGTGGAAGTTCAGAACTTGCCCCCATCACTACAGTAGTTTGTTGCCTTGACAGAGATGAGAACACTGATCTGTGCCGTTTTTTGGCTTCTGACAGAATTCCACCTCCTCTAGACATGGACTTTAGCTTCAAAAGTGCCGGAGTTCAACTTTAACAAAATTCCTACGCTGTCCTTTATAAATGAGGCCCCAGCACTAGTTTACTCTGAAGACTGCAATAATGAAACTAAATCATTTACAAATATTGAATTGCAAATAAACTAAATAGACTGAATAGGCTGCACACTAAATCAGAGCTTAACCAGTCTGGTTATCTCTTTTTCCATTTGGGCCTGTTCCTTTCTCACCACACTGGACTGAATATATTATCCACATGATTTCAGGCTCTTGCAGAGCTATTCTTGACCCACCGAATCATTGAATATTAATAACGGAAACTCTTTTTTTGTTTTATCAGAAATTGTCATGCCGAGTAAAGCCATATCCCGGCTTCATATCGGCTTCTTATTGTGGTTTTCTGTGACGAAACGTTCCTTCTTGTCTACGTACGAGCACTTTGAATGAACCAAATAAGTGGAGAAGCATAAAACTTGAGAATGGAATTTGCTGTGTTCAGATATTTTGGCTCCAAACTGCAAATGCTTTGAAATAAGAATTGTAATATATATAAAAATCTAAAGCGCCTCTTGCGTTGCCTATTCCCATCCTTTATTTCAAGGGTCGGGGATCATGGAGGGCCCGACCAGATTCTTTTATGTAATTAAATAACATGTTTAATGACCCAGTACAAAGATAGTGTAAAAGCAGCTCTTAAAAGTCCAAATAACACCACTGTGTGCATCTAAGTATAAAGTGTTGTACCATCAGTGGACCAATTAACACTGTTAACATGTTACTGGTTGTTGGCACTGGTGTGATGGCAAAAAGTTGTGAAGATCGCTTATAAATTCATCACTGTTAATAGTCTTATCACCTTAAACAGTCTTACCCACTCCACAGAGCATCCGAAGCAAGTACGTAAGTAACTAAATCTAACCTTTCACAGATAAAAATTGTGCTTTACAGTGCAAAGAACAACATAAACTAGAACAGAGGAATAAATTAAAACAGATGAAAGAACAGGAGAATACACGGTCAACTAAAAAGCAATGTCTTGAGCTGTTTTTAAGAGTCAAGAGGCCCAGACCGGAGCGAAGGGAGCGTCCTGAAGTATCGGGGGCACAGTAAGTCCCTAATGTCCTGAGGTGTCTGTCCATTCAAAGCTCCATACAGGTCAGAACCTTTATTTTAAAATCAATACAGAACTTCACAGAAAGGAGGATAAGATATAATGTGGCGTGATGCGAGTTCATCCATTTGCTCCGGTTAAAAATCTTGCAGCTGCATATTGTACCAGTCGCCCAAGTGTAGAACCATTAAAACAAGTAAAAAGAGAATTACAAAAATCTTAAAGAGATGAGATAAAAGAGTGAACGATCATTTCGGGATTAGCAAAGCAAATCTGTTATTACGCCAGACTGTCCATGTGAACGCCTGTGTCCATAGAATGTTTGAAATAAACTTTTTAAACTTTACATCGCATGAGTCGTCACATGTTGAGGGACTATTTTCTCATATATCAGTCCCCGCTGCCGAGCTTCTATCAGGAAGTACAACTCACTGCTGCTGCTCAGACAGAAATCCTTCAAATGCAGCGGTTGGTTTGTCCAGGGACAGTCTGGAGTTCTAATAGTTTTTCCTCGGGTCTGTGGAGTGGGTCAGACTGTTTTTAGTGGCAGGACGACTGTGGCCATTGACATGCACTAGCCCAGCACCAGCACCTCTGCAAATACAAGGACTGGATGGAAGATGTTTTAAAAAGTGTCTCCAACACTCTGGCTCACGAGGAAATGAGACACTGTGTCCAAAATTCAGAACTGTCCCTTTAAGATGAACTCATTCTGTTTTGGACATATTTAAACGTCTATATTGCGCAAAATGGACTCTTGTGAGCTTTAAGCCATGTTCTAATGCTTTTACCTCAACAAAAACATACCCCGAGTTGTGGTTTGTATCATTCTCACCTGTTTGTCACAACTCCAGGTCTGTTTTCGACGATTTAACAACATTACATAGATAAGAAAATAGCGAAATGTTGGCCTTTGAAATAAGAAGCAACAAAAAATTTTAACAAGGCCTAGAGAGAGTTGTACGGAAGATGGAAGATTTAATAAGTGTCTCCACACGTCTCCAACACTCTGGCTCGCCAGGAAATGTCGCCCTATGTCCAAAAGTCCGAACTGTCAGATCTGAGCTGTAACTTGGCCTGGAGGCACTGTGTCTCCATGGAAATAGGTAAGTATTATGCCATACTATGGGACATTCTAGGCAAAGCAATAACATATTCATGAAGACGAGCAGGTGGATAAACAGTGCACCGTTAAAGTGCAGACATGAGGTAAAACGTTAAAGTGCATGTTAGATGACACTTTTATTTGTGACAGAAAAAGTCCTTCCTTGTGCATTAATTGGTTCTGTATTTTGGATGAAATTTTCCAGGTTGTTCACAATAGTAGAAATGTATTGGTTTTTTTTTTTCCTTCAGAACTGAGCTTGATTTCTCTAGCCATAAGTGCAAGGTATTATTATTATTACTATAAACATCATGGGTTTGACAGTGTATAATGGTATTTTACTCTAGCCAAGAGAAAGATCCATCAATAACACACACTCTGACTCACGGTGCATCCTTTTCCTGAATTTAGAGCAGACACTTGAGATTCACATTGTGACCTAAACATTCTGTCTTACCGTACAACTCTCTCTCTAGGCCTTTTTAAAACTTTTTGTTGCTTCTTATTCCAAAGGCCCATATTTCGCTATTTTCTTATCGATGTTATGTTGTTAAATCGTCGAAAACATACCTGGAGTTGTGACAAGCAGGTGAGAATGATACAAACCACAACTCTGGGTATGTTTTTGTTGAGGGAAAAGCATTAGAACATGGCTTAAAGCTCACAAGAGTCAATTTTGCGCAATATAGACGTTTAAATATGTCCAAAACAGAATGAGTTCATCTTAAAGGGACAGTTCTGAATTTTGGACACAGTGTCATTTCCTCGTGAACCAGAGTGTTGGAGACACTTTTTAAAAACATCTTCCCTCCAGTCCTTGTATTTGCAGAGGTGCTGGTGCTGGGCTAGTGCATGTCAATGGCCATAGTCGTCCTGCCACTAAAAACTGTCTGACCCACTCCACAGACCCGAGGAAAAACTATTAGAACTCCAGACTGTCCCTGTGAATGTCTGTGTCCACAGAATCATTTTATTTATTTATTAAAAAAAAAAAAAATGTATTGTGAAAAAGACAAATACATACAAAACTATACAATAACAACAACACACAACAACAGACAAAAAAGGTAAAGGAAAGACAAAAACAATCTAAAAAATAATAATAATAATGATTCAATTCAATTCAATTCAATTTATTTTGTAGCGCCCAAATCGCAACAACAGTTGCCTCTAAGGGCGTTCCAAGATATGGATGAGCCAAACATACACACAGACATATCAAAACAGGAATAAACAACATTCATGTAAAGCAGCAAATGAAACATTGTCCAGTCATCCCCTGTCCTTAGACCCTCCTTCTCAGCAAGGAAAAACTCCAAAAAACCCAGGGTCCTGGGAAAAAGAAGAAACCTCGGGGAGAACTACAGTGAAGGAGGGATCCACTCCCATGGACGGACAGGCTATAGATGTCCAGGCCCGTGGGCCAGTTCGGTATGGCCACAGATGATCAAGGAGGGAAACTGTGTTATGTATGTATGTGTGTGTGTGTGTGGTTATGTGTTGCTTGATTTCGTCACGTTTGCTATAGCACTATTATACTATCACCATCATTACTGTCCTGCCGTCTTGCCATTACCATTGTCACCATCACGGTCACCATACTGTGGTCGTCCTCATCGCCTACACCACTTTCAGGTGGTAAGAATCATTTTAGAGTCAAACCAACTGTACATTTGAAGGATTTCTGTCCGAGCAGCAGCAGTGAGTTGTTCTTCCTGATAGAAGCTCAGCAGCGGCGACTGATATATGAGAAAATAGTCCCTCAACATGCGACGATTCAGGCGATGCAGGGTTAGTTTTATTTCAAACATTATTCTGTGAACACAGAAGTTCACAGGGACAGTCTGGAGTTCTAATAGTTTTTCCTCGGGTCTGTGGAGTGGGTCAGACTGTTTTTAGTGGCAGGACGACTATAGCCATTGACATACACTAGCCCAGCACCAGCACCTCTGCAAATACAAGGACTGGAGGGAAGATTTTTAAAAAGTTTCTCTACACATCTCCAACACTCTGGCTCATGAGGTAATGAGGAACTATGTCCAAAATTCAGAACCGTCCCTTTAACTGCAGGTTGGAGTTTTTTGGTGAACTCGCAGTTTCATTCCCCCTGTGTAATTTTGTTATACGGCGGAAGTGACAATAAAGTTCACTTTGACTTTGACTTTAACTTTGATTAAATGCAACACAGATGAGTTTAATTATAATATCTCCATAGAGACAAATTTATGGGGGGCCACTTACCAGAAAGGTGACACAGTGCACCTTCAAACCATCCATCCATCCATCTTCTTCCGCTTATCCGGGGCCGGGTCGCGGGGGCAGCAGTCTAAGCAGGGGCTCCCAAGCTTCCTTCTCCCCAGCCACTTCCACCAGCTCCTCCGGACGGACCCCGAGGCGTTCCCAGGCCAGCCGAGAGACATAGTCCCTCCAGCGTGTCCTGGGTCTTCCCCGGGGCCTCCTACCGGTGGGACATGCCCGGAACACCTCCCGAGGGAGGCGTCCAGGAGGCATCCGAACCAGATGCCCGAGCCACCTCAACTGGCTCCTCTCGACGTGGAGGAGCAGCGACTCTACTCCGAGCTCCTCCCGTGTGACCGAGCTCCTCACCCTATCTCTAAGGGAGCGCCCGCCACGGCGAAGGAAACTCATTTCGGCCGCTTGTATCCGCTGATCTCGTTCTTCGGTCATTACCCAAAGCTCATGACCATAGGTGAGGGTAGGAACGTAGATTGACCGGTAAATCGAGAGCCGCCTTTCGGCTCAGCTCCTCTTCACCACAACGGTCCCGATACAGCGACTGCATCACTGCCGACGCCGCACCGATCCGCCTGTCAATCTCACGCTCCATCCTCCCTCACTCGTGAACAAGACCCGAGATACTTGAACTCCTCCACTTGAGGCAGAGACTCCCCACCCACCCGGAGGGCAATCCACCTTTTCCGGTCGAGAACCATGGCCTCGGATTTGGAACAGCTGATTCTCATCCCAGCCGCTTCACACTCGGCTGCAAACCGCCCCCAGTGCACGCTGCAGGTCCTGGTTTGATGGAGCCAACAGGACAACATCATCCGCAAAAAGCAGCGATGAAATCCTGTGGTCCCCGAACTGACCCCTCCGGCCCCTGGCTGCGCCTAGAAATTCTGTCCATAAATACAATGAGACAGAACGTGACAAAGGGCAGCCCTGGCGGAGTCCAACATGCACCGGGAACAGGTCTGACTTACTGCCGGCAATGCGAACACAGCTCCTGCTCCGTCATGTCATACAGGGACCGGACAGCCCTTAGCAAAGGGCCCCGGACCCCATACTCCGAGCACCCCCCATTAGGCACCACGAGGGACACGGGTCGAATGCCTTCTCCAAGTCCACAAAACACATGTGGACTGGTTGGGCAAACTCCATGAACCCTCGAGCACCCGATGGAGGGTGTAGAGCTGGTCCAGTGTTCCACGACCAGGCCGAAAACCACACTGCTCCTCTTGAATCCGAGGTTCGACTATCGGCCGAACTCTCCTCTCCAGTACCCTGGCATAGACTTTACCGGGAGGCTGAGGAGTGTGATTCCCTGTAGTTGGAACACACCTCCGGTCCCCTTTTATACAGAGGGACTCACCACCCGGTCTGCCAGTCCAGAGGTACTGTTCCCGACCGCCACGTGATGTTGTAGAGACGTGTCAGCCAAGACAGCCCCACAACACCCAGAGACTTAAGGTACTCAGGACGGATCTCATCCACCCCCGGAGCCTTGCCACCGAGGAGCTTTCTGACCACCTCAGTGACTTCGGCCAGGGTGATGGATGAGTCCGCCTCTGGGTCCCCAGCCTCGGCCTCCTCTTCGGAGGACGTGACGGTGGATTGAGGAGATCCCCAAAGTATTCCTTCCACCGCCTCGACAACATCCCCAGTCGAGGTCAGCAGCTCTCCCCCCGCACTGTAAACAGTATTGGTGAAGGGCCGCTTCCCCCTCCTGAGGCGCCGGACGGTTTGCCAGAATTTCCTTGGGGCCGTCCGATAGTCCTCCTCCATGGCCTCCCCAAACTCCTCCCAGACCCGAAGTTTTTGCTCTCTGCAACCACCCGGGCTGCAGCACGCTGCGGGCTGGTAATTGGCCAGCTGCCTCAGGAGTCCACCGGGCCAGTAAGGCCCGGTAGAACTCCTTCTTCAGCTTGACGGCATCCCTTACTCCGGTGTCCACCACCGGTTCGGGATTGCCGCCACGACAGGCACCACAGACCTTGCGGCCACAGCTACTGAACGGGCCGCAGACGACAATGGAGGCCAAAACTAAGCCCACTCGGGCTCCATGTCCCCAGCCTCCCTCGGGATCTGGGAGAAGCTCCGGAGGTGTGAGTTGAAGGCCACACTGACAGAAGGTTCCGCCAGACGCTTCCCAGCAGACCCTCACGACACGCTTTGGGCCTGCCAGGTCTTTCCGGCTTCCTCCTCCGCCAGCGGACCCAACTCACCACCAGGTGGTGATCAGTTGACAGCTCTGCCCCTCTCTTCACCCGAGTGTCCAACACACACGGCCGGAGGTCAGATGACACGACAACAAAGTCGATCATCGACCTCCGGCCTAGGTAGTCCTGGTGCCACGTGCACCGATGGACCCCTTGTGCTCGAACATGGTGTTATGGACAAACTGTGACTAGCACAGAAGTCCAATAACAGAACACCACTGGGTTCAGATCGGGAGAGCCGTTCTCCCAATCACCCTCTCCAAGTGTCACTGTCATTACCCACGCGGGCGCTGAAGTCCCCAGTAGAACAATGGAGTCCCGGGTCGGTGCACTGTCCAGTACCCCTCCCAGGGACTCCAAGAAGGCCGGGTACTCTGCACTGCTGTTCGGCCCGTGAGGCCGACACCACAGTGAGAGACCTGTCCTCGACCGGCGCAGGGATCGCGACCCTCTCGCTCACCGGGTGAACTCCAACACGCAGCGGCTGAGCTGTGGGGCAATGAGCAGGCCCACACCAGCTCGCCGCCGCTCCCCCGGCCAACGCCAGAGAAATGGAGAGTCCAACCCCTCTCAAGGAGTTGGGTTCCGAACTCCAAACTGTCGCGTGGGAGGTGAGGCCGACTATATCTAGCCGGTAACGCTCCAACCTCCCGCACAAGCTCAGGCTCCTTCCCCAGCGAGTGACATTCCATGTCCCCAGAGCTAGTCTCCATGTCCGAGATCTGGTCGCGAGGCCCCTGCTCGACTGCGCCCAGATCTCTCTGCACCCAGCCCCTATGGCTCTCCCGCTGGATGGTGGGTCCAGGGAGGGCGGTCCCACGTCCGTTCCTTCGGCTGCGCCCGGCCGGGCCCCGTGGGAAAAGGCCCGGCCACCAGGCGCTCGCCATCGAGCGCCCACCCCAGGCCTGGCTCCAGGGTGGGGCCCCGGTGACGCCAATCCGGGCGACGTATCTTGCCTCTGTATGTCTTTCATCATATGGGGCTTCTGACCATGTTAATCTAATAATTCATGTAATAAGACTTATTTTTTCCCTGTGTGAGCGTGTATAGAGATTCTGGTCATCACAATGTTGTAAATACTCACCCACACGTGCTTTATTCATACAAAGACAAAGTGGGTGAAGGTTCTTGCTCATTCAGTGTCTGCTTTTTCAGCACAGAGAAATGCAAATCACTCCGAAATGACCTGAGATGAACGTGGCTCATTCGTCTTAGGTCATTAATGATTCACGGTTCAACATTTGTGGATGTTCAGTTTTAAAATTTCTTTGTCTTTTGAGTTATACAAACCCCTGTGCTCCAACTGAAATTATGAGATCATATTCAGAACACATCAAAACATTTTAAAATCCCGATGGTTTAACCCTGGGCTGGGAAAGGTCGGAATTCACCGGGAGAAGTTGCTGTTCAAAGGTTTTCACTCTTGTCAAGCTGTTACCTCATGAAAAACAATGATTTAATCTGTTATTATTAAACTGTCTACATCCCCAAAGCTCAAAATGCTCTGTACTGCCTTCTGATGTCAGGAATCGGTAGTTTTAAAGGTAACAGCTACTTTTACCTTTTGTTTAGTAGAGATGTTTGTTTAACTTCCGGCCGGTGCTTTTCTACGGCAAAATCCCTGTGGAAAAGTGTGGCATATTTTTGAGCAGCTTCATAAATCTGCCCCAACACCAAATCTTCATTGAAAAAGGCCGACAAAGAACCGATTCTGTCCATGAAGAATTTATCCACAACGATCAAATGGTCGACATTTAATCTGTGAACATCTGTAGCATTTAAACTGCACAAACCTCTCAGTCTGTGCAAATATCGACATCACAAAATCGATTTTTAATTTTAACTGTAGAGTCTGAGTGAACAAGTTATTTCTGTTTTCTTCAGGACCATAACGTTAGTGTTGCTCAGTAGTTTCACTAATGTCGTTGTTTCCTTTAAGTTTTCGTCTTTCTTCCCTCGATCGTTGTGGATAAATTCTTCACGGACAGAATCTGTTCTTTGTCGACGTTGTTGGATGAAGATTTGGTGTCGGGGCAGATTTACGAAGCTGGACAAAAATATGTTTACATTATCTTATCGAAATGATTCTAGTGAGGGTGTGTTGTGGGAAATGTTGATCTTGAAGAAAAAAATATGATTCATCCATTTGCGAAGCCCGATGAGTTTTTGGAACACAGACAAAGGTTTATTCTTGTTACAACAAATATGGACCGAGCCTAGACCTGCCCTGGCCAAAGACTAACAACCTCTCCAAGTCTGTACCCCCCGAGTATCTCCTCGAGTCTCTACCCTCGGAACATCTGAGCTCTGAGTATTGATACAGAAAAACAAGTTACAAACATATCAAAGCAGAGTGACTTTTGTTCACAGGTTTGAGCACAGCTAAGACAAAAGACTCCCTGACTTGGAGACAGTTGTGTCTCATGAGCCTTTACACGTGTTAACGACTGTTCTGGTCTTCAGTAGATCATATTCATTTACACCAAGACAGATTGAGAATATTAATTTCCATCACAGGTGCATGGAGTTTAAACACAAGATCCACGAGATGCACCACAGTGTTTTCTGTTTGAGAGAAGAACTCGGCCTAAATATGCACGATTTATGTGTTAAACGCATGACTGTAACGAACACAAACTCGGGTATTTTAGATTTTTAAGACATAAGATTAATAAGGGAAGCTTGTGGGAACCAATCACAAATGATAAAAGGGCTTATATTTATATTACACTATTTCCTGATCTATGTTATAGTGTTTCCTTATCAAAAACAAATCAAAGCCACCGTTCCAGGAATACAGGAGGATGTAACAGAGATACAAGATGGTTTAAAGCTTACAAGAGTCAAGTTTGCATAATCCTTTAATTAAGGACCTTTAATCATCAGCTTCGGAATTTGTGGATCATAGGTCACGATGTTTCTTTCAAGAACTGTAAATCTCCCCTAGATTTGTACAGGCTGCTGCCCTCCATCTGAAATTATGCCGTCATCATCAAATTCTACGACATCAACACAATCTATAGACGTGAGAGTGCAGTGATTGGCCGGTAATGTACATGTCGAAGGAATATTTTGAACATCATGTCAGGTTTTCCTTGAGCAAGATGGATGTAGGTGGTGGACGCACAAAAGGCAGCGCACGTTATGCAATGCCCGTCCATTTCGGTATGGATTCTGAGACGATAATGGGCAAAATGTCACCTTTTAATGTCAAATAGGGGCGTAATTGCTGGCGAGTACCATGCAGAAATGATCCAGCTGAACCCTTTTACAAAAGTGTAGTCACGCTTAAGACATCATGCTGAGAAGGTTTAACGGTATCAAAATTTGGATACGGCCCAACCCTACCACAGAATTGTAATGACTGTGATCAAAAGGTCACATATGTGATTAGACTGTTGTATTCTCACAGATACAGATGCTACCTATGTTACTGCTGTCTGATAAAGTCGTGGCTTTGGCCTGACAGAAGAGGAGAAGACAGCCTGAACAAAGCCCAGGGGAGGGGAGGGGGTAGTTTTCAATCAATCAAACTTTATTTATAGAGCGGTTTAACTCAAAAACAGTATTACAATATGGTTGAATTTCTTGGCTCCAAAACCTGATCTTTGCTCCAAACCGCAAGCTTTTACTTTTAGAAAATTGCCTGTGCACCTTCCTATTAAAGACCAAGCATCATTGATGATGAGAAATGACTAAATCTCCATCTCAATTTCAGTTGGAGTAATTGCAGAGTCCTCCGAAGCACTAAAGCACGCCGCATCCACGACTACAAGCCTCGTAGCATTTGCCACTTTTGGGGACTTTGGGGAATGATTTAGCAGCGGCAAACGAATATCTATAATTTATATCTAAGAGGCGACACAAGCTGCTGAAAGAATTATTATTGGGGGGGCTAAGTAAACAGATCTCAGGCGATGGAGAGATGCTTTGACAGCACCTCCATGACCTCTGGCCAGAACTGCTGCACTGAATATTTAAGCTTAGACCTTCTCATATCTCTGTGCACCACTGCATTAAGGCTTATTTACTCCTACAGCAGCATCTGTGTTGATATGCCACATAAACCAGACATGCAACCAGGTAACCAACGTCCAGTTATATTCAAGAACACTTGCTGTAAGGGAAGTTTTTGCCTTGTTTGTTTTTGGGGCCAGGGGTTGAAGTGAATTAAAAAGGGCACAATTGTCTTTTAGGCTGCACAGGACAAGAGTGTTACATGCACATACACAGCAAAAAGTTAACATTTTCTCAGAGTTTATATGAGTTCAATCTGTTATAGAGTCAATTCAACATTTTTGGAAATGTTAATGAAGTAACACTGGACCAAAGTTCCTGTTTAACCCCAAAATCAAGAGTTATATTCACGTTTTGAGAGTAAACAAAGAACACTTTGTAGGGTTATCCTGATTTAGCTCAGCAACACCCAGAGGTGTTTTATTTTTATACGCCCGTTGTAAGACGGGACGTATTATGGTATGGCGCTGTCCGTCCGTCCGTCTGTGGACACTTCAAAGCTTTGAAGTCTTTGAAGCTTTGTCTTCATGAAGAGGCAAAACATGTGGGGCATGCGCCGATATATATATAAGGTATACTGTATTTGTGTATTTTATTGTATATTTTTGTATCGATCCATGCTGTAGGTCAGTGGTATCAATTTTATGTGACTTCAGGTCACATAAAAGTACGGGCGTATTTTGCCCCGCTGGCGGAGCTCTTGTTACACTTTATTTTAGTTCATTTAAGATGAAATTCTATACAAAACTGGTTCAAACTGGTCTTCTCTGGCGGGAGTTTAAAGTGGTGGGTGGAGGTGCTAAATTAACACTAAGGGAAGTTGTGTTACAGGTTGTGCACAGGAAATAAAACAATAACTAGGTAAGTTAAAATGACTTAAATTAAGCACATTTTACTTTATTTGAGTAGATTCAGCGTGACAAGTGAAATGATCTGCCAGTGGAATAAGTGTTTTTTTTTCTTATTTCAAGCAACATTTGATTTTATTTCTTATTTTAAGTACAAAAATCTTACTTCACTGGCAGATAATTTTACTTGTCGAGTGAAATTTACCCAAATTATGGTAAAACTTTCTTAATTCGAGTCATTTTAGCGTGAGTAGATTTTATTTGTTGCAGTGTGCACCGTGTCAGGGTTGAGAAATGCGAAAAGTGCAAAACTTATCAAAGGAAATGGTGGATATAAGTTTTGAGTTTATTTTTTGTGTGTGTGTCATTCATAATTGTGACGCCTTTAGTGAAAATCTTGTAAAATAATCCCGGAAACAGAAGAAATATGAATAAAAGTGTGCGTCCAAGCTTTTGACTGGCAGTGTAGAGAAAGCACATTAAAAAACAAAGCAAAAGGTTCAAAGAAAAATGACCTGACGAAGGAAACGGGGCCAAAACAATCGGACGAACCCTTTTTTCTGATCCTCGAAAACGACGGCAAACGTACTGAAAATCGTCTGCGTTTTTGCTCAGCCCGAATGCAGAGCTGGTGGAGGATTTCGACGTGCCGGATCTGCGGGAAGAGGAGGAGGAGCTCAGGGGGGTGGAGCCTGTGGACCCGACCAGGAAGAGGGTCCAGGCCGTCGACGTGAGCAGCGTGGAGCGAACCCTCAACTTCTCGTGAGTATCCGGGAGCAGCTCCTTTGAAAAGATGAACTCACACTCATAAGAGAATAACAAGAGCTCCGCCAGCGGGGCAAAATACGCCCGTACTTTGAATTATTGTATATAGAATTAAGTTAGAATTTGTCAAACCTAGTTAAAGATGAATTGTTGGTGCAGTTTGGAAGTTTGACATTCCTAGGTGAGACGGTTGTGGAGTTAGAGCGCGGACAAGGTTTTCGCAAAGGGTCGGGCCGTGACCTTGACCTTTGACCCTGTGACCTTGAAATCAATAGGGAATATCCTTGACCCATGGGGTGTCCAGCCATGAAGTTTGACATTCCTAGGTGAGACGGTTGTCGAGCTAGAGCGCGGACAAGGTAATGTGTAGTTGTCTTGTATTCTCTCTCTCCCGTTGCCTAGCAACCGCTGCAGCTGGAACTGTGTGTCACCTTTGAACTTTAAACTTCAAAGCTTTGAAGTTTGAAATTGTCCACAGACGGGCGGACGGACGGACAGCGCCATGCCATAATACGTCCCGTCTTACAACGGGCGTATAAAAACTGAACCTTCTCCTCTTCGCGCACTTCAGACACAGAACTTATTTTGTGTTTTAAAGTAATTTAGCCCATTTAAAAGCTGTCGGTGTTGTTTTGAATGGGTAATCACTATGACAACAGCCAAGTTTTTCATTTCTCTTGTGGATCAATAAAACTCAAAAATGTACATACACTACAAAAAAAAGCCCATCAAAAAGTAAGGAAAAAAAAATTGCGGGAAAAATGCCCTATTTTAAGTGAAATTTTCTGCCAGTGCAGTAAGAAATTTTCACTTACCGAGTTTTCTTAAAACAAGACGAAATATGAATCTTGTTCTAAGCAGAAAACACGAGTTTCAAATATTTTTGGCAAGATTTTTCACCTTATTGGTTTGAGAAGGAAGTTAAAGAGGCTTAACCTGGACTGAGTTAATATAAAAAGTGCTCAGAATAAATTATTATTATTATTATTATTATTATTATTATTATTATTATTATTAATATTATTATCTTGTTTTAAGAAAACTCTGTAAGTGAAAATTTCTTACTGCACTGGCAGAAAATTTCACTTAAAATAGGACATTTTTACCTCAAAATTAGTATTTTGAAGGACACCCATTTTGTCATTCTGTCAAGAATTGAATTTGTCTCTGAATATAAATACATAGGGACAATGACTGACAGTGCCCTACACTTTGAACGCCGGCAGTTGGGTCCAGAGGCGATGACATCATCACCTTCTCTGGTGGTTGAGAGAAAGCAACTCTTGAAAGGAAGTTCAAAGCTTTGATATCTTTGCTGTTTAAACAAGAGCTCCGCCAGCGGGGCAAAATACGCCCGTACTTTGAATTATTGTATATAGAATTCTAGAATTGGAATTCCACCAATCAGATCGCAGCAACAGAACTTAAAGACACTACAAAGCTTTAATGTGTCAAAGCTCAAAGAAGCAGAGAATGTGGGTTGTTCTCGCTTTCAGCAGCAGAACATTTGAGAAGAGAGTTCATGAAGACAAAGCTTCAAAGACTTCAAAGCTTTGAAGTGTCCACAGACAGACGGACAAACAGACAGACGGACAGACGGACAGACAGACGGACAGACGGAGACAGCGCCATACCATAATACGTCCCGTATTGAAACGGGCGTATAAAAAGTTTGTGGGGGGAGGGCCCAGGACCTCAGTAAAGCTGTACAACTGTCATTGAGATACGAGTGTAAATCGTTGGAGAGAAAGATGAAATTGGTTTTCAGTTCAAGCATGGAACCTGAGCTCACCCCGCTAATCTCACCAACCTCATCGACCAGAGCACGGCCATGGGGACATGGGCCCAAACCAAAGTTCTTTCGCAGCCCTTGCTCCTGGATCAAATGGTTTTGCAAAGACATATGGGAAAAGTTTAAGAAATGGATAAGGGAGAACCGAGACACGATCATTGCCATGATCAATATCTTCACTATTGTCCTTGTAATTGCCCTTGTTTTTGTTTTTCCGTGCCTATAAATGTTTGTCTTTGAGCATAGAACAGGACGACAGCAGTGTTGTTTAGGTTTCACACCTGGTCACTGTTACGTTTCCTTTGCTAGGGAATATATATAATATATATAATATATGTATATGTAGTGTATATATATGTATATATATATATATAGAATATGTATATGTATGTATATGTGTATATATGGTATATATATATATATATATATATATATATATATATATATATATACCACATATATATATATATATATAAAACGCATTTCTCACCTTCCACGGTGGTTGGTCTCTCACCCTCATCAGCTCGGGTCCTGGGAGCTTGAGAGTTCTGCGCAGTATCTTTGCTGTTCCCAGTACTGCACTTTTCTGGACTGAGATGTCTGTTGTCCTTCCTGGGATCTGCTGTAACCACTCCTCTAGTTTGGGGGTCACGGCCCCGAGTGCTCCGATCACCACAGGCACCACCGATGCTTTCACCTTCCAGGCTCTCTCCAGCTCTTCTTTGAGCCCCTGGTATTTCTCTAGTTTCTCGTGTTCCTTTTTCCTGACATTGCCATCGCTCGGTATTGCAATGTCCACCACCACGGCTTTGTTCTCCCGCTTATCCAGAACCACGATGTCTGGTTGGTTCGCCATCACCATTCTGTCAGTCTGTATTTGGAAGTCCCACAGGATCTTGGCCCGCTCATTCTCCACAACCTTTGGAGGCGTTTCCCACCTTGATCCTGGGGTTTCCAGCCCTTACTCTGCACAGATGTTTCTGTACACTATGCCCGCTACTTGGTTATGTCGCTCCATGTTGCTTTCCCTGCCAGCATCTTACACCCTGCAGTTATGTGCTGGACTGTCTCAGGCACTTCTTTGCACAACCTACACCTTGGGTCTTGTCTGGTGTGGTAGATCTGGGCCTCTATTGCTCGGGTGCTCAAGGCTCCTGTGCAGCCAGGATGAGTGCCTCTGTGCTGTCCTTCAGACCAGCCCTCTCCAGCCATTGGTAGGATTTCTTGATATCAGCCACTTCAGTTATGTTCCGGTGGTACGCCCCATGTAGGGGTTTGTCCTGCCATGATGGTCCCTCCAGCACCTCTTCCTCTGTGCCCCACTGTCTGAGATATTCTCTGAGCATATATATATATATATATATATATATATATATATATATATATATCAGGGGCTCAAAGAAGAGCTGGAGAGAGCCTGGAAGGTGAAAGCATCGGTGGTGCCTGTGGTGATCGGAGCACTCGGGGCCGTGACCCCCAAACTAGAGGAGTGGTTACAGCAGATCCCAGGGAGGACAACAGACATCTCAGTCCAGAAAAGTGCAGTACTGGGAACAGCAAAGATACTGCGCAGAACTCTCAAGCTATATATATATATATATATATATATATATATATATATATATATATATATTTCACAGCAAGAAGTTTGCGGGTTCCTCCCCGTGTCTGGATGAGTTTCCTCCGGGTGCTCCGGTTTCCCCCATTAACTCAAAACATGCAGCACCCCCATGAACTAACATCAAGGACCATGTTGTCCACCCTCCTGTGGGCTCACCACCTGCAGAGGGGTTCACAGGGGGGTCAGGTGCTATGAGGATTGGGCAGTAAACTGCCCCCGCGACTCAGCTGGATTAAGCGGGAGAAGATGGATGGATGGTATTTTTTGGTTATTTTTTGATAGGCCTTTATTGCTGTGTATATATCGCTTTTCCTTCTTCAAAGCTTTTTACAACAAGGAACCATTTACCCGTTCACACACATATTCATACACACAAGTGCACAGCTTTCAAAATGGGTTATTTCCCTGTCACTGCAACTCTGGTACAATGCATCAAATGGTAATATATGTTTTAATTGTACATGGTCCCCTTTTAAAAAATAATAATAAATAAAATGAATAAATACAGCAGTGTACGCAGACACTGGTGTATGAGTGTGTGAACCAACGTCCAGTTATATTCAAGAACACTTGCTGTAAGGGAAGTTTTTGCCTTGTTTGTTTTTGGGGCCAGGGGTTGAAGTGAATTAAAAAGGGCACAATTGTCTTTTAGGCTGCACAGGACAAGAGTGTTACATGCACATACACAGCAAAAAGTTAACATTTTCTCAGAGTTTATATGAGTTCAATCTGTTATAGAGTCAATTTAACATTTTTGGAAATGTTAATGAAGTAACACTGGACCAAAGTTCCTGTTTAACCCCAAAATCAAGAGTTATATTCACGTTTTGAGAGTAAACGAAGAACACTTTGTAGGGTTATCCTGATTTAGCTCAGCAACACCCAGAGGTGTTTTATTTTTATACGCCCGTTGTAAGACGGGACGTATTATGGTATGGCGCTGTCCGTCCGTCCGTCTGTGGACACTTCAAAGCTTTGAAGTCTTTGAAGCTTCGTCTTCATGAAGAGGCAAAACATGTGGGGCATGCGCCGATATATATATAAGATATACTGTATTTGTGTATTTTATTGTATATTTTTGTATCGATCCATGCTGTAGGTCAGTGGTATCAATTTTATGTGACTTCAGGTCACATAAAAGTACGGGCGTATTTTGCCCCGCTGGCGGAGCTCTTGTTACACTTTATTTTAGTTCATTTAAGATGAAATTCTATACAAAACTGGTTCAAACTGGTCTTCTCTGGCAGGAGTTTAAAGTGGTGGGTGGAGGTGCTAAATTAACACTAAGGGAATTAACTTCAACCATATGAACTCAAAAAAACAACTCTGAAATATTTTACCCTGAACGTTTAACCCTCCAGTTTTTGCTGTGTAGATTTCACAAAATACAATACATCTGTGTTTTATCCCATTCAAAGACTTCATTAGTACACATCAGTAATCATCAACACGAGGACTGGGAATAATTAAAGTTGCCGATACGAAACACACCTCGATACACAGGTCATGATACAAAACGTATCTCAATACAGTGAGCTTTCGATTCAATATGATATATTTGAAATCAATTCAATATGGTTCAATAAAAAATAAAGGCTCAATCATGGCTGTGATACTAACAGTCTGTTAAACCACTTCTGCCAAGTAAATATGAAACACACCATTTTAATCAACAAAATGTGTTGCATAAACAAGTTTTCTTCCTCTAAACGCGTTTCCTTCTTGTAAACAAGCAACAAAACTGCACCGCTGTATTAAAATGATTTAGTAAAAATACAAACAATACCAAAAATACTCTTGGCGATATAACGATACATCAGCCCATGATATCGATACTGTATCATCACATCAAACTATGTGATGTTTTTGCACTCCATTAATCAACACAGAGTATCACACATGGTACAGCGCCGGTTCAGTGGCTGGAAGTGTTATGGAAAATGAGTGAGTAAATAAGGAAAAGACCGGAGGTGCCGCTGAGCTCCAGGTTCCTCCTGTTGGGAGTTTATTTTTGCCGGATGCTGGAGCCCATCACAAGCCTTTTCCCTAATGAATGGTTAGTTTTCAGCGCCAAATGCAGTGACACAACAGCACAGCAGACCCTGCTCTAAGTGTGAGTGTCACACCACAAAAAAAAATCAGTCACACTGCAGTCTGGAGCTGGACTAAGTGCATCTCTAAAAGTCAAAATGCTCTTTCCCACCTTCTGATGTCATTAAACGATGCCAAGTTATCAGCTACTTTTTACCTTTAGTTCAGAAACAATAAAGAATTTCCGGGCTGAAATGATCCAAATGATTCTAGTGGAGAGTTAAAAACACAGTGGAGCCTTAATGAGGTTCACTCTGTAATATGAGGTAGCGTTCCTATGCACAGTAACACAGCAGCACAGAAGACCCTGGTCTAAGTGTGAGTGTCACACCACAAAAACAAATCAGTCACACTGCAGTCTGGAGCTGGACTAAGTGCATCTAACAGTCAAAATGCTCTTTTCCACCTTCTGATGTCATTAAGCAACGGTTTTCAGGTTATCAGCTACTTTTTGCCTTTAGATCAGAAGAGGTAAAGAATTTCAGGGCTGAAATAATCCAAATGATTCTAGTGAAGAGATATGGATCTTAAAAACACAGCGGAGCCCTAATAAGGTTCACTCTGTAACATGAGGTAATGCTCTTTGCCCTATGCACAGTAACACAGCAGCACAGATCCGAGTGTCCCAGCTCCTCACCACAGTTCTCCTCGTCCGCCTGGTTGCCGCAGTCGTCGATGCCGTTGCAGTGCAGGACCTGGGGCAGACACAGGCTCAGGTTCCCACACGGGAACGTCCCCAGAGGACACAGAACCTTCTCCTCCGTCAGGTTGAGCGCTGAGGACACAACAAAACACAGAGTTTACCATCTTAACACTGTAGAACACCTAGAGTTAAATAATGTGTCAGAATTCTGTGGTGTCATTTTGTTTTTGTCATTTTGTTTGACTGTAGATTCCTTGATTTGCTTGGTTAGGTGCAGTATATATGGTTAATACCCCGGGATGAGAAATGTATAGATTCCAGTATCGGTATTGGCTGATATCAATATTCAATACCAATATTCAACGCTCTGTTCTCCATGTGCCATTGGGTCATGTTTTTTTGACCTGACTCATAATTAACAGTGGAAGTAGTAGAGAATTATGTGGCTCTATGTTTATACCAACATGTGACACATTTTATAATCCAGATAAATACTAGAGAAGGAGAAGAATTGTATTTTATTAGTATTTATTGTTTTAGTATTTAGTAATGTATTCGACAGTATTTTACTTGATTGTAAATATATTAATATGTATTAACATGTAATTGCTCAACATCTTCTCAGTATAAATAAGCAAAGGAAAACTGATGATTTCGATATAGTTGGTGGTAATAGTTTCAGACGGCTTTTGTGAGTTTCTTAGAGTTATAGGCCACAACCCTCTGTCTGAAATTGAAGTTCAACTCCGATAGAATTTACTGAAAATATAGGAAATACCGAATTGTGCTGATGTTGTTCTTTTTCCTAAGAGAGTATATCGGTTTAAGGGCCTCCTGTATATTACACAAAATCGATCGTCGTGTTATAATGTTGTCTCCTCACAAACAAACCTGGCATTGTGTTTTCTAGGCCCTTTAATAAAATAAAATAAAAATGATCAGTGTGGCGGGATTCTTCAAAAACACTCAGGCTCAGTCAGGAAATGCGTTTTGGTGATTTTATTGTGAGCTCCCACAGTGAAAAAAAAGGTGCAATATTTACAGGCAACCAAAAAACAAAAACCAGAATAGACTTCCCTTTAAGTCTCTCTAGTCTTTCTGCACGTTCTCTCGCTCCTGCGCTCTTACTGCATGTTACCGTCACTGTAACCACAACCAGACTATGCGAAGCTGGGCTGCAGAGCGCACCTATATACCCCATTTGCCCCTCCCACATTACATAATTCCCCACCTGAAACATCTTTTACTCCATTCCTACCACTAAATGGATACTAACTTAGGGGTCCAAAATAGCGCATAGGGCAACAGCTCCTATTTAACATAAATACAACACATGAAATCACATTAAATAAAGTGAGAATATAGATAATTGGCCATGTGAATCACTTCTGGCTCACATGACACGGAACCCGCCAAGAACGGGAGGATTTAAACTACCGGGCGCGATGGGTCCGGTTTGCCAGCGCCGCACCACGGAAGGAGGGAGAAGACGCCCAGCGAGGGTGAGTAATTGACCGATTTTAGCAAGGGTTTTAGGACAAAACTGACGCTCTAAGTGTGCACCCTTAGGCGTGACAGAACCCGCTGGTAAGTTATGGAAAAGTTTGTGTATGCTCGGTAAAAAGAGTTTATGAAAGGGCGGGCGCCGTGAAACAGGTGCGCTGGCCTCTTCACGTGCTCTCCCCGGGGGCAGCTTCTTAGGGACGGGTCTGCTTCGTCACATCATCCCTCCCCTCTGGAAGGTTGGCACTGTGGGGCAACCTTGAAAGGTAGTCCGCAACAACATTCGCTTTCCTGCCCGGGTGCCGGATGACAAACTTAAATGGCTGGAGAGCGAGATACCATCGGGTAAGGCGGCTGTTATGGTCCTTCATTGATTCAATCCAAGTGAGAGCCCTGTGATCAGTCTCGAGGTCAAACTTCTCGGCCAAGGAGATAATAGCGGAGGCTATCCAGTGCCCATTTGATGGCAAGCCCTTCCTATTCGATGGCTGAATACCTGGTCTCCCTTGGCTGCAGTTTCCGGCTGAGGTACAGTATGGGGCGTTCCTCTCCAGGTTCTCCTTGAACCAGCACTGCTCCCAGGCCAACGTGGATGCATCCACCTGCACCAGGAATCTTTCATTGAAATCTGGGCTCTTCAGGACTGGAAAAGAACACAGAATGGTCTTAAGGGTGCTGAAGGCCTGCTCGCATTCCTCTGTCCAGTTCACCGGATTACGCTGGTTTTTCATGGTGAGGGCTGTGAGAGGGGCAGCAATCGTGGCATACTGGGGCACAAACCGCCGATACCATCCTGTGAGGCCGAAGGAAGGAGCGGACCTCTTCTGGTCCGGGGTCGTGGACAGTTCCTGACGGCCTCAACTTTGTCCACCTGGGGCCGAACTTCTCCTCGTCCCATCTGGTACCCAAGGTATCGTGTCTCCTCTCGGGCCCACTCGCATTTGGACGGGTTCAGTGTCAGTCCAGCTTGTGCAATCTTCCCCAGAACCAAGGACAGGTGTTGAAGATGCTCCTCCCAGGTGGAACTGAACACCACGACATCATCGAGGTAGGCTGCACTACACTCCTCACAACCGGCCAGGACCTTGTCCATCAAACGCTGGAATGTAGCTGGAGCCCCATGCAGCCCAAATGGCATGACTGTGAACTGGAAAAGCCCTGCTGGGGTCCGGAAGGCGGTGTATGGACGGGACGTCTCCTGCAGTGGGACCTGCCAGTATCCCTTACAAAGATCCAGCGTAGTGATGTACCGAGCTGCTCCAACTGCTCCAGTAGGTCATCAATTCTCGGCATGGGGTATGCATCAAATTCAGAGATAGAGTTCAGTTTATGAAAAGTCAATGCATATCCGTAGGGAGCCATCCTTCTTGAAAACAATGACCACTGGACTGCACCATTCCGAATTGGACGGTTCAATCACACCCAACTTCAACATCTCCTGCACCTCGTGGTGCAGCTTCGCCACAAGCTGCTGAGGTACCCTGTAGGGCCTCTGTCGGATTGGTTTAGAGTCTTTCAGGCGAATAACATACTCCACCAGGGTGGTCTTCCCAGGTCTGGGTGCAAAGAGAGAGGGAACTTCCTGGAAGACACAGAGAACACTTGCAGCTTGCTCAGGTGTCAGGTGATGGAGTGAGGGTGGGGCATTGCTGGTCAGAGTCTCTAGAGTGGTGTCCACCTCCTCTTCTTCCTCCCTTTCTAAGTCCCCTCTCTGGACAACTAGGGCGCAGACTGGGGTGGACCGTTCTTTCCACAGCTTCAGCAAGTTCACATGGTAAGTCTGCTTTTGTCTTTTCTTTTCAGGATGGAGGATTTCATAAGTGACAGGACCCATCTTGCGGACCACAGTGTAGGGTCCCTGCCACTTAGCCAGAAGCTTATTGGAGGAGGATGGGAGTAACAGTAGGACTCTCTCACCAGGTTTGAATTCACGGTGCCGGGCCTGCTGGTCGTACCAGGCCTTCTGTGCTTTCTGGGCCTCCAGCAAGTTCAGCTCCGCCTGGTCCAGGTAAGTCGCCAGCCGCTCCTGCATCTCTAGAACAAACGGTACAATCCCTTTGTGAGTGTCCGGGGTGGATGGAGCCCCCAGGTTTTATGTAGTAAGTCCAGTGGGCCCTGGACATCCCAGCCATATAACAGTTCAAAAGGTGAGAAACCAGTGGATGCTTGTGGCACTTCCCTGTATGCGAATAGGAGGAAAGGCAGCCAGCGGTCCCAATCTTTCCCAGTGTCATCAACGAACCGCTGCAGCATTCGCTTGAGGGTCTGGTTGAAGCGCTCTACGAGCCCATCAGTTTGTGGGTGGTAAGGTGTTGTTTTGAGGCTGGAGATGCCAAGCTGGCGGTAGAACAGCTGCGTCAGTCGAGATGTAAAGTTAGTACCTTGGTCTGTTAGGATCTCATCTGGGATGCCGACTCTCGAAAACAGCTGAACTAGAGCTCGTAAAACAGCAGGTGCCGTGATGTTGCGGAGTGGAAACGCTTCTGGGAACCGGGTGGCATAGTCAGAGAGGACCAGGATATATTGGTACCCGCTGCTGCTTTTCACCAGGGGGCCTACAATGTCCATTGCGATTCTGCGGAAAGGGGTAGAGATCACAGGCAGTGGTTGAAGGAGAGCACGATCAGACTTGCGCTGAACGCTCAGTATTTGACAAGTGGGACAACTAGCACAGTACTGTTGTACATCCTTGTACATTGAGGGCCAGTAAAATCGCGAGCCAATGCGCAGGTAAGTTTTGTGCCGACCAAGGTGTCCGGCCCACGGAAGTGAGTGTGCTAGATGTAAAACTACCGGTCGACATTGTAAAGGTACAACAAGGCGTTTGCAGTCACCATCAACAGAAAACAAGATACCATCATCAATCACAAACACTTCCTTCCCCACACAGCCCCCCTTAGTACTGGCTCCCACCTTAGCAAACAACCCCTTCAGTGTTTCATCATCTCTCTGCAACACAGTTATGTTCTCAGGCACCTCCCATTCATTCAAAGATGACAATGCACCCATATCAGGATTCTCAGACCACAGTTTTTTCTCAAAGCACCTCTGACTTCTTGATTTTCTGGGCCCTTTGGTGCCCCCCTCAACCAGACTACTGTCCAAGTCAGGTAGAGGTTCAACACCAGCCTTAGCTTGGGCACGAGTAACCACAGGACAGGAGACAACAGCAGCACAAGACACATCTGTTACATGTTTCCCTATCCCCCCAGAGTCACAGTCTGTTACGGGCACATTCCCATTTAACAGTTCCACTAGCACTGGTAAATCACACCCCAGGATTGCCTCCACCGGTAGATTGTCCACTACCCCCACAGTCAAAAGGTATTGTTGCCCATCAATGTTCACAGTCACCTCAATAGTAGGGTAGGGGTGTGTATCTCCATGAACACAGCGAACGTCAACAGTTTTGCGGTAATCCAAACTGCCTAGTGGCACTAGTTCACTTTTGATCAGAGAAGTAAAACTCCCCGTATCCAACAGAGCAGTCACATTTTGTCCATTAATCCCCACAGTCTTGTAATGCTGTACCACACCCTCAAGATCCCCGGGAACCCCTGTCTCTGAACGGGATGGGTAACACGCACCAGTAACCTTAGATTTCCGCAGTGGGCACACTGAAGCTTTGTGCCCCACCTGCTGGCAATAGAAACAAACCAGTTCCTTACCCTGTCCTCGTAGGTTTGGGGCAGAGGTACCTGGTTGCTCCCGGAACTCTCTGTGCTGGCCGTGGTGGGGGGTGGCTGGACGGGCAGGCGAGGTGTAGTTGAAGCCTGGCGAAGGGGTGGTACTCTCTGCGAGCGTTGACATATTGCAGGGCCAGCCTGGCAGCAGATAGACCATCCCTCGGCTCGTGCTCCTGACCCACGTCCTAACATCCATTGGTAGGACGCGCAGAAGCTGCTCGAGTACGCGATGGTCTCTCCGATTTCCTCCTGGTGTGTTCCTCCGACGCACTCCAGCTTACGATAGAGGCCCTTGAGGCGATGGTATGTCTCCTGGCCGGATTCTCACCAGGGGGCACTATGGTGGAAACCAAACTGTTGCCGGTAGGTTTCAGGTGAGATATCAAATTTCAACAGTAACGCCTCCTTTAGATCCCCATAGCAATGGGCCCTTTCCTCATCCATGGAGGTGTAAGCATCCAGTGCCTTGCCTGTCAGCAGTGGAACAAGGCGGCAGGCCCACTCATTTTCTGGCCACCTCCAGGTTTTTGCAATAATTCAAACCGCCAATAAAAGTTTTCAATGTCCTCCCCACTTGATATTGGGGTATCTTAGGTCGCTGTAGTTTCTCCACTCTGGCCTTGGTCCAACCTCCGACTCATGGTGGAAGAGAGGCACGTTTCTCTGCATCGAACTCCCTGGGCTGCAACCTCGCCCTGGAGCCCCCAGGGTTGGCAGACCTAGCCTTGGACTATTTCCTATGTCCGTCGGGCGAGGGTGATGCTAGCGGAGGTGCTGAGGACAGGGGGTGCAATGGAGAGGGCACACTAGGAAGAGCTGCTCTCAGTCCTCGAAGCTCCGCCATTAAGCCTTCCTCTCTCCGTAGCTGCCCAGCCAGGAAGTCCTTCATTATGGACATCAGCTCCCCCTCTGGAGCTGCAGATCCACTTCTCCGAGCAGTTGAATCCAGCTCCCCTGCTCCATCTGAGTCGGCCATTTCCTCCTCACATTTACGCTGTGAACGGAGCCCTTTACGCTTTCGGCGACTGGCCATCCCACTTCTGACACCAACTGTGGCGGGATTCTTCAAAAACACTCAGGCTCAGTCAGGAAATGCGTTTTGGTGATTTTATTGTGAGCTCCCACAGTGAAAAAAAAGGTGCAATATTTACAGGCAACCAAAAAAACAAAAAAACCAGAATAGACTTCCCCTTTAAGTCTCTCTCTAGTCTTTCTGCACGTTCTCTCGCTCCTGCGCTCTTACTGCATGTTACCGTCACTGTAACCACAACCAGACTGCGAGCTGGGCTGCAGAGCGCACCTATATACCCCCATTTGCCCCTCCCACATTACATAATTCCCCACCTGAAACATCTTTTACTCCATTCCTACCACTAAATGGATACTAACTTAGGGGTCCAAAATAGCGCATAGGCAACAGCTCCTATTTAACATAAATACAACACATGAAATCACATTAAATAAAGTGAGAATATAGATAATTGGCCATGTGAATCACTTCTGGCTCACATGACACCGGAACCCGCGCAACGGGAGGATTTAAACTACCGGCGCGGATGGGTCCGGGTTTGCCAGCCCGCACCACGGAAGGAGGGAGAAGACGGCAGCGCGAGGGTGAGTAATTGACCGATTTTAGCAAGGGTTTTTAGGACAAAACTGACGCTCTAAGTGTGCACCCTTAGGCGTGACAGAACCCGCTGGTAAGTTATGGAAAAGTTTGTGTATGCTCGGTAAAAAGAGTTTGGCGCTGGGCGCCAGTGAAACAGGTGATCTTGCTGCCTTCACGTGCTCTCCCCCGGGGCAGCGTTCTTAGGGACGGGTCTGCTCCGTCACAATCAGGAGCTTACACATAATAAACAGAAAATCTGACAGTAAATACATTTTTGTTAGTGTAGGTTAAAGTTCACATGTCTGTGAATTACTGTTTACTGACTGACAATTCAAGATCCTGTGTGTGCAAATGTCCATTCAAATATTCACTGTGGTTTTGTGTATTTCATAGGTTAGTTGTAAAGAGCAACTACTGTAATACTATTGTGTCATATATGTAGTTGTCTGGCTTCACTTCTACAGGCAGTAAATGCAGAGAGTCATTCACATAATCTGTACTGTCCTTGGTACCATTTTGCTTCACAATGTTCATTTTGTTCCATCCATCCATCCTTCTTCTCCTGCTTAATCCAGCTGGGTCGCGGAGGCAGCTTTCTGCCCAATCCTCATAGCACCTGACCCTCCCTATGAACCCCTCTGCAGGTGGTGAGCCCACAGGAGGGCTCATTTTGTTCATAATGTAAATAGAATCAACTGGCCTTCAAGGCAAAGGTTATGTTTCTACATATTCATGTACTGCTCAAAAAATAAAGGAATACTTTGAAAGAACATCTGAAAAGTAAAAATCTGTTTGTGTCTATATAAGTATGGACACAGTATGAAGAATGTACAGGGCTGTAGAAGGTCCCCGATCCCATCAGCAGAACTGAAATCTGCTGCTTTGTGCAGGAGGAACAGGATGAGCACTGCCCCACAGAATGACCTCCAGCAGGACACTGGTGTGAAACAATCAGACTGCCCAAACAATCAGAAACAGACTTCATGAGGGCAACTCGTCCTGTACTGGGCGCTGTGCCCGGCACCGTGGAGCTTCACTGGCATTTGTCCGACGACCCAGAATTGGCAAGTCCACCACTGGTGCTCTGAGCTTTTCACAGATGAGAGCAGGTTCACCCTGAGCTCCTGTGACAGGTGAAAGAGTCTGGAGATGAGGAGGAGAACGCTCTGCTGCTGAAACATGGCTCAGTGTGAGCGGTTTGGTGGTGGTGATGGTCTGGGGAGGCAGATCCATGGAGGCACAGACCTCTATGGGCTAGAAAACACCAGTCTGACGTCATTAGGTATGAAATGATTGAACCCACTGTCAAACTGTACCCAGGTCCGGGGACATGTGGCAAGCGTCTGCAGGCAGCACCTGGAGGATGAAGTGATTGATAGAATTGAATGGCCCTCACGATCACCTGACAAACCCAAACACCTCTGGGGCCCATCAGATGATCCAGGTTGCACCTCAGACTCTACAGGAGCTCAGTGATCTCCTTACACAGATCTGGGAGGAGATCCCACAAGACTCCATCCATCATCTCATTAGGAGCGGCCACAACGTTGTCAAACATGCATATAAGAGCATGTGGGGGCCACGGGTAATATTGAGCATTTGGAGTTGCAAAGATAAAATTTTTCCACATTATTTCACTTTGAATTTCAGGGAGACCATAAAATTAAGCCCTCCGTATGCTGAAAATTTTATTTCCATTAAAAAAGGTGGCATTACCCTGTCCATATTTGTATATTTATCCAACATATATTTTTCCACACTGAGATTTGATGTGTTTTCAAAGTGTTTAATTTTTTTTTATCAAACAGTAGCAAACACGACTCATGGGACCTTCAGATTCACAATTATAACGATCATACATCATACACCCTACATGAACTGAGGCAACAGGAGGTAAACTGAAACAAGGCCATTTGTCTTGGACTGAGCAATGTCATGATTATTGACTGAATGAAAAATGCACTCTGCAACGTTTTGGCTGGGAGTCCATCACCTGCGTGTTTTTATGGATGCGTCATTGGCTGGAATGTTCCACAATATGACATTAAAAAGCTCTACCTTACATTTATTTAAGAAGATCATTCCAAAGTGTTGGCGCTCTTGGTTTAGAAATGGAATAAAGGAACAGTCAGTAAGAGGTTGATTAAGGAGCCATGAGTTCAGACTAAGGGCGCTGATTTATTGAGAGCTTTAAAAACAAACAGTAAAACTTTAAAATCAATTCAATCTTCAGCCGAAGGAGATGCGCTAAAACTGATCTCTGTACTTGTCAAAAACCTTCCACATTTCAGACAAGCTGTAGTTGAGTCAGACTTCGCACATGTCGTATGTGTCAGTTCATTGGTGAGTTATCCAACAGTTCGGGTCATTCTGTGAAGTCATGGGTTCAGATCTGTAGCATGTAACTTTCAGAGTGAGTTTACTTGTTCTGGTTATGTCTAATCTTATGTAGGATTAGTTTAAAATTCAGTCCACATGAAATATTCAAATGAAAGGCCTGATTCTCAGTCCGGTGAGGTTAATTTGATCTTCTTTGGTCCTCCAATAATTTATTCCAATACTTTTTTCAGTCCAATTTCTTCAGGGCAGTACTCCAGGTGTGAGAGTAAAACAGCCTCCTCATTCTGGTTTATAGTCCCTTGGGCACATTTCTGTATTTCAACTGACAGCAACGATGCTTGTTGACCACTCTGAAGAAGCAGTGAGGGACTAGGGATGGCAAAAACAAAAAAAAAATCATGACCGACTGCCAAGCCTCATTAACCAGATAAAATCTGTTCTAAATCTAATCTCCATTTGAAATAACAGCATTTGGACTGGAGCGGCGCTGCCTCCGTCTCTCACCCGTGACATGCTGAAGATAAAGGTGTTAGTCAAGTGTTAGAAGCTAATTTGAAACATCAATGTTGCTCATTTCAGAAAATGACCGAATAGACGCCACTTATAGACAGTGGAGCACAAGTCTGTCAACACCACATGAAGCATTTATACAAGTAAAACAACATGTAAGGCTCAGTTTAACCCAGCAGTCATGACTTCAGTCCACAATACGCACAAAACCGTGAGGATAAAATGCCAAAACATCCAACAGAACACGACAAAAGCACTTCTGTAGAAACTCAAACCACCTGCTCATAGCAGCACTAAAGCCAATAGAGATAAACAGAAACACAGAGATGTTGTGAACCTTGTGTCTTGAGCAACGAGACCTCGCGCCACATAAATGTGCGTTTAGGCTCCTGTTTGTGATCATTTAGGGCGACTCACACTCTGACTGTAGAACCGTGCCGTTCTCAAGCACCATTACGTAGGGATCTGTTTAACCGATGGTCAAAAAATTTTGACCGGTTAACATTGATTCGGTCAAAACCACCGGTCAAATGTTTACTGGTTAACATCCCTAGTCAAAACTGACTGGAAGTACGAAAACAAACTAAACTTTGGCCTGAACAAGAGTCTAGAATAATATACCATCTGATTCTTCTTTTAGATTTCTTGTTCTTAAGGTGCGTTCATGCTTTTGGTCCTGGTTTCAACTTTCAACCTCTTAATTCTGATGGAAACTTGGTTTGGTCCTGTTCTAGTCCTGATATAGACTAGTTTTGTGTTTAGAACACAAAGCTGAAAAAACTTCCCCCAAAAGTTTTGCATAGTTTTAGTTTAGTTCTGGATATAGTTATAATTTAGTGCCATTTTTACTGATGTGTGTAAAGTGTGAACACACGAACTTCTACAAAAGCTGAATACAGCGAGGTGTCAATAAGCTTTTAATAAAAGCAAAGACACACAAGCTTTTACTGAGGTGTTTGTGTGAGCGAGTGTGAACACACTTCTGCAGAATCACACGTCATTGCAGTTGGTTAGATTCACCTGTCACTGACTCCGGGTATTACTGAGGGCAAACGAGAGGACGTATGAGCGAGGAAAGAGTTTGTTTGGGCATAGAGCTGAGTTCAACGAAAAAAAGACTCACAACATGCGGATTTTACCAATATAACAATGCCAGGAATGCAGCTTTTCCCTCCAGTTTGTAACAGAAAAGCAAACAAACCGACATTTCTATTCTAGGCCTGAGGTAAGTTTATTATTGAGTGTACTACTGTTTGGCGTCTTGATATTTCACACCTGCAGTTGCCTCCATTCCAAAATCTTGACACCAGAGTTTTCTATAGGAAATCTTAACCCCTAAACTTTTCGAGTTCATATTACTCTACTGCGTACACCTCAGTGGTGTGCTTCAGGGCTCGGCATTCAGGCCTCTTCTCTTTAATCATCTTTTCCTTCACAACAGGACTTCAATCCTCTGCACAGATGGGCTATATACTCACACCCACCATGAGCTACCTCCTGGCCAATCCCACTCCAACTGCTTCTCTTTGTATGGAGGCTTTTGTTCTTTGCTTCTTTCTTCCACCTAAGCCCATAGCCTAAATCACTGCTGCAAATATCCTCCATAAGCCTGCATCATGTGTGAGTGGAGCTGACAGCACCTGGCTGGTCTTTGCTGGATATTGTAAGCCTTCTCACTCCTGCCATACAAGGCTTATTTCACATAACACACAGTACAGGGGTTTCTAGGAAAGCACGAATTGATCAGCTGTGAGGATAAGGACAAAGATATCGACAAAAGTATCTAATATCTGTCTTTTATATGAAGATATGATACTGTGGGTCGTATCTTCTATCCATCCTCCCATCTTAATTTAATGACAAAGGATTAATATTTCCATAGAGACAATCACTTTCCCCTTTGTAGAAGTTATTTCATCTCCCACCTGTTTGTATTCACGGGGATAGAAGCTGAAGTCAGGTATTGAGGTTCAGAGAGTGTTATGCGACGAGCGGAGAGACTGCGGACAATAGTGCTCCTGTTCTTGTACGTTTAGATAAGACTGTGGACGTAAGTAGGTGCTGTGTTTTTATGTTTACAGATTGTTATTAAGAGCTGCTGTGTCAGAGCCTGTTGTGAAGGCAGTGTGACTCGGGTTACACCAACTCTTAAAGTTGAACTCCGGCACATTTGAAGCTAAAATCCGCTGCTAGAGGTGGTGGAATTCTGTCAGAAGCCAAAAAACGGCACAGATCAGTGTTTCCTCGGCGGAGATCTCACTGTGACAGTGAGTCTGTCACGGCAACAAACTAGTGTAGTGATGGGGGCAAGTTCTGCACAGGCCAAAGCCCAAAAGACTTGATCGCCAATGTCGTTTCTAATCCCATTTATTTATGAGTGAATTATATTTTTTGAAAAAGTTCTGAACTTCCACGTAAAACACCAATTTGCTTCACACAGAAGAAGCTTAACACCACTTTAACCCATCTTACAACAGCCACGAGTCTAACAAACAAAACGCTCTGCCTGGTTCACTCATTAGTGTCTGGAAACGTTAGAAAACAACTTTATAAGCACCTCACACTTCTCTCTGCTGATTTCCCACTGCGCATGTGAAAGAAAGAAACTGAAAGGGAAAAAGCAAATCAACAAAGGGCTCAAACTGTATTAAAATAAGAGAAACAAGAAATAAATAATAATGCGGATTATTATTATATCCCTAATACCAGTGAGCAAATATTTCATTTCCTATAGTGTTCAAATAATTTATTCTCCATGACATTTATGTTTTTCTAGATTGTACCGATTGTGAATTATGTTTTAAAAGTGTCCTAAACATACATTTGATATCGTTGAAGCCTTAAAAATAAAAATCTTTCCTAACAAAATAGTTGTATTCAGAAAAGGTGGTTTAAATTGATACATTCTCAAAGTAAGAGTCTGTTCTCCTTTTCTCTTTTCATTTTCCAGCTTTTGGGAACGGCTGAAAGTAACTGAGCAATGATGAAAATTTAAGGCTTAAAGATATGTTGCTGTATTTTCTATTAAAATGTTGATGAGTACAGCTTACAACAGGCATGTCCAAACTATGGCCCGGGGTCCAAATGCGGCCCTCAGACTAATTTTTCTTGACCCTCAGGCTTCCAAATGAATTGGCCCGTATTACTTTATGCAGTACTTTTTGACCACATGTTCTATCAAAATCTCTCATGGTAAAGCAAAAATACCAAACTGTGTGAAGCTCTGAGGATGAATAAAGGTCTTGTGGCTCATTCCTACCATTTATAAAAAAGCAAATGTGAATTACTGTTTGCACTGACCACTAGTATATGGCCCTCAATCGGCCCTCCACTTCATCTGTGTTTTCATTTGTGACCCTTGATGACAAAAGTTTGGACATCCCTGGTTTACAACTTACTTTTGTCACCGAGTGCGGATAATATATTCCACTGATTTACTTATTTTCTCTGGTCCTGTTGGAGACTGTATTATCTGTGTGTCCTTCAGATAAATGAAAAAGGGGATTCAGTACATTTTTATTTACTGCTTTCGTGGAAATGGATTGTGCAGAGTAACTATTAGCATTTATATGGAACAGCTCCAAGGTTAAATCTACAGATGTGCCATGAGGAAAACCTATTCAACGTTTATTTTACTTTTCATGCAACAGGAACACTCACCGCAGCCTGTGACATGTGACTTTTGCATATGTTGTCAACTTTTTTTTTTCTCATGTGTGTAACCATGAACAGTTTATAAACGTACTCCACTGGTTTCTACAGGAAGCAGGTGGTTTTGGCAGCGAGAGCCTAAATATGCATTTACGTGAATGACCCCATAAGGACGTTATTGTATTGGCCTTTAAACATACTCTTAAGTATCTTTCCTTGAGCATTTCATGTTTTACAACTGAAAATACTTAAACATTATTACACAGCTTCAGCGCTCCCCTGATTGAGATTTGGTACATCCTGCCATCTACTGACAGCTGAGGGAATTACCATGGAGGAAAAAAATAGGCAAGCGGACTAGGGATGGGCACGATTAGTCGACTAAGCGATAAGAATTTCGTCGATCAGGTTCATTTTTAATGGACAAACTGAACGTAGGCTGCTGTAGCGTGAGGAGTCGAGGCTGCGTCTCACAGCACAAACACTGGAGCCTCACAGTCCCACGTCTCGGCTCTGGCTCCTTGGAGATCACTATATTCCTCAGAGTGTATTTCCCTGCACATCAGTGTCCCGGGTATGATCGGGTTTTTTGAGTGTCCCGGTTTGGTCCTGGTGCAGGTTTACACAGTGTCCCGGTTACTGCAACAGTCGAGTGTCCAAAAGACAAACACTTTTCAGTCTTTTCATCACAACAGAAGCCAAAATAAATAAAGTGACCGACACTAAACCTGCAAACGTCTGATCTCTGAAAACATGAACATCTCCAACGCGACATACGCACAGAACAGACTCACCATCAGCAGAACATCCTCTGTCACAGAGAGAACACTCATATTCCACTGAGTCGTGTTTAGTCTGACAGAAGCTGAAGCATCAGCACAAGGAAAGAGCAGATTTTTTCAGCGTTTACAGTTTATGCAAATGAGCCATGTGGTTTTAAGTTTAGTTTCTGTAAGACGTAAACAAATGTGCCAAAGCTGCATTAAACACATTCTGATCTCACACTGATGTGGCTCTTTAGTGGTGATGGTTTATATGTTGTAAAGTTTATTTTTGCAGATTAGTAATAGTCATAATAATGATAATTTTAATGTAAAAACGTCAATTATTCATCTATAATCGATTGTTAATCCTCCCGACGATTGATTAAGAAAATGCTTAAAATAAGTGTCAGTGATTTATGGACTGAACTGCACAGAGTTTCTACCCGACACAAAACAATCCTCAGAAATACAAACTGAAGTTTGGAGGGAAATTCAATGACTGAATCTTATGTTAATTAAGCCATATACAAGTCTAGGTATGTTTTTGATGAGGAACCGATGAAATGACATTAAGAAAATTGTAATTTAGCATAACATATGTCATTAAATATATTGTTATGCTTAACAAAATACACCAAAAACATAGCAGACCACAAAACTGTGCCAAATTGTTATATGATATGACCTTTTTTTATTTCATCAAGTACCACAAGACCTATAGACACCAGGTCAGTAAACTTTAGAAAGTGGAGCTGGAAGTTAGATATTGCCTCGTATTGCCAAATGTAATAAACACACAAACAAGAACCATTTGTCAGTCTGCGACCGGCAAAATTCATCTTTCACTTCACTGCCTCATCAAAATGAACGGGATAGAGGGTTTACAATCAGTCGCAGGCTGTGTAAACACGACAGTACGGGAAAGGTCTATAGTGTCGTATTCAAATGAAGTTATCTCGAAACGACACTCAGAAGAATAGTAACTTGTGCACTGCAATAATAGAGATCTGCAATAAACAGAAGCAAAAATGAAGACGACAAAGCTACAAAAAGACAAAAACTACATAGAATACTGGTTGTTTCTGGCCAAGTATATTAACCGCAAGAGATCGTGGCACAGTTTGGCTTTGCTTTACAGCTGGCATGGACTAACGGAATCAATTAGAATCTATGAGAAACCAACTTGGCCTGTTTTCCATCCGAACAAATACAAAGCAGCTACTTTATCTTGATTTGCAAAGGATGTGCGCAGTTGTTTAAATATAGCTTCATAATGACTCTATGTAGACTCCAGCCTGTACCTGGACAAACAGTTCTGAGTAAAGAACTAAATCGATTATATTTTACCTAAATGGCACAGAACGATGAGTAGGACGCACACTACTTGGCAGACAAATGGAAATGTGAAGGGCAACGAGTCTTTGCTCAGCTTGTACAAATACCAAAGTACTGCCGCAGAGTACATTCCACTGATAGAGCGGCATCACTGGGGGGACTGCGTGTTTGTCTGTGGTCAAATGTTCAGTCGTGACCTTGGACCCAATGCACGCATTGGCAAACAAGATCCAAGTCTGAAAACTCAATAAAAATGGATTTTAAACAACACATTTGATTTTGTTTGTTTGATTTACAGGAAAAAGGTGAGAGTGACTAACAGCACAAATGAGCTAAGTCAGTTCTTTATGGTCAGATTCTGTTCAAACAAAGCTCAGATTTAAAATTGAACTCTGGCACGTTTGAAGCTAAAGTCCGTCTCTAGAGGTGGTGGAATTCTGTCAGAAGCCAAAAAATGGCACAGATCAGTGTTTCCTCGGTGGAGATCTCACTGTGGCAGTGAGTCTGTCAAGGCAACAAACTAGTGTAGTGATGGGGGCAAGTTCTGCACAGGCCAAAGCCCAAAAGACTCGATCGCAGATGTCGTTTCTAATCCCATTTATTTATGAGTGAATTATATTTTTTGAAAAATGCTTAAAAAATTCCTGTTCCTTTTTCTTTCAACAACTTTCAGTTTCTCTTCTTCACCGTCAGTAGTCGATCTTCACTTGTTTCTTCTGGCGGCTCGAGCCTCTCGCCGCCGCTGGTGTCGACAATCGAGTCTTTTGGGCTTTGGCCTGTGCAGTGGGAAATCAGCAGAGGGAAGTGTGAGGTGTTTATAAAGTTGTTTTCTAACGTTTCCAGACACTAATGAGTGAACCAGGCAGAGCGTTTTGTTTGTTAGACTCGTGGCTGTTGTCAGATGGGTTAAAGTGGTGTTAAGCTTCTTCAGTGTGAAGTAAATTGGTGTTTTACGTGGAAGTTCAGAACTTGCCCCCATCACTACACTAGTTTGTTGCCTTGACAGACTCACTGCCACAGTGAGATCTCCACCGAGGAAACACTGATCTGTGCCGTTTTTTGGCTTCTGACAGAATTCCACCTCCTCTAGTGACGGACTTTAGCTTCAAACGTGCCCGAGTTCAACTTTAAGTCTAACTTGAGTAACAGAGCTTTACACAGAGCAGTGCCACCAGCCTGTTTCAACCTGAGAAAATAATGACAGCAGCTGCAAAGTATTGATATATGAATTATTTGCTCAGGTAAAAAAAAAAATCACTGCCAAAAAACATAGCCAAAATGTTAAAAAGCCTTATTTGTCTCATGTTGTTATCGCTTTATATAAAAATGAATTAAATACACTTATTTTGCCTATGTCTAAGGTGCACTCTGGGACTTCAGGTGTGAAACCTGCTTGTCTCTATGGAGGTGTTATTGCTTTGCTTGGAACCTTTCACAGTGTGTATGGCATTAAACTTACTGCTCAATCAGAGCAGAGCAAGGCAATAACAGTAGATCTTCCATAGTGCATCCTTTAAATGCAAGAAAAAACTGATTACCCCATTAATCTACATTCAAAAAAACTTACTTTATTAAAAATTACTGTGATAAATGAGTGTGCTGCATTGCTGAAGTGTAACCAAAGCCCATTATTGTTGTTATTCTTTACATCAGTGACCTCTTACTGACTTTAGGCTGATCATACGTCAGATTTTTACTGTTACGCAAGGATATAACAATCTCCTGATTCGCACATCTTGTTTTTTATACCTAGTTTCTTAACGACTCGCTGTAATCATAGCTGTTATATCACACAGGACACGCTGGCCTTGTGCTCCTCATAAGAGTCTATTGTTTACATCAATCCACGCTCGTTATTCTCCTGATTATTGCCCCATCATTGTGTTGACCTGTATCATCCCCGTGTGCGCTGTTATGTCACAGTTTTAGCGACAGACGACGCTCTCTCGGGAACAGGTAGTTTTGTGATTGTGTGAAACCAGACTCCTTAATTCGACTCAACTTTTTCAATTACTTTTTCATGTTTGCAGTCCAGAAATTCCTCAACAGTTCCTCTGTACGCTGCAAATGTGTGCTCTCCTTGGCACCCTGCGAGCCTGTTAAATAGAGTATTCAAAACCCGTTCACGTGTAACAAACAACACAGCGGGTGACTTTGAAGATGCGGTTCAAGTCCACATTACGCATCATAAACGCTTCAAGGAACACGCGTTTTGTGCCAGGAGTTGGAACACTTCTGCTTTCATGTGTTCCCTGTAGTTTCCCTCCGCTCTCCACGCTCACATCCACCAACTGTGATACTAAAACCATCCTCTGTTCTATCCATCGCAACCTGGACACATTTAAAGACGCTGTGCCTGGTTTTTACTGTCTTAAAAACATGAAAAACTACAGTCAAAATAAGTCTCTTATGCGCTGTTAGCATCTTATTACAAAGTATTTTACTGTCCTATAACCAGGAAGTGCACATCAGAGGTCCATCATGCCCCACAGGCGACTCGTATGAAAGATCTAAACTGAGGAAGGAGGAACATTTTCTTTTGTTGGATTTTCTATGAGCTTTGATTACGGGGCTGTGTAGAGCAGGATGTGCAGGTGGCTGCAACAAAGCCGTGCCCACATCTCTAGAGCCGCTGTACAAACCTCTGCTGACCGCTGCTGCCAAGAGAGCAGCACCTACGAGACAAGCAGCTCCTCCACCGTCACAGACCCGAGCTCCACCGTCACAGACCCGAGCTCCACCGTCACAGACCCGAGCTCCATCGTCACAAACACGAGCTCCACCGTCACAGACTCGAGCTCTGCCGTCACAGACTCGAGCGTCGCCGTCACAGACCCGAGCTCCACCGTCATAGACCCGAGCTCCGCCATCACAGACCTGAGCTCCACCGTCACAGACCCGAGCTCCGCCGTCACAGACCCGAGCTCCGCCGTCACAGACCTGAGCTCCACCGTCACAGACCCGAGCTCCACCGTCACAGACCTGAGCTCCACCGTCACAGACCCGAGCTCCACCGTCACAGACCCGAGCTCCGCCGTCACAGACCCGAGCTCCGCCGTCACAGACCCGAGCTCCGCCGTCACAGACCCGAGCTCCATCGTCACAAACCCGAGCTCCACCGTCACAGACCTCAGCTCCACCGTCACAGACCTCAGCTCCGCCGTCACAGACCTGAGCTCCACCGTCACAGACCCGAGCTCCGCCGTCACAGACCCGAGCTCCACGGTCACAGACCCGAGCTCCACCGTCACAGACCCGAGCTCCGCCGTCACAGACCCGAGCTCCATCGTCACAAATCCGAGCTCCACCGACACAGACCCGAGCTCCATCGTCACAAACACGAGCTCCACCGTCACAAACCCGAGCTCCGCCGTCACAGACCCGAGCTCCACCGTCACAGACCCGAGCTCCGCCGTCACAAACCCGAGCTCCGCCGTCACAGACCCGAGCTCCACCATCACAGACCTCAGCTCCGCCGTCACAGACCCGAGCTCCACCGTCACAGACCCGAGCTCCACCGTCACAGACCTCAGCTCCACTGTCACAGACCCGAGCTCCACCCTCACAGACCCGAGCTGTCATTGCAGGTGGTACTCGCCTCATCCCGGTCACGTCTACGAGAGTCAGGCCGCTCTCTGGCTCTGTGCACAGCGGTCTACGGTTCTGATGGAAGCCTATCCAACTCTATAAACTAACCAAAGCGGCACAGTGGGAATTATTTGGTCTCGCAATGACATGGAGCTGATAACAGAGAGCACGAGGATGTGGGAAAATACAACATTAGGACAGCAGATGGTAAAAAAAACACACTTTAGGACGTCGCTGTAAACAGCCTCGTGAATGAGCAGCTTTTGTACAGCTCCAGATCAAACCAAACTGTAGAGAAATGTTTAAGTTTTTGATTTGTAAGAGGAACAGGGTTTTTAAGATTCATCTTCTTCCTGTTCCTTTTGTTCATGCAGCAAAAACAAGGCAAGTAATAGCTGTAATTTATGCTAATTGTCAGATTTTTGTTGTTGTTGTTATTCTCTTTAAGTTGATGCATGAGCAATAAATAAATAAATAAATAAAAAGTGCTGAGCCGATACAGGGAGCGGCTAAGGGGCTTATGAATGGTCCACATTTATCATCCTAATATGCAGTATTTCAAAATAAAAGAACCCTTTAGCCCTATTCGCACAGGATTAGTTTTACCTGTGGACCTTTGGTGAGTTGAAATAATTGCGGAGAACATCTGAGATCTTAATCCCGTGCAATTGCTCCATGTCTGTAATTTGTAAAATAAAAATTTCGCCGCAAATTACCTACGATATTTCACCAAACACAGACGTCCGGTGATAATACGAGTCCCGCGCGAATCTGCATGTCAGTGTTTGTTGTTGTATTTTCACGTCTTTTCTGTCAATTCCTTTTATTTCCGTGGTCTTTTCTCTGTATATTGCGCACATTTTATATCTTTTATATCTTTCTTAGAGCCTCACAGCCTCTACATGGAAACTGATCTGCAAAAAGGGAAATTCTCACAGGATGTTGACCTGGATGAAATGTCAAGCCGCATGCGGTAAGGGACATTTATTTAATTTTATTTTTTTATTATACTTTATAAATTGACTTACTTTGCAGCGGGAAAGACATAGAAACGGATGTGATGTTACAACATATCCGGTCGTAATTTCAGTAAAATAGAGTAATTTACGGACTTCGTTTATCCCATGTGAATGCGCTGCAAGTAACACAGAGGTAACACAGAGGTGGGGCGGGAAATTGCAAATTCCCAGACGTCCCCAGGTTATACTTATGCCGTGCAAATAGGGCTTTTGAGTCTGTTACTACTACTAATACGTTATGTTTTTCAGTGGACTAAGTTAGACTTTTTTATGATTCTGCCCTTACAATGATTAAAACGCTCTCTTTATACTGTATCTTTATGGTTTAAAAAAGGATGTGAGTGAATTTGATTAATTAAATGACATGGTTTAGGGAACATAATCAACATCGACCCTACATATTGTGCCAAAAACATCGTCAGAATTTATCGGCCATCGGTTTCTCTGGAGTCTAAAGAATCGGCATCAGCCATGAAAAACCCATAATGGTGGAGGCTCTAGTTAGCATGCTAGTTTTTGTTAGTTTTACCATCAAAACAAAGTCCTGGGAGCTGTGAACAGAGCTGTGAAAGTGAGGAATAAGTTTGGATCACTGCAAAACATTTAAAGTGAACTAGTTGTTTTTCACATTTTTAAGACAGTAAAAGCACCAGAGTCACTTCCATTAAAGTATAAAGTATATCTCCTCTTTCCATCTCTCCGCCCTTCGTCTTTCCTCTTGTCCTCACTCTGTCTCTCCTCTCGTCTTCACTCTTTCTGTCTCTCTTCTCCATCTTTCCACTCATTTTCACTCTTTCTGTCTCTCTTCTCAATCTCTCATCCTCACTCTGTCTCTTCTTTTCTCCATCTTTCCTTTCATCATCACCAGAGTCATTTCTATTAAAGTATATCTCCTCTTTCCATCTCTCCTCTCTTCGTCTCTCCTCTCATCCTCACTCTTTCATCCCTCCTCTCATCCTCACTCTTTCCATCTCTCCTCCTCACTTTTTCCATCTCTCCTCCTCACTCTTTCCATCTCTCCTCTCATCCCCACTTTGTCTCTCCTCTCATCCTCAATCTTTCCATCTCTCCTCTCATCTTCACTTTTTCCATCTCTCCTCTCATCCCCACTTTGTCTCTCCTCTCGTCCTCACTCTTTCATCCCTCCTCTCATCCTCACTCTTTCCATCTCTCCTCCTCACTTTTTCCATCTCTCCTCCTCACTCTTTCCATCTCTCCTCTCATCCCCACTTTGTCTCTCCTCTCATCCTCAATCTTTCCATCTCTCCTCTCATCTTCACTTTTTCCATCTCTCCTCTTGTCCTCATTCTTTCTGCCTCTCCTTTCGTCCTCACTCTTTCCATCTCTCCTTTCATCCTCACTCTTTCTGTCTTTCCTCTCGTCTTCACTCTTTCCATCTCTCTCCTCTCCCCCTCTCCTCTCCTCCATCTCTCTTCCTGCAGTGGGACAGCAGAGACAGTAGAAACACTGAACTGGGCGTTTCGTTCTGGTCACTTTCGGTCCCTGCACACTTCCTGCACACTTCCTGCACACTTCCTGCACACTTCCTGCACACTTCCTGCACACCCCTGACTCACACTGTTCACACACTTCCCACTAACCTTCAAAAGGGCATTTCCAAAGTAACGGGGGAACTTAAAGGTACGAAAGTCTGGGGGCCTCACAACAAATGCAACGACAGAACGGAAGTGGCCATAGGGCTCTGTTTTCCGACGGACCAATCAAGGAGGATCAAGCGGGAAATTATTTACGAGGGAAAAGTTGCGATAATACAGATAATTGTTTGAATGCTTCACTTTCTTATGATGTACAATCCCAAATGTACAATGCTGTTGATGGAAATAACTTCACTAATACAATACGAGAAACGTATCTTTCATCTAAATGTAGTTTTTAATATGGTTTAAACTTCTGAATTTTGCCTAATAATGCCTTCGTGGAGATCGATAGGGGAGACTGTGATGAGGGTTGGGCGGTATCCAAATTTTGATACCGTTAAACCTTCTCAGCATTTTCCCGGGGTTTACAGTATTACCGCGACTAAGAATTATTTTGTAGCTGCACCTAAACCATTCAGAAACAGAGTCGCAGCTTTATATTTGAAGATGAGGCACAAGTTCTGATCAAACCAAACTTCACCAGCGCGAATCTCCCTCCATTTAATGATCTGGGACACGCCGAGACAAGAAAAGCTCAGAAGAGGCAGATTCAGAATCAAAAGTAAAAGGCGACAGTCCACGGCGTGTGATATTTCCCACTGCAGCATGTTGTATCTGACAGACCCTCAGAGAAGTTACCGTCTCCTCCGTGAAAGTCTGACTTCGCCCTCGGGAACTTTCTCCTCTTCAGCCTCGTCCCCTCTCGACTCTCGGCTTCAATAAAACGTCTCAGTCACAAACTTTTGGGCTCAACGTCGCACACGAAGCGTCAGTCAGGTTTTTTTCTTCTTCCTCGCTGCGTGTGGATGGAAATCTCCGAGCGGAACCACGTTTGAAGAGGAGAGAGAGCGGAGGGGAGGAAGTCGGCGCTGTGAACCGTGTCTGAAGCGACTGTGGTGGGATCACTGGCCTGACGCAGGGTCGTAGCTCCGGCAACATTCGCGTCTCTCCCCTGAAGTCAAAATGCTCTGAATATTATATTAGGTCCTTATGTGCTGCAGATTTTTTAAATGACAGTAACGAAACTGATACCGCTGCTACTTTTTGATTCCTCTGTGTACGGTATTCGCTGGGGTTTGTCATCAGAAACACTTGGCTGTAATCGGGGCAGTCCTTCGTGATGTCACCAACTACACTTGCTACTGGAGGTAAACTTTTATATTTCTGCACTGAAACTGTCAAAACATGACTTGGAACAGTCGATAATACTATAGAAACACTGCATACACAGTTAAGAAGTGAAAATGTGTAGTTATTGCTTAGTTCTTCTTTAACCTACAGTTTTTATCTTGAAACTGCTCTGCCCTCTTTTTGCCGCGTCATTGATTCTGTATTTCATCAATCTTTAATCCTAGAATGACAAAGATCGCCCTACAAAAATATACGGTCACTTGAAGAAATCCACCAACCTCAACGCAGCAAAAAAATCAATATTCATTTAAGAAAAGTGCCGCACAAATGCACATAGAAGGTCAACACAGTATAAAGTTTAAAGGTTATGTCAGAGCTCCACGTGTCGTCTTTACAAGAATCGTCTTCTACAGGAACAGCTTCATTCAGCAGCTCCACAACATTCATCACACAAAGAACAGCACGTCTCACACATAATAATGAGGCCCATGTTAGAGCATAAATATACAGCTGGGATACTGTGGTTAGGTCTGTGCAGATTAAAACCATATTTTGTACATGATGCATATTTCAGTTATTCATTTATATTCTTTACAACTCCTCTGACCTAAATCCAAACAAAGAAAACAAAAGGAAGAGCCAGAGGTGTGAAACCACCATTATGGGCCTGAATGATTGTGCTAATATGACCCCATTCGGTGCAGTTCAATCAGCCGAGCTATGAGCTAACAACAGAAACTGTAGGCAAGTTGGCGTGTTAGTTTCAGAGCAGTTTCAGTGTAGTTTCAGTGTAGTTTCAGTGTAGTTTCAGAGCAGTTTCAGTGTAGTTTCAGTGTAGTTTCAGTGTAGTTAGCCCTGCAGATATAAAAAAAGATATAAAGCCATGTCCACCAGCAATCTGAACTGAAGAAGCAGCGAAACATATTTGACCAAAATACATTTTTGTCCAGTTGACAAATTGAATATCTCCTTAGCCTATAGCTATAAAATATATAAAGTATTTATTTATTTATTCTTGTGGATACTGCAAAAAACATCTAGTCAAGCTAAAATTACTTGGATTAAGAATGTTTTACCATGATTTGAGTAAATTTCACTTCACAAGTAAAATTACCTGCCAGTGCTGTAAGATTTTTGTACTTAAAATATGAAAATACATCTGGCTACACTAAAAATAAGCAAAACAGCAACTTTTTTGCACTTAAAATAAGAAATAAAATCAAAGGTTGCTTGAATTAAGAAAAAAACACTTATTCCACTGGCAGATTTTTCACTTGTCAAGTTGAATCCACTCAAATAAAGTAAAATGTTCTTAAGTCATTTTAAGTCTTACCTACATATTGTTTTTTTCCAGTGTTTCTTATTCCGTTCAGTTTTATTGAAAGGGGTGGGGTTAAATAAACGAGAGTTTATCTACTTCTTACATTTGGCACGGGCATGAAAGCTCTGGAGAGTTGCATATCTTAGCTAAAAGCGAATCGTAGCTAAAAACTCCTCCACACAGAGACGTGTAGCTCACATATTCAGACAGAAAACACGGTCTGTTTATATTTCATAGTGATAGGACCAATATTGACACAGATAATCAGTACTAAATAGAATATAGAATAGAAAGCCGTTTTTGTCATAATGCAGAGTATAACGAGATGAGAAGCTGCTTCTTCAAAGTGCACACAAAAATGAATAAAACTACTAACACAAAACTACACATAAACTACTCTACAGTAAAACGTGTGCAAACCTGGCAGGAGAACACAGACACATCACAGTGAAGCAGACTCAGGACTAAAGTGTTGAGCAGTGACAGTGCAAATGCTGCAGTTTTCGGTGCACAGACAGAGGGGACATGGACACTGACAGAGCTAAACTGACAAAACACATCAGAGCTACTTGGGTCCAACAGGTTTAAAAAATACGGTGAAATAATATGATCAAATATGCTCGAGTCGCCCACAGACCACAAAGAGATTTTGCTTTATTATTTAGGTCTCCTTCGTCCACAACTTAGTTTAAAGTAAGACAGGAGGTGAGAGCAGCTTCTGTTTGCACCGAGGGGAAGGAGCTGGAGGGACAGAGGAGCAGGTCCACTTTTAGTCTCACCATTTAAATAATAAAGGTGAAGTAAATGAACTATTTCAACACAGAAAATGCATTCACAACACCACATATAAAAGTAAAAGCAATTCAAACTCATGTGACCAAAACTCTGAATTGATCCCATCCATCCATCCATCCATCCATCTTCTCCCGCTTAATCCGGCTGGGTCGCGGGGGCAGCCCAATACTCATAGCACCTGACCCCCCCTATGAACCCCTCTGCAGGTGGTGAACCCACAGGAGGGTGGACATGGTCCTTGATGTTAGTTCATAGGGGTGAATTGATCCCATTCTTGTAAATTATTTTAAAATCTCGTCTCGTGATTTGTCTTGTGAAAATCCTGTTTCGTCCCACCCGTAGTCCACCACCCGCCTGTCTCCCGAGAAATGTTATTGCTTTGTGTCTAATGTTACGCAGTAAACCTTTAAACTTATTCACTTATGGAGACGAGCAGGTGCTGCCCATAAGTCACAGGTCAAATCTGTGGAGAGACAACTCTGCTCACAGTGAAAATGTTTGTCAAGATAATGTTCAGCAATAATAATGATAATCGTAATAGATTATCACAACAGCAGGAAGTGCAGCGATGTTGAGTCGCGGCACTTCCTGTCAGTGCTTTTCTACGGCAAAATCCCTGTGGAAAAGTGTCGTATATTTTTGAGCAGCTTCATAAATCTGCCCCAACACCAAATCTTCATCCAACAAGGAACAAAGAACAGATTCTGTCCATGAAGAATTTATCCACAACGATCAAGGGAAGAAAGGCGAAAACTTAAAGGAAACGACGACGAGCATCAGTGAAACGACTGAGCAACACTAACGTTCTGGACATGAATCAAACTTTATTTACAGAGCTCTTGTCATACAAAAAAATGCAACACAAAGCGCTTTACAGTGATTAAAAAAAGAACAATCCCATATTTCCCATATTTCACCGAAAAACAAATAATAAAACATAAATAACTTCTAGGATTAAAATGAAAAATCGATTTTGTGACGTCGATATATCAGCATAGACAGAGATTTGTCCAGTTTAAATGGTCGACATTTAATCTGTGAACATCTGTAGCATTTAAACTGCACAAATCTCTCCCTCTGTGCTAATATATCGACATCACAAAATCGGTTTTTAATTTTAATTGTAGAATCAGTCTGAGTGAACAAGTTCCTTCTGTTTTCTCCAGGACCAGAACGTTAGTGTTGCTCAGTCGTTTCACTGATGCTCGTCGTTGTTTCCTTTAAGTTTTCGTCTTTCTTCCCTCGATCGTTGTGGATAAATTCTTCATGGACAGAATCTGTTCCTTGTTGGATGAAGATTTGGCGTTGGGGCAGATTTATGAAGCTGCTCAAAAATATACAACACTTTTCCACAGGGATTTTGCCGTAGAAAAGCATCGACCGGAAGCTGCGCGACTCAACATCGTGATAAATTAGTCTAAAGCCGTTGCAGTATCTCCATGGATGAGGTTTTGGATCCCCACCAGAAAAGTTACATCATGGAGCTTGAAGAAAAATGAAAACCGTAAACTGAACTCAACATATAAACACTCCCACAAACCAACTCAGATTAAAACGCTGCAGGGAGCTGGAAGAACAAAGACCTCATTCAATTAAACAAGACAAAACACAAACTCTACGCTGCTTTTATCTCACGCTCCAAACCCATAAAGATCTCTGGCTGTGAAAAGTGGCTGCCCAAGTCCACACTGAAAAACTACCGAACGACCCACTAAGATATTTTTGGATAATTTTGTCACGCTGAGGCTAATAGTATCTCCCCTCCACAGCAGCTCGCACTCCAAATCCCCAAAGATGTGTTTATCTTTTGGCCAATCACTCCTCCCCCTGCGCTCTTCCCACTGGGCTTAACGGATCAGGATTCCAGTCACATGTCCGGTGACTTCTCCCATCCGCACAATCGGCGTTTTCGATTTCTCACGTTCACCCATGGTTGGATTTCTATTAGACGAACTCTCCAAATGGACTGTGTGGGTACGTCATGGTAATGGGCTTGTAGAGTGTTCTTGCTACTACATTAGAAAAGCTAATGAAATGTTGACTTTAGGCCCGTCATAATTACTACATCCACTTATCGTTCAGTATACGAAAGTGGCGCAACATATTTTGGGGCTCAGTAATTATCGTGTGCACAGTCGCTTTGCAAAAGTGGTGAGATTTTTTTTTTAATTTGATGTAACAATATTAAAGCTTCTATGTCGAGCTTCTATGACTAATTATTGCTTCATTCTGCAATGTATTTGTTACAGCTCAGGCCTTTTAATGATAAGGACTATTTAAGGCTACGTTTACAGGGAAACAAAAACCCGAAAGTGCGTTTTCGTTCTCACTCTTATTCCGCATTTACACAAGCGTTTTGGGGAATTCTGCTACACACGGAGATGCAAAACGTACAGTTTGTCGATGTAGACCAAATGCCTGAGTATAACCAGTGGTTTTACACCATATACCGACGTGCCGAAATACACACAGAAGTCATATAGACTCCTATAGTTTGTTCATTAAAAAAAAAAAAAAATCAGGACAAACATAAAGGCACCAGCCCAGTAAAAAATTGATGTTTTCTACTCAAAATGATACAGCATATTATGTTATTCATAATCACCTACAGAACAGAAATCACAGCATCGATCCAGGAACATGCTCTTTTTCCTCTTCCACACGTCTTCTGTCCAAATCGTGAACGCTGAAGCTCTCGGAGCTCCACCTCCACCACCTCCTCCACCTCCTCCACCTCCTCCACCTCCTCCACCTCCACCACCTCCACCACCTCCACCACCTCCACCTCCTCCACCACCTCCACCACCTCCACCACCTCCACCACCTCCACCACCTACGCGCTGCTGAAGCAGACACTGTGAGAACTTCAGTTTGTCCCAGAAGAAACATCGACTGAGATGCTGGACTTTTGCCCCACATACGGACTGAACCAGGACTGGACCTGAACTAAACCAGAACTAAACCAGGACTGAACCAGGACTGGACCTGAACTAAACCAGGACTAAACCATTAGCGCTGTCGTGTAAACAGCTCTTAAAGATGCACTATGTAACACCTAAGGTGGAGGGTCATGCTTATCTCCATGGAGATGTTCCATAGTAGGGCATTAAACATATCTCATTTGCATTTGTTCATTTACAGGTGTTTTATAGCCCAAAAATTACTCACAAAAAATTTATTTTTACCACGTACAAGCTTGCTTCTCCATAGATCTGACCATGTCCATTGTGATTACCAAGTTAATTTCCATGGTGTCGAATAATCAAGGCAAGCAGTGATATCTCCATGGAGACACGCAGGTGGCCGACCCTCTACCAGAAAAGTTGCAGTGCAGCTTTAAAAATGGGTTACTGGGATTATTTTGCTTTATTGTTTTGTGTCGAAGGCATGAAGTAGTTTTAGTATTGGCTTTTATCACAATATTCCTCTGTAGTAACATACATCGTGTTTCACAATCTGTGCTTGCCTATCGGTAGCACATTTTGAAGCATATGTTGCTACATTAAGATATTGCGATAAAAAAATAAGTGAAAAAATAATAGTGAGACGACTGTAAAATACTAAATAAGAGCCGGGTTTCAATGAACCCCCAGCTCCTTTAAACGCCGAGTCCGAGTCTAATGTTTGTGCTGAAGACAGAAGTTGTGCTGCAACAACAGGAGCAGGACTGATGTTCACGTCGTCTCTACACAAACCAAACTTAAAACAACACGGCTCATTTGCATAAACTATAAGTGCTGAAATAAACAGCTCTCCTTGGGCCCTGATGCTGTTGTTCTTTTTGTGAGGACGGAATTAATCACCTGCCCCAAATTGCCGCCTGGTCTAAAATCAATGCTTGATTGAAACAAATAAACGCCCCGGCTGTGTTTTGGTATTTTACGGCACTTTATGCCACTGACTCCATAACAATAATGCAGCTTTTTCCCAGTGAACCATTTTACACGGACACTATCTTTAAAAGAGAAGGGCAGCAGCAGAGGAACAACAGAATCAACTAATATTTAGCCATACAAGTCACTTCACTAGCAAGGACCACGAAAAGAGTTTATTATATGGAGACAAGTCAGGTCCGGCTGGGTTGAGACTCAGGGTGGGGGTTCAGTCTCAATCTTCACATGGCCCAGCAGGAACGGGACCCCCCCTCGTAGGCGTCTTATGTCTGGAAGCGAACAGATCGGGGTTTGGAGGGTGGGGTCGAGTTATTCGGGACAAACCGGGTCGCCGGGATAGGCTGCTACAAATAGGCTTCTGGGAAATTGAGGCGTGGTAGAAGTGAGCTGTGATTCGCTGGAGAGGAGACGAGGGCGGCTGAGGCGTGGACCTGCTCCTGAACATATTAACTACATTTATTGAACCTTCTACAGCTCAAACAAACAAAAATACCAGTACTTAAAATTTCACAATTTTTGCGAAGAAAATGAAACGATAAGTCAATATTTTAATTATCGTGACAGGTATAGTTGGAAAAAAAAGTATTCTGTTGGCACAAGGAAAATTTCTCTGTTAAAGGGGACACATTATGTAAAAAAACCAAAAAATTTGAGCTTTCAGTAACGTTATGAAGGTGTTCCCTCGTTACCATCTTACTCAAAGTTGCGTTTTGATTTGTACATGTTTGAGTAATCCTGTGTTGTTCTGCATTTGAGGGATAGGAGAGAAAAAAGTTCCCATTTCACCAAGTCACCCACTGCTCTTAGACTTGGGGCCAATTCCATTTCTAATTTCTACCCTTATCCCTTCCTCTACCCCCGACCTCTTGAAAGTGACGCCCCTTCAACAATCACATACGTCATCAGAAGTCTCCGCCAGCTTTTACGTAATCTTACGGTCGGAGCGGAACGACACTCAGACCATTGGAAAGAACAACCTGAGCTTCTCTAAGGGTTAAACCGATAATATATCACTTTCAATTACTTGGGTTACAGTATCCAAATAACAACTGTGCAGCACGGACGCTCGCAATTCGTCCACAATTTTATTCCCAGCATCAACCGATCACTCAAGTCACAAATAACGCCACACTGCTCATGTCGCACTGGCGAGTTTTTCGTGTGCATTTTATGAAGAAAATGACCGGAACAACGTTACACTTAAGACAATACAGCGGTTATCACAAATTTTAAACCATAAATAATGGAGAAAATACATTTGTGAACTTCTTTGGTCTCTCTGCTCGTGGCAGCAGCGATCTTACCGGTGATTCACATTCTGAGAAATTGCTCATACGCCTCCGTTTGGAGTGAGCCTCTGGAAAATCCTCGTTTGGAGGGTTGTAAAGCCCGACCACTTTCCCCGACCCCTCTGACATAACGATAAACGCTCCTAAACCTACACGTGAATGTGCAAAACAGAGGGGTTGGGGAAAGGGGTGAAATGGGATTCAGCCCAAGACACAGTAGCTCACACATCATAAAATAACAATGAGCAAAAATAATATGGTAATAGTCCATTTAAAAAAATAACTAACAAATATAACAAGAGACTGGTGTTAAAGCATAATTATATAAATGTATAGGAACAGTAAAAAGTATAAATAGAAAATATAGAAATATAATAAAGGCATTTTGCTGCACTTATTCCAAGAAAAATCCAACTTCACACATGCAGGATTCAAAAATGTCACATATCCATTTTTCAGCAATAAAAACATGGAAAACTAAATGTGACGCTGCTTGTTCCAGTCAAATGTCATTATGAAGAGCTCCTCTCAGTTCTGCACGTTCAGGCAGAAAGTCATTGAACCCATTTCTGTTCATAAGGCATGAGATCAATTCCAGATCAAGATTAAGATGTGGTTGGTGATTCACGGCCTCAGAGATAATTAAGTTTAAAGCCGTGCTGCAGACAATCCCAGAAATTATTAATTGGCTATATGATAAGATTCAAGCTGTAAAAGGTTGAATAACACCTTACTACAGATGTGGTTCAATGGGAGAATTAAGAATTAATATTAAAATTAGCATCATTTGCATAAACTGTAAACGCTGGGAAAAAAACTGCTTTTTCCTTGTGTCCGATTACTGTACTTTTATATGTTAAAACGCGATGAAAATACCAAAATACAGCGTGGAGATCTGCAAGATCTTTATTAGCAGGACAACTGTTGGCAGATAAACTGGACTTAAATTCATGAGCATTGTGCAAATTTGAGTTGCGAAACAGTTGCCAAAACATAACAGAACTGACCCCAATAACGGTTAAATGTGAGAACAATAACAGTTAAACGAGTCGAAACGCTACCAAACAATCAGGCTACACAACAAGGATTAGATCACAGACACAGCGTGACCAGACGTGACTTAACTCTAGTCACCGTCAGTCCAGCCGCTGAAAACACCTGATGAGACTGACGCTGTCCCGATGCACAGGTGCCTCTGCGCTAACTTAACCAGCCTTGGGAACGTTATCCCGTTCTTTTTCCACCCGTCTGTTGGGGTACAATCCAGAGGTGGGGGAGTTTCTTTCACAAAGAATGAGGGATACTGTGATCTCCAAGGAGCCAAAGCCGAGACGTGGGACTGTGAGGCCACAGCTCCAATGTTTGTGCTCAGATGCAGCCTCGTCTCCTCCAGCCTGTGGGATCCCGCCTCACTGCTCTACACTGCCTCTCGGGTTAACCAGTTTTGCATGAGCAGTCACTCTGTGCTGGTGGAAAAAAGCCCAGGTGCTTGTGATACGGGTCCAACATTGATGAGATCATGCTGGCAGATGATTTATGGTGGAATCAATAATCAGAAAAAATGCTCTAAATAGGCAACACAACATGGATAATGTAAAGTATGTGTGTAAATAGGCCTCCTCCTCCCGTCTGTTTCTCCCTGCATTAGGTGGATGTTGATGAGAGTGAAGGTGACAGGATAAATGTTGGAGAAGGAGACGTCTTTTTCAGATGACATAACCGTGGTGACACACTGAAGAGCTGACAGCACAGACTGTGTCCCTCAGCTGCCAACACTCAGCTCCAGGATCCTGGCATCTTGAAGTTTGGTTATGTTTCGGTCCAACAGCACAAGAGCCCAGTGCTGCTCCACCAGCCCAAACATCCCTCAGACAGAGTTGCACCTGTTTTACACGGCTGGATAAGCCGGTGACGTGTGAGACCCATTTGCTCCTGTTTCTTTTCCTGGCGCTTTACTTGCTGCAGTGCTGTGATTAAAGTGGCTAACAGGTTTACTGTCCGCTGATATTACCGATGTAGATACAGTGCAAATCCATCATTTATGGCTAACTGGAGAGTGTGAGGACTGGAAATCCAGGGCGCTCTGGTGGGGTTGTTGGCAGCAGCAATATTGTCCACATTGTCATGAACACATGCAATAACTCGGTCTTCAAGACCCCACACAGTTCAGCTTCATTCAGTTTCTCTGTGGTGGTCAGCGTGTGTCGGCCTGGCAGGACCACTGGGGTCATTTTCCAGGCGTCACTGATGCAGTGGCAGGTGATCATGAGCTCTGCTGTTGACACGGTCCAGCAGCCTGTGGTTACAGCAACTTTCTCAGCTGTGCCAGCTCCTGCTTGCATTGCTTAAAGACTTAGGTCACGCACAACAACCGCTATTCAGTTTGTCAATTAAACATGAACGTGAACGACAATATTGTTAATTATCAATTTTCGAATAATCGACTAATCCTGCCCTTTCCAAGTTTCAATATTATCGTTTATTACACAAACATATTTATTTATTTGAAAAACATGCAGATGATGCAGACAATTTAACCATCAACTCAAAACCTGCACTGTAGGTGTAAAAGTTGTGTGAGTGAGTGTTGGTGGTGGTCGGAGGGACCGTTGGCGCTGCTTGGCCTGGCAGCCACGCCTCCGTCAGTCTGCCCCAGGGCAACTGTGGCTACAACAGTAGCACCACCACCGGGTCTGGAGTGAATGAAGAATACTCTGTAAAATGCTGTGTAAAGCACTTTGGGGACATGCGTCTGTGTAAAGCGCTATATAAATAAACCTTACCTTACAATTTACCCTTAATAAAGAGTGTGGCCTTTGAACAGGCTCTGAACTAAAAGAAGAAACACTATTTCTACATTTGAGGACTCTCCTTCAGTACGAAATAAAAATCTGGCTGTGGTTTTGTCCGTGATGGCCAAGATCCTTCAAAAAATAATTGGGTCCAATGAGCCTACCCGTAAATACTTACCAGATAAATTAGAACAAAATGTAACTATTAAACTATCAATTCATTAAAATATTAAATTACACCCCAGCTGCTTTTTTTAAGGAAAAAAAAGGAAAAAAAGCTAAAATCAGCCTTATTTGGCCTGTAAATCCCCACAGGCACCCAGAGCCAGAGTTATAAACTATAAAGAGCCGTTCCCTTTAGCATTTACCAAACGCACTGATATCAGAACATTAAACATGTGGACACCACATGCCGGTGCCGATACACGTGGAAAACCAGCAGTGAACCACCAAACTGATAATAGATGAGCTGCTATAAGTAACACGAGCAGAGGGCTGTGTCTTTTTAACGACCTGTAAACTCCAAACGTCCCTCCCACTGTCGTGTCTGTGCTCCCATCACTTAAGAGTCGCCAAATAATGATGTGGATCCATAAAATCCACAAGTGCTAAACCAATAAAATGTCAGGAATGTTTGTGCTACTCCTGATTTTCTACTTTACAGTCGATCTCTGTTTTTAGCCAGTCGCTGTCTCTAATCCCTCGTCTCTGTCTTGTTTCCCCAAAACAAAGGAAAAAACAGCGTTAGACAGAAAAGAGTCATAAAAATGGGCTTCGTTAGGCTCCTCCTGCAGGACGCATTAACACAGAGAGAGGAGCAGAGCCACATGAATGAGCTTGAGTCATTATTAGGGCTGAAATTCTGTGGTTGGGCACATCAAAAAGTACACAGCATGAACCACATATTAACTGTATTAAGTGGCTTTAGTGACAGTTTCAGTCTAGACTTATTTTTTTTCTGTGCACAGAGTTCAGCCGCTTGCCAAAAGCAAATCTGATTTAAACATATTATGCAAGAATATGACAAGATTTCCTTTATTTCTCCTTTGACAATAAACCTGGAATAACCTGAAAGTACAAATCCCATTTCATTTTTCTGTGCGCATCCTTCAGACGCAGCAGCAGCAGGCGGCCGATGGCGCTGCATTTATCTCACATGAGGAGGCTTAAGAAAGAGGAGGAGAGTCCGCTCCACCACCGCTGTGAGGAAAATCAATATCATAATACACATGTTACACCCATGAGCAGCTTTATGGTGTCACAAATCACAACTGTGGGAGTAACACGCACCATAAGTATTGATTAGTGCTATTTACAGTGCTGAAAATATCAATAATGCATTTTTTAACTATTGATTTATAAAGATTTTCATATTATGCAAAAAAACATTACAAGTTCTTATTTTGACATCGTATAGAACCCGACCCTCCCACACAGGAAAGAAAAAATGAAAATAAATAAGTAAATAACTGTGCCCACATATGAAGAAGTCAAATGTGACTTTCAGGGATGCACCCATACTGATACTAGTCGGGGTGAAACGATATCCAAGTCTCACGGTACGATATTTATTGCGATATCGTGGGAAAACTCACGATATTACGATATTCTACATAATAACAAGACTGATTCTAAAATGCTTTGACCAGTCATTTGGTAAAACATTTATTGTCATTAGGGATGGAACGAAATCCAAATCTCTCTGTACGATATTTTCACCATAAACATCTCACCAAACCAGATTTATTACAATATTTTGACTGTGAATCTGCTCCTTTTTCCTCTAAAAATGCTTCAATCCAAAGAATGAAGATGTAAAAGTGCTTAGAACAGTTATTTCTTCATGTCGTCTGCACTGAAACGGAGCAAAGGATCATGGTCTATGTAGTTCCTTCTGTTTTTTTTAGTTATTTCTGCATCAGAACTGTTCATTTAAGCAAAGAGACTTGGGATTCGATATATTGTGATGGTCCACGATATTATTCTGAGACCTTTGACGATACGATATCACCTGGTTCAGTCCTGGTTCAGTCCTGGTTCTCGGCTCTTGTGGTGTGTTTATATTTATTCGCTGCTAATGACACGTTGTAGATTTTCTTGTTCTGGTGTTTGTGGCTCTAAACCAACGAGAATTCCAGCCACGCTCCGAATGTCCGAGCGGTTTCTCCTCAGCACGTTAAAGTCCTCCTGCATCTGTGACGCTCGGACTAACGGGATCTACTCACTGCTCCAGTTTGGGACTGTTGGGCTGTCGGATCAAAATCTGGACACCGCTCAGCCCCATCCTGAACTTCTACTCAAACAAAACTGTTACAAAAACATTGGACGTGACCTCGTGTTATAATTTAGTGTTTTGGTTTTGAAATCCAAGTTGGTTTACACCTAAAATGACTCTCTCTGATCTGAATGGTCTCTACCTAAACCCCAGAACCTGTGACTCATCTGCCAGTGCGGCCTCTGCAGCTCAGTGAGTGAATTCTGGAGGTCTGAGCTTTCACATTAGGCCTGTGCATAAACTGAGAATGACTAAACCTCTCTCTATAAAAGGATATTTTGTTTTTGTAGAGGACATTTTATTATCTAAATCATTTCTGCCTTTTCATTTTGATAATTGCACCGACTCGACTTGTTTGAGTTGCAATAATCTAATTATTGGATTTTTGTACTGAACAAAATATAATGTACTGTCTCCAGGACTTGTCCTCTGCGTATGACCTCTACTTTAAAACCGACTGTCAGTGGACGATCGAAGTGCAGCTCCAGATATTAGAGCAACAGGTTTGGTCTGAGCCTTCGTCTATTGATCAGATTCTTAGTACCAAAGTACCCATAAATCCGAGCCACAGGAGAATAACATGCAAACTCCAAACAGAAAAGCCCCGGCTCAGACCAAGGATCAAAATCGGGATCTTTTTGCTATGAATATTCCAGCCACCATCCTGAAAACTTTCATCATGAGCACCTTAAACTGCCAAAACTACACAAAGACTCTGTGGCGACTCTTAAGAAAACCTGAGCCAGGATCTTTGTGAAGAACCTTGAGCAGATAAATGACAGATAGAACATGCAAATAGTTCACAGAAAGACTAACGAATTGTCTAGCAAATTAATCTGGGCTCTAAGAGACAAAGTTCCTCAGTCCACAACCTGACAACTCATCCATGGGTGATCTAGGGATTAAACATTATGTATTTAATATAGACCTATGACATTAAAGCCAGAGTTTTTCGGATATTGTGCAACATTTAGACAATTATTATCGGCAAAGGTACGGAAAACGTTCAGGCAATCGGTCGGCGTTGATCCCTATAACATCCCATTACAGGATTTCACGAGTTTTATTCATTTCATTCACAAGGCCAAACATTATATCGACATTTTTAAGGAGAGGCGCTCAAAGCTTCCAAGAGTTTAGATGCATTTGGCTTTTTCGCTGCTGGATGGATGCAGGATGTTGTAATTTCACCAATTGAAAATCCAGCCTTTACTGTTATTAAAGCTCGGGTAAGTGATACGATGCGGTCTACACTGAAATAGATAAAGATGTTTGTGTCCGAACCCGACTGAATCTGAAAAGGCGAAAGGAATGGATCCATTTTTGTCATATTCTCTGCGCTTATTAAAACTTAGCAAACACATAAAAAGAACTTATTTTCTTTTGACGAGGCTAGAACATGAACGTAAATTGCAAGACTTGGATAAAAATTACATGTATTTACAAATTTTTTTACTTTAAGTTTCACAGACACATTCAACCTACAAAGTTTATTGAACTATTTCATTTGTTACATATTTCTCACTGTATTGATTTGTGATTTTCCATCCATCCATCATCTCCCGCTTAATCCGGCTGGGTCGCGGGGGCAGCTTGCTGCCCAATACTCATAGCACCTGATTTGTGATTTTCAAAAGCAAAAAAAATACTTTGTCTGGATCTCAACCATGTCTGCAGTGCACAATGGATATGAGAAATAAAGCTAAGAAAAAAATATTTTATATACCAGATAAAATCCTGTATTATTAAAAGATTAGGCATATAATCTGCACTTTATTCTCTCCATAAACCAGAACAAGTTCCTCCACTGCGTTTATTACAAGTAATTTTGTGGAGAAGGGAGAGGCACTGGGGTCGGCTTCTCTTAGACGCACCAATCAGTTAGTTTTCTGATTCAGTGGTAATTACAATTGCACAACACACATGAACGAGTTTATCAAGACACGTTAAACCTGAAGTTACGTCTGGAGCATCCGGATCAGTATTGTCCCTGTAATCTGTGACGCACGAGACCAAATACTGAGTTAAGAATAAAAAAATAGGTAACACTTTATAATAAGGTGCCATAATAAACGGCAAACTAATAATTACCAAACCCTTCACTAATATTTGTTGATTGTTACTAAAATATTTACTTCACACAAGTTAATAGTTTTTTCATCATTAACTAAACATTAATGAACTACTCAGTGTGAAATATTTGCTATCGTTAATAAATGTTATAATAAATGTTAAATGTAAGTATTATTTGTAAGTTAATAATTACTGTTCCAACTTCATTATAAGTTGCCCCACACTGATACCTACATAATACTAATGACCCAGCCGGATTAAGCGGGAGAAGATGGATGGATGGATGGATGGATATTAATTATGCTGAACCAACTTAACCAACAGTGATCCTGAGGAGAGGTTCAGACTGAGATAAGCAGCGCCAACGACACATTTAGTTAACAAATATTAATGATATTAGTTAATAGATTATTTTCTATTTGTTAAAACATTAATACACTGATTTCATGCAAACAACTGATGTTTAGTTAATGATGAAAAAACTATGAACTTGTGCAAAATAGACATTTTGGAAAAAAGAATGAATAAATATTAATGAAGGGTTTGGTAATGATTAGTTAAGCTGTTTATTATGGCGCCTTATTATAAAGTGTTACCAAAAAATATTTTCTATACCAGATAAAATCCTGTAATGTTAAAAGATTAGACGTATAACCAGTACTTCATCCTCTCGTGACAAAAATAAACCAGAACAAGTTCCTCCACTGTGTATATTACAAGTGATTTTGTGGAGAAGGGAGAGATATTGGGTCAGTTTCGCGTAGAAGACTAATTGATTCTGTGGCATTTAAAAGTGCACAACACGCACAAACGATTTTATCAAGAGACGTTAAAGTCTGAAGTTATGTCTGGTTGGAGCATCCGGATCAGTATTGTCCCTACTGACCAAATACTCGCTCTACGTGGATTCTTACATGTGCAGTGATCCTAGTGTTTTCAATGTTTTTAGAGTCTAATAGTTTTTTCGTTTAGTAAATGCAGGAATTTCAATCATTGCACCATAATAGGCAAGACTCTCCTGAATATCAAATCCCTATTAGCGAGTACATCATCACCTGGATTAAAATGTTGAAGAAATCCAGAGTTTTCTGATATGTGATGATTTGTTTATCACTAATAAAGTTGACTGTTCCCTGTGGGGAAACGGAAATATTTGAAGTACAGTGATCCCTCGCTATATCGCGCTTCACCTATCGCGGCTTCGCGGAATTTTTTACAGTGCTTTTTTTTTACAGTGAATCTGTATCTTGTTGATAAAGAAGAGGAGGAAGGACTAAAGAAGAGGAGGAAGGACTAACACTTGGTCGCGCAGCCTTCAGTAGAAAAAGACGCTACAGCGCAGCGGAGTCAGGACGAAGAGGCGCAGCTGGAGGGACTGTGAAATACGCAAGTGACAATGTTTCCTACCTTGTGTTCATTACTATATAAAAAATATTGTTTTACAACACCGTTCTTTAAACTATTATAGTTATTTGTAAGAAAACGTTAATATTTCTATTTCTTAAACACATTTTGGGCCTGAAAAGAGGTTTTATTTTTTGTTTCATTCTGCAGTAAAGTATTGCATTGTAAAATAACAGTAAAAAATAAAGCTGATACTTCGCGGATTTCACCTTTCGCGGGTTATTTTTGGAACGTATCCCCCGCGATAAACGAGGGATCACTGTATTTAGCAGTGATATATTGAGACTCTAGTATGAGGAATATGTCTGTGCCTTTACTTTGAGGTCAGATGGCCTTTCAATAAAGATTTTAAAACAATCGATAATGGACACACATTTTGCAGACTTTGGGTGAAAACATGGAAGCACCGTCCGTCGCTTTCAGGCCAAAAAACAAACTGGGCACGAGAATTCCTTTACAAACATCGATCACAGTATGAAACGTCCTTGAAACTGTTGATATGTTGATACCAAATCCAAATGCAACATCTTGATGTGTTAAATTTAAGCGTAATCTCATGAGACTCAACATAAACTGTAGGAATTTGGTTAATCCCTTGACACATTTCATATGCGTTTCAATACGAGAGAAGAGTCCTTTGAGAGATTTCACTTTATCATTCTTCCCTTCAAAAGATTTCTCTGTCAGAGTGAGATTATTCACTTGTTCACGCAATGCAAAAGCTTCGGTTTGAAGAGTCTGCCAGTTTCTTCAGAGCAGATACTTCATCAGAATCTGTGTCAGACGCTTTGGCAACGGACGTACTACTTTGTCCTCAAGTTGATGCTGAAGGACGGGATTGTGCACTGCTTACACAGACGGCGCCGCTACTGCTCGAATGTTTTGAGTGCAGCCGTCATTTCTGTACATGCATCTTTCACGCAGTCTTCATCTTCAGCAGTTGGATCACAGGAAAATAATCTGGGGTTAGTGCTAGGTCGATGAGACACTTGGCAGCGATGGTCCGATCTTCACTCTCCCGTTGCTGCTTCTTACGAGTCCGTCCTGAAGTGCACTTGAGGTCAGCTGGTTTCCTTTTCTTCACTGGTGTAGTCAAAAACAGACAAAACTCTGAGACAGCGGGTCATCACAATTCAGAAAAAAAGATCATTTCAGTTACGGATCTACTATTACATGAGCTCGACTGAACTAATGTTGTGGATTTTTAAATCTGAGAAAAATAAAAACTGGAGAAAAGTTGTCTTCAGTCAAAGAGTCTGGATTTATTAAAGCAACGGCGCACGATTACAAAAAAAATGGAAAACCAAAACCTGTCTGTCCCTCACGCGAGGTCAAAACAAAAACAAGCTTCTTATACAGTTTTACAGACGTCATCAATCAACATGAGATAAAACATATGATAGTATTAGTCTAAACACACTTCAGAAGGAGACAATGGTATCTGGATTAAACTGGGGCATTTGATTAGCTGGACTCACATGTACCAATAATTCGAAATGGAAATGAACAGAACAACTGATAGATTGTTTTGTCTTGTCTTAGGAAGCCCAGATACAGCAGATCACACCATTGCCTGTGACCACGAGTAGAGAAATAACCCAAACAATACATTATTTAGCTTGACAAGTAAGAAATTTCCATCACACTAACATCCAACCTCCCCCAACAGCAGCAACCCCCCGCATGGGCGTGGAAAACCCGACCGAAGTCCAACAGGATTCAGACGGGATTGGACAAATATTTAGAAATGTTCGGGTTCAGGTCGGGCTCGGACGCATCAGCTGTTTCCTGTCTGCAGTAAAACCACTCGCTCTGAGACTCTGAAGTGTTCAAAGATCAGACTCTGCACTTCCAGTTTAGACACAAGTCCAAACTGTGGGATTATTATGTGTGAAATGTGGAGCAATACTTCAGATACAGGATTTTTAAAGCAGAAAAGAGGAGATAAAGTCCACAGGAAGTAGAGTCACTGTCGCTGATCTGGAGCTTCACCTTGATCCGTGCGCTGTGTGGACGTAAACAAACACATGCGAGGAACAGCTTTCGCCTTTTTACTTTTAAAGAACGCCTCAAACTGGATTAACAACATGGTTTTGTGGACTGGGATCATTATTTTCCCTGGGGCAGTTGGATGAGACGTTGCACTTTAAATGTACCACTTTACGAGAGGTGAGTTGGCAAATAACTCCTTCCCATTATTTTTATTATATCTCGAGTTTGTATTTTGCGTTTCGGTGGTAAGAAAGAAAGACAAAAACTTAGGCATATTCACACAGACAGAGATTTGTGCAGTTTAAACGATCAACATTTAATCTGTGAACATCTGTAGCATTTAAACTGCACAAATCTCAGTCTGTGCCAATATCAATATCACAAAATCAATTTTTAATTTTAACTGTAGAATCAGTCTGAGTGAACAAGTTCCTTCTGTTTCCTCCAGGACCAGAACGTTAGTGTTGCTCAGTCGTTTCACTGATGCTCGTCGTCGTTTCCTTTAAGTTTTCGTCTTTCTTCCCTTGATCGTTGTGGATAAATTCTTCATGGACAGAATCTGTTCTTTGTTCCTTGTTGGATGAAGATTTGGTGTTGGGGCAGATTTATGAAGCTGCTCAAAAATATGCGACACTTTTCCACAGGGATTTCGCCATAGAAAAGCCAGAAAGTTTCATAATGTTTGAATTTGTATTTATTCAGAGTTGTTCTGTAGTTACTTCAGGGGGAAACAGTAGCTACGCAACACATTTGGATCAGTTCTGTCTTATTTTATTTTTGTGTAAAGGAAATAAATGCTGTTTTCAATCTCTGTCTCAGTCATAGCAGATCCTTAAAACTATAGAATCAGAATCGTAGCAGAACTGAAAAAGCTGGATCAATGCATCCCTAAAATGAACAATTAAAAACATGATCTTTTCCATGGTCAAAAGTCCTCAAAACGTCCACTACAAACAAGAAGAAGTGAAAACCCGTGAATAGCAAGAGCGTGAAAACAACTCAGCCACCTGTTCAGGTACAATCTGAACTTTTAGAACAATAAAAAGAAAAATCAGTCAAATAATGTAAGATTATCGACACACATCATTTCTGAATTTTACATTTTCCATCGATTTCTTTCTCCTGGTGTTTTTCTTTGTCCGCTGCATAAACAAGTGCTGCGTGATCAGCTAATGAGATGGAGGCGCTTTGAGGATGGAGCTGTTCGGGTGAAATAGGCTTTTGTCTGACTGGAATATTTGATATGGACAAACCATTGTATGTTTCATTTGGCAGAGCTGCTGAGAGCCACTTTCAGACACTTAAAGCGGCTGTTGAGACTGTTATTGTGAATAAATGAGGTATCTGGGCCTGATGTGAGCCACTTTCAGACCCTCAAAGCGGGTTCTCCCTGGAATGCCTCATTAAAACAGACCCATCTCAAGCTTTAGGTGAGAAAGTGTTGAAAGTTGAATTTCAGTGGCGTGGGTGTCCAGAGACTGTACATATAAATGGACGTGGCGTGGAAATGAGCGTGGGCGCGCTTCCGGCTCCATCGACTCTGCTTCTGATTGACTTTACGCTGAAGAACTGTCACCGTCTCTCTGCAACTGCTGCCGGAAGCTTCATCATGTTGGTCTTAACATGATCCTGTTTTTTATTGTGTTGTTTTTGCCTTGATGAGCTTCATTTGACTGGAGATGAACGCTCATACTCAGTCTAGTCTAGTCAGGAGAATGAATGATTATCGATTAATAATGGGTTTTTATATTAAAATTATCATCATTATTATTACTATTACTAATCTGCATAAATAAACTCAACTTTACAACATACAAACCATAATCACTCCAGAGCCACATCAGTGTGAGATCAGAATGTGTTGAATGCAGCTTTAAACATTTGTTTACATTTTACAGAAACTAAACTTAAAACCACATGACTAATTTGCATAAACTATAAAAGCTGAATGCTGATGTGGTTCAGCTTCTGTTGAACTAAAGGACACGACTCAGGGGTTTGCATTGCCGTTAATCTGGTTATGATACACATCGCGATATCCATGTTACAATTCAATATATCACGATGTATTCAATACTAAAACACAGGACAATATATTGTGATTTGTCAATAATTATATATAATATTGCCGGGGACACGTTCATGAGACCAAAATTGGATGAAATACATTTAGTTTGATTTTTAATTCATCAGCACAGTAAATGGAATTTATGTTTATTCATGAAGAGCATGACTTTAAAAAAGTGATTCCGATGCATTTTGAATCGATGCGAGAATCACACAATGAAGAATCACAATATATCACTGAATCAATTTTTTTTTCTTACACCCTTATAACTCAGTGAATATGAGTGTTCTCTCTGTGACAGAGGATGTTCTGCTGATGGTGAGTCTGTTCTGTGCGTTATGTCATGTTGGAGATGTTCATGTTTTCAGTGATCGTACGTGTACAGGTTTAGCTCAGCTCTTTATTTAACATCGTTTCACTTTATTTCTGTCGGTCACTTTATTTATTTTGCTTCTGTTGTGATGAAAAGTGTTTGTCTTTTGGACACTCGACTGTTGCAGTAACCGGGACACTGCATAAACCTGCACCAGGACCAAACCAGGACACTCAAAAAAACCCTGATCATAGCCGGGACACTGATGTGCAGGGAAACGCACTCTGAGGAATATAGTGATCTCCAAGGAGCCAGAGCCGAGACGTGGGACTGTGAGGCTCCAGTGTTTGTGCTGTGAGACGCAGCCTCGACTCCTCACACTACAGCAGCCTATGTTCAGTTTGTCGATTAAAAATTAACCTGATCGACAAAGTTCTTTAGTCGCCTCATCGTGCCCCTCCCTCGTCTGCAGCAGTAACTTTCTGTCATGTTTAACATCCGTTCATTTTATCCAGTAATCTGGACCTTCAGCAGCCTGTGTGTGTTTCTGTTCTGTGTCTATTTGTCTTTATTGTTTGTATCTTTGTTTGACAGGGTCTGTGAAAAATGATTTTCCCCTGGGGACAATAAAGGTTTATCCATCCATCTTTCTACCTGTCTATCTCCCGATCTACCAATCAAAACATGCCAGAAGGTTTTAGATGTCATCCATGAATGTATTTTAGGGATCTCTTAGGGCCTTATTTGAACCCTGCTTGCGGTTAACAGTAAGATTGTGTACACAGCTCAGCCCATAAGCCTACACGGTCCATGCCCCCACACGACAGTTCTGCAGGATTATACAAACACAGCAGCTCGACGAACCTGAGCAGTAAGTTTCATTAACAGAACATAAGGATAGTGCTGTGCTGGCGCTCTGAAGGGGGAGTGACTGTGCAAGGAGCAAAGTGCGGGGAGACAGTACTTTGGTTTCTGCAAATACAGCATTTTCTAAACAAACGGTGACATGGTGACCTAAATATGTTGTAGAAGTTATAAAAATACCACAGAGTGAAAAATTTCTGCAGAATCAGTAAGTCAGTAATCAGTATGCGGCGCGGTGAGTGGCAACGCTCAGGCCTCACAGCAAGAAGGTTGCGGGTTCGATCCCCAGGTCGCCCGGGCCTTTCTGTGTGGAGTTTGCATGTTCTTCCCGTGTCTGGATGGGTTTCCTCCGGGTGCTCCGGTTTCCCCCATCAACCCAAAACATGCAGCACCTGAACTAACATCAAGGACCATGACATCCTCCTCCTGTGGGCTAATTGACTGTGTTTAGTGTTGTATTTTATTAGTATTTCGAACGCCTTAAACTTAGGCACTCGATAGCGTCGGCCTGATGGAAGGATTTAAAAAAGGAGGAAGATTAAACCCACGATTCACCAGTTTAATCTGTCTTTATATAAATTACATAGTTTCCAAGTACTAATAATAAATAAATAGTACAGATAATTGTTTTTGCGTGAATTCCAGTGCATTTGTGAGGCTTTAACCCCCATAGACCCAGTTTCCATGCGTGACTTCTCATTACCGTATCTCCAGAACTACAGGCGCTATCGAAAAAAGAAAAACAGTTCCTAAAAGCAGAGAAGTTGTGCTTTCTGCCCATATCGGGTTATTACGTTAAATTTCTGCAGCACCCGCCACAGAGCCTGTAGTATCGAGTCCAGAGTGGCGGAAATTTGGAGTTCGGCAGGAGTTTACAAGTGGTTTTTTTTTTTTGGTGCTTTTGCATTTTTTTGTGTGTTTTCCTTCTCTTTCTACTTATTCCACATTAATACACACACAGTAATGTTGAACAACTGCCAGATAATGTTGAACAACTGCCAGATATTGAAAGCTGAACTCATCCTGTTAAAACGGGGCAAAAGCACTGACTCCTGGGACATTTTTTTAAGTCAAACGAACACAAAAAAATCCAGGCGGGATTTTGAAGCTAAAAGGCTTAATGCAGTTTGAGTCAGATAATAGATATATTTGTTTTGACACAGCCTTTTTTTAGACTATTAATCAGTCAGCAGGAAGTGTGTTTAGTTGACTAAGAATTTCTTTAGTGCAGTTCAGTAAGCAGGAACTGTATTCAGAAAGAAGATGGGAGAGAAAAGTTTTCTAAGGCGAAAATTGGACGTCAGATGTGACGATGACATCTTCTTCATCCCCTGTTTCTCAATGACAAGTGGAGTGTTGGTGCGACCCAGAGGCCCCGGTGTGATGTAAGCGCTTTGATTTCCCAAAGAAACTAGACTCGGGTCGAAAGATCATTTGACAAAGAAGTAATAAAACAAGCTGCTGCAGGAGCTTGGAACTCGAAATGTCAAGGGAGAGTTCGCAAGTATGGGAGATTTTTCATGGGCAGAACAAGTTTTCTACGAAGTAAATAACTGAGATTCCTTTTTTCACTGTGTACAAAGCATTCCACTTTTGAAAGAAGGCTGAAGTATTACCTGTGAAGCAAATCCAATAACCGTGCATTTGCAGAACAAGTGAAAAGTGCGCCGTGGTTTGCTGAAGCAGCCATAGAGGAGGAGGATTTACTGTGATACAACATTAAAGATGAGGCGGCCGTCAAAAGTGTTTAAAGAGCACCCGTCTGAATGACACTCCACTGTACTGACCAGCGGTTTGTCAGATTTGTAAGGGTGCAGTAACGTAAATCTGGTGATATCGAATCGTCAAAGGTCTCACAATAATATCGTGGACCATCACAATATATCGAATCCCAAGTCTCTTTGCTTAAATGAACAGTTCTGATGCAGAAATAGCTAAAAGAAAACAGAGGGAACTACATAGACCATGATCCTTTGCTCTGTTTCAGTGCAGACGACATGAAGAAATAACTGTTCTAAGCACTTTTACAGCTTCATTCTGTGGATTAAGTCTTGTGACGTGACTTTTTTTCAGACTTCTGAACGCAGCACACGGACTTCCTGCCTCTCCATCCTGCCACACTTTTACTTTTACTTGTCTGGTGAAACTGCTACCGTATTTTTCAGACTATAAGTTGCACTTTTTTCATGGCTTGGCTGGTCCTGTGACTTACACTCAGGTGCCACTTATATATTAAAATATATCATTTCATATATAGAACCGTCAGTCATATTGTGCAGATTACAAGCTGCAAGTCCTGAAATCTGCAGCTGAAAACAGAAATCGAGCAGCAGAAAGAAAGTTTGGAGCGAGCATCAAACTTGTGTTTGATGGAGAAAAGTGGAGGAAACTCGAACTGTGATGAAGAAAACAAAAAGGATCACTGTGGGATAAAACCTGGATTTAGCTGGAGTTGGTGGAGTTACTCTGAAGCGACACTGAGGATGAAGAATTCAGAGGATTTAGTGATTTGGAGCGAGATGGAGAGTTGGGTAAACTTGTTCTGTTGTTTCTGCTCTAGTTTTGTGAATAATTGTTCATATGTGACGAGAACAAACCAGACACATGTTCAGCCTGTTCTTCTCTGTTCTGTTATTTCTATAAGTCGCCTTTAAGATGAAATGTCTGTTGTTCTTAAATAAGTTTCCCCCCGTCGTACTTATGTTTTTTCTTCTTCATTGTGCATTTTTTGACTTATAGTCCGAAAAATACAGTAAATACTCTTGATATACTTTTAACATTGTTTATTTATTATTGTTTTTTATCTCTCTTGGTCACTGGGCCCTGAGGAACACATTTCCTTCATGTGTTTCTTTCGTATGCTTTAATGACAAATAACTAGAACCTTAAAAAAAACTGTTCAAATGTTGTTTCCTTAGCAAAAACACACAAACCCTGAATATTTAGGCTGAATTTTTGTCTCAAACAATTTTCTTTCTCTTTTTTTGTCATCTTCTCAAACAGAAAACACTCTGTTCCACCTTGTGATGATCATATGGAAATGGGGATGTAACTCAACTCAATTTTATTTCTATAGCCCAGGAGTTGCCCCAATGGGCTTCACAGTGAAGAACATGGAAACATGATCTAACATAGACATCAGCAAACATATCGTCCCATCCTCAGTCTCTCGATAACGCACGATCCTTGGTGCCAGAGAGCAAAAAACCCACTGGCAGGTGCAGTGTGGGAAAATTCTCTCCAGACACTGTTGCCAACCATGTAAAAATAACGTAAATATGGTGATATCGTATCGTCAAAGGTCTCACAATAATATCGTGGAGCATCACAATATATCAAATCACAAGTCGAACAGTTCTGATGCAGAAATAGCTCAAAGAAAACAGAGGGAACTACATAGACCATGATCCTTTGCTCCGTTTCAGTGCAGACGACATGAAGAAATAACTGTTCTAAGCACTTTTACATCTTCATTCTGTGGATTAAGACTTGTGAAGCATTTTTAGAAGAAGTCGTCACATATTTACAGTCAAAATACTGCAATAAATCTGGTACAGTGAGACGTTTATGGTGAAAATATCGTACAGAGAGATTTGGATTTCGTTCCATCCTTAATGACAATAAATGTACCAAATGACTGGGCAAAGCATTTTAGAGTCAGTCTTGTTATGTAGAATATCCTAATATCGTGAACTTTCCCACCATATTGCAATAAATATCGTACCGTGAGATGTGGTTACACCTCTACAGATTTGTTTCCCTAGTTTGTATCTCTGTAATCACAAGGGCCTGTCCATGTGAAACAGAGCCTGGCACAAAGTTCAGCGCCTTCTGTCGGCGTAAAACTGTCGCCTCCTCACAAATAACGATACGGTTCAACATTTGCATATTCCCTTCAGACACTGCAAATCTCCTATAGAGTTATATCACGCCGTTAAATTCTAAAACATGAATGCCGCCTATGCATCATTTTGACATCCAGAATTAAGTCTGTATAACATCTGTCACTTATCATTTTAATGGCCTTGTACCCATTTTTTCCCCCCATGTATTAAACCAAACGTCTCGCCTCAGTGCAGATATAGCGCATGAGCAGCTCTTGAGGTCGAAATAACTCTGCTATGAAAGAAAGTGTGCTGTTAGCCTGCTAGTTGTCGTTGGTTTAACTCCGCTCTGGTCTCCGAGAGGTGCGGAGAAGCATTTATAAACTATTTGGAGTGAATAATCAGGACGCTCTGAATGCGTGAGGTAAGTCTGGCCCACAGCGACCCATTAAAAACAACTCGTTCTGTTTTTCATGCATTTAAAGAGCTTTTATTACGCTTTTTTTTTTCTGCTCTGTTTTAACATACCCGGAGTTGTATTTTGCTTCATTTACACACAAACTAAATATTCAGGCTGAGTTCTTCTCTCAAACCGAAAACACTGTGTTCCACGTTGTGATGTCATGTGGTAATCCAGGAAGTGCTTTTTGAACTCCACACTAGGCCTGTCACGATAACACATTTTGCCGGACGATTAGTTAGTTATTTCTTTAGTCATTCAGTCAAAACTTGGACATTACATTTTACAGGACATTTAGAATTTCAATGACCAAAGGGGTTTAGGCTGAAGAAGCCAAACCCTATTTACAAGAAAATTAGGACACCAAGCATGTGGCAATTCTTAACAAAAGAAATAGTAATAAAAAAGAGAGAAAAAAAACAACACAAAAGACAAAACGTAAAGCAATATTTCTGCAGCTCTTCAGTGGATTACAACAAATTCTCAGTTTACAGGTCCCTTATCAATACTTTACATGAAGGTTTTTAAACATCTGATCATTTATTTATTATTATTAATTTATTTATTTACTCCATTTTAGGTGTTGCCGCAATAACATATTTTTCAACAAAGACTCAAACATTACAATTGACCAAGGAATTATAGCGATAAACGATAATCTTCGCATTTTGAGCTCATTTTCAGCTAATATAATGACAATGGAATAAAAATGCAAACACACCCTGTAGGAGCCATCCCTGTTTCGTTTCTGTTAAGGTTCATTTGAGTCACTGTTTATATTTGAGCGCAGGACGAGCGATATTTGGCTTGGCCACAAGGGGGCAGGGTGGAGTCAGGGCTATATGAGCGCACAGGTGTCGGCGCGCTGGGTGTACACGGGTTTTTACCTCTTTATCAGGCCGGTGGGTCTAGTCTCCACTATTGAACTCTGTCATATTATTGCACGTCCACCCGCCCCACTCCTTTCTGCCATAAACTGTAGCAGGTCTGGGACTATCACCATTGGCATAAATCAGAAGAAATAAAATCCTTTTTCCTATCACGACCTGGACGGTAAAGCGCGTTATGCCTGGATCCCCTGCACCCAGAAACGACAGAAGGTTAGGACGAAACTGTCGCTACACACGCTTTCAAAGACCAGTAAACTTTCATTTCTAAAGGACATTCAGCACCGGAACTGCAAGACAACAAACCGCCTAAATAAAATAGATAATAGGTGTTTTTTGTTTTTTTTTATAAAATAAAATGGCCTAATGTAGTCCGGCTTACAGCAAGGTCTTGTTAACAAAATGCACTTGAATAAACCAGTGCTGAACCAAACACAACCAAAATAATAAACAGAATGGATTATTAAGTCTCTGTAACAAAATTGCCCTTAAAAGTTATTTTAGTTGGACTCACAGACTCTGCTCTCTGTGGCTGCTGCTGTGGCCTCGTCATTTTGGTGTTGAAGTGTTCGTATTAACCCGCTCTACATGATCCTATTTCACTATTTTACCTGTCAAAAAATCCTATTCATAAAACAGACCCTGGCTCCTTTCTTAGTCCACTTTTTATACAGGGATTATCTGACGGCTGCAGCTTCGTGTTAACTCGTAGATCCATGTGTTAACCTCAGACAGCGTCGCTTTCTGCACTCAGGCTGCGTGCGCATGCGTTTATGAACAAATAATCCGTCCATAGACCCTTTAGTGTCAGTAAACAGTGGTGACGTAGGGTCAGTTGCGCATTTTGGCAACAGAAGTACGGCAGAACTCAGCAGCTTGTCGAATTCTGCGAAAGGATTATCGTCAAAAGATCGAGAATATTTCCTCAACAAGCGACTTTGACAAACGGTGTCCGACTGCCAGATCCTTGTGCGATCAGTGAGTAAAACCTTTAAACTTTAGTCCGGCGGTAGAATATCGATTCTGACAAACACAAACACAGAACAACCAGACATTTTGGTGCTGGAAATGTTTTTATCTCCGTCTTCTGTCTGTGTTCAGTCAGAATTAGAATGAATGAGGAACAATGACACTTCTGTTGCCAAAATGCACGTGCAGCTTTATTTTTTAATCACAGGTCTGTACCATAGCTCTGATGGTCTGTACAGTCATTGCACTAAGGCAGGGGTGTCAAACTCATTTTGGTCTGGGGGCCGTATGCAACCTACTTTGATCCCAAAAGGGCCGGATCAGAAAACTCAGTTCTCTCTTCAAGTTATTGTATTTTTCTCCGTGTCTCGTAGTGGTGTTTAAGATTATATTCCTCGAGCAACGCCACTTGTTCCAGACACACTGAGCACAGATTTCCCATTCACCTCTGTCAACAAATAAGAATTAGACTATTTTTCTTGGGAAATCCTGAACTCAGCATCTGCTTTTCTCATTTTTTGACATTTTGCTGATGAGGGTCACGGTCGACAGTCAAAACGATCGTCCTTTAAGAGCGTTTGGAAAGAGGAAAGTCTTCATTTGTGCTGCTCTGGTGGGAGTCGCAACGTACAGAAACGCCGGAGACGCTGCTATGCTAAACGGTGCAGAAAATTTACAGAAAAATCTGAAAATTTTAAGTATTTTAATAGAAAAATCAGCCGAGGGCCAGATTAAAGGTCTTGGAGGGCCGGATCTGGCCCCCGGGCCGCATGTTTGACACATGTGCACTAAGGAAACGAGAAGAGTCAGGAGAGAGTGACAGAAACCTTTTGACATTCAGTCTCTTTAGTAGAGAGAACGAGACGAGGAAAAAAAACCAAGCTGCCAATAGAAGATACCAAGTTATCAAGCTTGTTAAAATCGTGCCGTACGATTAATTTATTGACTATCATTACAGGCGTACTCATCATTTGGATCATTCCAGCTCTGAAATTGCCTGTTTCTTATGAACTAAAGGTAAAAAGTAGCTCCTAACTCATAACCAGGTCTCTTTTTGACGAGTTAAACATCATTAGAACACGACTTAAAGGTCAAACGAGTCAATTTTCATAATAATAATAATGACGACAGTGATAACAAGGGCCCGACACCACATAGAAACAGGAGGTGCTCTCCCCAGTATGCTGAGTGCACCACGAGAGCAGTGTGGGCATTTGTCTCTGAACGTCTCCTATTGCACAGTAATTAACCAGCCCACCACGTCCTGCATGTTTCATTTGCATAAGCAGGTTAGAACATCAAAACGCAGCATAAACTGCAGGAGAGAAGAAAGATTTTATGCAACGCTGCAAAATCACACGCGCACTGTCAAACCTGTCTGATGCTAATTATGATGTGAGAAATAAAAGAGACCATAAATAGAATACAGTGTGCCTAAAAGCTTTGATGATCTATTATAAAGTTGCAGCTTGAAAAGAAGTTCAAGATACTTTTTAATTTGAAAAGGTCACGCACGGGTCAATAAACCATTACTGGAGAGGGAGTGTTGTGCAGAATCGATTTTTTTGATTTTCTACCATGTTATAAAATTCCCTCTGCAAAAACGTGTCCTAAAAGGTTTCAGATGTCATCCATACATGTTTCAGTCATTTAGAGATCCTTCCCAGGACCTTTCCAAACTCTCCTTACAGTTAGTGTAAGAGAATTTAAGTAATTTATCCTCCACGTACATCTCTCAGTTTGACATTGACTTACAAAAGCGACATTTACACCATGATCTTCTCTTGGCACTAAATTGTCTAACTGGAGTCTGCTGGTCTTCATAGTCTCTAAATGTGTCTAACTGGAGTCTTCTGGCCTTCATAGTCTCTAAATGTGTCTAACTGGAGTCTACTGGTCTTCAGAGTCTCTAAATGTGTCTAACTGCCCTTCATAGTCTCCCCACACTTGCTTTATAAACCTCCTCCTTTGGAAGCAGAGTCCAGGGTCTTGAACACTCAAAGATCAGACTATGTTCACTTTTGGAATCAGACTATGTTGACTCTTCACGTCCCCTCTGACCTGTATTATTGCTGTTAAATAAACTTCTCCTGCTTAAGACGTCCAGTTGGCCTCCAGCCTTTTACTTCCACCCTTTATTGGACAGTCAGCTTTAAGATTCTGTTCGATGTTCAGACAACAACACACAACAATTTTCCATAAATCCACAAAAGCGTGATGCTCAGACATGCATCGATCACTCTAAATTAAGGTGTCCAGACGTCCCTATTTCCCCAGGACAGTCCCAGTTTTGAGTCCTGTGTCTCCTGTCCCAGCAGATTCATCCAAAACCACACCTCCTGAACTCGGGGAGAAGAAATCGCAGCCAAAATCGGGCAAATTCTCCTGTCGTGTGTGGAGGCCTTTACCCACTCCACAGCGCACACAAGGCAAAACGATTATAACTCCAGACTGTCTGTCTGTGTCTGTGTCCAGAGAACAATTTTAGAAGTCAAGCCACATCTGAAGGATTTCTGTCTGAGCAGCAGCAGTGAGTTGTTCTTCCTGATAGAAGCTCAGCAGCGGCGACTGATATATGAGAAAATAGTCCCTCAACATGCGACGATTCATGCGACACAAGGTTAGTTTTATTTCAGACATTATTCTGTGGACACAGACGTTCACAGGGACAGTCTGGAGTTCTAATAGTTTTTCCTCGGGTCTGTGGAGTGGGTCAGACTGTTTTTTAGTGGCAGGACGACTGTGGCCATTGACATGCACTAGCCTAGCACCAGCACCTCTGCAAATACAAGGACTGGAGGAAGATTTTAAAAAAGTGTCTCCACACGTCTCCAACACTGAGGCCCTATGTCCAAAATTCTGAATTGTCCCTTTAACTTGAGTTTGTTGTGTAAACAGGCGAATAATCCAAGATTCCATCCATCCATCCATCTTCTCCCGCTTAATCCAGCTGGGTCGCGGGGGCAGCTTGCTGCCCAATCCTCATAGCACCTGACCCCCCCATGAACCCCTCTGCAGGTGGTGAACCCACAGGAGGGTGGACATTATGGTCCTTGATGTTAGTTCATAGGGGTTAGTTCATCCAAGACATCAAACATGAATAAAACATAACACAACTCCTGGTCTGTTTTTGATGAGGTAACAACATTTTAGCATGAGTCAACTTTTGCATAATATATGACCTTTAATAACAGGCCATAGTTTCATCATCTCTTCCACTTTCTGAATTTATAATATGCAGGGAACAGCAAACAAAAGATTCTATTGATTAAGACTGAGACATTCCAGTCTTTTCCAGACCACTGAGTGGCAAGTGATTAATCTATGAAGTATCGGCAGAACCAAACTGGGACAGTTTCAACTCCTCAGACCACTCGCCCTCCAATGCTTTCAATTGATTTACACTGCAAAAAGTAAAACCCATGTGAGTTTAAACAGCTTAACCACTAGAAATGTAACAATAACCAAAATCTGGTGATATCGTATCGTCAAAGGTCTCACAATAATATCTTGGAGCATCACAATATATCGAAGTCTCTTTGCTTAAATGAAATAGAAATAGCTAAAAAAAAAACAGAGGGAACTACATAGACCATGATCCTTTGCTCCGTTTCAGTGCAGACAACATGAAGAAATAACTGTTCTCAGCACTTTGAAATCTTGTGAAGTATTTTTAGAGGAAAAAGCGGAATTTTCACCCCAAAATATTGCAATAAATATGGTAGGTGAGCTGTAGTAATTAGGGGTGTAACGATATCCAAGTCTCACAATACGATATCGTCACGGTATGAGCCTCACAGTACGATATTTACTGCGATATGGTGGGAAAGCTCACAAAATTATGATATTCTACAGAATAACATGACTGACGTTATGAAATGCTTTGACCAGTTCATTTGGTGCAACATTTATTGTCATTAGGGATGGAACGAAATCCAAATCTCTGTACGATATTTTCACCATAAACATTTCCCCATATCATATTTATTGCGATATCGTGGGAAAGCTCACGATATGGTGGGGAGGCCGCCAGATCCTTGTGCGATCAGTAAGTAAAACTTTAAAACTTTAGTCCGCTGGTAGAATATTGATTCTGACAAACACAGAACAACCAGACATTTTGGTGCTGGAAATGTTTTTATCTCCGTCTCCTGTCGGTCTTCAGTCTGAATGAATCGGGATGAACGGGGAACAATGCTGCTTTCTATATCGTGATGACCCTAATGACAATAAATGTCGCACCAAATGACTGGTCAAAGCATTTTAGAGTCAGTCTTGTTCTTATGTGGAATATCGTAATATCATGAGCCTCCAGACGATATCACAATAAATATCGTATCGTGAGACTTGGATATTGTCACACCTGTTAACTACACTATATTTTTAGATATTTACATTAATTTTCTATTAGTGATGACTAATGTTGTCAAAAGTATCAAGCAGGTATAGATACTGAATAAAAAAAACAATTGGATCAAATTGGACCTCTCCCGCAGTTTCATCTTGAGTTATATCAGAACTAGCGGAAAACCACCTTATCGTGTGTTGAAAATTACAATATTGTCTAAAAAAAGAGCTTCTAAAATGATCATTTCGATATCAGAATCGGCACAGAGTATCAAATCTATTCTTTAATATCAAAATCGAGTTTGAAATGTTCGTATTGTGACGGCACGAGGAGGGATTCTCGGCTCTTCTCTGGGATCTGAATCTTTTGGATGTGTTCGTCTCAAACTGCAGTTCAAACCTTGGCTCTTTGTATATTTGTTTACAGGAGCCAATGTGAGAACTCCTTTTGATCTACTGTACAAATAACCACAGACAGAATTAAATTGTTCAAACTGAAAGTGGGAGTGTGTTTACCCTTTAAAATTTTGCATAATCTAATTAAAACGCACAAAGCAGACTATTGTTATGACAGAAAATATGCTTGTAGGAGTTGGGCCAATGTAAATTAGTGTTAAAATGCATAAAGTTAGAAAGAGAGAGATTCTTGTATATAAAAGGGCTGAATGATCTAATGATTGAGATCGTCAAAGCTGTTTTTTTTTGTTTTTTGTTTTGCAGTGCTCCTGACTGACTATCGTTTATCTTCGTTGACTATTTCACACCCGCAGAGCTTTAGAGTTAAGATACGCCCCACGTCCCTCCGAACCACGAGAATCCTCCACGCACCCTCGCTCCTCACTTTTACGCCGCAGCAGGATTAGACCTGGTGTAATCCTGGTTTAAACCTGGTTTAGTGCTGGTTCAGTTCTGGTTTAGACTTGGTTTAGTCCGGGTTCTGTCTGGGGTTGGGGGGGTAATCCGGTATCCCGCGGTATCAAAAAGTAGCATCAGTATCAGATTCATCACCATCATTAAAAACTCTGCATAAGGACCTAAAACCACAGCAGGACTTTCTCCCCTCCGCTCTCTCTCCTCTTCAAACGTGGTTCAGCTCGGAGATTTCCATCCACACGCAGCGAGGAAGAAGAAAAAAACCTGACTGACGCTTAGGTAATGCGACGTTGAGCCCAAAAGTTTGTGATGGAGACGTTTTATTGAAGCCGAGAGTCGAGAGGGGACGAGGCTGAAGAGGAGAAAGTTCCCGAGGGCGAAGTCAGACTTTCACGGAGGAGACGGTAAAGAACAATTTATGGTTCTACAGATTGGTCCTCTCCACCGCTCTACATTTCCGCTGCTCTGCTCATTCTAGACTCTGAGTAATAATGTGTTTAATGCAGCTTTGGCACATTTGTTTACGTTCTACACAAACCAAACTTCAAACCTCATGGCTCATTTGCATACAGCTCATTTGCATACAGTATAAGTGCTGATAAAAACAGCTCATGCGCTGATGCTGATGCGATCGAACGCGCTGCAAAGTTTGGTTTGATCAGAACTTGTGCCTCATCTTCAAATATAAAACTGCGACTCTGTTTCTGAATGTAAACAATAATTCTTAATCACAGTAATACCGTATGCCCCAGGAAAATGGCGAGAAGGTTTAACGGTATCAAAATTTGGATACCGCCCAACCCTCCTTACCTCTTACGTCTATACTCTATAACACGTCTGTCGTCAGTGAAATCACATTTTCTGCTCTGTGGCCGTCACTGTGACATCACCATGGCAACGGCTAAACAAAAGATTCACTTCTCCGAGTCAAACGTCAGAAATACACTTAACTGAAAACAATGAAATAAAGGCCTCCGCACACCGGGGTGTGATGCGCCGCAAGATTGCCGTCTCCATTATTTCCCATCAGCACCGTCAGCACCAGACACTCGGCGGCACTTGTCCCGCACCACAATCTGGGTTTGTTGAATCGAGATGCAGCCTGAAAACACATGCATTTTGCCCTTGTGCAGTGGGTAAACACACGTCTCTGCTCTGTGACAAAAGGAGCACTGAAAACTTTAAGACCCCACTCACCGTAACCTCCTCAGACCAGCGCCTTTCCTCTCCTCTCACAGCCTCACACTGTGTCTTATTTTACAAGTAATCTGCAGATGAAACGCCAACTTATAACACAGCAAGAGTTTGTTAAAGCCTTTTAAAGAGCAGTGACACGTTCAGTGTGTGTTGATACATGGGTGTTTTAGTGGCTTTGAGACATCTGCAGGTCAGAGGTCACATTAGACTTTATCATTGCGTCATTTGGACGGACAGAGTCGTAAAAATTCCGTCATCAACTATTATTAGCCGTGATTTTATTTTCAAATGTTAATGATAATATAGGCCGATATGATAAGACATATTTAATAACTTTATTTTTAATAATTAATTCACACTCCCGCTGAACACGGTGCTCCCACTTAACCTCCTGCTGCCACTTGTGCTGTAACATTAGCGCCCCCTGCAGGCTCATCAACATCATCAGTTCTTGTTGCTTGTCCTTCCTACGCAGCATCTCCAACGCGACATACGCACAGAACAGACTCAGCATCAGCAGAACATCCTCTGTCACAGAGAGAACACTCATATTCACTGAGTCACAGAGAGAACACTCATATTCACTGAGTCACAGAGAGAACACTCATATTCACTGAGTCACAGAGAGAACACTCATATTCACTGAGTCACAGAGAGAACACTCATATTCACTGAGTCGAGTCCTTTAGTCCCACAGAAGCTGAAGCGGCAGCACAAGGAAAGAGCTGTTTTTTTCAGCACTGATAGTTTATGCAAATGAGCCATGTGGTTTTAAGTTTCGTTTCTGTAAAACGTAAACACATGTGGCAAATCTGCATTAAACACAGTCTAATCTCACACTGATGAGGCTCTGGAGTGGTGATGGTTTATATGCTGAAGAGTTGAGTTTATTTATGCAGATTAGTAACAGTAATAATAATGATTATCATTTTAATATAAAAACGTTAAAGGTAAATTGATAATGGACCGTTAATTCTCCCGATGATCAATTAAGAAATGTAATCACACGCCCATCCCTAGTCTGAACTACTTAAAGTTAAGGTTCATCCCTCGGTGTAATCTGCCAAAATGAGACAACTTCAGATTTTCCTGTCAACGTTAAAAAAAGTCCTTCAGTGACAGAGAAAACCTGAGCTGCAGAGAGTAAACAGGTTATTCAGTCTCACACATCCGCACTCTGCAGAGGAACACCACTAACACATGACTCCAAGCGCTGCGTTAAAACTGCATAACACACAAATCCTCATCGTTTTACCAACAAGACCAAACGGCAGAGAAGTCCTTCAGTCACATTGTCTAATTCATTACCACGACTCAAGTGCGTGACCAGACTTTCAAACAGCTCTTAAAAGCAAAAGACATTTGAATTCATTTGGCCATTCATCCAAATAGCTTCAGAATGTACTCACTTGTAAGTAAAGAAGTCAATCTTTCAATCTTTTGCTATGGACCCTACCTGAATGAATGAGGGATTACACAAATATTACACCACACAGTAATATAAAAGGAAATGTCAAAATCAGTTTGAAATGCTCGTAAATATGGGACTAATGAGCCGTCTCTTCATGGAAACAAACAGGTGACGCCACCAGCCCAAATTACAAGTCACATCTGCAAAAATGCAAGTCAGGCTTTAGAAACGTTAGTGCGCCTTTAATGCCTAAACTTACACCACCACAAACTAAACTCTATTATTTTTCTCTTTTCTATACCAGAGAGGATCTTCTCACAGTGCATCCACTTCCTTAACGCCCAATACGATCACTTATGGATGAATGGAGTTAATGAAACCGATTGTGAACAGCCGCTAATGGAAAGTGCATAAACAGGCGCACGCTCCGACAGCCTGGTGCAACAGTCCGGTGATAAACACCACGGTTACCCCCACTCCACACTCGCCGCACCGCTCTGCCAAACATGTACAATTACCCACGAGCGGCACGATCTACGCAGAAGGTCACACACACTCACAATCTGATGATGGATTCCTATTAAGCAAAAATAACTGACATCTGGTGATATCGTATCGTCAGAGGTCTCACAATAACATCGTGGAGCATCACAATACATCGAATCCCAAGTGTCTTTGCTTAAATGAACAGTTCTGATGCAGAAATAGCTAAAAATAAAAAACAGAGGGAACTACATAGACCATGATCCTTTGCTCCGTTTCAGTGCAGACGACATGAAGAAATAACTGTTCTAAGCACTTTTACATCTTCATTCGTTGGATTAAGTTTTGTGAAGCATTTTTAGAGGAAAATATTGCAATAAATATTGTACCGTGAGATGTACAGACCCTTTTAGTGTCGGTAAACAGTGGTGACGTAGACTCGGTTGTGCATTTTGGTAACAGAAGTACAGCAGAACTCAGCAGCTTGTCGAGCTCTGTGAAAGGATTATCGTCAAAAGATCGAGAATATTTCCTCAACAAACTTACAAAGGGTGTTCGACTGCCAGATCCTTGTGCGATCAGTGAGTAAAACTTTAGTCCGCCGGAAGAATATCGTTTCTGACAAACACACTGAGAACCACCAGACATTTTGGTGCTGGAAATGTTTTTATCTCCGTCTTCTTCTGTTCGTGTTCAGTCTGAATGAATCAGAATGAACAGGGAACAATGACACTTCTGTATCGTGAAATCAGATTCTATATCGTACAGAGAGATTTGGATATCATTCCATCCCTAATGACAATAAATGTTAGTAGTAATAACCTAGACTTAGGCAAACTTTATTGATCCATAAGGGACATTTGGACAGTAGCTCACACATGGCAAAATATTACAACAGCAAAGAGCAAAACATATATAAATGGTAATAATAAATATGAAAAGTGACGAGACTGGTGTCAGATAAGGCATCATTATATATATATGTATGATATTTATTGCAATATCGTGGGAAAGCTCACGATATTACAATATTCTACATAATAACAAGACTGACATTGTAAAATGCTTTGTCCAGTCATTTGGTACAACATTTACTGTCATTAGGGATGGAACGAAATCCAAATCTCTCTGTACCAGATTTTCACCATAAACATGTCACTGTACCAGATTTATTTCAATACTTTGTGTGAATCTGTAACTTTTCCCTCTAAAAATGCTTCACAAGACTTAATCCCAACAACAGTTATTTCTTCATGTCGTCTGCACTGAAACGGAGCAAAGGATCATGGTCTATGTAGTTCCCTCTGTTTTTTTTAGCTATTTCTATTTCATTTAAGCAAAGAGACTTGGGATTCGATATATTGTGATGCTCCACGATATTATTGAGACCTTTGACAATAGGCGATCACCAGATTTCGGTTATTACTGATTTTAGGGGTTGTAAGACCATTAAATTGACATGTACACAGCAAAAACATGTCATTTTTTTCTGATCTTGAGAAGTCTGATTACTCACAGCAGATTTAGGAGTTTGCATGTGACTTAAAAGATTCTTAAAGGTCCAGAAATCAGATTATAATCAGCTGTTGGTGTGTCGTTCTAAAAACTCCTCCAGCAGCAAATCCAACATATATCAACAAGCAACAAATATAAGCCTCATGTACGTCCCTGTTATCAAATCACAGCTAAACAACTTCATGCAAAGTAGAACACGCGTCTTGAGACCATAAAGTGACCTTTTCGAAATAAGAAAAAAAAAACTATGACAGCAATTACGTAATTAATGATGCACTGTGTAACTTTTCTGCTAGTCTCCAAGGTGATCTTACTGCTCGCCTGGGATGTATTAAATAATAAATATCAATTGCACGTCGTTTTATTTCCCCAAACTACCACAAAAACATGCATGGTCCACTTCTCCACAGATCTGACCTCTAACAGCTCGTTGATGTGACCTGTCTCTATGGTGATAGTTTAAATAAATGCCATACTGTGGGACATTTCAGGTTAAAAAAAAAAAAAAACGAGTAGTAGAAAAGTTGCACAGTGGACCTTTAAGTAGACTACAGTCATGGCAAGCCCAGGGCTGTGCGTAATAGAAATAGAAAAGACTTGTGTTCATCATTTTCACGTCTTTTCTGCCCATTTTAGCAAACTGGAAAGAAATGGCACCGTTTACTGTTCGTGGCGGGGTTTAAATCAGTCAATAATTGCCCTTTGTAAAACTGGGGCACTGTGGTTTAGGATAAATCTCCCGGGACAAAAGGACACAGGGTTCAAAAGTGGAGCAGCCCGGAGTGAATCCAGACGTCTGCTCACCATGACATAAGGATGGATTCGTCATTTGTCAAAATCTGAATCAATATTACCAACTTTGTGTCGTTTAAAATGCGTAATCTTTCCCATTTTTGGAGTTTTGGCGCTGCTACAGTTTCATTTCACGCGTAATTGCAGATTTGGGAACGCCATGCGCAAAAAAAATTAATAAAAAATCATCCAAAATTGCACTTACCCGAGACTCCGTACGCGAAAATCACCACCACGAAAACTTGCATAGTCCCTTTCGAAGTTTTTACGCAAGAACCAGAGCCGTACGCGTGAAGCCAACAGATAACAGTATCGTTCCAAAAATCATGGAAAGCGGCGAAAAGTGCTAAAAGTTTCTTCGCGCCGGTGGATCCAGAGACGCGAAAGGGGAGAGAGGAAAAGCAGAGCCGGGGCGCAGCGGACGCACAGATGTTGCTCCAAGGTCGCACCGCACCACACTGTTGCCTCTTTCCGCGCGCAGGGGGCTTTAAGAGAGCCGAGAGGCATCGTCTGACGCACGGGCGGTACATGTGCTGCAGATGCGCGCCGGAGTGAAGAGGCGATCACACACGAGAGAGAGAAAGAGAGGGAGGGATGGGGAGGGATGGAGAGAGAGTAAATGGGGCTGCACAAACAGAGCGCAGAGAAAATAAACAGGAGGAGGAGGGAAAAAAGCCCACGGCAAAGGGATTATTGCAGGTACACAGGTGTTAAACTGTGCGCAACAATGGACCATAGGAGAATGTTAATGGGGCGATGTAATTACAAGTTGCAACAGCTCAATCACGGTCATAATGAGTCAGGCGTTCAACATAAATGTGTATTGGTATGTCACTCCTGTCGTGCGATTTGAATCAATTAAATGTGTTTAATTTACCTTCAAAATGTGTGCAGCGCCCTCTGCAGGAAACGGTGGGGAATGGAGCTTGTTGACGGCGCGATTTAGCAGCATTTATAGATGGAAAATGCACACAAATAAATGAAATGAAAATACAAAGGAGCTCTTCTTGTACTTTTCACGTACGGGACTAATAATTTAAACATCTGAAAAGGAGAAAAGCCGCAGGATAACTTACACTTGCACAAAATGAGAACTTGCTGCGATTGTTTTGAGGAGATTCGTCCAGCTTTTAACCGTATTATTGTGCCCTCAAAGCATTCTGAGTTGTATGTTCAATTTACACTTGTTTCATGAATTCTGTTTAGGATTTTTCTTTATAGACCGTTTGCAGCTTGGGTGATTTTCGCCTAACCCAGTACTTCCGGTTTCCATCTTGGAGATATAGATCGCTATAAAACACAGCCCCCAAGTTGTTGTTAAATCGAATTTTCGTTTATTGTGGTTCAAAATGTCTAAAAAGTCGGATCAAAGGACAAAAAAAGAAAGAATTCTATATAGGGATACACTTCTGAAAGAGTGAGATATGATGCGAAATTGCAAGAAATAGGTGGAATTGATCCTTATGAAATAAAAGATGCCTCTTCTGATGTGGATTTATTGCCGTCGATCTCTTATCCTGACATCGTAAATTATTTGGTGTGTGCCCCAAGTCCGTATACAGTCAATACTGCATCTACAGTACTGGAGATGCGAGTATCTCCAGAATGGCCGATCCATACTGTGACGTCACATGCAATCGGTCTATAAAGAGTCTTTGAGTGTCCAAAAAAGCGCTGTATAAGTTTGATGTATCATTATTATTTTGTCTTTCTTCAAACATCAGAAATAGCTCTATCATCTCTCAGCATTTCTACATTGACACTGAGTTTACTACAAACCCAGTGCTGACATGGAGTTGCCTTGTAAGTCCAGAATGATCCTCATGTTTTTTATGCACACTGACACTTAAGTGTGTTCCCCACGCTCGTTTTCGCGCCTCGAGCCAGGACTAGATGTGATCCTGCATTAGTTTATTTTGTGTGTTTATACTGGTGCTCGTGAGCTCATCAGTCACCATCATTTTAAGCAGCACTGACATTTCTCTCACCTCAGTTTAGTGCTACGTTCATTGACTCTGCAGAAATGTTTTTTTTTCGGCTTCAGGGAGGTGTGGTTGGAGGATCTCTGGGGGAGTGAAGTTCTTCAATAGGGGGGCTCACTTAACACGTTAATTTAGCGCCTTTTATGGTCGCCCTTGTAGTGATTTATAAACCTCAATATGGAGTTCTTGTTTTATTGTAGTCTCATTATGAACACTTTATTGTTGTCGCCATTTCAACATTTCTAGTAAAGCTTGAATGCCCTATGAAAATGGGGCAAAACTCTTTGGGGGGATATGGAGTACTATTGGCCCCTGTTCAGACTCACATTCTCGTAAAGTATTGGAGAAGTGCACATTCTGCATCCCCGACAATCAGCAAAGGGAAATTGAATGCAAATGTCTTCACTTGTAAAAAGAGGCTTTGATTTCAGAGTGTGTTTTCCAAACAGACACTCGGTCTAAATCATGAAATACAAATGCCAAAGACAGCGGGTTTAAAAGTCAGTGAATGTGTAAATAATACATGATGTGTCCACTTTAAGAGCTGTGCCTATGCAGCCTGTAAATCATACAGGAGTCTGGAACATGAATGGATGTTTTGTTTGTGCACTAAAAATGCAGGATGCAGGAGGTGGTTTTGTTTTTCCTAAACTAGATTCCCCTGTAGTGCATCGAGCCTTGTCATGGTTTTAGATAAACGCTCCATTAGGACGGCGACAGAGGGGAAAGAACGCCAAACAAACAGGTGCCAGACCAAGAGGCAAGAATTTGACTCAGACCATTTCCCTCACGCTGCATGAAGTGAGAACGTCTGTTTATCGCACTCTTGCATATCAATCGCAAAGACGCGTTACTGTTTTCCCCACTGAGAACTGCTCATACTAAATCCTGGTTCAGATCTGGTTCAGAAGTGTCCTCAGGTGCCGCACTGCAGTTGCCCGATGAGGCTGATGGTTAAAACAGGAGCGGCGGTTGCGGGATGGGCCAACGTGACCGAGTTCAGGGAACGTAAAGTCCACCTTAACCCGAGTCCCAAATGTCTGGGAAATTATCAAACAAATGTACATAAAGTGGAAAGTAGTGGAGCAGTTTAGTGTCACAGATCTGGCGCATAAATATGGGACAAATAACGAGGGAAGGAGACAAAAAGGTGTGGGCCAAATAAGATAAATGTTTACTGTAAAATATAGTTTAAAATAACCAAACATTAAACAAGAGGAAACAAACTAAACTAAAGAACCACCAAGGAAAACCAAATGCTTACCTGGAGGAGAGCAGAGGAATGATTAATCACACCCAGCTGGCTCCAACTACCCCAGTCCCGCCCCTGTCTGCAGGAGAGACCGCCCCTGCAGGGGAGGGAGGGGCCGGGACACAAGGGCAGGAGAGTCCAAACTTTTTTAATCCAGGGCCACATATTAAAACACAGAGCAGCGTGAGGCCGATCGAGAGTCATAGACTGAGGGTCAAAACAGTGAATAATTCAAATCTGTGCGTTTATAACAGGTTTGAATGACCCTCCAGACCTTTGTTCAGGCTCAGACCCTCAAAAGGACACACAGAATTTACTTGATCAAAGGAGATTTCAAAAACATGCAGTAAAAAGTACGACTTGTGGAAGTATGGGCCAATTTACCTGGAAGCCTGAGGGCCAAAACAAGTGGTCTGAGGGCCTCATTTGGACATGCCTTCACTAGGGAAACCAGAAGAATAGTTTAGTTTCATTTTAGTTTAGTTTATTTATTTAATTAGACAGGGGCAGTGCACAATATACATTAACCATTTCACCACTGCATTGTTTTAGATAAATATAGTTTACTCAGCTTCGATAATTTTATTCAGTTTAAAAATTCATGTTTTATATTCAAAGTTCTGCATGGACTCACTCCTCCTCCATTAAAGGACTTTATAAAACCAAAGTCAGTGAGAGGGACGAGCACCAGGGCCACGGCTCGGGGGGACGTACCACATTTGGACAGACTGTGCTCTCTGTCTTTATTGGAAGAGCTTTCATCTGATAATAAGAGAATGTCCGTCTCTGTCCACTTTTAAACTGCACCTTAAACTGTGGATGAAGGAAAACCAAGTCTGTGAGCACTTTTAACTCGACTTTTATTTCTCTGTTTTGTTTTGTCATGTGTTAGTGTTTTTTGTGTCACTTGCCTCGGGACAACAGATGGAAATGAGCATCTTTGCTATAACCTGACATATTTACACTGTTATTAGCATGTGTTCATTAATATGTACTGTCCCTATCAAATAAATAAATCAATAACCTCAGCAGGAGAGATGCTTGTACCAGGTTGTAGCTCCAGAGCTCGTTTCCGCCTGTCGTCCCCGGGCAGGTTGATGTTAAAGTTCATAAATACAAACAACATACAGTAAGATCTTCCTATGTCCTGTTGGTACAATAAAGTTACAGTATGGAGCTTTCTGGAGGCGGCACATCACATTATTCCATGGAAATAGAAAGTTTAAACCGTGCAGAACATTCTCCATGAAGATAAGTGGGTTTTATGTTTCATATATTTTTATTTTGTGAAGTGTGAGTGGCCTGGAAAAAGGGATCAGTAATTTAGTGATCTCAATGGGACTTTCCTGGGTAAAGAAAGGTTAAATAAATAAATAAATTCATGTGTAACAAAATATAATGTCATTCTGACCGCACATGTACACATACTTTTTATTTTTTTTGCAGAAAGAACATAACTTACAAAATTATCAAAAACAAATCACAAACCTTGAAGAAATATGAACACGAGTAGAGTCATACAATATAATAATAATTACAGAATTGCAATAAATACTCTTCTACTCTTATTAACAACAAATATAATAAAACTAATAATAAAAAAAATGTGGAAGAGTATAGCTAAAAATAACATTTCCATGGAAACAAGCAGGAGTCAGGTTTATGGAGATGCAAGCACACGCAGAATAACGACACGTTTTTCTAACTTTTTCAGCGCAATAAAAACAACCAAAATGAACAAAACGTGCTTTTATTTTCACCTGGAAAGTTCCAAACTGTGGCTTTAACACTGAGGGGCGAAAAATGAGCAGATTTGAGCAGTTCTCCCTTCAGATGAATTTTGTGTTTCGGTTTCTCCTTCCAGCCTAACCTCGTACATCAACTGTATCTATAGATTTTATCATGAATCGCACCATTAATGTGGGTTAATGGCAAATTAAATCATTGCATAAACTGTTAAGAAATCATAATTATATCTTTAATTTTCAGTGAACGCTGAGTGATGACACAAACACGCCTTTAAATATACCACAGATCAATATCAGAGAGCCATTACTGCGCTCGTTATCTGTCCCAGTATATGTCTAATTCCTGTCTGTTTCTCCACAGACTATAGGGTCACGACGAGAGCTGCAGCCTTTTTCTGCGCTGTTGATTAAAAGAAGGGCATTAAATCCACTTTTGGGAATTTCTACCGTGTTATAACGGCGTCTCCTCATCGAAAAACGTCCACTTTGAGAGGATGTTGAGAGAACTCTGATTCACAGCCTGTTACGAAGCAGACAAATTTCTTCTTAAATGACAGTAGCGCCTAATTCACCAACTCATTTATATATATCCGACATCATAATAATTGGCCCAAAAACACTCATTAAATCCTCCTCAGGTTTCTGTCTAAACTTTGATCATTCCACACTCACTCCATCACCATTCATCCGAAATCTTGGCATTCTCATTGACCAAAACCTCTCATTCGAACCCCATGTAAAGCAAATAACCCGGACTGCCTTTTTTCATCTCAAAAACATTGCACGCCTCCGCCCATCACTCACCTTTTCAGCTGCAGAAACTTTAATACATGCATTTATCACATCCAGAATTGACTATTGCAATAGCATCCTCTACGGCACACCCTCAAAAACACTTAACAAACTGCAATATATACAAAACTCTGCTGCCCGCCTCCTCACACGTACCCGTATGAGCGAACACATCACCCCCGTCCTCCAAAACCTCCATTGGCTCCCCATCCCTCAGCGAATTCAGTTCAAAGTTCTTCTTATTACTTTCAAAGCTCTCCACAACCTGGCCCCCTCCTACCTCACAGATCTGCTCCACCGCCACACCCCATCCTGCTCCCTCCGCTCCTCCAACGCAAACCTCCCGTCCCTCCCCTGCAGGACCAAGCTCCGAACCTGGGGAGACAGAGCCTTCTCCGTTGCTGCTCCCACCCTCTGGAACTCACTCCCACAGCCACTCCGAGAATGCACTGACCTCACCACCTTCAACAAACACCTTAAGACTCACCTGTTTAAAGCTGCTTTTAATCTTTGACTGTTATGAGTACTGTTTTTAATGTTTTTTACCTGTGTATTTTTTTAATTGCTCATCTGTGTAAAGTGTCTTTGAGTATCTTGAAAAGCGCTATATAAATAAAATGTATTATTATTATTATTATTATATATATATATAACTTTATTACAGAGAGTTAGTCCAATTCACACACAATAAAAGAAAAATATAAGAGTATAAAAGAGTGCAGATACAAAATGTGTACAATTATAAGAGGTATAAACTATTACACCAGTGCTGTCTCAGTTGAGAGGCAGATCTGTAGCAGCTTTTCAGAGGACTGACCAAAGCTGCTATTACTTGGTTTTCTGAGTTTTACCACCAGCTTTACCACCGAGGGACTAGAAGGAACGTTCTCAAAGCATCATTATAGGCTTCCTTTAACCTCTGCAAACTTGATTTCTTGTAATTTGACCACAGTTGTGCGGTGTAGAATGGTGTGATATCGGTTTTAAATAGGAAACACTTCACATAATCAGAGAAAACATGCAAAACGTCCTTAAAAACGTGTTAGCTGAACTTCCTTGTCATCCGTCCAATCATTAGAAAAGACAGGACCTCAGTATTTAATGGCGGCACGGTGGCTGAATGGCACTCACGCCTCACAGCAAGAAGGTTCTGGGTTCCCCGGGGCCTTTCTGTGTGGAGATGGAGCTCCGGTTTCCCCCATGAACCCAAAAACATGCAGTGCAGGTGTGAAAGTGGAGCGTGAGTGAGTGTTGGTGGTGCTCACTACCATCACAACTGGAGTGAATGAACAATGCTCTGTTAATAAAGCTCTGTATAGCGTCTTTGAGGACATGTGTCTGTGAAAAGGCGCTATAGCTGTTGTTATAAGGCGACCTTGGGTGTCCAGAAAGGCGCCATTATTATTATTATAATTATAACTTCTTCACACACTTCAAGAGGACTGTCAGATAAATAGAAACTGGGAAAAGTTGATTTCCTGTCCCCAGCGCTTCTAACCGGGATCGGTGTCTTTACGTGCTTTCTCGCTACGTTCACCATGTTTTTTGCCGGCCAAAATATTTCCCAGCATGCAACGCAGGGCTTTTGTCAACAATGAAACTCGCCTATACTGTGCAACATCCTAGACACAGAAATAACGTTTCTATGGAGAATGTCCACTTGTCCTACACACTTGAATCACTGCTCCCACTTTTGTTTGGTAGTTTGAGTCTTTTTTGTCCTTCATTTGTTAAGAAAAGAAAACCTATTTTTATTCCTTCAGCGTTTGGACAATGTCGCCTTTCCCCCTGAACTTAGTCGTGCTCTTTGATTGGCAGCGAAGGTCAAACCCGCTCATTCAGCTGACCATTTTCATATACATCAAACCTTCCCTCAGCCGCTTTTGTTCTATGGATATCAGGCGTCCTAAAGGGAAAAGGCCCCATTAAAATAAAAACATGTATAATGCAACAGGCATGATGAAGAAAAAAAACTCATTCTCATGTATGATAAGCCCAAAATCCCATTACTGAGGAAGTCAAGCACCATGACTCGACACTAACGCACAGAATATAAAAATGAAGTGGAAAGAGACTCGCATTTGCAGTGAGAAAGGCTTCCGTTAAAAACATCATTGAATAACATGAGGGGAACTGAGTGATTTTTTAAGTTTTATTCCTTTACTGTGTAACGTTGCTGGTGGAGGATCCATCAAATGCTTTCCACGATATGAAATTAAACATATCTGACAGCATTTATTCATTACAGTTGTTTCTATTTCTAAAAATGACATTATTTCCTTTTGTAAATAGTTTTTTTTCTGCATATCTGAATTGCAGTGTAGTGTAGTGCGGCACTGTAACCTGCTTGTCTCCCTTGTGATAGATGAGTTTAATCTAAAGTGTGTAATTTTCTGGCCAAAGCAATTTCATTTCCACGGAGACCTACAGGTGCCAGACTTTCCACTAGAAATGTTACGCAGTGCAGTTTTAATGGTAGTGGATATTTTAATGAGTATTTAATGAGCTCTGTGCTTCCATCGCACTAAACGCCCGTTCATTGTTCACACCTGTTGTTCGCGCCGCTCGATTCGCCCCAAAATGCCCAAAACACTGCACACCACATAGGGTTGGGCGGTAATACGGTGCCCCACGGTATCAAAAAGTAGCATCAGTATCAGTTTCATCACCGTCATTAAAAAATCTGCATAAGGACCTAAAACCACAGCAGGACTTTCTCCCTCCGCTCTCTCTCCTCTTCAAACGTGGTTCCGCTCGGAGATTTCCGTCCACACGCAGCGAGGAAGAAGAAAAAAACCTGACTGACGCTTCGTGTGCGACGTTGAGCCCAAAAGTTTGTGATGGAGACGTTTTATTGAAGCCGAGAGTCGAGAGGGGACGAGGCGCTGAAGAGGAGAAAGTTCCCAAGGGCGAAGTCAGACTTTCATGTAAAGCCCAATTTATGGTTCTGCTTCGAAACGTGTTTGTGTCGACCGCCGTGGACATCTGAACTTTCCAACTATGGCAAAACGCCGCAGACAATAAGGGCTGTGATTGGTCCTCTCCACCGCTCTACATTTCCGCTGCTCCGCTCATTCTAGACTTTGAGTAATAATGTGTTTAATGCAGCTTTGGCACATTTGTTTACGTTTTACACAAACCAAACTTCAAAGCACATGGCTCATTTGCATACAGCTCATTTGCATACAGCTCTTTTGCATACAGCATAAGCGCTGATAAAAACAGCTCGTGCGCTGATGCTGATGCGATCGAACGCGCTGCAAAGTTTGGTTTGATCAGAACTTGTGCCTCATCTTCAAACATAATGCTGCGACTCTGAAGGGTTTAGGTGCAGCTACAAAATAATAATTAGTCACAATAATATCAGTAAAATGCTGAGAAGGTTTAACAGTATCAAAATTTGGATACCGCCCAACCTTGACGCCACAACGTTAGTCGCACCTCTACGTAGGGTTAACAATCGCTCGAGCATGTCGCATGTGAACTCGCCTTTACACCTGGGTGGCAACAGTACATATTCTGAGTGTAGGACGTGGATGAGGTCAGAGATGCTTGGCCATGATGTTATTATGAAACTCTGCCTCAAACTGTCCGTCCAGGGATTGGCCCACAATCTTCAAACAGATTTTAATCAAATGTCTCAGTCCAGACTTTGCAGAATGAGAGACAGCTGCACTATTCAATACCACAGACCTGCAGCACCACAGAGGACAGAGCTGGAGCAGGAGCACCTCTGGAGCAGCTCCAAATGATCTGTTCTGATTCACGCGATAATGTTGAGTCGATCATTACACCCACATATTTACATGAGTCCACCTGGTTTATGCAGAGATCGTCAGTAACAGTAGGAGCTGCAGGAATAGGGTTTGGAGCTATACACTACTTCCTCTGTTCTTTTGGTGTTTATTTCCAGAGTAGTGTGTTTGCTCTGTGCCGGAGCCATGTCTACACCCTGTAGGTTTGCAGAACATCATCTGAATACTTCAACACAAAGTGATTATTTGGAAATGAACTGTCGTCGATGGTGTGTAACGTGAAGAGCGGAAATAACACAGAGAGCAGCGTTTTATTTGACAAACTGTTGATGAAAGATCCATACTCGTGAATCAAATATGAATGAACTCCCTGAAGAAGCAGCTTGAAAATTAAAACGTCCCCTTGAACTGTATTGAAAGCAGATGAAGAGTCTAGGAAGAGAGCTTTTGCATAGTTACAGAGTTTATCCAGATGTTTGGTGATTATTATTGATATTGATGTGGCAAGACCGGTATTGGGGGTCTATGCTGCAGGTGCTCTTACCTAACGTTCCTGGTGCTGAGCTGGTGGACTATTTAAGCGCCCTTCTCCGTCGCTTCCCCTTTTTCCCACTCGCTCTTCCGGGTCTCTCTTGGTGGCTGCCTGGGGGTTGTGCGCCGGTGTTTCCAACTGCGGTGCCAGCGGTGATCGCAACGGCCTGAGCACAACACCACTGCTGTTTTTACACATTGTTTTGCTGTTATTGTTGTTTAAGTGTGTCCCTGCCGTTTTTCTGTTTTTTTGCTTCATGTTGTCCTTGCCGTATTTTTATTGTGCTGTGTACTTTTATGAGAAACAGCTATTTTTAAAAAGAACTCTGCAATTAAATTAAATTATTTGTTTCATGAATAAAGACCGTAAATGGCTCTCCCTCGCTTATTCTCAGTATACTTACCTGTGAGCCTTATCTTTAAATTCTATTTCCCCAAACTAGATTTTGATGTTAAAAATTAACATCAAAATTATAACTTTTCCAATATGATCTACCCCTCGTTGCCACCACATTGTTATTATTTATAGCCTCTGATCCTGGTGGTATTGGCTATTTTCAGCACAGATACCCTGGCATTACTCCAAATCATGATGTGCTTTAGTTTCTTGGGAAAAAATCCAGAATTAGCCAAACATTCAGCTAATTTACAAAAAACTGTCTTGGAGTCCATTCAAACATGTTGAGGTTTGAGCCCAGTTTGGTCCTGGTCAAACCCGACACTTTCTGTTACCTGAATAAAAAAAACACTTTACAATTAGTTGCAGATAGTACAGAGCAGATTTATTTTGGCCCCAAGAGCTGTATACACAAAATAAAAAAAACAAAAATGGATTAAATCAACTTCAAATCTGGCAATATATCAAACGCTCCTAATGTTTTGTTCTGACTGTGGCATCAAAATCACGCCAAATGGCCCTAACTGAACTCAGTTTGAGGGCAGATGCTTGAAACTCATTGATACACAGGAAATTTTCACCAAAAGTAAAACATTTTCAACTCTGGAGGCGATGAGACTGCATGAGCGCTGGAAACGCACCGCAGAAACATTGACTGCAGCCTGAGGTGACCCAAATCGGATTTTTTTTCGCCCCTATGCGACGTGTATCTGAGCTTTTAACCCTTTAAACGCCAGGTGCAGGTGAATATTTTGATAACCGCCGGTTCCAGATAAACACTGAGTCTAAAACAAATCAAGGAAGAAGACGTGACTGCTGGCCCTGCACGTTTTTCTTCTTTGCTTTGTCTTGCTTTGTTTTTACGGAGCCGATCATGTTTCTTTGATCACATTGATGATTGCCATGGCTCTGGTGCAGCGAAAAAATAAACAATACAATACAAAAAAAATTAACTTTCTGTGGTAAAATAGCAGAGGAAAACAGGAGAATATTACTTCAGTTTGGCAGTTCGGAGGAGGCAGCAGTGTCATCGTAGCTGCTGTGGCGTGACAGGAAAATTGAGGAAAAGGGGCGAGAAAAGGCTGGGGACGAGGCAGCAGGAATCGTGCCAATAAGGTAAAGGCAAAGCAGTCACGAGGCCATTGCATAACGGCGACGCCAACTATGAGGTGTGCCATAAAAGCGGTAAATTATAGTCATACACCTCTGTGTCACTGGTGGTTTTAAAAGGGTTCATGACAGCCTGAATGACACCGATCTGATTTTTTCAAATGCAACCCAGGCCACTTGGATATGTGCTCCTAAAACCGACACATATCCGATCTTTTGACTTCAGTCCAGCCAGGTCGAATTCATCCGACCTACACGTCATCAACAGCCGAGAGTTTGGCTGTTGTGCTGTAACAAGCTCCTGTTGTGAGCCAGTACAGCTCAACGCCGAAGCTTTTGCTCGCTGAAATAGGCCGAAGACGTGTTTCCTCCCGCAAGAATGGTACAAGAGCAACTTTAAAATCTCCAGGTGCTCAATGCAGCGTCCATGTTTCGGAGACTTCTGTAAACACTGAGCTGCTGCTGTGACGTCGTCATGTCTCCAAAGCTCATGTGGGACACTTTTGGGGTGTTTAAAGTTCACACTGGAGATCACAGACAAGTCGCATTTAATTGGAAACGTCAACGACCTCGCAAAAAAATTGGATTTCACAAAAAAATCCAAATTGATAATGCTCAGTTTGGATTGCTCAACCCTACATTCTGAACGTAGCCTTAGATGCACCACTTAGACTTTGCAAGTAAACTCGATGCCCCTGAACGCAGCATGAAAAGTATCAAGACAAGATATCTGCTGAGATCAGTAAGTAAGAGTCTCATGGGGAGGCTGCATTTCCATTAGTGACCCGCTGAGTCTTGGAAACAAATTGAATTTATTCCTAATTTTAACCTGGTATCGTAAGCAGGGAAATAAATACAACTTCAATGTCAGTTATAGTATGATTCAAGTTCAGTTAAAAGAAGCATTAATATTCATGCAGAAATGACAAAGATGGCTTCTCCTCTCTGGATTGGTGAAGAGCTTTTTCTGAGAATTGTTTGGTCTGGTTCACAGAAGGCTAGAATGGAGTGGATTAGTGCAATGTCAATGAGGTCGGCACATTAGTCTCCTGCGGTGAAGCAGGAGCTGAGAAAGGCAAAGCTCGCGATTTACTGTTGCTGCTCTCTCCTACGGTCTGCAGCACCAGGCCATAACGAAGAGGACAAGACCCTGGATGTCTGCAGATGAGCGAGGGTGAGCCGCTCCGTTACCCTCGGGGAGCTCAGAGTAGAGTCGTTGCTCTTAGGAGTGTTCTGTGCTTCGTTGAGAGATGTTCTGAAATCCCATTTGAAGACCAGAACACAAGAGTTTAAGGTGGGGAGACCAGAGTTTCAAAATGGGACACACCCGGGACACACCCGGGTTGGGATGGTTGGATAAATAAAATAGTGGAAAAAGCGTGTAGTTTTGTCCATTCTCGACTCACATGTGGGTCAGTGTAAAATCTGAAACTAAATACAGAAGCACAGTCTACAAATGCAATTTATGCTCCTCTAGTTTAGCCCTAGTTTAGACCTGGTTTAGAACTGATATAGACCTGGTTTAGCCCTAGTTTAGACCTGGTTTAGAATTTTTATTGTCCTAGTTTAGTCCTGGTTTAGCTCAAATTGGTCCAATATAGGGACACCTGGGACATTTCTTGCATAAAACTGGGACAAATCACTGGTTTTGTATAAATCTGCAGGGACAGGGAACACAGGGCTCAAAACTGGGACTGTCCTGGGTAAATGGGGACGAAGAATATTATTTAACTTTTATATATGATGAAGAACAGCTCAGTTTTGCACATCAAATATTTACGGGACCATCGCTGTTTGCTTCTTAAACTAAAATATTTTAGTTTTCCTCCCATTTTGCTCTCACTGTTTAGTTTCCGTGGCTTACACCGTACTTTGAAATAACCTCAAAATGTTGTTCATCCATTTTACTGGTTTTAAAAACTGCTTTCTTGCACATCCAAAAGACCTAATAGCAAGCACTATTAAGACCTATTAAGCAAAATTGACACTTCAGACATTTTAGCCTAGTTATAGTTGTTCCCCCTGCTTATTTGTCGCTTTTGGAGTGATTTGTTCATGTCTGAGTAATCTTTAATCGCTGCCGATCATGCCACCTGCATACTCCCACTGCTTTGTACTAATCATAGACTGTATGTATAAATAGAGATTGCTAACGTGCAATCCGTTTTCCAAAGTAGGGAGTTTGGATGTGGGCGCTTCCATTGACTTTTTGTCTAACTGCAGCTGTGTGTCTTGTCATTTTGGTCTTAAAGTGTTTGTATTAAAGGGACAGTTCGGAATTTTGGACATAGGGCCTAATTTCCTCGTGAGCCAGAGTGTTGGAGACATGTGGAGACACTTTTTTTACCATCCAGTCCTTGTATTTGCAGAGGTTGCTGGTGCTAGGCTAGTGCATGTCAATGGCCATAGTCGTCCTGCCACTAAAAACAGTCTGACCCACTCCACAGACCCGAGGAAAAACTATTAGAACTCCAGACTGTCCCTGTGAACGTCTGTGTCACAGAATCATTTTAGAAGTAAAACCAACGTTGCATTTGAAGGATTTATGCCTGAGCAGTACAGCAGCAGTGAGTTGTACTTCCTGATAGAAGCTCGGCAGCGGCTGATATATGAGAAGATAGTCCCTCAACATACAGCAATTCATGCGATGCCAGTAGTTCACCAACAGTCGTCAGTATTCGTTAATATTCAAGACCGTCAAGACTGTAAGATCGGCGTAACAACGTCTTTGCGTCGCAACCACCTCGTCAAGACATCGTTAACACATCGCAGAGTTTCGCAAAGTATCGTCAAAACGCTCTGCCTGGTTCACTCATTAGTGTCTGGAAACGTCAGAAAACAACTTTATAAGCACCTTACACTTCCCTCTGTTGATTTCCCACTGCACAGGCCAAAGCCCAAAAGCTTCTGACAGTATTCGACCACCTCTAGCAATGGACTTTAGGTTTAAACGTGCCGGAGTTCAGCTTTAAGTTGAGCACAGTTCATTTTTGTAAATATATACAGCACTGTGCAAAAGTTTTAGGCAGGTGTAGAGAAAACGCTGTAAACTAGGAATGCTTCAAACATGGAAGTGTTCATCATTTATTTTCATCAATCCACAAAACGCAGTGAATGAACAAAAGAGAAATCTAAATCAGATCAGTATTTGGTGTGAGCTTTGCCTTCAGAAGAGCATCAGTTCTTCTAGGTTTTACTTGCAGACAGTTTGTGAAGGACCTGGGCTGGTCGCTGTTCCAAACATGTAGAAGAACTAAGCTCAGATCTTGTGTGGATGGAGCTTCCTCACATCCTTCTGTCTCTTCATGTTAATCCCAGACTCACTCCATGATGCTGAGGTCAGGGCTCTGTGGGGCCAGACCAGCACCAACACAACTTCTGCTTCTTCTTTACGCTCAACAGAGTTCTGAACGAATTTGGCTTTTGTTCGTTCACTTTACACTTTGTAAATTGATAAAAACAAACAATCATTATTTGTATTTTTTGAAAGCTTCTTTGTTTACAGCATTTTTCACACCTGCTTATAACTTTTGCACAATACTGTATTATTTTTACCACGGATACCACTGTGATCATGAATAACCCACATGTCTCGTCTGAGTGTGCACTGTTTTATCATCTCAGTGGTATCTATGAGCCGGGCGTGTTCGCTCACATGTGCGAATGTAGAGATAAGTAGTTTTCAGCTTCAGTACTGTGTTTTGAATGCTTTTACAGTGATGATGCTGTTCTCATTGTTCTCCGACTGACTCATCTTTCACATCTTTGTGCTAATGGATTTTCTCTCCAGTCTCTACAGTATTTACTTGCAGACAACCTCTTCTTATTGAGCAATGTATCCCTGATTGTGCTAACTGTGAGAAATAGGCTCAATCAAGTCAAAATCCATCATAGAGAAAACGTGTCAAGGCCAGTCTAGCTTCCTATATCAGCACAAATGCATAGTCAAGTATTTTGCTTATATGGGCATAGCAGTATATGCATATTTAGAGCACCATGTTAGCCTTTATTTGTTTGTTTATTTGGGTGGGACAATGCATATTCATGAACATACAATTTGTATGAAATCACACATATTGATGTAAATACGCCGGATTTCCATCCGTAGTCCCATATATCCATCCATCTTCTCCTGCTCAATCCGGCTGGGTTGCAGGCACCTGACCCCCCCTATGAACCCCTCTGCAGGTGGTGAGCCCACAGGAGGGTGGACAACATGGACACCTTGGACAACACCTTGATGTTAGTTCATAGGGGTGCTGCATGTTTTGGGTTGATGGGGGAAACCGGAGCACCCGGAGGAAACCCATCCAGACACAGGGAGGAACATGCAAACTCCACACAGAAAGGCCCGGGCGACCCGGGGATCGAACCCGCAACCTTCTTGCTGTGAGGCCTGAGTGTTGCCACTCAGCCACCGTGCCGCCTATTGTTCTGCTATATTCACCTACAACAACAAAGTATTAAAGGGGAACTGCGGCAGGTGGTGGAATTCTGTCAGAAGCCAAAAAACGGCACAGATCAGTGTTTCCTCAGCGGAGATCTCACTGTGGCAGTGAGTCTGTCAAGGCAACAAACTAGTGTAGTGATGGGGGCAAGTTCTGAACTTCCACGTAAAACACCAATTTCCTTCACACTGAAGAAGCTTAACACCACTTTAACCCATCTTACAACATATCTTTTATTATCTTAAGTAAAATAATACAGATCGTGGAGTAAGTCATAATGTGTCACAGTGATAATGCTGTTCTCATTGTTTTCTGATCTATTTTTTCCCATTTTTGTGCAAATGGATTTTCTCTCCATTCTCACCAGTGTTTACTCGTAGATAACCTCTTCTTACTGAAACAATTTATCCGTGAAGGTGGGAGGAAGAGATAGTGGATGTCATCTTAAACCTCTTCAGGCATGTTTTAGATCCGGGAAGAGCACTAGAAGAAAAAAAAAAACATTTTGCTTGATACCCCCTCTTTAAGATCCGACAGGTTTAGGTTATTTTTTTCCACTCAATTGCTGGGTTATGGCTGTTGGGTCACGTTGGGGTCATTTTGCTTAACCTGACCTCTCAGAGCTCCATCGTAAAGCTCCTGCTGAATCCCAATTGTGTATTTAATGAAGTCACCGCAGCCGGATGTATTTGACCTGTAAACAGTTTCTCTCTCTGTTCTCACAGTAAAATCTCCTTCAGACTGAAGCGCCAGAATCTGAGATAAACCAACTGAGCGCTCAAATGTCACTTCACCAAGGAAAAGAACCAACTATAATATATAAATTTACAGCAGAATTCATAATGTGCTGCGGGTGTGACATGTTTTGAAGGCAATTATTTATCAAAATGCTTTCTTTTTAACAAAAATAAATGTTTTTTGTTTTGTTTTGTTTTTTTAATAGCACTGTGGTGGTCATTATAAACATTTAACTCATTTACAGGGTGGAATTAACCCAGCAGAGGAGTAAAATACAACCCAGAATTGAAAAAGTAGAAAAAATAACCTAAAAAGTGGGGTTAAAATGACCAAACCCAATGATAACCGGATGATAACGTCCAAAATAACCCCGAGTTGTCAATACTGACTCAGCGCTGGGTTATTGTTTTACACAGGTTGGATTATTTTAACAGCTTTAGTGTGAATAAACCAAAGTACAGATCCATTCATCCCTGAACACTGTCACTGTCGGCCAAACAAGGCCAAACATTTATTTTATAGACAAGTATTTATTTATTTTTTGTGACTTTTACTACATGTTGAGCTTGTTACTGTGTGTGTGTGTGTGTGTGTGTGTGTGTGTGTGTGGTTTATGTATTATACAAAAATGAACTGAAGACTCCAGGAAGAAGACTGCAGCATGTTGTATCTGACAGACTCTCGGCACTCGGAGAAGTTCCCGTCTCCTCCGTGAAAGTCTGACTTCGCCCTCGGGAACTTTCTCCTCTTCAGCCTCGTCCCCTCTCGACTCTCGGCTTCGATAAAACGTCTCCATCACAAACTTTTGGGCTCAACGTCGCACACGAAGCGTCAGTCAGGTTTTTTTCTTCCTCCTCGCTGCGTGTGGATGGAAATCTCCGAGCGGAACCACGTTTGAAGAGGAGAGAGAGCGGAGGGAGGAAGTCCTGCTGTGGTTTTAGGTCTTTATACAGATTGTTTTTAATGACGGTGATGAAACTGATACCGATGCTACTTTTTGATACCTCAGGATAACGTATTACCGCCCAAACCTAACAGCAATGTGCAGTCGTTTCATTACCGATGATTGTGAACGCTGATTGTGTTGTCATTGTGCTCTGAAGGGGGAATGCCTCAGCACGGGGAGCAAAGGGAGGTCGAGACTCAGAGCATGAAAAACAGAAGCTTTACACGAGTCCATGTGATCTTCATTTTATTTATTTTTCTGATTTCTCAAAGACAGAACAAGTAACAACGCCGAAACATAACGAGTTATTTTCTGCCTGGATTCTGACAGCTAAATCGAGATAAGAGCTCCCTCACATTGTTTAGACAGATGATTACAAGATTGTCTGTTGAGTTTATTTGCAGCAGATCCCCAGCTTAGCCTCACAGATCATTAGATTTACTCGAGCCCTGTGGGTACTTGGCAGGCTACTGTATGTTCTCTCCCAATACTCAGAGAATCGCTCCAATTATAGCGCTGAAGCACAGTGGATGTTTACTAAAAGGGCTTTGCTTTTAGCAGAGCCGTGCGGTCGAGGCGATAAAGGCAAGCAGTGGTTGCCCAATGAAATCAGAAATCGGCGCATGTTAAAAGTCTAATTAAATAGTTTCGAATTCTATCCAAATAATCCCGTTTTCCCATCACTTCTGTCCGTTTGAAATAGTCACAGTCATAGTCACGGTGCCGGTGTCTCTTCCAGTCATTGAGCAAACCGCAATAATCGCTGTTCCGAATCACAGATCCATGTTACAAACGTCCGAATTTGTGTTGATTTTGCCCTTTTTTTTACGGAGGCCTGGGGCCCGTGTTGAAGGTGCAGCTTTCTACATGCGCTTTTACAACCGGAGAGGCCAGCCGGTTGTTTTAGAGGTCTGCACGTGTGCACTGAGGACCACGTTCGGCTCAAACAGCGCTGAATAAACTCATATCATCATTCACGGGAAGCGGAGATGTGCGGTGATTCCAGGTAAGTGCGCATGTGTGGCAGGAAACGACAACAGCAGCGCTAACGTTCAACACAAGTAACTTTAACTTTTAATGACAAGTCACTGTTTGCAGCTTCACGTTTCTAATAACAGACGATTATCACAACGGCAGGAAGTGCAGCGATGTTCAGTCGTGCAACTTCCGGTCGATGCTTTTCTACTGCAAATCCCTGTGGAAAAGTGTCGTATATTTTTGAGCAGCTTCATAAATCTGCCCCAACACCAAATCTTCATCCAACAAGGAACAAAGAACAGATTCTGTCCATGAAGAATTTATCCACAACGATCAAGGGAAGAAAGACGAAAACTTAAAGGAAACAACGACGAGCATCAGTGAAACGACTGAGCAACACTAACGTTATGGTCCTGAAGAAAACAGAAGGAACTTGTTCACTCAGACTGATTCTACAATTAAAATTTTAAAAAATCAATTTTGTGATGTTGATATTAGCACAGACTGAGAGATTTATGCAGTTTAAATGGTCGACGATTTCTCACTTTCGCGGACACGGTATCGATTTTCTGCCGCAAACACTGAGTCCTGGTCCAGTCCTGGTCCAGTCCTGGTTTAGACATTTACATTACCGGGGCTGTCAACAAGATTTGGGCAGGTGGGTGCTGACGGGGGTGGGTTCTCCTCTGGTGACCGCGAGGAGTTCACACTAGTTTAGGCCAACTCCTATGCAGTGCTTTATAAATGAGGCCCCTGACAGATAAAATAGATTTTCAGCGTGTGAAATCAGAAGTGTGGCATAAGAGCGTGTGAAGACGTCCAAATGCGTGTGTCTCAGAGTTTGTAGCCCTGATATTATTAATAAATATATTTTAGCTAACAAAACATGTGACGTAAAACATTTTTTAAAACTTTCTTAACATAAACATTCTTGTATAATATCAAAGTCAAATGAAAAAGGTGGTACAAATATACAAAAGAACAAGCAAAACTGTAACATCCAAGAAGGAGTCGGGGGGGGAAGAAAACTTATTTAACCCCACCCCCATTACTCATATATACATTGTACTGTTGCACCCAACGTGACCCAGTGTCCTAATTGAGATTCACAGCCAGCTAAACTCTCTCTTGCATCATTTCCTCCAAGGAACAGGCAGGTGTTGTATTTGACCAGGATTTAATGCAAAAAAGTGTGAAACTGCAACGATACAAAATACAAAGAAGTATTCAGTAAACAGCAAAAACCAACAATGTCCTTTAAAATATACTATATAGGCAATAAATGGTTAACACTAGCTGAGCAGTAACACAGACAACTCAATGATAGGCTCCATTACCCCTGCTAGTTCATCTTAAATAACACCTATACAATTATGCAAACTTGGACAAAGTGCTAGAAATATACTTGACAACATTCATATTTAACATGAAAACTTACTCATGTTGCCACTCAAAGGGCTGGAAATGAGAGGATGGCTTTAGATTCAACAACAAAACACATCATGGACTGGTTGACGTTCATCATCAAGCTAGCTGTTTCTTCCTCTGGCCACCTACTGGCTAAATACACTACCACTATTGCAACTAGCGCCCTCTAGCAGGCTGGATGAACACAATATAAAACAGTTTCAATACATACATATTAACATAAGTAAAGAAAAATCACTTCCATTTTCCCAGGATATTTCTTATCTGTTATGAACTCTTTTTTTCTTTTTTACCTGGAGACAAGTAACCAAATATTTAAGGATACAGGACCTGAATACTAATCCCAGCAATGGTAAGAAAAGCAAGTACCATAAGGACGGAAAAGCACATACAAGGATACGAGATGTTCCAGCAGAACTGGTTTTGCAGAAGATGGTGAAGAAATTACCTGAGACACTCTCCATATACTCTGAGCAGACCATATTTTTGTAAGATAATTTAACACCATTCACCATTAAGTTCAGTCCTTGTCCTTCACAACAGTTTGATCAAATCTGTTTTGACGGGCGAACTAACGTACGTGTAGTAAACTGGCCAGATGAGGGCGCTCTATAGCTGCTCTTTGTATTTAATATGGTGAAATATATAAAAATCGTATCGTTCTGAACATCCAATCCAAACCAACACTATTGTATAATAGATATACATGATACAAAATCTAAAATGTGTAGAAAAGTTATCGGGAGTCAAGGCTCCAGTCTCCCGTCCCAACAAAACGGCCATTCCCTGAACTGTGTGAATATGCTGCACTTCTTAGTTGGTCAAAATCCCCAAAAGTTAAGTTCAAAATATGAAATACATATTTAAAAAGTTGAAAAAGTACTTTGCGTGCCAGCCACTAAGTCACAAGAGCAGCCAACCCCGACCAAGGCATCCAGGGAATTACTTTATCATCTTCACTTGAAACAAAAACTGGCATAATTTTAGTGTTTTTTTGTCAATATAGTGAGTTTTATATTAATATTTTGGTGCTGTATGACTTCTAATGGAAGGTTTCAGTAGATGAGTTGTTGATTAGGTGACATTATGTTTTATATTTAACTTTATTAGAGACAGTTAGTCCAATTCACATGCAATAAAGGAAAAATATAAGAGCATAAAAGAGTGCAGATACAAAAGGCGTACGATTATAAGGTACAAACTATTACACCAGTGCTGTTTCAGTTTTCAGAGGACTGACCAAAGCTGCTATTACAGTGATCCCTCGCTATAACGCGGTTCATCTTTCGCGGCTTCGCTGTTTCGCGGATTTTTTAATGCTTTTTTTATTTATTTATTTACAGTGCATTGTGTTCTGAATCCTGATTGGCCAAGGGACTGTAGTCTAGAAGTGATAAAAGTTGACTGGTCTTTCACTTAGACCAGGGGTCGGCAACCTGTAACACTCAAAGAGCCGTTTGGAGCGTCTCCCACAGAAAAGAAAACATGGGTGCCATAAAGAAGGAGGAAAATAACATAAGGACAACGGGAGAAGACACCTGCACCACAGCCTTCAGTAGAAAAAGACGCTACAGGAGTCAGGAGGAAGAGGTTCACTGAGGTGGACTGAAATACACGTGAGTCACAATGTCCAACCTCGTGTTCGTATGAATTATTATTTTACAGCATTTTTTAAAAACTATCATAGTTATTTGTAAGAAAACGTTTATATTTTTAAATGCTTGAGCCTGAAAACAGGATTTGATCTTTGGTTTCATTCTATAGTACAGTATTGTATTGTAGAATAATTGTAAAAAGATAAAGCTGATACTTCACGGATTTCGCCTATCGCGGGTTCTTTTTGGAACGTAACCCCCGCGATAAACGAGGGATCACTGTACTTGGTTTTCTGAGTTCACATAAAACTAAACATTAGCCGTCTTAAAAGTGCTTTGCAAACTGGTAAACTTGTGGAAACAAACAATTGACTAACACTGTGCCACTGAGGGACTTGAAGGAGCATCTCAAAGCATCATTATAGGCGACGTTTAACCTCTGCAAACTTCATTTCTTGTAATTTGACCACAGTTGCGCAGTGTAGAATGGTGTGATATCGGTTTTAAACAGGGAACACTTCACATAATCAGAGAAAACATGTAAAACTTCCTTAAAAACATGTTAGCTGAACGTCCATGTCATCCATCCAATCATTAGAAAAGACAGGACCTCAGTATTCAACTTCTTCACACACTTCAAGAGGACTGTCAGATAAATAGAAACTAGGAAAAGTTGATTTCCTGTCCCCAGCGCTTCTAACTAACATTATTTTACTTTTCTTGGCGTTATATTTTATATCATACTCTATACCAAACCTAGAACACTATAGGGACTGAGCAGGAACAAGTTGTCTGCATACCTAAGATGGCTGACAAGAGTGTTGCCCACAAGACATCCAGGGTTTGTATTATTCAGCTGGTGTGATAGTTGATCCATATATATATTAAATAAAATAGGAGATAAAATTTCTCCTTGCCTAACCCCATGACTAACACAAAATGGAGCAGATTAGACGTTATCCCACTTCACCTGAAATGTTTGATATGCCAAAACACTACGATTTTCACTAAAAACGCAGGGACACCTCTACCTAGCAGTTTTACAAATAATTTTCCATGATTAATTCTATCTAAACCCTTAGATGCTTCAATAAAACATAGAAATACTGAAGAATTTAGAGCTGAACATTAATGGAAGAACATGAGCGTATGAATCGAAGTACAGATACATTTATAAAGATTGAAACTGGAGCTGATAATATGACTTTTCTGATCTTAGAATGTTGTTTCCTCATTTGAAACAGACCTGGAGTCGTGTTTTGTTTCATTCACACGACTCCAGGTCTGTTTTTGATAAGTGAACGTTATAACTTGACTTAAACGGCTTAAAGAGTCACAGTTTTGCATAATCTAGGACTATAGCTATAACTTGGATGAGTATTTGATGTTTTCTTTGCGTTCTCTGCATATGGAAAATGTACTTGATAAACTTGACCTCTGTTGTTGATGAGGCGTTCAGGCGTTGGAGCTCCCTCTGCCGTGTAAGTGATCGTTATCCCGCTCCGTGCATGCTAATCATGCTGTTGATCACCGCACTTCACATCCAAGCTGCTACTTAAAGGCGCACTGCGTAACCTTTCTGCTGGAGGATCCGTCTGTGGGCGTGTGCATGTCATTATTATTTCACAAAATGTATCTATCTCCGTGGAGACAAGCAGGAAAGATCTCCAGGTCATGTCGGGTCTGTGGAGAAAGGAGTAATGCTGCCTTCAAACCAGCGCGTCCAGGGGCCCAATTTAGATGCAAAGTTCATGTGGATGTGCTCGGGAGTTCTTATAAGGTGCTTATAAAGTTGTTTTCTAACGTTTCCAGACACTAATGAGTGAACCAGGCAGAGCGTTTTGTTTGTTAGACTCGTGGCTGTTGTCAGATGGGTTAAAGTGGTGTTAAGCTTCTTCAGTGTGAAACAAATTGGTGTTTTACATGGAAGTTCAGAACTTGCCCCCATCACTACACTAGTTTGTTGCCTTGACAGACTCACTGCCACAGTGAGATCTCCACCGAGGAAACACTGATCTGTGCCGTTTTTTTGGCTTCTGACAGAATTCCACCTCCTCTAGAAATGGACTTTAGCTTCAGACGGGTTCGAGTTTCCCTTTAACCCTAAGAAGGAGAATAAAGAGACGCGGGAAAGAGAGAAAGACAAACACAATAACCATACATAACCACCATAAATCGATGAGGAGTCATTAGTGGAGCATAAATATAAATACGCTGCAAAGCCAATCACCTCCGCTAATGGGTTTTATGTAATAAATACACTAAAGTCACTCTCTCGCCCGGGAAAACAAGGCACTCACAGACCAGTGAGTGCAGTGGACATGCCTTAAGTTTTTTTCTACAAAGTTCATCCACAGCGTCTGAACTCAAATGCAAAGGAGTCCAACTAGAGGCATCTAGTTAGTTGTTGTAAGGTGACCTTGGGAGTCCAGAAAGGCGCCTAATAAATAAAATGTATTGTTATTATTATTATCTAGCGTTTTTTGATGCCGCGGTCTAAACGCAGCTTTAGAAATCATGTTATAAAGCAGGTTTATTATACATGTCATAGTTGTTTCCTCTCACTATTTACACAAATCAATCATTATTCACTCATTTTCAAGAGCCCATATTGCAGATCAACTCCCATTTTTACCATCCTCGTACACACCCACTGCTCTGTGCTATTAATGAGTAGTTTGTGGCCACACCAGTTTGTCAAAGCCTGATCCCGTCAGATCTCAGAAGCTCAGCAGGGCCTGGTCAGTACTTGGATGGGAGACCACAAGGAATTCCAGGTGCCACAGGGGGGCGCCAGTCACTAAAAACTGTCGTAGTGTCTTTAGGCAAGACACATCACCCACATTGCCTAGTATGAAAGTGGTGTGTGCGTGAGTGTTGGTGGTGGTCAGAGGGGCAGATGGTGCAGATTGGAGCCTCGCTTCCGTCAGTCTGCCCCAGGGCAGCTGTGGCTACAATAGTAGTTTACCACCACCGGGTCTGGAGTGAATGAATAATGCTCTGTAAAGCGTCTTTGAGTGTCCTGAAAAGCGCTGTATAAAACTGATGCATTATTAGTAATATGTGTAGGTGGCAGTGTCACGTTATTTTGGGATGAATATAAGAAAAAAACTTTTTTTTTTACACACTTTTTTGGAAACTCAGCACATTCATACATAATATGCAGGATGGTGAAGTGTCTGGCCCAAAGACACAATGCTGTACTCACCAACCACGGTCACTATACGTTTAAAAGCTGAAGTTATTGAAGTCGGCCATTACTATACCGCCATTGACTATGATCTGTAAGAAAACTAAAGCATTAGTCTCGCTGTAAGACACATTTTGGGACCCTCACTCACTTTGTCGTGCATTATTCATTCACTTTCCACAATGATAATAATAAATGATGTCCTTTAGTCATTACCTTGAAGGTGCTCTGGCCTCTGCGGTCTGCACCTTTCTTCCTGATGTTTTATTCCCTAACGTTATTCCCTCATCAGAAACATGCCTGAAGAGGTTTTCGATGTCGTCCATGTATTTATCGATCTCGCTCTAGTCGAGTCCTCGTTATGGTATGTTCCCGCACAACAATCCTCCAGAAATACACAAAAACATGACACAGAACTGTACACAGCAACCTGACAAACCTGAGGCGGTCGTTTAATTATCAGGATGCTGATTGTACAGAGGGGAGTAACTTAGCGCAGAGACCAAAGGGAAGGGGAACTCTCAAAAATAAAAGTTTCAAAATAATAAAAGGCAACATGGTGATCTAAATATGTTGTCTGTAGCTCAGGGTGACCAGATTTTCTAAATAAAAAACTGGGACACACGGGTTGGGATGTTTGGTATAAATAAAATAGTGAAAAGAGCTGTAACTTTGTGCATTTTCATGATCTGACAGACTTCTTTTGCTGCATTTATTTGCTCAAAAATTGTGATAGTGCTGTTTTAGTCCTGTTTTAGTCCAGATTTAGGCCTAGGTTGACCAGATTTTCAACATAAAAAACTCATGCCTGGTTTGGGTTGGTAATAATAAAATTGTGAAACGAGTGCGTAATTAAAGAAAATTGTTCTGCACTCAGCACTAATGTGAGTCAGTATAGTCACATTTTCTTTGTTTTTTGGTCATTTTTAAGCAGCTTTTCCGTGTTTTACCTAAACAAATGACAATGCATGCCTCATTTTATCATTGGCAGGGATCAAATTGATCAAAAACAGGGACACCAGGGACATTTCTTGTATAAAACTGGGACAAATCAGTGGTTTTGGATAAATCTGCTGGGACAGGGGTCACAGGGCTCAAAACTGGGACTGTCCCGGGTCAACAGGGACGTCTGGTCATCCTGTGTTAGCAGTTAATACCCCCTCTCTTTAAAGCTGTATGTATCCACACATAGTTTGGCCATTGTCAACAAACCTAAACTAAAATTTGATCCGCAGATTAGTGCTGTTGTAGTTGTAGTAGTTGAAAGTCTAGTATTTTCCAGCTAAGGCAACTGGCCAAAATGAAGCCCATTTTATCAGCAGAACATTTCTAAACTGACATTCATGCGTTTGCGACCACCAGACTGGATTATTGTAATGCACTTTATGTTAGTCAAGATGCACTTTGCCGTTTGCAGCGGGTCCAAAACTCAGCGGCTCGACTTTTAACTGGAACCTGGAAACACGAGAGAAACAAGAGCGTCTCCCCTATTTTAGCCTCTCTGCATCGGCCCCCAGTGTGTTTTAGAGTCGATTTTAATTTTTTTTTTAATTTACTTTTAAGTGTTTGCACGGCCTAGCGCCTCCTACCTCTGACCTGATCCAACCTTACGCTCCAGCACCATCCCAGAGACTAAACTTGAGCTTTGTGGGGTGCATTTTCTGTTTCTGCCCCAGTTTCCATTAGAGATTAGAGGAGGAGTCTGTATCTATGTCTATGTTTTTAAATCACTCCTAAAAACGCACCTTTTTCACTACAGTGACATGTACATTTCTTGTTGTTGAGTATCTTATTGTTTTCTGTATGTTTTAGTAGTTGTATTGTGTATCGTGTTGTCCTTGTCTTTTCTGTTTGTGTGCAGCACTTTGGCGGCTGTAAAGGTTTTAAAGTGCTTTATAAATACAGTTGTTACGGTATAATCTGTATAGTGGCTGCTATCGGCGTTAGATGTAGCTGTGTTTGGAATAGTGGGACCAAAGCGCTGCATTTTAGTGGCTAAAGACCCTTTTAAACAGCAGCCTCCAGATGGTGTGATGTGGTGTTGGCCATGAACGTAATAAAAGATGCTTTTACCGCTCCTTGAAATTTAGGTTTTCCACCATTAACTCAAAACATGCTCCACAGGTCTCCAGGAAGAATTAAATACAATCAATCGATTAAAATGCTGTCTAATACTTTACTAAATACTAAAACAATAAATACTAAATACTAGGGATGTAACAATAACTGAAATCTGGTGATATCGTATCGTCAAAGGTCTCACAATAATATCGTGGAGCATCACAATGTATCGAATCCCAAGTGTCTTTGCTTAAATGAACAGTTCTGATGCAGAAATAGCTAAAAAAAACAGAGGGAACTACATAGACCATGATCCTTTGCTCCGTTTCAGTGCAGACGACATGAAGAAATAACTGTTCTAAGCACTTTTACATCTTCATTCTTTGGATTCAGTCTTGTGAAGCATTTTTAGAGGAAAAAGGAGCAGATTCACCACAAAATATAACAATAAATCTGGTACAGTGAGATGTTTATGGTGAAAATATCGTACAGAGAGATTTGGATTTCATTTAAAAACATGAAATAAAGTGTCCTAAGCTTCACTTTGCTCTCATTGTACGTCACATCGCAGCACAAACTGTCTCATTAAGTTTTTTATCTCTGTTCAATAGGTTAATCGGTAACAAATTAATTTAGCTCTGCAGACAATTTGAATAAATGAACTGTAATAAATTAAATTAAAATGAATAGAACATTATAAATACAGAGAGTAAATAAGTTCAGTACGGATTACAACGCCGTTTTAAAAGCTGCGTGCGCATTTTAGCAACAGAAGTGTCATTGTTCCCCGTTCATTCCGATTCATTCAGACTGAACACGGACAGAAGAAGACGGAGATAAAAATTTAATTAGAGATATGTGAAAGTGGAGATATCTGTAAACTTCATTGTCAAACTATAATTGCAGATATTTGTAATTCTGTTCTGCCTAGTCAAAATGGAATGGCACATATCTCAAACTGTCATTTAGTCCCGTCAAAATTACGAATTCCAAAATGAAATTACGCCGAGTGGGAAAGACGCTGATATCTACAAGTTAATTCTGGATAGTGAAATTTAGCGATTAAATGTTAACCCCTGAAGACCTAAGGGCAATTTTAGTACATTTCTCCTCGCCTGGATTTTTGTTCTTAATTTTGCTTTTAAAACTGCCCCTTTTACCCCCTAATGAAGTGTTCTACCTCCTTTTGTTCAGTCCAACCTGTTATTTCACAATCTGCTGCTGTAGTTGTGTCATGAGGCTGTGATAAAAGCTACAGGACCAGAAATAGAGATGACAAAAAAAACAGGAAATAAAATTCACACTCTTTTATACAAAACACACAGCAAACATGTGGAAACAACTTTTTGGACATAAAAAATGCTTAATTTAGGGCCTCAGCTACAAAAATGCAAAATCTCAAGTCTGTAAGTAAATTAAAAATCTCCTTATTGCCCTAAAAACAAAAAAAGTGCAGTGGCTCCATGACTTTCCTGGTCCAGTCCTGGAAACAGCTCCTGTCAGGTCCAGGGCCAGAGCCACAGCACTTCTGCATTTCCAGGGTGGAAATTACATTTGGATTTGTTCATTTGGACTGAAATAAACCTTTAAATAAAAATAGAAAGAGATGCACAATTACACACACTAAGATGTGTAATTTTCCATGTGTGTGAGAATTAACTCCACTTAGAGCGACTTTTTCACTCGTTATAAACACACACAGTCAGAGGAGTCGACCATCTTGACTCACTTCACTCTTTGGCAAAGTTTGGCTCCATCAAAATGGACGGAGCGCATGAGTTTGGGGAAAACAAAGTTCCTATTGGACACTCGTTTTGCTCCCGTCATCACACAGCGTGAGTGTGACGTAGGATAAAGCCGCAGAAATGTACGGAAACCTCTATGTCTGCACTTTCAGAGGGGAAAAGGAAGTTTCTGTCTTTTACCGTTAGAAAGTTCTGCGCGGTTATAGAAAACATATTCCTCTGTATCGTATATGACACTGTAGGTCTTTGAGAGTTAAACAGGCTCTGCATTTGCTGCCAGTGTCCCGGGAGTCGCTTTGGAGACGCGACTAAACCGTTTGCTCTCGTACGTCGGCAGCTGAAGGCGACGGTGCGTTTGTCCACGTTTGGAAGTGTTTCTGTGGAGTCGGGGTGTGAGAAAATGACTGAAGCACCGGGTTAGTCCACGTGTCGCGGCTGCTCACCCGGGGAACCTCGAGCGTCCTTTTGGGTGAGAAACTTTTCCTTTTTCCACACATCAGGACCTCAGGATTTCAGGCTGTGCTCAGGTTAGTCGTGTGAAATGTCCCAGGGTGTTGTGGATCGAGTCAAATTTTAAAAAGCCGCCATGATTTTTGTTCTCATGCTCATTTCAGAGGATGGAACAAAAGGTACAAAAGGTACAAAAGGTTCGTCCGTCGCCCTCTGGACACCTGAACGTCCCCAAGTTTAAATTAAACTCAATGAAAAGTTAAACTTCAGCTCCTTCTTCTTTATTCCCACGTGTGCAGACTTCATATATTTGATTCAAGGTCATTCTGCCTCAAAAGTAGTAGTAGTTTTAGTAGGATTTGAAGCAGTAGTATTAGTATTTGCAGTAGTACTAGTAGTATATGAAGTGGAAATAATAGTAGAAGTAACAGTAGCAGTATTTAAAGTAGTAGTAATAGTAGTTTTAGTAGTAGTTGAAATCATAATTCTTGTATTTGCAGCAGTAATATTAGTAGTAGTAGTATATGAAGTGGTAATAGTAGAAGTAGTAGTAGTAGTAGTAGTAGTAGTAGTAGTACTGATAGTAGTAGTATTTGGAGTAGAAGAAGTTCAAATAGTAGTTGTAGTTTTAGTAGGATTTGAAACAGTAGTACTAGTATTTGCAGCAGTAATTTTAGCAGTAGTAGTATATGAAGTGGTGACAATAGTAGTAGTAGTAGTAATAGTAGTAGTAGTATTTTAAGTCATAGTACTAGTTGTAGTAGCAGTAGTTGTAGTTTTAGTAGTATTTAAATTAGTAGAAGTAGTAGTAGTGTCAAAGAAAAGTGGAAAAGAATAAAAGTGTAAATGCATAAATATAAAAATAAATGTGGAAATACATAAATAAAGTAGTAGAAATGAATAAATGACCACAAACTGTAAAAACAAACATATTTTAACTTTTTAATCCACAGAATATATGTCTTAATGTGTAAATACTTTTATTTATTTACACATTTCTATTTTTATTCATCATTTAATTGAATACATTCCAGCATTTATTCTCATATTTCCTTATTTCCAATGATGTAACTGTTTTCTCTCCGTCGATCTGAGTGCTGAAAGTCAAAACAGATATAAATGTGTTTTTTTGTCCTGGTGACAAACGTGACATTTGACTGTGGCCAGAGGAACATTTATTTAAGTGAGCGTCAATGACTTCACCTCCTCTTTCACAAACTCTTTTTTCAGACTCCAAAGTCATAAATGCAAATGAGTTTTGGCTCACAAATATTTTTCCCAGGTTAAAAAAGGTCAAATAAAGATTATGTCAGGATTAAACGACAAAGAGCCTCCACAGACACAGACTTTAGTGATGCAGCAGAGTTCAGACGAGTCACTGCAGCTGAATAAGAGTCCTGCAGGTGAACAGGTCCTGAAGAGACGGGAGGAACCGTGTGTTTATGAAGAATTTTGGTGCTGATGAAAGTGTCCGGCGAGTTGGCTGGAGTCACGAAAATAAAGCAACATGTGTTCAAAAGAGCGACACATTTACGTCACACAAAAAAGCCCAACCTCATAATATCTTGGTACTATTTTCTCTCCGGTTCATATCAGGTGCAACAACATAAGGTGGAACAACACTTTTTTCAGTAGTTCAGTGTTTACGCTCAAACCGATGCGACAGAGCGAATGTGAGAGCTACAGCCAGAAGTATATAAGCCTGCATAAGCTATAGAAGAATATATATAAAAATGGTTTGGACTTGTGATTCTCCAGGAACAACAAAACTCCAGGTTCTTCAGGTTCTCGTCTCTCTGTCCCTCCTCTGTCTCTGCTGTTCTGACTCCATCTGCTGAATTTGGGCATCAGTATATTCGGGTTCATAAAGATCTCCCCTTGGCTGTGAGCTAAAGCCCAGGTCTTCATCATCGCTGTCGTCGTCACACATGTTGTCGCGAACTTTCCGAGCAGGAAACAGTGAAACAGGCGCGGAGTGATACGACCGGAGAGAAAATAGTACCAAGAGATTATGAGCTCTTTTGGGCTTTGGCCTGTGCGGTGGGAAATCAGCAGAGGGAAGTGTGAGGTGTTTATAAAGTTGTTTTCTAACGTTTCCAGACACTAACGAGTGAACCAGGCAGAGCGTTTGGTTTGTTAGACTCGTGGCTGTTGTCAGATGGGTTAAAGTGGAGTTAAGCTTCTTCAGTGTGAAGCAAATTGGTGTTTTACGTGGAAGTGAAAAACTTGCCCCCATCACTACACTAATTTGTTGCCTTGACAGACTCACTGCCACAGTGAGATCTCCACCGAGGAAACACTGATTTTTGGCTTCTGACAGAATTCCACCACCTCTAGCAACGGACTTTAGCTTCAGATGTGCCGGAGTTCCCATTTAAGTTATTTTAACTTACCTCGACACTGTTTTTATCCAATGTATTGAGCCAAAGATAAAAAGTAACTGCTAACTTAAAAACTACCACTACGTGACACAGTCGGTGCTGGTAAATTACAAGTGTCTTGCCTAAAGACACAATGACTGACGCCTCATTATGGAGCCTGGTCTTCCGTCCAAGTACTAACCAGGCCCAACCCTGCTCCGCTTCTAAGATCTGACAAAATCAAATGACTTTTTAACATGTTTGCATTTCCTCCTGCAGCTCTATGTTCAGCTGTTCATCTGTTATTTATTTTTGTATTTTTCTTTTGTTCTTTCTAGGGACGAGTGTTACTTTTATTACAACCGGGTCCTGCCCACCCCAGACACTGTGCGAAACAGCGAAACAACACTGGCTTCGCTTTGACCTGCTGAAGTCCTTTGGGTCATGTTTAAAAAGATTTAGAAATGTCAGGTTTTAAATCAATAAAAAACATCGTGTTCTGATGTTCTGACTGTCTAATCTAAGGTGTGTTTTATCAACTCTGTTTCTTGAAATCTTGAAAAGGACGAGTTCTGTACCTTTTTTTGTACAATGGGTTTGCCTTCTCCTTTTTTACCTTCTTGATGCTTTAAAACATGAAGTGCTTGTATTTCCGTCATTATCGGGGACCAGGCGTCTCTGGGGAGCTCCTTTACAAAACAAAAATGCCGGGGAGCTGCTCATTTTGTGGCCACAAGAAATTGAAACGATTATAATAAAGAGCCTTTGGGTGCAGTTAGACGCCAATAAAACACAAACCGTTGTCCATTTATTAGTGCACAAAGTTGGGCTTCAAAATTATACACTTACACTGGTAATAGGCATGTAGTAGTTTACCAGATTTGTTATTCAGCACAGTGGCGGTGGAGCTCCAAGCTTCAGGCCTCCACTGATGTGTTTTATGGAATAATTACACTAAAGACACTCTCTAGATCGGAAAAACACGGCACTCGCAGACCACAGCTGACGCACTGGACGCCCATCAAGTATTTTTTTCCACGGTGTCCAAGATTTTTGTCCACAGCGTCCAAAGGCTCCAAATAGGGGATTTCTCTTTCTTCTCTTTCTTCCGGATAATAACATCTCTCTGTCACTGGATATTCGTCCCTGTTTGGTTGACGGTTTTGGCGCATCCAACACCAAAAGTTCAGCATTTTCCATTTCTGACACTGACGCCTGAACACTCAAGACGCGCTGCATCGACGCCAGATTTGCACCATGCTGACGCCTGAAGACGAGCCCCGAAAACCCAGGACGCCCTGACGCTCGTCCACATAGACTTTACGTGTAAACGGGACGTCCTGATGCAGCTGTGGGAGTGAAGACTGTGGAGTTTGTGTTTGTTTCTGCTGTGTAACATCATCAACATTAATGTATTTATGCTTCTACCTCATTATGATTGACAGAATACATTGCTAATTGCTCACATTTTTATGCGTCGCTCAAAACACTCAAAGCGTTTCACATGAAGGAACTTCTCACCTGTCGTACACATTCAAAGGACACAACAGCAGGATTATTCTTCTACGGGAGCTGGAGTCGAACCTCCAGCGTGTGAATTATTAGTGCGTCTGTTCGCTCTGCTGACGATGTTTTTGTTGAGCGCAGGAGTCGGACCTCCAACCTCGGATCTGTGGACAAACTCGCGCCTGAGCTCCTGCCGCCCTTTATCTCCTGGAGCCAGTGCTGTTTTTAAGCTCATCTGGAGTTAAAGTCCTGGATAATGACATGAAAAGTGGACCTGTAGACAGAAATAGCGCTGAGGCAATTATAAAACTGCTCTCAGCCCTGGGTGTGGGTCTCTGTAGCCTCTTTGGATTCTGACACTTCCAGAACAGTCCTGTAATACATGTACCTGTGCCAGCGCCTTCACACCTTTCATTTCATTATATTATAGCCTATTTTCCACGTTAAAAGCGGCAAAACTTGAAAAACAGACCCTTGTGTTTCAGCGCATTAGTCTGGCACTTATATTGAGAAGAACAGAAAAGTATAAAATAGTGAACGTTACTTCTCAAATAAATATATATATAATCAATAAATAATAAAATATATTTGAAAGGGTGGGGCATTTCTTTTACTCAGTCAAATATATTACGTGGGAGCCAAAATATGGTGTCTGAAAACTTTATAAAACCTTATCATGGGATTTCACAATCTAAAAAGTAGATTTTATTTTTATTGTTATTGCACAAAATGCAATGAAACTCCAACAGAACAAAAGTGCAGCAGTAAAAATGAGTAAATATAAACACATTCTCACATCCGAACCAATAAAAACATTAAATAAAGAAATAAATGAGTGCGTTTATTTTATCTTTCAGGTCTTTTATCTGCGCCTCGTTTAACATCTGATCAGACGCTCGGAACAGTCAATGGCCAATGTGCAATACCGAAAACATCATTTATGACAATCAGCATTTTCATTTAAAACAAACTGTAAAAGTGCAGATGTGTCAGAGTTAAAGTCGGACTGGACCTGAGAAGGGGAAACAGGGATCGGGAAAAACAAGTCTGAATTATTTTTAACAAACTGATGAAATGAATCACCGACATGTTATAAACTGCATTGTTTTATGCCTTATGTTCATTTCAACCTTTGTCTTTCTTGTTACAAACATTGTCTGTGATGTTGTTTGTCTCAGGGACGCAGATGGAAATTAGCTCCAACAGCTTAAGTCTGGTACAAGTATTTTTTCTTTTTCTTTTTTTGTGTGTGTGTGTGTGCACTGCAAAAAAGGCCTATCAAAAATAAGAAAAAAATACCAATTTTGAGGTAAAAATGCCCTATTTTAAGTGAAATTTTCTGCCAGTGCAGGAAGAAATTTTCACTTACCAAGTTTTCTTAAAACAAGACGAAATATGAATCTTGTTCTAAGCAGAAAACACGAGTTTCAAGTATTTATGGCAAGATTTTTCACCTTATTGGTTTGAGAAGGAAGTTAAAGAGGCTTAACCTGGACTGAGTTAATATAAAAAGTGCTCAGAATAAGTTGTAATATCGAGATAAGATAAATCAGGATGGAATATCTTGAAACAAGTAAAAAAAATCTCATCTTATTAAGTAAAAAAATCTTAAAATTGGTCTATTAAGATGAATCTGCTTAATTCATGTCAGTTGTTGCAGTGTGATTAATGCTGCTGTACGTTGTCCCTGTCAAATAAATCTAATAAACTAACTAAGCTAAACTTGTGGGCTGAAGCTGTTGTGCAGCTTGTTTATGTGCGTGAGGGAGTTCCTGAGGGCTCAGTACTGTAGAGGCGCTGGGATCATCAGGGCCCAGGGTGTGTGGCTCCTGCAGGAGGCTGCAGATCCGTGTGTGGAGACGTGAGGAGGAGACGGCGGCTGAGATGATCCCAGCGCCTCTCGTTCACTGAGTAGAGATGTGCAGGTTAAAGAACACGAAGAAGGAACCGCTGGACTGTGTGAAATGAGCCGATTGTTTTTCCCGTATTCATAGACACCAGCTGAGGAGCTCACTGAAAAGCTATTCATTAATTAATCATTGCGTTTATATAGCGCCTTTTAAGACACCCAAAGCGCTTTACAGTTTAATCTGCACCATCAGCCCCTCCGAACACCACCAACACTCACTTTTTAATCTTTTAATCTTTCCATTTTACAAACAGAAGGTTCAGAGATGCTGTTTCAGCCCAGGATCGACTGACTTACAGCCATAAAAATGTCTTAAACTCCATCTGAACACTTGTTTTGTGGATTCTGACTAGTTTATAGATATAAAAACTGAGAAAAAAAGTTATATTTTCTTTAAATAAGCTTCATAATCTTACATATTTAGCCTTTCATTTAGTCATTTAGTAAATATCCCTTAAAACAAGATAAATAAGATTTTTTGTCTAGATTTAAGAGAATAAATCTTGATTAATTTAATGAAAATTGCAGTGCAGACCCACGTCCAACCCTGCTGAGCCTCGAGACGGGAAAAAAACAATATCTAGGTAAGTTAAAATGACTTAAATTAAGAACATTTTACTTTATTTGTGTAGATTCAACTTAACAGGTAAAATGATCTGCCAGTGGAATAAGTGTTTTTGCTTAATTCAAGCAACATTTGATTTTATTTCTTATTTTAAGTGCAAAAAGTCGTTGTTTTTTCTTATTTTAATTGTAGCCAGATGTATTTTCATATTTTAAGTACAAAAATCTTATTCCTCTAGCAGATCATTTTACTCGTCAAGTGAAATTTACTCAAATTACGGTCAAACTTTCTTAATCCAAGTCATTTTATCTTGACTAGATTTTGTTTTTTTTGCTGTTGTTTTGCTTGTTTTGTGTGAATTCTAACTGGTTTATAGATATACAAACTGAGATAAGAACTGTTTTCTTGGACTAAGCTTCGTAATCGCACATATTTAGCGGTCATTCCGTAAACGTCGACGCTAATAACTAAAGAAACTCTCCAAACTGCTCAAATGTAGGCGACTCCTCCAAAGACAAATTGTTTTCCTGGTGTAGATACATAAGGTTTGTGGAATAATAAAAAGACGCAGTGGACATTTTTCAACTGCAAAAAGAAGTGTCCTAAAAGCAAATACAAAACGAGACCAGAACATAAATCAGCGGCACCTTCCATTACAAAGGCCAATTCTACCTAAACTATTGGACGCTGTTGCCTAAACCACACCTCTTACGATATTTTTGGACAACTTTTGCATTTATATTTCAGAATTTAGTTTAGCACTTGCATAACGGACCTTTCGCTCACTTCTGCACGCGGAAAACCACTAATTAGCGACGTGACTCATGACTGGCAGATGCTGTAGGTGCTGAAAGGTCAGACTCGTATAGAGCAGCGTGTTATGGATTTACCGCCGACTGTGGCCGTGGCACTTTCTCCATCTGGTCTGATCTTACGGCGTAAAAAAACCAAACATCTAATCGCGTTAAAACGACTCGGATTAAGAAAGTTTTACCCTGATTTGAGCAAATTTCACTTGTCAAGTCAAATGATCTGCCACTTTTTGCACTTAAAATAAGAAATAAAATCAAATGTTGCTTGAATTAAGAAAAAAAAGCTCTTATTCCACCGGCAGATCATTTCACTTGTCAAGTTGATCGACTCAAATAAAGTCAAATGTTCTTAATTTAAGTCATTTTAACTTATCGAGATATTATTTTTTTCCAGTGCACTGCAAAAACTAAATCTAGTCAAGTTAAGATGACTTGAATTTAGAAAGTTTGACCATTATTTGAGTACATTTCACTTGACAAGTAATAATAATAATCAATCATAATACATAATACATAATACATAATAAATCTTCATTTCTAAAGCACCTTAAAAAAAAAAGGTTTACAAAGTGCTGTACAAGCAGAAACAAACAACACAAAATAGCACAAATAAAAAACAGTCAATGATGCAACAAATCTGATTAATTCTAATAAATAAATAAATAGATAAATAAATAAATATAAGAGAAGCAGGGAATAAAAAGAACTTAAACCAGTTAAAGGAAGGGCAACTGATAAAAATGGGTTTTAAAGTTAAACTCCGGCACGTTTAAAGCTAAAGTCCGTTTCTAGAGGTGGTGGAATTCTGTCAGGAGCCAAAGAACGGCACAGATCAGTGTTTCCTCGGTGGAGATCTCACTGTGGCAGTGAGTCTGTCAAGGTAACAAACTAGTGTAGTGATGGGGGCAAGTTCTGAACATTCACGTAAAACACCAATTTGCTTCACACTGAAGAAGCTTAACACCACTTTAACCCAGAAGCAACAAGTGAAGATCGACTACTGACGGTGAAGAAGAAGAGAAACTGAAAGTTGTTGAAAGAAAATGGTTCCACCTCCTCTAGAAACGGACTTTAGCTTCAGAAGTGCCCGAGTTCAACTTTAATTCAAGCAACATTTGATTTTGTGTTTTGTTTCAAATGCAAAAAGTTGTTTTTCTTATTTTAAGTGCAGTAAGATGTATTTTCACATTTTCAGTACAAAAAGTCTTCTTCCTCAGGCAGATCATGACATGAACAGGACGGCACAGAACTTCCTCCAACTCAACAGCTCCAAGTGTGAAATTTGGGACAGCACTGGAACATTTTCTGACATTTTTTAAGTCAAAGGAACACAAAAAAATCCAGGCGGGATTTTGATGCATGGAAATAATTGGGTTAAAGGGTTAAAACAGGGGTTGGATTTGGAGTGGAGGCCGGAGAGGAGGGAGCTGCACGAGGACAGTTGGAGGAAACAGGATTGGGCGACTTTTTTCTTTTTTGATGTGAAGGTGGAGGTTGAGGTGAGAGTGGAAAATGACGGGACGATGTTAGGAACGAAAGGGCCGAGACTGTTGCTGATACAGGAGGTGGATCGGGAGGATTTATTCAAATGATTTCAGACTCGGAGCTGTTGAGTTGGAGGAAGTTCTGCGCCGTCCAACTGTTCACGTCATGATCTGCCAGAGGAATAAGACTTTCTGTACTGAAAATATGACACAAATAAAGCAAAATGTTCTTAATCTAAGTCATTTTAACTTCCCTACATATTGTTTTTAGAGGCTGAGCAGGGTTGGACGTGGGTCTGCACTGCAAATGTCATAAAACTAACCCAGATTTATTCTCTTAAATCTAGACAATTTTTTTTATTTATCTTGCTTGAAAGGATATTTACTAAATGACTAAATGAAAGGCTAAATATGCAAGATTATGAAGCTTATTTAAAGAAAATATTTATCAGTTTTTTCTTATGTAGTTTGTATATCTATAAACTAGTCAGAATGCACAAAACAAGTGTTCAGATGGAGTTTAAGACATTTTTATGGATGTAAATCAGTGGATCTTGGACTGAAATTGTCCAGTATCTCTGAATCTTCTGTTTGTGACATGGAAAAATTAAAAAGATTTAAGTTTTAGGAGAGTTCTGCAATTTGTCAGTAAATTACCAAGTGGTAATTAGTCTTAAAATAAGGAAATAAAGAATTTTGGTAAGATTCATGAACTAAAATAAAGAATAAAACTGTCAGTATCCAGTTTTATATTCCAATTTTAAGATTTTTCAGCTAATTTATTATTAGAATTAGTGTTTTATGCTTCATTTTAGATCACTTCAAACTTAGATTATTAGTTAGAATAAGTGATTTTATCTTATTTGAGGTTTATGAAGGCCTGGATAGATTTTCTTATTTAAATTTTCTTTCTTGATAAGTAAATTTCTCTTCCTGCTCTGACGGATCATTTCACTTGTTTCTGGAGCGTTTTAACTTTAAACAAGTGGATTTTTCTACTTTTAAGGAGGGGGATTTTTGCAGTGTGGTAAATACTTGAATATGAGACGACACAGGAAAAAACAATAAGTAAAAATGACTTAAATGAAGAACATTTTACTTTATTTGAGTCGATTCAACTTGACAAGTCAAATGATCTGCTAATAAAATAAGTGTTTTTTTTTCTTAATTCAAGCAACATTTGATTTTGTGCCTTATTTTAAGTGCCAAAAGTTGTTGTTTTTCTTATTTTAAGTGTAGCCAGACGTATTTTCATATTTCAAGTATAAAAAGTCTTATTCCACGGGCAGATCGTGACGTGAACAGTTGGACGGCGCAGAACTTCCCACAACTCAACAGCTCCATGTCTGAATTCATTTTAATCCATCCTCCCAATCCACCGCCAGGGGTAAAACGTGTTGTTGTGTCCTTAGGCAAGACACTTCGTTCACCTTTCGTATGGATTTGTGGGTGAGTGATCGGTGGCTGCTGGGGGCGGCTGATGGAAAACATTTACAGCACTGGTAAATTATAGTTTTGCATCTCGCTTTTCCGCCCTCAAGGCACTTTACATCAAGAATACTCACCCATTCACACACACACACACACACACACACACACACACACACACACACACACTAAGCTATGGCTACAGAAGAAACTCACCTCTGCTGAATATGGAATGAATATTTCACATTTTACAGCCTCTACACACCTGCAGAGAACAGATCATACATATAAAGTACAGACGTGTTTTTAAAGTATGGAAGAAAGATCAGCATAATCTCCTCACTCTTTTTTTATTTTTATCTGTTTATTTCATTCATAAAGTATAAAAATGCATTAACAGTGTCATCAGACATGCAAGACATGAATGAAAAATAGCAGAAAGAAGATTAATCTTATGTTATCTGCCCCTTTTCCCTTTTCCAGACAAAACATCAACACCGATAGTTACTTTAAAACAGGGGAGCCCAATACGTCGATCGCCATCTACCAGTCGATCGCCAAAGTAGATCATAGTGTAGGACTCGAGACCGTTTCTTTACGGTCTTGAACCACGTTTGGACTCGGTCTTGAAGGCCTTTGGACTCGGTCTTGTCTTGGACTCGAGGTCTGACTCTGGTCGAGTGTGATCATATTTCATGACGGCCGCTATTGTCTGCGATAAACTCATGCAGGTGTGCAGGAGGGAGCGTACAGGGCGTCTCTCTGCGCTCGCCTGGGGCCCGTGGACACTGTGCGGCTCGTCACCACTGCACCCCCAGCGCTCGCAGCTCTTCCACAACAGTGTGAACCCTCGTGTAACAGCGAGTATCACAGGGCAGGTTAAACTTTTTAAAACATCCCAGCTGTTTGTCTGCCTCACTTCAGCGCACTGCTCCTCACCTTTCCGCGCTCTCGCTTCTCCCCAGGTAGAGCACACAGGCTCCTCCTCAATGCGCTGATTTGAAGGGAAAGACAAAACGAGAAGCAAAAACTGATCTATATTTATGTTACAGTGTTGGCACAGAGCAGGTGTACAGCACAGAGCAGGTGTACAGCACAGAGCAGGTGTACAGCACAGAGCAGGTGTACGGCACAGAGCAGGTGAACAGCACAGAGCAGGTGTACAGCACAGAGCAGGTCTACAGCACAGAGCAGGTGTACAGCACAGAGCAGGTCTACAGCACAGAGCAGGTGTACAGCATAGAGCGGGTGTACAGCACAGAGCAGGTGTACAGCACAGAGCAGGTGTACAGCACAGAGCAGGTCTACAGCACAGAGCAGGTGTACAGCATAGAGCGGGTGTACAGCACAGAGCAGGAGTACAGCACAGAGCAGGTGTACAGCACAGAGCAGGTGTACAGCACAGAGCAGGTGTACAGCACAGAGCAGGTCTACAGCACAGAGCAGGTGTACGGCACAGAGCAGGTATACAGCACAGAGAAGGTCTACAGCACAGAGCAGGTGTACAGCACAGAGCAGGAGTACAGCACAGAGCAGGTCTACAGCACAGAGCAGGTGTACAGCACAGAGCAGGTGTACAGCATAGAGCAGGTGTACAGCACAGAGCAGGTGTACAGCACAGAGCAGGAGTACAGCACAGAGCAGGTCTACAGCACAGAGCAGGTCTACAGCACAGAGAAGGTCTACAGCACAGAGCAGGTGTACAGCACAGAGCAGGTCTACAGCACAGAGCAGATCTACAGCACAGAGCAGGTGTACAGCACAGAGCAGGTCTACAGCACAGAGCAGGTGTACAGCACAGAGCAGGTCTACAGCACAGAGCAGGTCTACAGCACAGAGCAGGTGTACAGCACAGAGCAGGTCTACAGCACAGAGCAGGTCTACAGCACAGAGCAGGTGTACAGCACAGAGCAGGTGTACATCCTACTCACTTTTATTCACTTTCTTCAGTTCTGTGTAAAGCGTCAGTGGAAGTTCTCTTAAAGAAGGAGGTTCTCAAACTGTGGCTGAGGCTCCAAAAAGGGACACAGAGTGTTTCAGTGCAGCACAGTTTGGCTTATTTTAAGCTGAAATTAACATTTATCAGATAAAATGTAGATAAATCTATAAAAACGTATTTCTGTGAGTCGTCCTGTTCCCACATGAGGTCAGTGAGTCCAAATACTGTCCCAGCACCACTGATTCTCAATATATTTATATATAAATAAATGATTTGGACTTTTGTAGTCGGGAGATCATTTTTGGTCATTTTATAAGTGGCTCTCATGCTGAAAAAGTGAGAGCACCTCTGCTTTAAGACGTTTCAAATCAGCACGTTTCATTTCAGCCACAATTATGAATCCACTGCAGACAGAAATCTTCACTTTTATGCACAACTCAGTTTTCTTTTTCATACCTGCACTGGATTTAATGTGTTTTTAAATCCCGTCATTGTACTTGAACCTTTGGATTTCTTTGTCAAGACTTTTCCATGAATGAACTCCTTCCACTGCGACGCTTCGCTCCATAACCGTGGTTCTGAATCTGGGTTTTTTTAAACATGTTGGTTCCTTTTGTGCGGCAGTGGTTTGTTCTGAGCTCAGTCTGTGAATATTTACAGGAAACACTCTGCACTTTGCTTTGTACACGACTCTGAGGATAGTTTAGTCCATTCTGGGGCCATTTTCTGTCAAATAAATAATCGCTGTAGGTAAGTTTTACATGTCGACCCCCAAATTTCCACCCAGTACATCAGATATGGAGCAATTATAGTTATTCAAGGTTAATAACAGGTTCCACAGCGCAGCAATTGTCACATTTTGAACACAGAATGATCCGAATGAGAATGGGGCTGATAAGCTCTCATTTTAGGGACAAACGTGGGTGGTTTTACTCGCTGATTTTGAATAATTCATCTTTTGTTCCCATTTATCGCCTGACCCTCTCTAATAAAGTTTTCCTGGTGAAGTTTTGAATTATTAATCTCTCATCATTAAATGCTCACCAGAGAAAGCACACAGACCTAATGAACAAGACAAGATCACTGGAAAGTAGATTATTTCAGTTCTAAAAGAAAGAAAACCTCTGCATACGTCATCAGCACCGACCATTCTACACACACAATAAATATCTTGGTGTAACATTATATCCCACTCTCACCTTTACAAAACAGGTCAAACAACAGTGCCAAAACCTCAAATACAATATCAAAACCTTTAAATCCATCAGGAACTCACACAGGAAGCAGCACACACCTATTTCAGTGCAATGATCCTGTCCCGATTCTATTACTGTATCACCTGCTGGTCACAGTCAAGCAAAACCACCCTGAAGCCGTTAGAATCACTCCACAAACAGGCCATAAAAGTCCCTGACAAGAAACCAAGAACACATCATCACTGCAGTGTCCTTCAGAAACACCATCTGCTCAGCTCTGACAGCATCCAAAGATCTGCTTCAATCCGCACGGTTCACAGGATCCTCCAGAACTGAGCTCCCGCACCTCTCAAACACTTTGTCCATTACACCTCCACTGTCACAACCAGAACCACACGTGTGTGTTTTATCTGATCTTGTTGTGCTTTTGTGTTGTTTTGTCTTCCTGCCTCAGGAACTACAGATGTAAATTAGCAACGATGCTATAATCTGGCTCATTTACAGTCTATGCATAAGTATATGATTGTTCATTAATGTGCACTGTCCTGATCAAATAAATAAATAAATAAATAATAGTTATATCATTATCAGTTCTTATTATTAGTAATGATTTTCAGAGTTTATTATTTTCCCTGAGCGTTCAGTGTGGTGCTGTATTATCACAGACACAAGGTTCGGGGCCTTTTGGGGGGAGAGAAGTGCTGCATTTTATCACTCAAACATGTGACATTTTTGCATTTTGTTCCCACACTGTACTGAAAATGAACCGAACCGTGACCTCAAAACCGAGGCACGTACCGAACCGTGATTTTTGTGCACAGTTACATCCCTAGAAACGAAAAACTTTAGTTAAAAACAGAGGCACTTTTACAGCAGAACAACAGTAGTTCATGTTAAACTAAAAAAGTTAACCCTCGCTAACCCTATTCCGAGAGTCCTAATTATGAGTTTAAAAGTGCATTTCACATGTTTCGAGACCAGGGCAGACGTCGCACGCAATTATCCCGCTTCTGTATACAGTCTGTGGATGTTATGTATGTTTAGTGAGCTGCAGTCTAACCTGCCGTGCACTTTAACAGGAAGATGGATGGAGCAGGTTTAATTGGGGTTCGTGCAGCGGCCGACATAAAAATACAATGTTCTTTCTGGTCTGTCTCCATACCAGGCGCAGGCATTTGTTACAGCAGACAAGACTGTAGCTGCAGGAGAGGTAAAGTTTGGACGACTTTGCACAACTTCACACAGATTTGAGAAAAGACAGGCCCAGAGCAGTGTTAAAAATCAATAGTTTGTAATAACAATAGCTCAAGGAGTGGGTGGAAGGATGTCCTTACTGAAGATCCCTTTGCAAAGTTGGGGATTTATTAAAATGTCTGGAATTGGAAATGTTCCTATAGGTTCACTTGATTTATTTTTATGACTTTTTTTTTAATACAATGGCTTTCAGTAGTGATTTTATGAACAGAACAAAAAGATGATTTACACAAATGCTTTTTTCCCTCTGAAGTCTGAACTCTGCTCCAAACCACATAGTTTTAGTAACAGAATTTTGGCTGTAGAAGTGTGACCTGAGGTACTCTTTGTATAAATAATAAATACAATATAAAAAAGGCCACAGATAAGTTTGTAAAAGACAGAGATGTGACTTAAAAGGTGTAATTAAAATGTACTAAAAGTCTAAAAAGTGGTAAATTTTAATACAAATTTTTTATAACAATAAAAATGGCCACGTTGATTATAAAATAATACAATTCTGAATAAAACCTTGCAGCCCCTGGACGGAGGAACAAGTCCTGAAACCGAAATAAATGTTAAAACAACCAAAGAAGGACGACTTATGAGGGGGAACCCACCCGGAGCAAAACAGAAAGTGCTACCGTGAAATCACGACGAAATAACTTAAAAACCCAAAGTGCAAACTAAAATGTGAGACCTGCATGAAGTCGCCCCATCAAACGCAAACCTGCACAAAAATATGTCAATCGTTTGTGCTGCAAAAAGTTTAGTTTGTGCTGCTTTAGTTTTGGAGAAAGTAATGATTCTTTTATAGACCGATTGCATGTGGCGTCACAGTATGGATCGGCCATTCTGGAGATACTCGCATCTCCAGTACTGTAGATGCAGTATTGACTGTATACGGACTTGGGGCATACACTAGATAATTCACGATGTCAGGATAAGAGATCGACGGCAATAAATCCACATCAGAAGAGGCATCTTTTATTTCATAAGGATCAATTCCACCTATTTCTTGCAATTTCGCATCATATCTCACTCTTTCAGAAGATTGTAGCGTATCCCTATATAGAATTCTTTCTTTTTTTGTCTTTTGATCCAACTTTTTAGACATTTTGACACACAATAAACGAAAATTCGATTTAACAACAACTTGGGGGCTGTGTTTTATAGCGATCTATATCTCCAAGATGGAAACCGGAAGTACTGGGTTAGGCGAAAATCACCCAAGCTGCAAACGGTCTATAGGCCAAAATGCTCTAAAACATTCAAAATGGAGTCAATCGTTTGTGCTGCAAAAAGTTTTGTTTGTGCGATTCTGGTTCTTTGTCCAGTTCCTCAGAATGTGAAATAGAGCTTAAAACAGGCAGAAAATTATAGAAAACGTTTGGATTTGGTTTGTGCTGTTTTGTGCTGTGACAGTTTTCATCTGTGAGTTTATTTCTAAAATTCTTCATTATTATTTCTATGGTAATTATAGGACGTCATTTCCGCTCAGCTGACGGAGACAAACTCCACAAAACTAGTGAAGATGAACGATCTGAGGCTGTGGAAAAGTCTGTTTCAGTCATTAGTAATTTGCTTTTGATTCATATTTTATATAATAACACAGACTTTTCCACAGCCTCAGATCGCACAAAACAGCACAAACGAAGCACAAACAGTTGACATAGTTTTTCTGTAGGTTTGCATTTGATGGGGCGACTTCACGCAGGTAAATGTACAGGATAAACCTCTCCCAAGAACTTAAACCACATTAAAGCTAAAAGCCCAGGGATGGCAACTGTTAAAAACCGGGTTTATTATCAGTGCAAGTCAACAAATAATAATAGAATCTTAAAATAAAACAATATCCAACAACTAAACCAAAACTAAAACTCAGTACAAAACAAACGAAACTAAACAAAACAGCAGCAGACCAAATGCTAAAATATAAAAAGTACAGACAAGTGTTAAAACCTTAACATATTAAAACCTTAGATTAAAAACGCCTGTCCTACCTTCAAATATCAATTGCTCACGGGGGATAAGGATCTGCCACCGGAGTTCACTTTGCTCTAATATACAAATTAAAACCCATTAAAACCAGTTTAAAAGCCAAAATCATTCAAATACGAGCGCGTGTTAAACTCCTGCCCGACACCAGCAGAAGCCCCGGGCTCCGCTGGGACCGGAAGCATCATAATAATAATAATACAGCACCTTTAAAGACACTTAAACTGCTTTACGTGGCTAAAGTCATTCACTCCACACTCTGATGACCTGTAGCTCTGGTGCCCAGGGCTGGACTGGCCAACTGGAGCATTGGGAGTTTTTCTGAAGCACATTTATGCCGGTCACTGTCTGAATGTCGGCTTCAGTGACTCTAATCTGTGTGCTTACCGCGGCCCCACGGTGACCCACTGCTTTATCACCCGGGTCACAGTCCCCGTCCCGAGCGGCAGTGAGCTGAGAGCTGCTGCTGGCCTCGTACTGAGGCCGTTCATTGAAATCACGCTGAAATGTGTGCGTTTATGAACACGAGAACTGTTTCCACTCCCATAAAGATATTCTACGCTCTTCAATCTTCACATATTTTCATTGTTCTGATTATTTTTAGCTCACTGAAAAACACGACACGATCAAAGCGTTTGCCGCCAACGTGCACCTACGCAAAAGCTGTTCTCCTTAAAAGTGACATAAAACATGAGTCCTGGTCATAGACTGTATATATAAATAGACATAGCTAACGCTCTAGCCGCCGCGTTCCAAATAGGAAGTTTACATGCGGCTCTTCCGGCTTCCACTGCCCACTGCCTGTTGTGCTGTGATTCCTCTGACCCCACTGAGCGTCCGGAGCATTACAGACGTCACCACCAAACAGCAGCGACTGGTTAAATCATAAAAGTACCTGCCGACCGACAAGCGAACCAGTGCTAATGCTGTGAGGACCGGGCGTAGATTTGAATTGGGATGGTGGGGACATGTCACAACCATCAATTTGGGGAAGACAAAATAGTTTCTTCCAATATTTGCCATTTTATTGTAATAAACAAAAATATAAATTTATTCTGATATTTTTCCAAACTCTTTTGTATTAATTTAACACATTTTTTGGTACTTCACACCGCAGCGTCCAAAAACGCCCTGGACACTCCTATTTGGAACCTTTGATGTGAGTTCAGACGCCCCCAACATACGTCTTGGACACCGTGGACCAACGGGAGAAAGATACACATCCAGGGCGTCAGCTGTGGTTGGTGAGTGCCATGTTTTCCCGGTGTAGAGAGTGACTTTAGTGTATTTATTACATAAAACACATCAGCGGAGCCCCGGCCTGCGCAAGGCTCCAGGCTCCAGACCACAGAGCTCCGAGCCGCGGAGCCACATGCTCCGGTTCTCGACTCTTTTGAGTTCCCATTTTGTTTATTAGACATTCTGAGACGTATTCAGTGATATGACAACAGGGTTAACCAGGCCGCTGCTCATTGGCCGCAAGTGCTGCAGGTAAACTGGGGAAGCTCAGGTGCCGCATGTGCTGCTGTGCTGCTCACACTAGTGCCTCCGCTGTCTGTCTCCAGCGACCACAAAGTAGTGAAACCGGCTGAGGTTAGCTGATAATGTCCCTACCAAAGCGGAGACCAAACCTACGCCTTTGCTGCGAGGTCAGACGGTTTCCCCGAACTGAAACCAGCTGATGAATCAGACCAACAAATGTCCACACAATCCACACGAAACAGTGTTACACGTGGGGATCTTCTCTAACGAGGCTCCGTTGTTACTCACATGTGGGTGAGTGGTTGTCAGTTGCCAAAACAGCCATGTTTTTTATAGTTTATAATGTTTGAAGCCTCTAACTCTCCCAGTGAAAGTGCATAGGAGCTAACACATGGGAAGCTCTAGAGTAACGCAGACAGGACAGAATCCTCCTCCTTTATTACCCAGCCCTGCTTTGACTAGATGTTATTTACTTGACGTATGTTATTGATCCACAAGGGAATTATCTGGAGACAATAGTCGCTCACACATCCCAGTCTATGTCTTTTGTTGGAGGAGGATGGAGAACAGTTTGTCCAGTGTCCTCCCGTCCCTCACAGTCGATTTTCATTTGAACCTGCTGTGGTGATTAGTGTAACCGGCGCTTGTACTCGATGTCCCGCTCCGTCCCCCATCTCCTCACTCACGTATTGTTTCTTTCTGTTGGTGTCAGCGTAAAGCATCCAGCATTTCACCCAGGTTCAAACAGTCCATTCACGCTGTAGCCACATAATTATACAACGTCCAGCAACTTCTTCGTTTCCCATTTAAAAAGTGAAATGCAAATTTATTTCAGCAGTACAGGCTTTTAATACCCTGTCACTTTTGCTTAAACATACGTAATTAGCTTATTGCCAACATAAGAGGATTAGCCCATGAAACAAGGATTTGATTTTAAGCAGCGTATCTGGTGCTGTGCAGACTTTAGACTTTCTTGCGAGTGTCATTTAATATGTGCGCTTGACCCGTGCAAATTAGAGCCCTGCACTCCCGCGGGACCCGACGCAAAACACTGTGGAACATTTTGAAAGCTCATTGCGGGTGGGATGATAAACTGCAGTCCCGCAAACTAAATATGGTAAAAAGTAAAATATATAAATGATTAATATTTGCCTATCATACAGAATGTGTGGCTTTAATAAAAACATTCTAAGCAGCCTAAACTTACAGATGTGGTCTACGCTTGCGAAAATTTTAGACAATTCCTTCCGGCTTCTCCGTGTTTGATGGAGCTTCAAAGACACGACAGAAGAAAGGCTTCAGTCACTATACGACAGCAGAGTGAGTGTTGATGCATCGCACGTCCTCAGCTCAGAGCTTGTCCACCACAGCGTCTCCACTGAAGCACCAGCGTGGATCACAGGGCAGGTTAAACTTTTAAAACATCCACCTGTTCACCTGCCTCATGTCAGCGTCCCTCCTCCGTTTCTCACGCTCGCTCCTCCCCTGTAGCTCACAGACTCCTGCTCAATGCCCTGATCAGATCTACAGTTACAGGTGTTTGAAGTTTGCTTAATTAAAGTGCACAAACGCATCTGTTTTTGTCACAACGTGCGTTTGGTAAACATGCAGAGGCTGGTACCACTGTAAAACCACCATTACAGATTCTCAATATATTTACATTTTTGCAGTAGGTCGATCATTTTGACTTGGTCATTTTATAAGTAGCTCACATGCTGAAAAAGTGTGTGCACCCCTGCTCTAGTGACTCTCACAGAGCTTCAGGAGTAAGTTCTTCTTTAAAGAGACGTACATTTACCATCAAGAAACCTGAAAAAGAAATTGAAGAAATCAAGAAAGTGAACGTCCACATATTTACAGGCAGGAGTGGGACAAAATAACACAGATGCAGGCGGGAGCTGGCCTGATGCATCAGACGGTTTCACTTTGTGGAAACCGTCTGACTCCACAGGATTAGGATTCGTTCGCTCGACGGTAGACGGGAACTTTTTTAATTTAACCAATTGCTGCTATTTGGCCGCGTGCACATGACGTCTGCTACCGCAACTCGGGTTGGTTCTGGCCAACACATTTGCTGATTGCCTGTTGCGCCGACTACAACTTCCCGGGGGTTTGCGAACCGTACACTATACTGTGATTCTTGAACTAGTTGCTGGAGAGAAATGAAATTGAGCGGAGGCACTAGGTGGGAATGAAAATTACGATTCTTCGCGGGCGGTAGTGGGACTGCACAATGCGGGTGCAGGTGGGATTGAAAATTCTGTCCCACGCAGACCTCGAGTGCATATCTCGGTCTGACCTGGAACTCTTGGCATCATTTCAGCTTCATGAAACACATAACATGGCTATTTTGTCAGTGTATGTTGGTGAAATTGCTGTAATAAACAGACCTTGGCTGAGAGTTCTACATGTCCTTGTTCTCGCCACTCCTGCATCACTCCCTGTTATGAGAGAACCAGGCCTGACCCATTCAAAACCTTCATCATCTAATGCTGTAATAGCGTCACACAAAGTGGGCCACACAATGCAGCACAAGGCCAGGGAAAACAAAGGGCTGCACTACGTCTGTATAGCAAGATGTACATGAAAAAGTAGGCTACATGTTTTTGATGCTCGGTCTTAAGTAAAATGTTGAGATCCATATTCACAATCACAATTTGGATTTGAGGTTAGTAATTGTTCTTTCTACAATGAGGGTATTGAAACTACACATCACATATTCTTTAGTTGTATGTATAATAATGCATTTTGGGAGTGTTTATATCATTGATTATCAAAACAATTCCAAATATTAAATTATAAAATGTTATGTATGGCTTCATTCTCTCTAATTTAATGTCTCTCTCTATTTTTAAATTTTATGATGATTATTTATGTTTTGATTTGTTTGTACTGTGACTTTAATGCATTTCTTATTTTGTAAAGCACTTTGAATTTATAAAGCACTTTGAATTACTTTGTGTAGGAATTGTGCTATATAAATAAACTTGCCTTGCCTTCATTGTAAATGATTTGTACAATTTTAATAATAATCATCATAATCATAATCATAATCATAATCATAATCAAAATAATAATAAATTGTATTTATTAGGCGCCTTTCTGGACGACAACATAAACAAATTAAGTACGATTAAAACATACAGTTAAACGCCACAGTTAAAGTGAGACAGTATTTAATTGATTGTTTGTATTTAGTATTGTATTTAGTGTTGTATTTTTATTAGTATTTAGTATTTAGTAATGCATTAGACAGCATTTGAAGCGCTTGATTTTATTCTGTCTTTTCCTGTATATTTATGTTGCTTGTACGTCTTTTGTTTTGCTCGTGGGAAAATTACTGTAAAAGAATTTCATTATTTTATTAAATACATAAATAAATTAATTAATTAAAATAAAAAAATCTTTTAGAGGCGCGGCGGACCCAACCCTCCGCACCTTACGTAGCGGAGCACGCATGGACACGCACGCACGTTACGCCGGAAGCGCACCGTACGCTGCTGTTATGAGAGTGCTTTTGTAAGATATTATTTACACATGTTTACACAGCGGGGTTAGATCACACTGAGGTGACCGCTGCAGACACACTTGCTCCTGTAAAGTCGCGCTGGTGTCCCTTCACTGGCGCACGCAAAATGCTTCCTGCGAGCAGATATTGCACTAAAGGTACGAGCTAACTCCTGCTAACTCCTGCTAACTCCTGCTAACACTTCACTGTGCTGTATTCATTGAACACTTGGCATGCTTGCACTAAACACACTCAACTTTCTTCCACCGAGCGATCAGAAATCATCCATCTTCACATCTATCGTGCGTAATTCGTTCGGGTGCTTACATTTTTAGCCAAGCAGTGCAGTTTTAAGTGTTTAAATTAGCACTGAGCTAAATCTAGGTTAAAGTTCACCCAATATATAGGTCATTTGAAGCGTGTCCTTGTATCGGGTGAAAGATAAACCCTGCGGAATCTCTTCGGGCTATAATAGAAGTAATAGCTGAGCGCATGTGCTTAGTGTTTTGCAGTACAAAGTGTCATGCTGGGTCTGATTTGTTGATTTAAAGTGTTTTATTATTGGGTGCAGCACAGGAGCTCTATCAGTAGTACCCAGAATGCCCTTCCCTGATAAAAAGAAGCGGTATGTTGACATTTGCACTGGTCCTAACTGGAATATTGCAGCTGTACATTGTGCTTTTGGGCTGTTCTGTCTGGTTCTGTCCATATATATGTGACTTCTTTTATACAGTCTATGCTTTGTCTATGTGTTGAGGGTGCTTGTTGTCCCCAGAGCTGGGGACTTGCAAGCCGTGACTTGGACTTGAGTCACTATTTTTAGGACTTGAGACTTGTGTAGCTGTCGATAATGCCAGAATTTGGTTGTGATTGCGATTATATTGTGACCTGAATAATGACCTATTATGTATTATATATAACCTGAATACTCCTGACATCATAATTAATCATAAATGTATGATTAATGGGGATGATTATGATTAATGATTAATAAATTTAATCAGACATTTATTTGATAAGATGAATAACACCTTGAGATGAACCATCTCGGTTTTAATCATAATCATTTGATGTTACTATGCAGGGATCCAGCTTTTTCAGTTCTGATACGGATTATTGTGTGTAAATTTTCTTTGCACTTGTGGGGAATTTTTGGTTATTTTTTACCTGTATGATAAGATTTAAAAGGCTGAATTAATAACTTCTGTGATGTAAGTTCTTAAGTGTTTGATTGTACTGTTTATTCATGGCGGCTCATGTTTTTTTAACAATATTGTGAATTTAGATTAGTTTATGTGGTTTGAATCTGCTCTTCACCTTTAGTGTCAGTGGCATTAATTCAGTTTCAGCATTTTATCGTCTATATTTATGGTGTTATTGTGTCAGGCGAACAGGAAACAAGGCAGTGGATAACTGTCTTGGGGGCCCTGTCTTTAGACCCCGTGTGCATGAAAAATCCCAGTGTACAAAAGAGAAAGCTCAAGAGAACCATAGTGAAGGAGAGATTCCCCGAAATGGACACACATGCTCTTCCTGTTTACATACAGGAAAATGTTTTTTTAAGGGATGTGGTCAGCACACAGTGTCCCGTCATTATCACTAATTGCTGCTTTTGCAATATACTCAGAATTAGGGTTGGGCGGTATCCAAATTCTGATACTGTTAAACTGTCTCAGCATTTTCCCAGGGTATATGTATTACTGTGACTAATTAAGAATTATTTTGTAGCTGCACCTAAACCATTCAGAAACAGAGTCACAGTTTTATATTTGAAGATGAGGCACAAGTTCTGATCAAACCAAACTTTGCAGTGCGTTCGATCGCATCAGTGCACAAGCTGTTTTTATCAGCGCTTATACTGTATGTAAATGAGCCATGAGGTTTGAAGTTTGGTTTGTGTAAAATGTAAACAAATGTGCCAAAGCTGCATTAAACACATTATTACTTAAAGTCTATAATGAGTGGAGCAGCGGAAATGTAGAGCAATGGAGAGGACCAATCACAGCCCTTATTGTTTGCGTCGTTTTGAGGCGTCGTTAGAAAGTTTGGGAGTTTGCATGTTTGATGCAGAACCATAATTTGGGCTTTACCGTCTCCTCCGTGAAAGTCTGACTTCGCCCTCGAGCGGGAACTTTCTCCTCTTCAGCCTCGTCCCCTCTCGACTCTCGGCTTCAATAAAACGTCTCCATCGCAAACTTTTGGGCTCAACGTCACACACGAAGCGTCAGTCAGGTTTTTTTCTTCTTCCTCGCTGTGTGTGGATGGAAATCTCCGAGTGGAACCACGTTTGAAGAGGAGAGAGAGCGGAGGGAGAAAGTCCTGCTGTGGTTTTAGGTCCTTATGCAGATTTTTTATAATAACGGTGATGAAACTGATACCGCTACTACTTTTTGATACCGCGGGATGTCGTATTACCGTATTACTGCCCAACCCAACTCAGAATATACTCTATAACAAGAAAAAAAGTTGTGTACCCCAGCTTCAAATCCATACATAAAACAAAAGTATATGAGTGACAATGGATAACAACAACCTCGAATACCAACAATGAGTGTAGAAGGCAAAGATGGACACTAAAGAAAATCATTAACAGGATAGAAATGCGCCTTTCGTGAACAACTTTAGAATGATCTAGAACCGTATGATAACAACTGTAAGAGCACATAGACTAGTATACAACCATAAACCACAGTAGAACCTACCATGGCGGCTGAGGGACACCGATATAATGAAAATCACTTTGTATTATCGAAAGAAGGCGTGTTTATCATTATGCTATCAGAATTGGTTTTGTTTTGTGTTTAAATCTTTGCTTTTGATTTGTTTTTTGACCCTCACTGTTTTTGTTTGCGTTTTTTTTCTTCTTTCAACTTCATGTCATGTTATTTCATTTTCATAAAAACAATTAACAAACACTGAAATTAGAAAAAGATGAGTGACAGTTCTGCGTGTTGTCTCAGCCCACAGGTGTGTGCGAGCGTGGAGGTCGGTGCAGACAGAACATGGGTGTCCTCAGCTGTACACGGCTCTGCACAGGAGATCCTGCTCCTCCGTGGCCCCTCGCATCACCACACACTACACCATCCATCCCCGAGACAAGGACCCCCGATGGGAAGGTACAGCACTGGATTTTTTTTAGACTCTCTGCAGCTCGAGCTTGTGGAACGCTTGAAAATTATTTCTTTTCTATTACAATCTCTTCCTGTATTACACAAAATTGACTCTAGTGAGTTTTAAGCCATGTTAGAATGTTGTTACCTCCTCAAAAACATACGCAAAGTTGTGCTTTGTTTCATTCACACGTTTGAGTAATCCTGGTTTATTAGTTCTGGTTTGTCTACATCTCCAAAGCTCAGAATGCTCCATGCTCCGCCTTGTGATGTCACGTGGCAGTAATTTTCAAGTTGACAGCTCCTTTTACCTTTTTCTTCAGTAGAGATTGGCAATTCCTGGGCTGAGATGATCCAAGTGATTCTGATAAAGGTGCACGGAGTTTAAATATACAGTGGAGCACTTTCTGCTTTATCATATGACATCGTCAAACATGTGAATACTCCAGGTATGTTTCTGATGAGTAACATTATAACTTACATCAGAAAATAATGTAATACAGGCCCTTTAAACTGCATATTGGAGGTTGTCTGGCCGTACCTCATTTGAGTGTTTATAACCTTCAACCAAAAGAAAGAAACAAGATGAAATATGTTTAAACTCCACTATGTAACTTTTCTAGTGGAGGCAGCGCCACATTCTTGGCTTTATGGAGCTTTTATTGCTTCTTCTGGAATGTTCCACTTTTCTTTTCTCTGTGGAGACAACCAGGCCAAGTTACATGTCAATTCTGTGGAGAGGTGAGCAGCTGCATAATGCACCTGTAAGAAGATGAAGTATTTATGACATCTAACAGTGAATGTAGCGTATAAAAATACTGATAGGGAAAAAAGCACCTGGGGACTTGATGCAAATTTCCTGATAAATTCTACTGCAGGAGTATTTTTAATGATCTTTTTCGCTATGAATTTCACGGTGTCATCACTGAAGGTAAGACTCAATTATTTCTCTGAAGTGTGCCGCTCAGTCGGGCTGCACGATTTGGAAAAAAATGTTTAATTAATTGAGATTCTTCCGACAAGAACTGAGATTGTGATTAGATTTGCAAATGATCTTTTAATAGTTTTCAAAGTTCACATTGTAAAAGTGTAAAGAAGAACCGACAAAAACATGTTTTACAGATCTCAACTACAAGGTTAGCAGTGTTTACCCAAAAAAACAGGCGTGTGTGTGAGTGATGTGGCAGCTGTGGCTACAACAGGAGTTTACACCACCGGGTCTGGAGTGAATGAAGAATGCTCTGTTAATAATGTTCTGTAAAGCATCTTTGGGGACATGTCTGTGAAAAGCGCTATAGAAATAAACACTTACCGTATTTCCCAGACGACTATAGTAATAACAGTAGAACAGAAGAACAGGCTGAACGTGTGTCTGGTGTGTTCACGTCACATATGAACAGTTATTCACAAAACTAGAGCAGAAACAACAGAACAAGTTTACCAAACTCTCCGTCTCGCTCCAAATCACTAAATCCACTGAATTCTTCATCCTCGGTGTCACTTCTGAGTAACTCCGCCAACTCCAGCTAAATCCAGCTTTTAGCCGCGATGAGCTTTGTTTATTTTCTTCGTTGCAGTTCGAGTTTCCACCTCTTTTCTCCAGTCCCCCACAAGTTTCTCGCTCACTCTAAACTTTCTTTCTGCTGCTTGATTACCGTTTTCGGCTGCAGATTTCACTTCTTGCAGCTTGTAACCTGCAGAATATGATTAACAGTAATGTATATGAAATTATATATTTTAATATATAAGTCGCAGGACCACCCAAACCATGAAAAAAAATGTGAAAAATATGGTACTTACTGACAGAATAAGACCAGGACAGTTTGTTTATGGGGGAAATTATGTTACCACAAAAATTGCAGACGTCGCCATTTGCCAAGTTGCGTCGATTCATATTTCGATTTGTTTGCAGATCTTGCCGCCCGAGTACTGAACAGCCACAGATCATTTCTAAAGACGCTGGACAACAATAGTCTGTAAACATGGTCGTCCAGCTGTAATAATATGTCAGCTTCGTATTACACATCGTATTGTTCGAAGGCTTAAATGGAGACCGTTTTGGATGACTTGCTGTTAAATTTACTCTCTATAAATATCTATGTCTTCCAGGGGTGGAGATGGAGCGTTTCGGAGACGAGGCGGACGTGGTGATCGTGGGTGGGGGTCCGGCGGGTCTGGCGGCTGCCATCCGCCTGAAGCAGCTGGCCCAGGAGCAGGAGAAGGAGCTGAGGGTGTGCCTGGTGGAAAAGGCCTCTCAGCTCGGGGCGCACACACTGTCGGGCGCCTGTCTCGAACCCAGCGCCCTCACAGAACTCTTCCCCGACTGGAAAGAGCGAGGGGTAAGCTACCGTTTGGGTCACGTGACATTTAGTTATGCAGTTACTCATTTCATGTATTCTTCAGCTTAAAAAGAGTTTGACAGGTTTGGAAGATTCTCTAAATTTTACTTAAAATATTTGGCCCAGTACAACATGGCGGCTAGGTAATAGTTTCCCTAGTGTGAACCCATGATTTCCAACCAGGATGTAAAATTTTAAATAGAATGATCTGTGTTTTTAGTAAAACACTTGCATACATATTATGTTTTGCACAGACACTGTATTTATAAGTGGATATAGCTAACCGTTTGTCTGTAAATCAATGTATGTTATCATTAAAGTTGAACTCCGGCACATTTGAAGCTAAAGTCCATTGCTAGAGGTGGTGGAATTCTGTCAGAAGCCAAAAAACGGCACAGTCGACAAACTAGTGTAGTAATGGGGGCAAGTTCTGAACTTCCACGTAAAACGACAATTTGCTTCACACTGAAGAAGCTTAACACCACTTTAACCCATCTGACAACAGCCACGAGTCTAACAAACAAAACGCTCTGCCTGGTTCACTCATTAGTGTCTGGAAACGTTAGAAAACAACTTTACAAGCACCTTACCAAAGCTCAAAAGACTCGATTGTCGACTCCAGAGGCAACAAGTGAGGATCGACTACTGACGGTGAAAAAGAAGAGAAACTGAAAGTTGTTAAAAGAAAATGGTCCGGGAATGTATTTTTTTTGTGTTTTTCAAAAAATATAATTCACTGGTAAATAAACGGGGTTAGAAACGACATCGGCGATCGAGTCTTTTGGGCTTTGGCCTGTGCAGTGGGAAATGAACAGAGGGAAGTGTGAGGTGCTTATAAAGTTGTTTTCTAATGTTTCCAGACACTAATGAGTGAACCAGGCAGAGCGTTTTGTTTGTTAGTCTCGTGGCTCCCAAACCAGCGGTGCGTGGGGGAAGGGTCGAGTACCTTAAAGACCCTTGCCCTAGATTGGCTCTTTAGTTGTGGAACTTGGAAGCAGATTAGCAGCTATAACTGGTGGTCTCGAATGGCTTTATTTGGCTGCAACTGAACATTATTCATGACCACACTCCCTCAGTCCACTTCTGTACACAGTCTGATTGAGCACAGAGGGCAGATTCAAGAACAACTCGCTGTCAGATCCAATTCATTTATCATTTCATTTCAAGCGTCGGGAGAGGCCCCAGCTCTGTTCTCACTTTTCTTGGACTGAACTATCTAATCTATATCATATTGATGCTGCAATTCTGACTAATGCAATAATCCACATCGCACAATTGGTGCAAAGAAGATTTAAGTCATAAGCCTAACACCCTCCCAACACTGCAGTAGTTCTCTATGTGTTTGTGATCAATAATATGTTAAATAATTAGATGCAGATGGCAAACGGAGCCTAAGAGCTGCTTTATAACATAATAACATAACATACTGGAGCAAAACGAATTTAGCTGCCAAGTTTTCATTCAACTTTTCTATTTTAAAAACTCTGGCCCTGTGACTGTGGAGATGGATATGTTCTTTGATGTACTGTGGAGGATCCCACACAAAAGCATTAACATCTCCATGGAGACAAGCAGGTGGCAAACCCTCACCAGAAAAGTTACACCTTAAAATGGACTTCTTTGAGCTTTAACCCATGTTACTAGGCTCTTGCCACATCAAAATAGTAGTCAATAGTCAAGGCTAGAGCTTGGCGATTGTCCCTCCTTAAAAATCTTGGATTTTTTAATAAAAAAACTAAATTCTTGATTTGATTCAATTCGATCAAACAGCAGCATCCAAAACTTTCACCATGTTGTGAAAACCTCTTCTCCACTGAATAAATTGGAAACATTTCATATGGTCCACAGTAGGATGGGCATTTGATTAAATTTTCTTAATCAGTCGTGGGGAGAATTAATGATTGATTATTGATTATTTGTTAACGCTTTTATATTACAATTATCCTCATTATTATTACTACTACTAATCTGTATAAATAAACTCAACTTTACACCACATAAACCATCACCACTCCAGAGCCACATCAGTGTGAGATCAGAATGTGTTTAATGCAGCTTTATACATTTGTTTACGTTTTACAAACACAAAACCTAAAACCACATGACTCATTTGCATAAACTGTAAGAGCTGAAAAAGCAGCTCTTTCCTTGTGCTGATGCTTCAGCTTCTGTGGGACTAAAGGACTTGACTCAGTGGAATATGAGTGTTCTCTCTGTGACAGAGGATGTTTGCTTGTGTCGTTCTCAGGGGAAAGTGAGAGACACAGGAAGCGACTACGGAAAGACTATAGGAACCCTTTGCGAATGCAAAATGTACGCGCTGTATTAAAAAAATCTTGAATATCAATTTTCCGAAAAAAATTAATTGGTTTGACTTGCCAACTCAATTTTTATTTTAAATTGATTTTTTTGCCCAGGCCTAATCACGGCGGTTGTGTTTTTTTTTCCCCGGGGGGACTTGATCAAGATGGGGGGGCAATTGTTGCCAAGGCGACTTCCCTAACTATAAAGCACTGCGGGAAACATTAAAACACAGTGGAGCCCGTTCTGAATCACCACGACATTACCAGGGGGAGCGATTGGGAGCGTTTTCTGTTAGAGAGAAGAACTTATTCTGAATACGCAGGTTTTGTGTGGTAAACATGTGGGGAAAAAACACACAACTCAGAACATGGCATAATAAAGGCTCTTTAATAATTTTCTGAAATATATATGATGATTCTTTACAAAGGCTTGTGAGGGCATTCATACAGAATAAGCAGAGTCAATAAATCTGCCGTGAGGTTTTATCTGTGACAAAACTGTATCTTGAAATTTGGATGTTTAATTTCCACAATCCATTAAGCAAAAATCTCATTAAATTTGCTCCATATTATTATTTTAGGGATGGGGAAATTAAACTGTGTTGATTGTGGGTGTTTTCTCGTTTGGCTGAATAAATCACATTTATGCATTGTATTAAATGCCGTCTTGTCCTCCCCTCACAGGCTCCGCTCCATACTCCAGTGACCGAAGACATTTTCAGCATTTTAACGGAAAAACACAGAATACCTGTTCCCATACTGCCAGGTACTTTCAGCTTTTCTAAACATGCACTTATGTATGCTGGTCAATCAGTAGAAAATAACCTGTCATATTCTTGCCAGTAGTTTAAAATATAATGGCCATAATTGAAATATTCGGATTGAGGTCAGCCATTTCTAGGCTTTGTTGCTTTCTTATTTAGGCCACCTTAAAAGTAGGTGAATGCATGAGGCGTGTGTGATCGTAAAAAGTAAAATAAAACGCACTGGAATGGCCCTAAAATGGGACTGGGTTTTGCATAGGGAGGTCATTTCAGGTTTCTCCCTCTTGGTCCTTTTTTTTGGCCGGTTTTCCACTTGTGCTGCTTTGGCTACAGAGATTCTCACCACCGCGAGTGTGAGGCCAAACCTACAGATGTTACACGGATTGTCCAAATTCTCCAGGATGGCACAAGAGCAAAGAGATTTAATGTGTCTCCAAAACGTGGAGGAGATTTCAGGAGGATGAAGGGATTGATATAATTAACTGGTCCTCATGATCACCTTAAGGCCGCGACACACGACAGGATTTTTCAGTCTTATACGATTTTTAAACATACGAAAAAATGCGCACATCACAGACACAAGGAGAAACTTATGAGACTTAAAATCTCTGATCGCAAACACTGCAGCAGGATCTGTGTGTGGACCACAGGATCTAAAGCTGTGAGCGCGATGGCCTCAGCTGTTTCCTGTCTACAGTAAAACCACTCGCTCTGAGACTCTGAAGTGTTCAAAGATCAGACTCTGCACTTCCACTTTAGACACAAGTCCAAACTGTGTTATTATTATTTGTGAAATGTGGAGCAATACTTCAGATACAGGATTTTTAAAGCTGAAAGGAGGTAATAAAGTCCACAGGAAGTAGAGTCACTGTCGCTGATCTGCAGCTTTACGCTCCGTGGATGTAAACAAACACATGAGGAACAACTGTCGCCTTTTTACTTTTAAAGAACGCCTCAAACTGGATTAATAGCGCAGTTTTGTGGACTGGAGTCATTATTTGCGGAGGACAATTTCTCTGGATAATGTGGATGAGAAGCTGCAGTTTAAATGTTCCACTTTACATTGGGTGAGTAATAAAGTCTTTATTTTCGCTCTGTCCTGAGTTTGTTTGTTGCGTCTCTGTGTCCGTCGCTCCTCTGCCCCCGACTCTGTTTCCGTCGCGTCGTTGGTGTTCGGTGGTTCTGATCTGACACTGACTCCACACATGAGGAGCAGCGGCTTCAAAATCGCACACGGAGACAAAAAGTCGGGTCACGCCTCCTGAACTCGGGGAGAAGAAATCGCGGGCAAATTCTCCTGTAGTGTGTGGAGGCCTTGACTTAAACCCAAACACTTCTGGGACATTATGTTTGGGCCCATCAGACTCTACAGGAGCTCAGTGACGCCCTTACACAGATCTGGAAGGACATCCCACAGAACACCATCAGCATGTCGGGTCGTTGTCAAGCACACACAAGATATTAAGAAGCATTTTGAGCTTTTTGAATTAAATTTTGGCAAAATGGATCAGCCTTCCACATCATTATTTCACTTTGATTTTAGGGCTTCTATAAAATTAGACCTTCTGTCGGCTGAAATTGTCATTTCCATTAAAAGATATGTCATCCTTTTGTTCCTCAGACTTTGCTCTGCCCATATTTGTATAGATATCCACCTTTTTTCCACAATGAGATCTGATGTGTTTTCAAAGTGTTGCTTTAATTTTTTGAGCAGTGTATATATACAACACTCTACTTACACCTTATTTATAAGAACATTTTACTTTATCTGAGTCAATTCAACTTGGCAAGTGAAATGATCTGCCAGAGGAATACGTGTTTTTTCTGAATTCAAGCAACAATCGATTTAGTTTCTTATTTTAAGTGCAAAAAGTTGCTGCTGTTCTTATTTTAAGTGAAGCAAGATGCATTTTTATATTTTAAGTACAAAAAGTCTCGTTCTTCTGGCAGATCGTTTTACTTGTCAAGTGAAATCTACTCAAATCATGGTAAAACTTTGTTAATTCAAGTCATTTATCTTGTTTTTGGCAGTGCGGTTCTTCTAGATTTACTTGCAGACAGTTTGTGAAGGAACTGGGCTGGTCGGTTGTTCCAAACGTGTTGAAGAACGAAGCTCAGATCTTGTGTGGATGGAGCTTCCTCACATCCTTCTGTCTCTTCGTGTTAATCCCAGATATAAAAATCGTCGTTGCCTTGAATAACTGGTTTGGTCTCTGTAGGATTGCCTATGAGGAACCATGGAAACTACATCGTGCGCTTGGGAAACCTGGTGCGCTGGCTGGGGGAGCAGGCGGAGGAGCTGGGCGTGGAAATCTACCCTGGATACGCCGCTTCGGAGGTGAGGCTCATTAAACTGTCAAGAGTTGGTGTGTTGTGGATAAATGGTCTACGAAAATACTCCCCTGTGCTCAAAAATGATCCATTAACTTTCATTATAATCACAATGTTTCAACCTGCAATTGTGCTGTCAAGTATAAAGGATGCGGTATGTAAGTTATAAATATTTTCTGAAACCTCTGGGTTCACATTATATTCTCTATTGTCCATTATATCCTTCCATTATATCAGTATTTTTCCTTCTTACAGAGTATAAAGCATCCAAGATTTCTGTAATCCTAATTTCTGTATATTTTATAACGCTGTGACTTAAAAATAGTGCATTTTAACCATGTTTTGAAAAACATTTTACCTTTTACATACATCAGGGTCTTTAAAAAAAGTTCAAAATTGCATCAAGAATATGGAAGATGTTTCACTTTTTGTGATTTTTGGCGTATGAAATGCACTAGGACAGAAAGTCAAACACCTCTGGAAAAAAAAAGAGACCACTGCAAAATGATCAGTTTTTACTACTTATAGGTTTGTGTTTGAGTAAAATGAATCTTTTTGTTTCATGCTATAAACTACTGACAACATTTCTCCCAAATTCCAAATAAAAATATTGTCATTTAGAGCATTTATTTGCAGAAAATGACAAATGGTCAAAATAACAAAACAGATTAAATGTTTTCAGACCTCAAATAATGCGAAGAAAAGATCATTTTAAAACAACACAATACTAATGTTTGAGGAAGAGTTCAGGGATCGATATTTGGTGGAATAACCCTGATTTTTAATACCTTTCCTCCTTAAATCAGGTTTGGTTCAGGTGATCTCCTCATCAGGGCCTCATGAAGCAGAATGAGGTGTGTTTGTGTTGAATTCAACAGACGCTGGAATAAAACGGCCCAAACACATGTAGAGACGCTGAGTTCAGGAAAAAACATGCAGTGGGCTCTTATTTATACAAAATACTAATAAAATACAACACTAAATACAATCACTTAAATACTGTCCCACTTTAGCTGTGGCTTTTAACTGTATGTTTTAATCGTACTTAATTTGTTTCTGCTGTTGTAAGGTGACCTTGGGTGTCCAGAAAGGCGCCTAATAAATAAAATGTATTCTTTTTTTATTTTATTTTATTTTAGAGCTGTATAAGGGTTAAAAATAAACTATTAAATCTCCAATCATGTGACCTTCAACTATCCTCAACTATTGCCAGATATTGCAGGCTACAGGCAGTTCCTTTAAATTCACAATACAAACAAATAAAAAAACATCATCATCATGAAATTTACTTTAAACGCGCAGCTAAACAGACCAGTTTTGAGCCTCGATTTGAACATCCAGATGCCTTTTATAGTGTCTTTGGTTGTTTTTCAATGCGTTTTCCTGCCCGTAAACAAGGAAGTGCCACTCAGCTCTGATGGACAGTGAATAGTTGTTAAGGAACATCATTAATTAAACTCTTGTTCCTTCTCCAACTGCCTCTCACTGGGGTAATTAAAGTCCTGGCTGTCACTCAAATAGACTTTAGTGTAGGCTAAGAAAACTAAATGTGATTATTACAGTGGGCGTTGGCATTGTCTCGGTGTGTACTCGCTTTATGGCGTGGTTGGTACAGCCGGCGGCGGGAGAACGTGGCCGACTGCCAAAGTCTCTTCGGGGAATGGGAGCCGGCGGGCGGGCACATGTTGTTTACAGGTTTGTCCCCAGAAGAACTTTTGTGAATGAACCATGAAAGTCACCTCTCCAGCGGTGTGTCCTTGGACTCCCGGAATAAACGCCACCAACTTTGACGGAGGAGTGAAAGAATAATGCAAAATATGCCTTAAAGGGGAACTCTGCCACGTTTGAAGCTAAAGTCCATTTCTAGAGGAGGTGGAATTCTGTCAGGAGCCATAAAACGGCACAGATCAGTGTTTCCTCGGTGGAGATCTCACTGTGGCACTGAGTCTGTCAAGGCAACAAACTAGTGTAGTGATGGGGGCAAGTTCTTAACTTCCACGTAAAACACCAATTTGCTTCACACTGAAGAAGTTTAACACCACTTTAACCCATCTGACAACAGCCACGAGTCTAACAGACAAAACTCTCTGCCTGGTTCACTCATTAGTGTCTGGAAACGTTTACAACTTTATAAGCAGCCTTAGCCTCAACTTTGTTGATTTCCCACTGCGCATACGAAAGACCAAAAGACTCGATCGCCGATGTCGTTTCTAATCCCATTTATTTACGAGTGAATAATATTTTTTGAAAAACGCTAAAAAATGCATTCCCGAACCATTTTCTTTCTCTTCTTCACCGTCAGTAGTCGATTCTCACTCGTTGCTTCGCTGGAGCCGACAAACGAGTCTTTTGTGCTTTGGCCTGTGCAGTGGGAAATCAACAGAGGGAAGTGTGAGGTGCTTATAAAGTTGTTTTCTAACGTTTCCAGACACTAATGAACCAGTTAGTAGTGAACCACTAGTGAACCAGGCAGAGCGTTTTGTTTGTTAGACTCGTGGCTGTTGTCAGATGGGTTAAAGTGGTGTTAAGCTTCTTCAGTGTGAAGCAAATTATCGTTTTACGTGGACGTTAAGAACTTGCCCCCATCACTACACTAGTTTGTTGCCTTGACAGACTCACTGCCACAGTGAGATCTCCGCCGAGGAAACACTGATCTGTGCCATTTTTTGTCTTCTGACAGAATTCCACCACCTCTAGTGACGGACTTTAGCTTCAAACCTGCCGGAGTTCCCCTTGAAGTGCGCTAACAGCCAGAAGTTTGGACTTGTGGACATATTTTTAAGTCCTCTCACTGAAGGCATCGCAACTATGAATTTGACACACATGAAACGTAGCAAACAAACAATTTATATTTTATTTCTTGACCCTGAAAAGGCGCAGCTGTGAAAAGTGAGTGAAGTGAAAACTATTTTGACTTTTATGAAGCTCATCGAGAGAAGGAACTGTCAACAAAGCAAAGGGTGGTCACTGGTCACTGGGAGGAGTTGAATTTAAAATAAAATAAAAATAAAACCCTTTGCTCCATGATTCAGTATGTCTTAAATGATATATTTGATGTCTTCTGTATAGAAAATATAGAAACTAGTATGAATGAAAGGGTGTGTCCAAACTTTTGACTCGTACATTCGAGAATCTGATCTTTTTTTTTTGTTTTGTTTATTTTTTTAACCTAATATGCTGTGTGTTCCAGGTTTTGTTTCATGAAGATGGGAGTGTAAAAGGAATTGCTACTAATGACGTGGGCATCGCCAAGGACGGATCACCAAAGGTACACCAAAAAAAACACGCACCATAGATAGAAAATCCTCCAGCTAAAGCCGGGCGTAGACTGTGCGATATTTTCAATCATGTCACTCAGCTGTCCTCAAATGTTAAGTTGATTAGCACAAACCTGTGAACAAAAGTCACTCTGCTTTAATCTGTTTGTAACTTGTATTTCCGTATAAATACTCAGAGCTCAGATGCTGTGGGAAGGAGAGACGGGGGAGATAGGGAGAGCTACAAGGCCCTGTCCATATCTGCTGTGACAACAATAAACCTTTGTCTGTATTCCAAAAACTCACCGGGCTTCGCAAATGGATTAATTATTTTTACATCAAGATCGAAATAATTTTTTTTCCATAACAACTGCACAGAGCACGACACACGATTGAGCCTAAACTCGGCCCGATCCAAAAACACAAGTCGCACGAGTGAAATATCGGCGCAAAAAGGGTCAAAATTCGCACAGCGCACGGCCGACCTCAGGTAATCCTGACCAAAACCAGCTCAAGATCTGGACATGGGTCCCTCTGCTCCTGACAGCTTGCCCCAGTGGCATTGAAGGATGGGTCAAATGCAGAGGACAAATTTCCATACAGGGGCAATAAAGTGTAATTTGAAATCTGGAAATAATGATTTGTTTACTCCTCAGACTTGTCCAAATGTATTTAAAAGTGTCACTGTACAATGGAAATAACCGTCTGATAAATCTGAAATAGTGGCTGACAGCATTTAGACCAAGAATATTTATGATTAATAATAATAATCTTACAACACTGTACACCCTACTCTGTCCAAGTGCAAATGACAAGTTTCATGTTTTTCTAAGTGTTACTTGCTCTGGTACATGTGATAAATATTTAAAATAGTTTTACATCATTTAAGTACCGTGTCCGGTGCAAAACACTTTTACATTTCACAACACACATAAACAAGTTTGAAAAATGACATCTCGAAAACAAATTCCAAGTTTCATAAAACACATTTGCAAATGTGGAAACAAATTTACAAAACACCGCCAACATTTGTACAAGCGCCAAGACAAATTTACATGCGGCGAAAACACCGAAACAAAATAACAAGACGGTAAAGGAATGTCCTAAAAAGCAGAAGTGACAGGGCGCGCGGGACAAGCAGGGAGTGATGGATGGATGATGTGCATGGATCTGAAATAGAAACTGGATACGTCGTTCCTCCTCTCTCCCGGCTCGAGACCGACTGGTGGTCGCTCCAGGTACTGCAGGACCCAGAACTAACTCTCCCATAGAAGCACAATGCATTTTTTGGGATTTCAAACTGCCCGTGTTCAGCTGACGGGGCATCGAGAGCTTCCACAAAGGTTGGATTTTGTAGGGATTCTTTTTTATTTTCACAACATAAACTTTTTTAAATGTTTAATTAGTTTAGTTTAGTTTAGTCTTTATTTGAAGGGACAATGTACAGATACATTAAGTTTAAAAAAAAAACATGTTCTGCACCAGATTATAGCTGGATACCTAGTTTCCGTCTGCAGTCCCTAATTTACAGGAGTAAATAATACATAATTTAAGCTAAACAATGAGAGCAGTATTTCATCGCACCAGTCTGACACAAACACTCTCACAAACACGGCATCTCATTCATACCTTAGCATTAGATTCAAATTTTTAACACATTCGCACTCGCATGCTGTCCATTATACAACATGTCAGTCCTATTTCATTCAGCAGTAAAAGGTTAAGAATCTTACACATACTAAAGTTACAGTTTTACATCAACAATTATATATTTACAGTAATATTTACATAGAATGTAATGAAACATCTGGAGCTGCTTTGTTCAGTGTTCACATGCCTGATTGTTCCACAGCCACTTTTTCACTTCTACTGTAAATTGAATAGTTTGTCAGATTTTTTAATTCAGTTGGGAGATTATTCCACTCTTTTATTGCGTTATAAGAAAATGCTGATTGTGCAAATGAGATTTTTTGTTTTGGTATAAAACACTGGCCCCTGCTGGAGGTCCGTGTGGCTCTGGAAGTCACTGTTGATGTGAATTCCTCAAAGCGCCTAAATTTTACCTTTGTACGACTTAGCCCCGGTCTGATCCTGCACTAGCTCCGGTTTAGCAGCTCTCGCTCTGATCGGTGCAAAAGCTCCGTGCACGTTACAGGCTGTGCCACATGTGCCACTTCCACTTTTTAGGACGTTCCTTTACTGTCAAGAACTGTATTGTTAATTTGTTTCGGGAGTTTGTTTTTGTGTGTTTGCCGCATGTAAATTTGTCTTGGCGCTTGTTTTGTAAATTTGTTTCCACCTTTGCAAATGTGTTTTATGAAACCTGGAATTTGTTTTCAAGATGTAATTTTGTTTTCAAACTTATTAATGCATGTTGTGAATGTATTTAAATGACAGTTTGGGAAAAAAAGAAGGAAAGTACAAAAGTAAAAAACTGGAACTAGGGGAGAGTTTTAAAACAGAATCTCTCTGTGTACGTCATCAAGATTGAAAAGTCCATCTAAAATGCAGAGACACACATTTTCCTGACAGATTAAACCGTGATTTAACCAAAAAGGTTTGTTTGTCTGATACTATTTAATTTAGACAGGAATTAGCCATTGTTAAAGGTGCACTTGTTTGTTTCTGCTCTTCCTGCAGTGTTCCACAATGTGACATTAAGCAGCTCTACCTTATTTATTAAATTACAGGTGGTTTTATAGCTCAAAAACACCTAAAAAACAGACTGTGAGCGAAGTTGACTGTGAGTGAGATCCCCATGAAGATTGAAAGGTTTAAAATTACACTGTGAAACATGCCAGACAAAGCAGTAAAAGCATTTGACGGACTCTCCGGGGTAAAGTTACACAATGCACCTTTTGACATTACGGTTGCTGGAACTGGAATTACTTCTGTGTCCATCACATCTGCTGCCCCTGTCCAACCACGCAGTAAAATAAGATATTTCACCAGAATTACAAAACCTAGACAAAACTAGGATATTCTATTTTTAGTGAAATCTCAAAAAATGCTAATGCTTTCGCGAAAATGTCCAGTTAACCTGTCAAAATACTTAAACTGTATGTTGGGTTTCTTGGTATGAGTTTTGAGAAGGGAGACCGAGTTGATTTTGAGCATGACTTCATTACGCCTCCTCCTCTTTTTGCTCCAGGATGTTTTCGAGCGAGGGATGGAGCTGCATGCGAAAGTCACCATTTTCGGAGAGGGCTGTCACGGACACTTGGCCAAACAACTGTACCAGAAGTTTAACCTACGAGAAAAGTGTGAGCCGCAGACCTACGCCATCGGCCTGAAGGAGGTATGAATGCACGGGCCAGATAAGGTTAGAAAAGATTGCCAGTTCATAATGGAAACCCTTTGCGGATCTGCACCGGGTGGTAATTAGATTTTCTTTCTTTTCATGTAGTAAAGAAACTAATTTACTTGTGCCCAGTTCAGATATATTTCCAAAAAACAGCTCTTGGGTCAAAATCAGAGTGTGTAAGTGTGAAATGTCGGCATCTAATTATAAAGCGCTTTTATCGGAAAGTAAGGCTGTTAGTAGGGATGTAACAATAACCGAAATATGGTGGTATCGTATCGTCAAATGTCTCACAATAATATCGTGGACCATCACAATACATCGAATCACAAGTGTCTTTGCTGAAATGAAGAGTTCTGTTGCAGAAATAGTGGAAAAATAACAGAGGGAACTACATAGACCATGATCCTTTGCTCTGTTTCAGTGCAGACGACATGAAGAAATAACTGTTCTAAGCACTTTGAAATCTTCATTCTTGGTCTTGTGAAGCATTTTTAGAGGAAAACGTTGCAGATTCACAGTCAAAATATTGTAATAAATCTGGTACGGTGAGATGTTTATGGTGAAAATATCGTACAGAGAGATTTGGATTTCGTTCCATCCCTAATGACAATAAATGTTGTACCAAATGACTGGACAAAGCATTTTAGAGTCAGTCTTGTTATTACCGTATTTTAAGTGCGCCTATAAGGCACACTTAAAATCCTCTAATTTTCTCAAAAATAGACGCCCTTATGTATTAATTCTGGTTGTGTTTACTGACTTTAACTGATTTTATGTGGTACACGGAGCTCAGAAATCTGTCAGAATGTTTTAGTACGACTTTGTTAAGCTATGAAGCTGCATCACTGGATGGATTATCGGAGCGTTACAGCGACTGTAGTCAGGAACCTCGTGGAGTAACGCGTTTTGTGCTTCAACATCTTATTATGGCGAGTGTGAGGAGCCCAAAATGGCCCCTGTTCAGAGACTCTGACTCACACGCCCAAGAGAAGCGAACTAACTCGGTGCTGCCGTCATTCCGGGTGGATTAACCAAAGAACTCCAACCTCTAGATATCGGTGTCAACAGGTGGTTCAGAGTTAAACTGCAGCTGTGGGAGCGTTGGACGACAGGAGGTGAACTCACATTCACCAAGACAGAGGCAACGCCGGGCGAGTTACACCACGATCTGCCGATGGATCGTGGACGCCTGAGCTAAGGTCTCAGTCTCACTTAATGCACCTTATGTGTGAAAATGGACCCGTTCATTGATATGGAGCTTTATTATCCAAAAAATACAGTATGTAAGTATAGCTTTCCTATGATATCGCAATAAATATTGTACCGTGAAGTTCATACCGTGACTATATCGTATCGTGAGACTTGGATATCGTTACACCCCTACCTGTTCGTATTAGGTATTGTCGTCAGTCTGGGCATCTCCTTGGATCAAATTAAAGACCGTTGACGCTCCAGGGTTTTTCTGAGCACAAAGGCTGCAGCGGTGAGACCACAGCACAAGCTAAAAGTTGCGAGCTGTCAGAACTCTCCTCACTCGTTGCCTGTCTACAATAAAACAACTCACTTTGCACTTTGGATGCAAGTCAAACTGTTATTGTTTGTGAAAAGTGGCGCAGCAGTTCAGATAAATGCTTTTAATGGATAGAAGACTGGTGATAAACTACACAGGGATTGAAGTGGATAATATGGATGAGAACGCTGCAGTTTAACTTTACAACTTTCTGAGCAGTGAGTAATAAAAACATCGAATTACTTGTGCCATTTGCTGAGTTTGTATCTCCTGCCTCGGTGCGTCTGTTATTCATTCATTCAATAGAGCGGCTCAGATTCACACACACCACCGCACACAAACAGTGCAGCGGATTCAAAACCACATACGAAGATCCAACGTCTGGTCACGCCTCCCTGAAATCGGGGAGGAAGCAAATTAGTGTTTAAATTATCTTGGAGTGTGCGGGCTTTAGTGAACAGCTCGGGCTGACGCAATGAAACGCTTCCTTCCCACCCAGCTGTCGCTCTGTGCAGCTTAAACACCGACTAAAGCAGTTAAAAGATTATTAATGACAGAGAAAGAGTTTGTTTTACATCCTCACGGAGCTTCAAGAGTGAAAGCCAAACTCTGAGCAGATCTGGCAGCAGAGGGACAGGGCTGACTTGTTTATGCATATTAAATGTGAACTCTGGCACCTTTGAAGCTAAAGTCCGTTTCTAGAGGTGGTGGAATTCTGTCAGGAGCCAAAAAACGGCACAGATCAGTGTTTCCTCGGTGGAGATCTCACTGTGGCAGTGAGTCTGTCAAGACAACAAACTAGTGTAGTGATGGGGGCAAGTTCTGAACTTCCACGTAAAACACCAATTTGCTTCACACTGAAGAAGCTTAACTCCACTTTAACCCATCTGACAACAGCCACGAGTCTAACAAACAAAACGCTCTGCCTGGTTCACTCATTAGTGTCTGGAAACGTTAGAAAACAACTTTATAAGCAGCCTTACACTTCCCTCTGCTGATTTCCCACCGCACAGGCCAAAGCCCAAAAGACTCGACTCCAGAAGCAACAAGTGAAGATCGACTACTGACAGTGAAGAAGAAGAGAGACTGAAAGTTGTTGAAAGAAAATGGTTCGGGAATGTATTTTTTAGTGTTTTTCAGAAAATATAATTCACTGGTAAATAAATGGGATTAGAAACGACATCAGCGATCGAGTCTTTTGGGCTTTGGCCTGTGCAGTGGGAAATCAACAGAGGGAAGTGTAAGGCTGATTATAAAGTTGTTTTCTAACGTTTCCAGACACTAATGAGTGAACCAGGCAGAGCGTTTTGTTTGTTAGACTCGTGGCTGTTGTCAGATGGGTTAAAGTGGAGTTAAGCTTCTTCTGACAGAATTCGACCACCTCGAGCAACGGACTTTTGCTTCAGACGTGTCAGAGTTCCACTTTAAATATACATGTGGTTTGGGCTTCTCTACGGATCTCAAACACATAGTCTAAATAAAATGGGGAAAAACACACAAACAAAGGCTAAAACATCACCTAATGTCTCTGTCACAGTGAGTGTAAATCTGCCGTGACAGCAAAACTCTGATGTGATCAGATTCTCAGAAACAATTAGAAATAGTTTGTTTTAAACAGTTTGCAGTGGTTCAAAGTTATTTTTCAATTCCTTTTTTCCGTGTTTTTACAAATAAGGCAACAGCGACTTTTAATTAAACGCCTCAAAGTAATGAATCTTATCTTGCATCCAAACATTGATTTTGTTGCCTGATCTCTTTACAAAGTGAGTGTTAAACCATATAGTTCTTTTCCCTCTTTCAGCAATTAAGTCATGAATTTTGTCTTTTAAAAGTTTGTTTGCAGAGTTAGAAACATTATAGGAACAGATGTGACTGTGGCTTTTACTATACTATATGCGGTTTTCACATTTTTTGTTTTAAATCGGGTATTAAACAAAGCATAGAACAAGACCACTAAATGCAGAGACAGCTGTGCAGTGTTAATGCTGCGCTGTACAATAAGAGAGACCATCTGGAAGTCTTTCTCTTTATTGATGTGAATAAAAATCAATAATTAGTAAATTATATTAGCCAAAGAAAGGGATTAATTGCTGTGAATATGTTAATAGTGCTGATTTTGTAAGATTTCTCATTTGCAACACTGCTAAGAGTCTTTGGTTTCATTTATTCAATGTGTGTGCGCACAAAATGGGGTCTAAACGGTACGGCTGTGCCAAAAATCTAGGGCGTGTGTGTTTAATCGACAGGTCCACACACAATCATGTGGCAGTGAGTGTGAGTGGCTCTTGTTTCTGAAAAAGCCTGAGCCACAGTCCCTTTATGCTTCTGCTGTGTTCACAAGTTTGAACTCAAATCTGCACAATATGACAAAAGTCCTGTCACTCTCTCTCTCTGTGTCTGCATCTGTGTGTGCGTCTGTGTGTGTTTGTGTCTGTCTACATCTGTGTCTCCGTCTGTGTGTGTGTGTTTGTGTCTGTCTGCGTCTGTGTGTGTTTGTGTCTGTCTGCATCTGTGTCTGCGTCTGTGTGTGTGTGTTTGTGTCTGTCTGCATCTGTGTGTGTGCGTTTGTCTGTCTGCGTCTGTGTCTGCGTCTGTGTGTGTTTGTGTCTGTCTGCATCTGTGTGTGTGTGTGTTTGTGTCTGTCTGCGTCTGTGTCTGCGTCTGTGTGTGTTTGTGTCTGTCTGCATCTGTGTCTGCGTCTGTGTGTGTTTGTGTCTGTCTGCGTCTGTGTGTGTTTGTGTCTGTCTGTGTGTGCATCTGTGTGTGTGTGTTTGTGTCTGTCTGCATCTGTGTCTGTGTGTGTGTGTTTGTGTCTGTCTGCATCTGTGTCTGCGTCTGTGTCTGCGTCTGTGTGTGTGTTTGTGTCTGTCTGCGTCTGTGTCTGCGTGTGTGTGTGTGTTTGTGTCTGTCTGCATCTGTGTCTGCGTCTGTGTGTGTGTGTGCGTTTGTGTCCGTCTGCATCTGTGTGTGCGTCTGTGTGTGTTTGTGTCTGTCTACATTTGTGTCTGCGTCCGTGTCTACGTCTGTGTCTGTGTGTACATGTCTGTGTGTGCGCGTCTGTCTGCGTCCGTGTCTGTGGGTCCATCCGTGTCTGCGTTTGCATTTTCGTCTGTGTGTACATGTCCGTGTCTGCGCGTCTCTGTCTGCGTCCGTGTGTCTGCATCCATGTGTACGTCCGTGTTTGCATCCGTGTGTCTGCGTCTGTGTGTCTGCGTCTGTGTGTCTGCGTCCGTGTGTCTGCGTCCGTGTCTCCGTGTCTGCGTCTGTCTGTCTGCAGGTGCACAGAGGACTGGCCGTCTGCTCCTCGCCTTCCTCTGATCCTGCCATGGCCCTTCACCTTTTCACCTCTTTCTCTCTGGTGCTTTTTATCATTATAATCCAATTTATTGAACGTAAACAACTATTTTCTCACCGTTTATGGGTGAAACGTAAGACCTCAGAGCACATGGACATCGCATGTGTTTCTGTTGATGGAGGAAGCGCTAACGCTAACATTTCTACCTCTAACTATAACGTGTATGCCTTTATTTTTAATATTTTGTACAAACTATTTCCTACTTACTCCCAAATTATTGGTCTCTACCAACACCAAATAAAAACTGTAGCGACCCTGACACTCTGCCCTTTATGCCTGAAGTCCACATGTCTGTTTTTAAGAAGATGGAATAAGATCGAATCAAAAATCAAGATCGATCAAAAAAAACTCAAGAGAGGAGAGAAGGAACCAATCTGATGAAGGTTTTGTGGATATACATCCTTTTACTTGATATTTCCGATGAAGATCAAGTCATACTACTCACTGAATCACAACTGTCTGTGGTTTGTATTCATCATATTAATTTTTTGTTTGGGTTTGTTTTAGTCAGAGTTCCACCTACGTATCTGTCGAGAGGTGACGCTGGCCACAGTAAATAAATACGTTTTTTGTTTTAAGGTAGTTTTGAGCAACACCTGTAACTGAACAAATAAAAGAAAGATAAGTTTTAATTTCATATTGGAACATTAAAGGCAAAGCAAAATCATCTCCATGTTTAGCTTCATTGCAGGATATACTTTAATGTGTGTGTGGGTGAGAGAGATACTTTATTGATTCCGAGGAAAATTGAAGTTTGGCTGCAACAAACTTCCAGCAACATTTCCACTTCTCAGTCACTTTTGTGTCTCAGTCAAAGGTCCAGTGCAGTTTACTGGTCGATGGAGATGTGCACATTCAGCAAAAATTGCGACTGCATGCTGGGTCCAAGACAAAAATAGTGGGAAAAAAGAAAGAAATCCGCATTGCAGTTCTTGAAAGCTCCCTTTTTTTTTTTTACAATGACACCACAATGTGATGTTTTGGGCCAAGCTCTTCCTCAGACGGGTGCAGTTAACAGGAGGGCGGGTCAGGGAGGGTCAGCAGATCTGTGTCAGGGCAGTTTGAGGAGAGGAAAAGCAGGGACCAAGGAATACCAGGTGAGCACAACAGGAAAAGCCTCGCTCTTGCTCCTCTCTGGTGCGTCGACTGGTAATGAAATGGTCTTCAGCAGGTCTTCGGCACATCTGCTGCCACATACGGTGTAAAAAGCCCGTATTACTCGTCCATAGTTGCAACCTTAACTAGCACAGTCTCCATGGCAATGGGGAAAACAAACTGTTCATTTCATATGTGGTGTGAATATATTGGAAAAATGTTAAATACTGTATATTTTGATGTGCCTTTTTCAGCCTCCCACAGAGTATGAAGCTTGCAGTATCGAATTTCTTTATATTTTCTAAATGCTGTGACTTTATATACATCGGGGTCTTTAAAAAAAAGTTCCAAATTGCATCAAGAATATGGAAGATATTTCACTTTGTGATTTTTGGCATATGAAATGCACTAGGACAGAAAGTCAGACATACAGCTCTGGAAAAAATAAGAGACCACTGCAAAATTATCTGATTTTACTACTTATAGGTTTGTGTTTCAGTAAAATGAACATTTTTGATTCATTCTATAAACTACTGACAACATTTCTCCCAAATTCCAAATAAAAATACTGTCATTTAGAGCATTTATTTACAGAAAATGACAAATGGTTAAAGTAACAAAACGGATTAAATGTTTTCAGACCTCAGATCATATTCATTTTAAAACAACACAATACTAATGTTTGAACTGAGGAAGAGTTCATAAATAATAATGATGAACACAGCAGTGGTTTTTCTCCTTTTCCTCCTTAAATCAGGTTTGGTTCAGGTGATCTCCTCAGTGCCTCATGAAGCAGAATGAGGTGTGTTTGTGTTGAATTCAACAGACGCTGGAATAAAACACCCGTCACACATGTAGAGACGCTGAGTTCAGAACAAAAGAATGCAGTGGTCTCTTATTTTTTTTCCAGAGCTGTATATTTAATTAACACTACCTGCAGAATTCATGTGTCCGACTCTGTTTAAATGTGATTTTATGCCGTCCCTCTGCGCAGGTGTGGACGATCGAGGAGAAGAAGTGGCGCCCGGGCCGAGTGGAGCATTCAGTGGGATGGCCCCTGAACAGAAACACGTACGGGGGCTCCTTCCTCTACCACCTCAACGAAGGAGAGCCGCTGGTGGCCCTGGGCTTCGTGGTGAGTGAGGGAGGGAATACACTAGGGTTGGGCAGTATCCAAATTTTGTACCGTTAAACGTTCACAGCATTTTACTGGGGTATACGGTATTATCATGACTAAGAATTATTTTGTAGCTGCACCTAAACCATTCTGAAACCGAGTTGCAGCTTTATATTTGAAGATGAGGCACAAGTTCTGATCAAACCAAACTTCACCGGCGCGAATCTCCCTCCATTTAATGATCTGGGACACGCCGAGACGAGAAAAGCGCAGAAGAGGCAGATTCAGAATAAAAAGTAAAAGGCGACAGTCCACGGCGTGTGATATTTCCCACTGCAGCATGTTGTATCTGACAGACCCTCAGAGAAGTTACCGTCTCCTCGGTGAAAGTCTGACTTTGCCCTCGAGCGGGAACTTTCTCCTCTTCAGCCTCGTCCCCTCTCGACTCTCGGCTTCAATAAAACGTCTCCATCACAAACTTTTCGGCTCATCGTCGCACACGAAGCGTCAGTCAGGTTTTTTCCTCTTCCTCACTGCGTGTGGATGGAAATCTCCGAGCATAACGACGTTTCAAGAGGAGAGAGAGCGGAGGGGAGGAAGTTTGCGCTGTGTCCCTGTGTCTGAAGTGACTGTGGTGGGATCTCTGGCCTGACGAAGGGTCGTAGCTCCTCAACATTTGCGTCTCTCCCCTGAAGCCAAAATGCTCCTAATATTATATTAGGTCCTTATGCGCTGCAGATTTTTTAAAAAGATGATAATGAAACTGATACCGTTGCTATTTTTTGATACCTCGGTACACTGTATTACTGTATTACCGTCCAACCCTAGAGTACAGTAATGGAGATGGAGATATTGGCAAAAACCAGAAAACCTGACGAAAGAAGATGCCTGGTGTTTGGTTTAAAAACTTAAGCTCTTTGGCAACTTCAGCCCATAAGAAGATGGCGCTGCACAAATGCAGTGAGACTGGACTGTGGATGTTTAAAGTGCCTGTGACAGCTTGAACTACAAATTTTACTCAAACGTAATTAAGTTCGTTATAGTTAAGATTTGACTAAAATTTTACTAAAATTGTAAAAATTGCCCAGTATGGTCTTTTTCTTTAGGTTTCAAATTGTATTTCCTGGGCCAAAACTAACATAACAACTACAGAGATTATAGTTTGACAAATAAAAATATAAGAAAACACCATTATTGTGTTTAAATAATCGTAAGTATTTAAAAAAATGTGTTTCTTGCATGTAAATTGCGCATAACTTTTGGGCAGAGTTCTCCCTAGTGTAATGTCAACAATATGTTTTAGAACGCTGTAATTTTCAACATATTTTTCAACTTTTCTTCACAAACTGCTCCTTGATTAGTGTAAAACTATAATTTATATTGACAACAGGTATAATCCTGCCAAAATTAGACTTTCAAGCCTGTCATATGTGATGACAGGCTTGGATTTTTAAAGTGCATATGTCATATGCACTTTAAAAATCATTGATATAATTTGGGGGAAATTAGAGATGGATCATTATGGGCTTTTTCATGGACAGTGTTTTATTTTGACCGACATGTGGGGCCAATTTGGATTAATTATCTCGTTTAAAACTTACGACCAACTCATCCAGAATCATGTTTTATACAAACTGGATAAAAGGTTTGTGTAGCTTGTTTTGGGCAGTACTCTCTTTGCACTTAAGAGCGCACATAACACTTAATGCATGTTCTTTTGGCATCTTAAAACTGCAAATATCTGCCCAATATACCTGATATATGCTGTAGGTCTATCTCCAATGATCAAATTCAGCCCTATATATCTGCAAAATTTATAAGCCGCAGAAAAAAACACTGGTTAGAGCATGTTCTCACATGACATCGCCAGAGGAGAGGGTCGAAATAATTCACAGCACCGCAGGCAGTCCTCCACTGTTATTTTATGTCTGCAGGGAAAGTTTAAATTAAAGGTGAGACGAAGTAAGACCAGGCTGAATGGACATGCTGCATAAACTGGATGTAGTTATAGTTATTTTACCGAGGTAAAACTATTTTCCGTTCTGTAATGAGGCACAGGATTGTCCCATGATCCACTGATGACTGAAGTGTTTCACATAAGTTTAATCAATTAAAAGTTGAGCTGCATCTTGGTGACGTCAATTTGAGTGCTGTATATTAGATTCAAGGGTTGGAAACTTTACCAATAATTCTTGCTTCTACATGCAAGAGGACCTGGCTGCAGAACTCCAGCGTCAGACCGACCTCCAGCGTGAGGCCGATTGTGGCCGGAAGTGCACATACTAAACTCCAAAATAAAAGTTTAAATTTTGGAATAGGAAATACTTTGAGCATTTATATTTAATTAATTAACTTTGTAACGTGAAAGATAGTAGTTTCTAAAACATATAACACTTGATGTTATCAATGCTTTATTTGTGGCATTTACCATGATTGTTACACCAGCAACATATTTGTCCTATGGGGTAAACTTCTGCAAGAACACAGACTGAACACCCAGTGAACACCACAAGTTATTTTCACTATAGTTATAGACCAGTGGTTCTTAACGTGGGTTCGATGGAACCCCAGGGGTTCGGTGAGTCAGTCTCAGGGGTTCAGGGGTCAGACTCACATCCAACTCATATGATTCGTGATGACACATTTGGCCGTTATCGGCTGCAGGAAATTTTGTGCGTGCGATAGTCTGTGACTGTGGTGATGGTGTCGTGTCATTTCTTTCTTAATATTTTCCCTTCATACGAACTATGTCGAGCAAAAAATCAAAGTGGTCAGACGAATATGTGCAATATGGATTCACATGTGTGCACCAATAAAATATATATACCTGTGTTTCAATTTGAAAAAAACATTTTATTTTTCCAATTAAGAAGGATTCGGTGAATGCGCAGATGAAACTAGTGGGGTTCAGTACCTCCAAAAAGGTTAAGAACCACTGTTGTAGAAATTCAGTACGTAGTGTTTGTGGGTTTGAATTCATTTAAAGCCACGAGGTAGTCGAGTAATCCAGTAGTAAATATAACCACGGGTTGTTATCCCTATGTTTACGCGTTAGAGTGAACACAGAGCTTGATCAAGGTAGATTTCAAATACATGCAGCAAAAAAGTACTACTTGCGGGAGAATGGGTCAGTTCACCTGGAAGCTGTCCGTCCGTCCATCCATCGTCTTCCTCTTTATCCGGCTGTGTCGTGGGGGCAGCTGTTCACCGCCCAGTCCTCTGCACCTGACCCCCCATGACCCCCCCTCAACCCCTCTGTGAGTGCTGAGCCCACAGGAGGGAGGGTAGTTTGGACATGCCTGCTTTAGATTTTCTCAAAAGAAAGAAAGTGGACATAGTGAAGTTTCAGGAAAGTCATTTGAGACCAAATGACGTTGTTCAAATGCAGAATCGAGTGTACAAGCCAGATGCACGGTCAGCAGGTGGTGCACGTACAAAAGGGTCATGAAGGTAATGAGACGGAATTTGAACGTCTCAACTGAGAAAACTGGTTCAGATGATGCAGGTAGAAGAGCGTACTGTCTATTCAGGGTAAAAAGATGCATTTGTGAGTTTGCAAGGAGGCTGCTTCCACTGTCAGATTACCAACTCTACATGAGGTGTGATATGAACGCCCAGGTGAACAGGGAACTGGACAAATCAACTTCAGTATTCACATGCCCTCAAAAGGCTGCGTCTAATGCACTTAATATTTTTGACAGACCTGAACGTAAAGGATTTATGGAGAATACATAACCCCTCGGCAAAGGATTTTACCTTCTATTCAGCTTGGTACAAAACATTTTTCCCGTATTGAGAAAGGGTTTACTCGTCTCCTCCTCTCAACTAGTACAGTGGAGATTTTACTAAAATACACATCAGACCATAACCCAATAATATTGATTGATTGATTAGTTTTATTCAGACACACAAAAAATAAATAAATAAAACATTATCACAGTCACATACTCAGGATTTCTTCATTGTGACTGAAAGGCATTGGCTGAAGCTAAGATTATTTATGCCTGCCTTATTCCATATAAAGATCCATTTAAAAGAGAAAACATAACAATTTCAAATAATTTTGCAATGCAGAAGAAATATCATTATTTTTATATTCTTTCTTGCGGTTACCTCTAGGTTTATATTTATACATATAATGATTACTAGTAGTCCTATTATGATCATAGGCGTTATTTCTAATCCTCAACATATCATTTTTATTATTACTATGTTATTTTTCTTATTACATGAAGAATTTATCCACAACGATCAAGGGAAGAAAGACGAAAACTTAAAGAAGAACGACGATTAGATACCAACATCACAAAATTGATTTTTAATTTTAATTGTAGAATCAGTCTGAGTGAACAAGTCATTTTTGTTTTCTTCTGGACCATAACGTTAGTGTTGCTCAGTCGTTTCACTGATGCTCATTGTCGTTTCCTTTAAGTTTTCGTCTTTCTTCCCTTGATCGTTGTGGATAAATTCTTCATAGACAGAATCTGTTCTTTGTCGTCTTGTTCGATGAAGATTTGGTGTTGGGGCAGATTTATGAAGCTGCTCAAAAATATTGAGCACTTTTCCACAGGGATTTTGCTGTAGAAAAGCATCGACCGGAAGTTGCATGACTCAACATCGCATCTCAGCATTGACTCATTAGACATTGTTCACAGATATCTCCGGTCTCTGAGGTACTTCCTCACAAACTGTGTCACTATACGCTGATGACGCATTGATTTATCTGTCCGACGTCCAACAATCTCTTCCCATTGTTTTAGATAAGTTTAATATTTGTGTTTCTTTCAGGATACAAGGGGAATTATTCTAAATCAGCCCTAATGTTGGTAAATATTAACAAACTAAATAATTCCCTTCCTTCTGAATGGCTACAGAAACTTCTTACTTGGGCATTCAGATCAGGCCTAATGTAGCGCTGAAAACAAAAAACCGCTACCTTTCTGTCCTAAAGAAAATTTAAGATGACATCAGTAGGTGGATGTAGCTGCCATATTCAGTTCTGGCCCGAATAGCAACCATCAAAATGAATATATTACCTAGAATAAATTTAGTTCCACGATCCCTCTTCCTCCTCTCACAGGTTATTGGCAAAAACTTGATTCTTTGCTTGGAAATTCATTTGGAGCAAGCGCGCTGCGAGTAAAAGGAGTAATGGTGGATGTTCGTGCTCCAATTTTAGACTTTATCACTGGGCTTTCACGCTGAGGGGTCTTATTGGATGAGAGATAACCGTACATCAGCCTGGACGTCCGATGAAAGTAATCTTACTGAGCCGCTGCAGCTGAGGGACTTCCTTTCCCCGGGACTCCCGACTAAAAAACGTAAGATACAGTATGGCCCAGTTCTGTCATATGTGCTGCGAGTATTTAGCGCAGTAGAAAAGGACCTAAAGTGCCGCATAAATCATCACCATTGTGGCACAACAGTGATTTTCTCTCAAGCGTAAAACCGTTTATAAACAAAGAGTGGGATTTTAACGGTAGTTGCAAGACGTTAATGGGGAAGAATCCATCCTCAGCTTTCAGGAGTTGGTGTCAAGATAGAATGTGAATAAACACTTATTTTTCTATTTTGTAGTAAGGTCAGCGTGTAAAACCTACAAAGTCGCCTAGGGAGTGGAACTGGAAGAACACCTCCTCTCAAAATGATTACGTGAAGCCCCTAAAAGAATAGTGTTATATACTGAACAAAAATATAAACGCAACACTTGTTTTCGCTCCCATTTATCGTGAGCTGGACTCAAAGACCTAAAACTTTTTCTACGTACACAAAAGGCCATTTCCATCCAAATTTCTCTAAATCGGTGTCAGTGCATTTCTCCTTTGTCCAGATAATCCATCCCTCGTCCTCACAGGGTTGGCATATCAAGATACTGATCAGACAGCGGGATTATTGCACAGATGTGCCTTAGACTGGCCCCAAGAAAAGGACACTATGATCATTCATTGGATCATTGTACAGCGTCCTCAGTGGGAGTGAAAGTGGGAAGGAGAGATATAAAGTGACACGTGCAAACCTGACTGGGAATTAATTTGGTGTAATATTGAGGGAGCGTCAAAAAATGCAAACCACCGTTACATACAAGGTTCTTACAGGGTCTTAAAACGTCTTAAAAGCATTGAATTTATGAATTTGGAAATAATAGCTTAAAAAGACTGGAAAATGTCTTGAATTTTTATATCTGGGACTTGTATTTGTACAGTACGAAACTTTTCTCTTAACATTTCTCCTCAAAAGTTTAATTTGTCAACCACAATTATTTAGTTAAATAACGTAGCCTAAATAAAGAGCGGCAGAAACAATAATTGAGAACAGAACTGGGTTAAAATCCTCCGAATGCGTCGCTGAAGATCTCGCGCTACAGAACCACAAGAAACAAGCTCAGCAGAAGCGTAAAATCAAAGACAATCGCATTGCAGCAGAACACAAAGTTCGACTAAAGCTGTTAATGTTGTTTTTTAACGTTGGTTTTACATTATCGAGCGACACATTTCATGCTGGGGTTTCATGCTGGGAAGTCTCTCTATTCTCCATATTCCTTTGTTTGAGAAATAAATGGGGGCAAGGCAAGGCAAGTTTATTTGTACAGCACAATTCGTACACAAAGTAATTCAGAGTGCTTTACAGAATAAGAAATACATTAAAATCAGAATACAAACAAATTAAAACATCATAAAATTTTAAAATAGAGATGCGACATTAAATTAGAAAGAATTAGAGAGAAGAGAAGAGTGCAGAATGGAAAATGAAAACCTTTCAGTCAGATGCAGCTAAACAGAACCGTTTTTAGCCTGGATTTAAACAGAGTCAGAGTCTGTCTCACATGTTCAGACTGTTCCAGGTTTTAGCTGCATGAGTCTGAAACTCTGACTCCCCGAGTTTAGTCCTGACTCTGGGACCAGCAGGAGTTCGGTCCCTGAGCTCCTCAGTGCAGATGGTTCATGTGGCACTAACATGTCACAGTTGTACTTTGGTGCTCGGCCCTGGAGAGACTTGTGCACGAGCAGAGCTGCTTTAAAGTCTCTGAGCCACAGGGGGCAGTGCAGAGACCTGAGACCAGGACTTATAATAATAATAATAATGCATCAGTTTTATACAGCGCTTTTCTGGACACTCAAAGACGCTTTACAGAGCATTATTCATTCACTCCATACCTGGTGGTGGTGCTACTATTGTAGCCACAGCTGCCCTGGGGCAGACTGACAGAAGCGAGGCTCCAATCTGCGCCGTCGGCCCCTCCGACCACCACCAACACTCACACACACACCACTTTCATACTAGGCAATATGGGTGCTGTGCCTTGCTTAAGGACACAATGACAGTTTTTGCAACTGGCGCCCCCCTGTGGCACCTGGAATTCCCAGTGGTCTCCCATCCAAGTACATTTATGTACAGTACAGTTATGTGCTCGTACTTCCTGGTTCGAGTCAGGACTCGAGCTGCAGCGTTCTGGATGTTCTGTAGCTGTTTTACAGCTCGTTTGGAGAGGCCAGTGAGAGGCCGTTACAGGATCTAACCTACTGGAGACAAACGCATGGATAAGTCTCTCCAGGTGCTTTAGACAGTCGACCTTTGATTTTTGCTATGTTTTAGATGGTAAAAGGCTGCAGATGTTATTGTTTTGATGTGGCTGTTAAAGTTCAAGTCTGAGTCCATTATTAACCCGAGATTTCCCGCCTGATTTGCAGGTTTTAGAGAGAGAGACTGGAGGTAACTGCTGACACTGTCTCTTTGTTTCTGTGGGCCAAAGACTATAACTTGTGTCTTGTCTGAGTTTAGCTGGAGAAAGTTGTTTTCCTCCACACACTGATCTGTTGGAGGCAGTGGTCCACAGTCTCCTGCTGCCAGTGAGAACACAAATTCAAGAATTTGTTTGTCCTTTGCTGGTACGTCTATGAAATAGGCCGTAAATAGGTATTAAGTTTTTATATAAATGGTTTTAAAAATTGTATTTAACTTGACAAAACCTGTAGGAACCCTGTATATGCATTTAAAGTACTGCCATAGAGCACACCTAACCCCGGTTGTGAGGCATAGGATGGGGGTAGCACCAGCATTTCAGGAACATTGTCAATCTACCAATGTTCCCCGCAGTGCACATTTTGGACAATGACTCACAAATGTCTCTTCAGAACAGGACACGTAAAATCTGTCTGGCAGCAAAGAAGATTATAGCTCAAAGACGGAAGAGTAACGATGTGTCACTTACTCGTTGGCTTCATTGTTTTATGGATAATGCTTACATGGAACTTCAGCACGGATTAATGATGCAGCACCTAATAAAACTGAACTATGGACTCGACTAATAAAAGATCTGTAAAAGGTCATGTCAAAATGATACTTTATTCAGCCTGTTAGTGTAGTATATAGTCGTCACATCGATATATAGCTGGTTTGGGAGCAAGAGGGTGGGAAGTCGGGTTAACCATTTCTAACGAAAAATAAGAAGAACCAACAGTTGTCTAATGGAATGTATACTGGGGGTTCTTAATTTAAAAAATTAATGATAAAAAAGAAAAACTGTTGACTGTAACAGCACAAAAGTTCCAACTAAAGGCCGCTACACACTACAGGATTTTTCGGTCTTAAACGATTTTTAAACATGCGACAAAAAGCGCAAACACCACAGACACGAGGAGAAACTTATGAGACTAAAAATCTCTGATCTCCCAGACTGCAGCAGGATCTGTCTGTGGACCACAGGATCTAAAGCTGTGAGCGCGATGGCGTCAGCTGTTTCCACTCGCTCTGAGACTCTGAAGTGTTCAAAGATCAGACTCTGCACTTCCAGTTTAGACACAAGTCAAAACTGTGTGATTATTATTGGTGAAATGTGGAGCAATACTTCAGATACAGGATTTTTAAAGCAGAAAAGAGGAGATAAAGTCCACAGGAAATAGTCAGTGTCGCTGATCTGCAGCTTCCACTCGATCTGTGCGCTGTGTCAAGTCAAGTCAAGTTTATTTCTATAGCACATTTAAAACAACTTCAGTTGACCAAAGTGCTTCACATAAAGGATAACAAACATATGCATATACAACACCATATGAGGACAAAAGAGAAAAAAAAAAAGAATAAACTAATAAAACAAGATAAACTGACTAACTAGTATTAAATGCCAGGGAAAAGAAATGAGTTTTCAATCTAGTCTTGAACTGCGTTACGGACTGAGAGGATCTGACAGGAAGAGGAAGGTTATTCCACAGTCTGGGCGCTGCCACAGAAAAGCCTCTGTCTCCCCTCGTCTTGAGCCGAGTTTTGGGCACAACCAACAGGAGCTGGTCGGCTGACCTCAGGCCTCTGGGTGGAGTGTAGGGCTCCAGTAATTCTCTCAAATAGACTGGACCCAAAGAGTGTAGACATTTAAACACAATTAACAACATTTTAAATTGCACCCGATAGAAGACAAGGAGCCAGTGCAGGTCACACAGCACAGGTGTGATGTGCTCACGTCTCTTAGTGTTAGTGAGCAGACGAGCTGCAGAGTTCTGGACGTGTTGTAGGCGCTGCAGGAGCTCTGGTCTAGCCCCATATACAGAGAATTGCAATAGTCCAGACGCGAAGTTATAAAAGCATGAACAGCTTTTTCAAAATCTGCCCGAGAGAGGTAGGGCTTTATTTTAGCAAATAGCCTCAAATGAAAGAAGCTGGACTTTATCACAGAGCCTATGTGATTGTCCAGTTTAAACCTGGAGTCCATAATCACCCCAAGATTCCTCACTGCAGGGAGTCAGTAGGAGGACAGGGGGCCAATCACACTGTCCTGTCCAATCAGTGAGTTAGTTTGTGTGGATGTAAACAGACACATGTGAGGAAACACTGTCTTTTTACCCTTAAAGAACACCACAAACTGGATTAATAGCACGGTTTTGTGGACTGGAGTCATTATTATTTGAGGACAATTTCTCTGGATAATGTAGATCAGGCGCTGCACTTTAAATGTTCCACTTTACATTAGGTGAGTCATAATAAAGTCTTTATTTTCGCTCTATCCTGAGTTTGTTTGTTGCGTCTCTGTGTCCGTCGCTCCTCTGCCCCTGACGCTCTGTTTTGCCGTTGTTTTATTATCGTTGTTGATGTTCGGTGGTTCTGATCTGACACTGACTCCACACATGAGGAGCAGCAGCTTCAAAATCGCACACGGAGACGAAAAGTCGGGTCACGCCTCCTGAACTCGGGGAGAAGAAATCACAGCCAAAATCGGGCAAATTCTCCTGTAGTGTGTGGCGGCCTTTAGTCAGTTCTTTATGGTCAGACAGTGGTAAACCAAAGATCAGATTAATAATAAGTCTAATAAAGCCTCAAAACGGAGCAGAACCTACAGTTGGCATCATATCTCATCAGCTGCAAAGTGTCAACAAAAACACTAAAGAACTACAAACTTTGTGATCTCAAATTGTAATTTTGATTTTATTGTGATGTGTTTTGGTTCCATTGTGGGTTTTAGGGTCACACTTCAGGCTCATTGTGTCTCCATTTGCCTCTTAGGTCGGTCTGGACTATTCCAACCCGTACCTGAGCCCCTTCAGAGAGTTCCAGCGCTGGAAGCACCATCCCTTTGTGGCGCCCACACTGGAGGGAGGCCAACGCATCGCCTACGGAGCCCGTGCCCTCAATGAAGGAGGCTTCCAGGTACGGACTGTAAACACTTTAAAATCAGAATGTTCAATGTTCAGACTTCTGCAAGAGAGGTGACTGGAGGCAGAATGAAGTTGGCCATAATACTTTTTCAACGATTAACTGACATTTATCTAAATGCTAATTGAGTCTTTTAAAGGTCTCTGAGCTTGTAGCCATGTTAGAATATTGATACCTCATCACAAACATGCCTAGAGTTTGGTTTTATTTCATTTACAAGTTTGAAGTAACACATTTATTATCAGTCTGTCTGCTAGGCCTGGGCAAAAAATCGATTTGATCAAAAAATCGAGTTGGCAAGTCAAATCAGTTGTTTTTTTTCATAAAATCGATATTTAAGATATCTTTTTATGCCCTATCCCATACAGTGTATATGTAATCGCTCCATGACTTTCCTGGTCCAGTCCTGGAAACAGCTCCTGTCAGGTCCAGGGCCAGAGCCACAGCACTTCTGCATTTTCATTACATTTGCATTTGTTCATTTTGAGTGAAATAAACCTTTAAATAAAAATAGAAAGGGATGCACAATTACACACACCAAGATGTGTCATTTTTCATGTGTGTGAGAATTAACTCCACTTAGAGCGACTTTTTCCCTCGTTATAAACACACACAGTCAGAGGAGTCGACCATCTTGACTCACTTCACTCTTTGGCAAAGTTTGGCTCGATCAAAATGGACGGAGCGCATGAGTTTGGGGAAAACAAAGTTCCTATTGGACACTCGTTTTGCTCACGTCATCACACAGCGTGAGTGTGACGTAGGATAAAGCCGCAGAAATGTACGGAAACCTCTATGTCTGCACTTTCAGAGGGGAAAAGGAAGTTTCTGTCTTTTACGGTTAGAAAGTTCTGTGCAGTTACAGAAAACATATTCCTCTGTATCGTATACGATGTCGTAGGTCTTCGAGGGTTTAAACATGCAGGGTTTGTGTGTTAAACATGTGAATGAAAAAAAGAAAACACAACTCCAGGTCTGTTTTTAATGAGGAAACGACATAGACCAATGATAGATGGACACTTTATTCATAATATCATTTAGTTCCTGGTTCCACTGCAAAAAGAATAATTAGTTTGTAAGTACTTTAAGTATCTGCAAAAAACTAAACTTTTATGGGGTCAGCATTTCTTGAAGTATATGACCAGAAAAACTGAACAAATGTCTTTTTTAACTCGACTCTGATGTCACCATCTGGCTAATCCCGATTCATTATCCCCCTCATTAAAAGTGCGCATCACACCATTTCCCTTTTGCTGCCAGTTGCCTGCATCCTGGAAATGTGTTTGTTTAGAGACGTTAATGTTGAACTGAACTTTTCTTGACCCTTTCAGAGTAAAATCTTAGAAATAATTTGAGGTGACTCACAGTTTGGGACATTAAAAGTTCCAGATATGCACCTCTTTTCCAAGAAACTTTTAAACATGCCACATATTCCCATACTGTCTGCGCCCACATGCATTATTAATGAACGTTAGCACTGGTCTAAGTATAGAATTAATTTAATCTATAATCAAAACAGTGGTTATAATAATAATTACAGCGGCTGAACTTAATTAAAATGTGTTTATGTTCTTCCACTTTCACGGGCCAGTGGGTCAGGTTTATCTGAGGGAAGACAGATAAAGTGGACTTATTTCCATAACCGGATAACGAGAAGAAGAATAAAATAATACAATAATCAGATTTTTGTTCTGTATTTACATGCACGCCTGTGATATTAGGGAGGGCATATCAGTTATCGACGATATCAGTGGAGTTCCCCAGATATCGGTCAGTATCGGCCCGAGTAAATTAGTGAAAATCTGAATTTATATCCATTTTGTTGTTATTTTTACGAAGACGCTGGTTAATTTCACTTGGCGGAATAACCATAGACTTTAAAAGCTTAATGTTGTATTGGCAAATATCAGTTATGAGCCGCAACAGCAAGATAAATATCAGATATCAGTATCGGCTCAAAAAATAAAAAAAATTAAAATATTGGACCCTCCCTGTGTGATACGTGTAATTTTTAGATTAACAGTTGTAGAGATGGAACGATAGAGTTTTCACATGATTCAATACATGGGTCATGATATCGATTCGATTTCGATATGTTTTAAGACATGAAAAAAGATGTAGTTCATATGTGAAGTGTTTTACTTCATTTGGTTCAATGATTCACAGCTCAGCATTTTTCTTCAGTGAAAATAAGAACAGCGTTTCCTCAGGCTATTTTAGATTTTATAATGTAGTCAGTCTAGTCTTAATATGGACTACTAGGGGAGTTACCATCAGACTTTATCTTTTATGATGATGATTTGATGATTTCCTTTCTTTTCCTCCTCTCGCTGCATTCACACAGACTCCTCCCACACTGTCCTGCTCTTTTTACTCACACTGCACTTCCCCATCCTCTTTCCAAACACTCAAAATATGTCACATTACAGAGAAATGTCTCAACGGAGCGTTTTCTGCTAAAACTTATGAGACAGGGTGTCAGAAACAGATATATCGTGAGTCTCGAGTGTGCGTGTACGAGCGCATTTGATTAAAGCCGATGTGAAGCCAAAAATGATTCTAAACTATTTAAAAGTTCATATCTTTGTCATTCTTGGGTCTATCACCGTAAAATAAACGGTAACTAAAAGACAGAACCCTCCTCTGTTAGAATATTTCAGCTGTAAATCCCCGTGGAGCTGTTTTTTACTGCATCTGAGGAGGACGCTCCGATAACCGTTTCCCTTTAGGACCAAAATGAATGACAGCAAAGCGACACGCGTATCGATCAAACACGTATATCGAATCGTGACACCAGTATCGAACTGTTTGATATTATATAGAATATCGTTGAGCCCTGAACAATTTTATTTGGAAGTCCAGTCGAGTTTAAAGCATTTTTATCACATCACTTTATGTTTCTGCAGTTTTCTTTGCCATAACCTGCACAGTGAAAAGCCGGAAAGAAAACGAATTACGTACATCTAAGGGTTTGCGTCACATTTCAATAATATAAAGAAAACGGATAATTCTCGTATATGCAAAGGCCGTGTAGACTCTGCAGTGAGCACATTGTCACATTGTGTATGACTTGGGATCCGGTTTTCTTTTTTTTAAGTGGACGCTACGTGAACACGGCATTTCCGAAATTGGCGAGCAGACGTTTATAGCCGTGAAGTGTCTTTTTTAGGAATAATAACTATGGCAGCCTTATTAGTAGTAAAATTAGCCTTTTGTATTGGTGAAAAATTACACATATTAACCAAAATGGGAAAAGTATCCAAATTATTCTCCATTTTGAAACCTTGGATCCAGAATCCAAGATACTGAAGGTCTGTCTACACTTTGGTCTTTGTCAGTGCACAGAGTTAATTATAAGTCTTTAATTTCTCAACATTTTATCTTGTCCGGACGTAACGTAGTTTAATGAGACTCATTAAAAAGATAAATTGGGGAAAAAAGACTGAATCTAATCAGAGTTTAACAATGTATGCAGAGCTAACTAACTTCTAAAAACAAGATTATTTTTGCCAACTTGAGTTATAAGTAAAAGTCTCAAATAGTAGAAACAGGGCTCCAGTTTTGAGTGTTTTTGTTGCTGTGAAATGCACAGACATGTTGAGTCATTCAAGTAAGATTCAATAGTGCGTTTGTGCAATCTCGGGGAGCGTTCAGCTGCTGTGGAAACTAGATTTGTCATCCCCTGCAAATGTGGAATAAAGGAGGGTTTGAGTTCATAATAAAAAACTGCTTCATTGGCTTCCCAAAAGGCCAGAACTAATCATCCAGATTTTTCAAAGAACCAGTTCAAAAGTACAGATCTGTGGGCGCGGATGTGTAATTACTGTACTGAAGCTTCAAATGAGACACTACAGGATTATCCAAACATGCATTAATCAGTCTAAAATGAAGCATAATGGCCGGAATGATACAAATAAAAGCAACAGGGTCATTATGCTAATATAAGGATGCAGTTATAATGGACAGCAGAGACGCTCAGATGAGTCTGGCAGTGATTCAAGGACTCAACACTGGATTGTGTGATGTAAAAGTCTGGGAAAAGTTGATTTCTGAGGTTTGGAGCAAGATAAACTCATAAGTATAATTAATGAAACAAGTGTGAATGAAGCTGATGGGTCTCCACGCACTAGCTGGAATTACACCAGCTGAAACTACGAAAAATACAATGAAATGCCACATGATGTTAAGAGAAAGAAGAGGAAACATTTTCTAGCTTTGAATCGCTTTCGTTTCGTCTCGCTGGTGCTGGTGGTTAGTTAACGGGTCGACCCAACCGCGGGTTCGTGCGGGTCAGGGAACTCGATGAGAAGAGGTTAAGCGGGTTCGGGTGAGTCGGGTCCCACCTTAGCCTCGCCTAAACCATGTGGACCAAATGAAAACGGCGAGAGACGAGAAAAAGGTTCCTGGTGTCCTGTGTGCACGGAGCAGACACATGTACAATGTAGTTTCATAGTTATGCATCGAAACCATGCAAACGATGCTCCAGGGTGAACGAGACAGGCCACGAATCACACACGCAAAGACAAAGCCCCTCACCTGAACGGAGACACATCCAGAGCACATACACCCTACGCTCCTCGATCCAGGAGCTTTAGTTCCAAACTCCACTGAAAGCTTCTGTGTGCGGTAAATCCTGTGAGTGTGTGGGTCATTTCAGACAGACCGTAAACAGTGCACTTTAGTGTAAATAGCAAAACGAAGGGTGATTCGTTACTCAAACAGAACCACGTGTTCACAAGGCGCCTCCACAGATACTACGGCCGCTGCAGTGGAGCTTTAATGAGCGCGGATCATGGACTGTATATATTCTTTATACTGTCAGTGGTCCCAGGGTTTGAACCCATTTGCTCAGAGCCACATAAACATGAATTAGTTCACTGTAGAATTCAAAAAATTCAGAAATCTAAATTCTGCGAGGCGTGTGCACGGAGCCTCATTAAAATGTAAAATGCAGTTACTGCGGTCACCTCAACCCTCATGCGGGATTGCAATATTGTGATTACCACACAATATTGCTATTACTATTCGTTACATGGGTTTGCTGTAAGTTCTGGGACCAGATCGCCAGACAGAAAGTTTAATAACCCCTGTCCTAGTAGACTGAAGGAAGGTTTAAATGCAGAGGACGAATTTCTCTTCATGGATCATGATGTGTACCTTACTTTTTCTTGACAGCTTGTCCAATTAATATATAAAAGAACTCTATTCTAATATAATTCTTAGAAAAGGATGGGTTAGTAGTGTGATCCCCCTCACTTCATTACTGGAGGTTAGACTCTCCCCTGTGGAGGTGTTGCTGCACATGAAGCTGTGAGCCTGGAGACCTGCTGTAGGGCCCCGCTGTAGGGCCCCGCTGTAGGGAGCAGTGGCCCCTCCTCGTCTGCAGAAGGGCCGTCCTCTGGAGAGCCATATGTCACTTCAGTGTGCAGAGGGGAGGAGGACTTAAAATAAACTATGGCGCACACTGACTGACAAAACTCCCCCAAATCACCTCATTTGTTGATGTTATTTGAGGTGACAGAAGAGCAGTAAACTTTGTGCTGGTTTTGGGTTCATGTGAGACAGTAATGTTCCTCGTGTTCTAATGTTGATGATTTGTTGAACTGACTTTGAGTGTTTTAAACGTTCTGGATGCCATTGCCCCGAGGAAGGTCAAAGTGGTTAAAAATAGGCAAAAAGCTCCATGGAGGAACGATGACTCTGTCAGGGCACAGAAAGGAGAGAGCTCAGAGGAAAAGGCACAAGTCAAACCGTTCATTACCAGATTTCCAGAGGAACGATGCACATGTACGACCACAGTTTAGCTCGAACAACAGAGACGTGCTTTTAGGACATTATTGGAAATTGCGGTAACAGCTCTCGAATCCTGTTAGCAGTGAACAGATTAACAAACCCTCCAGCCCCACTGCCGTTAGAACTGATTTCCACATCGACGTGCAATGAGTTTGCAGTGTTCTTTAATGACAAGGTTCAGGGCATCAAATATGCATCAATTCCACAACACAAATAACAATCACACAGCCACAGAGACACTTAGAGCTTAGTCACTTTGCTCCTGTAACTGATAAAAGTGTCTTAAAGATCATCTCCAGTCTGAGTTCATCCACATGTGTTTATCCACTAGATTTCTAATTGTGCCATACGTATAAACTTGTCTTGCCTAATTCCTGGAATGTTAATCTCTCCCTTGCCCAGACGTGCATCTTCAAGAGGCAGCAAATTTCATCACAAAATGTTCAACGTCTAGAATGTGATTTTACATGAAAGTGACATTAGTTTTCATGGTCAAAAGACATTTTCCAATATGTGGTACAGTGGCAAGATGGATGACACTTGTCTACAGTATGTGGAGGATTTTCAGTGGTTTAATAAAGTTTAAATAAATAAAAAAAAATACCGTCCAGCATCTTGTATATAAAATTTTATATTAAATTTTTCACACTGACAGTCCATAAACCAAATATATGAATTGTATATATGAATCAAAAATGAAAAAACAAATAGTTTTTTCATTTTGGTTTTAGAGACAAATAATAAAGAAAAGAGTTTTTTTTTTTTTTTTTGGTTCTATATTTAAAAATGAACGAATGATACACAGATTCTTCTCTTTTGGGTTGTTTTTATGACTATTTCTATAACTCGCCTTTCAAGATGAAATGTCGGTTCTTGATCTGATTTTATAAAATAAATTTCCCCCAAAAAGTGCAACTTATGTTTTTTTCTTCTTTATTGTGCATTTTTTGGCTGGTACGACTTGTACTCCGGAAAATCTGGTATATAAAAACAAATATGAGGGCTGGGAAATGCTTTTGAAATAAATAAATCCATGTTTGAAACAATAATGTACTATTATTTACTATTAATTAGTGATGTGATGGAAAACATCCATCCATCTTCTCCCGCTTAATCCGGCTGGGTCGCGGGGGCAGCTTGGTGCCCAATCCTCATAGCACCTGACCCCCCCTATGAACCCCTCTGCGGGTGGTGAGCCCACAGGAGGGTGGACATCATGGTGTTAGTGATGTTAGTTCATAGGTGATGGAAAACAAATAAATAAAAATGTTTTGTGATTAAAAAAGATTCTCTAAAACGATTAGTAGATTAGAAGAGTGGGGTATAAAGTGCATCCATAAAATCCTGCACGTAATGAACTTTTTGTAATTGATTGGGGCGGCTGCTGTCATTACTTAAATTAAATTAAATTAAACAGCCCCAGTAAATCTCGGTACTGTTGCATGACAAGGGCGACCGTGCTCCAAGGTAAATCTAAAGTCACCCCTCTTGTCGTCCTCAGTCCATCCCCGAGCTGACGTTCCCCGGCGGGCTGCTCATCGGCTGCAGCCCCGGCTTCATGAACGTGCCCAAGATCAAAGGCACGCACACCGCCATGAAGTCGGGCATGCTGGCTGCGGAGGCCGTCTTCCCCAAGGTCACCGCCCAAGACCCGGACTCCCAGACCGCAGGTGGGAACCAGACCCTTTAATGTGCTCCTAATCTTCTATGCTGCTTTAACATTGCAGCGTTTGATCAAATCTGCTCTGATGTAGGTAAGTTTGTGTGGGTGGAAAAGCGGTTCGATCGTAACTTTACATTAAAAAGATCTTAGGTTCAGTTTCGGTCTGTATAAACAGGGTCGTAAAAAGGTCTTAAATTTCATGTTCCTAAATTAAGGCCTTAAAAAGTCTTAAATTGTGTTGTCCAAGTCTTATTATTTTCACTCTTCAAGACCTACGATGCCCGGGGAATATGCTTTATGTAACCTCGCATAACTTTCCAACCGTAAAAGACAGAAACTTGCCTTTTTTCCCCTCTGAAAGTGCAGACATAGAGGTTTCCGTACATATCTGCAGCGTTATCCTACGCCACACGCCCGCTGTGCAAAACGAGTGTCCAATAGGAACCGTTTTCCTCCAAACTCAGGCGCTCCGTCCATTTTAATTGGACAAGCTCTTCCAAAGAGTGAAGTGAATCAAGATGATCGACGACTCTCGAGCATTTATGTTTATAACAAGTGAAAAGGCTGCTCTTAGTGCAGTTTTTTTCTCAAATAAATGGCACATTCTGCATCGTGGTCTCATCGTGGAGACATTTATTGTAATATAACAGTTTTAGTGAAGAAAGAGCGCAGTGTGTGTAGAGAGAGCAGGGCAGTGTGGGAGGATACAGGCATGAGGTGTGTGAAGGCAGAGACTCAGGAAGAAAAGAGATCATCAAATCATCATCAAAGAAGGAAAAGTCTGATAGTGTCGCTCTATATTAAGAGTAGACTGGATATTATAAAATAGTCCAAACTGAACCAAATGAACACATGTGAACTCTAACTGTACAGTAGTTGTGCTGTAATGTGTTGTGTCATTAACATCATAGTGTTATTTTATTAGATTCATTAGCAGAAAAGATTACATGAGATTTTTTTTCTCTCCATGGCTTAAAACGTATGGAAATCGAATTGATATTGTGGCCCCTGTATCGAGTTACATATCAAATCGTGGGAAAATCATATCGTTTTATCCCCGGTATCGATTCGCTTTACAGCATCCGTAAATTAAAACGCCGCCATGTCGCTGTGTGGGACTTTTCACTACAACAAAACGAGAGTCAAACAGCGACGCAAACGCTGCAAACAAACAGATTCTCCTGGAGGAACCAGCAGAGCCACTTTAACACGACCAGTTTGATTCGTCACTTACAAAAGAATCATCCGGACGAGTCTGAGATTTACAAAAGCCACAGCAGCAAACACTGTTGGAGGTGTTTCACAGAAGATAAGGTCAGTAAGGCTTTCGTCGTCTAATGGACTTTTTGGAGCTAAGGTACGAACTTCCTTCACCACACGACAGAGACGGTGCTACCAGAGCTATTAAAAAGGTATTGGATCAGTATCGGAAAGAGCACTCCTTAAAAAAACGGATCAGAAGCCAAAAAATCTTGATCGGTACATCTCGAATTGTTAAGATTTAATATCTGAGGGTCTACACATCTACTTTTAGCAGCACGTTACAATGGTGATGGAAGATGGTGGTGATGAGTCTTAAAAGGCCCTAAAAGGCAGAGGAGTATTGTGCATTAGTCTTCACCAACATTCAGGTTTCACAGTTCAGTTCATTTTAAACGGAGCTGCACAGTCTTATGATTTCAGAGTGGAGACTATTCCATTTAATTTCCTTGTAGCGCTCAGTTCCACTCGGCGAACGGCTTTTTCATGATGGTAATTTAATGGTGGACAGCTTTTGTGATAGGTGCACTTTCAGAGCCTATGCTCTTTTATTTTTAATAACTCCAAAACTTACGGAGGAACTTATCGTCGAACCTTTGCCGACTGCCACATGCCGTTTTCTGACATTTAACCTGCTCAAATTCACAGTTTGTGGACCAGAAATGTTTTGGGTCACTGAATGTGAAATATTAAACTTTAGGGAAATATTACAAAATGTGTCAAGAGCGAATAGAAAAGCTTTGAACCAACAACTAACCAAAAGAGTCTCATATTAAACAAATGTACTTTATTTTTGTACCTCATCTATGGGCATTGCCAGTCCACCTGTTCCCCAGGTTGGACTCCCCCAAATTTAAGACTTCTTTAAGAGCTTTTTAAGGCCGCTGAAATGAAAATCAAGACCAACATCGTTGCTATAATTGCTATAAATAAATGAAATGCCAGTGAGCCAAATAAAACATCATCTGGGGCGACAGTTTCTCAGTTGGTCAGAGCGTTTGTCCACCGATCAGAAGGTTGGAAACTTTAATACTCGCTGGATAAAAATGTGACCATCTGATTATTGTCAGATTTTAAAATATATAGATTTTATTTTTTTACATTTATTACTGTAGATCTGTCACAATAACACATTTCAAGTGCGATATATTACTGATAAAATGATAAACGATAAACTGTAATACTGAAAAAAATGGCACTGACACAATAAACCTAAAGCAACTCTGATCTTACAATAAGTTAAAAATCACGAGCTGCAATAAACAAAATGAAATGTTGAAGTGACCCAAATAAAACATCTCTTAATTTGTATTTATACCGAGTCATCGACGTAGCTCAAATCTTTAAAAAAATAAAATAAAAAAGCTCCCCAGTAATGATAAAACCCAAAGTTATTGTTCACTCTTTCACTTTATTGAATCGAAGTTCGGTCTGGACGACTAAAATAATATTCTGAGGCATTTTTATTGAGCGTTTCTGGTTTTGTGGTCGCAGGTGTGCACGTGCCGGAGTACAGCGACATGCTGAAGAAGTCGACCATTTGGAAGGAGCTGTACTCGGTGAGGAACATCCGGCCGTCCTTCCATAACTACTTCGGCCTGTACGGAGGGATGATCTACACCGGCATCTTCTACTGGATCTTACGAGGCAAAGAGCCCTGGACTCTGAAGCACGCCGGTGAGTCCACGGTGGGATTCAGGCCACGCCGGTTTAGATCAGTGCTTTATCAGTGTGTAACGGCCAATTTTTAGCTTTTAACACATTGAGCTACAGTTTATGGGGCCATATTTAGGGACGTAACAATAACGTAAATCTGGTGATCTCGTATCGTCGTTGTGGAGCGTCACAATATATCGAATCCCAAGTCTCTTTGCTTAAATGAACAGATCGATTAAGAAAACTGAATCAAATGCCAATCCCTCCTCCACAAAATGTACCGGAATTGCCGATTTCTACTGAATTAAATGTAAAAAGTCGCTGTTAACTTGAAAACTGCCGCTTCATAAACTTCGTAAGGTGGAACAGAGCGTTTTGAGCTTTGGAGATGTGAACAGAAAAAAAATAAACGGTTAATCAAACGTGTGAATGGAGCAAAACACAATTCTAGGTTTGTTTTTGAGGAGGTAACATTATAAGACGGCTAAAAGCTCACGAGAATCATCAATTTTGTGTAATTTAGGGCCTTATAAGTCTGAAGAATGAGGAGAGATTTTTACTCTTGAGCTATTTCTTGGCCCTAGTTTCACTTTCATTTCTTCTCGTCTACTCTCGCTCCTACTCCAGCTTTTCCATTTACCCTCACATCCACAGGGCACTTATCAACCTGGGGAAGAAAATCAATATTTACTCCTCTCCCTCTCCCGTCTCTGTGCCCCAGGTCTCGACGCCCACCAGCTCAAACCAGCCAAGGAGTGCACCCCGATCGACTACCCCAAACCGGACGGCAAAATCAGCTTCGACCTCCTCTCCTCCGTGGCCCTGAGCGGCACCAACCACGAGGGGGACCAGCCCGCCCACCTCACCCTGCGCGACGACTCCGTGCCCGTCGACAGGAACCTGGCGGTGTTCGACGGGCCCGAGCAGCGCTTCTGCCCCGCGGGTAAGAGATAAGGGTTAATAACGCGCCGCGGAGAGATAGGTTTTCCCATTTGCCGGCGCCACAGAGGATTCCTGCGGAGTTTAAGGCTTTACTAATTTATTTGCGGGGATAGATTCTTGACAGTTTGGAATTACTGCGGAAACACGGCACGAAATCGATTCTGAGTGAAACTACGCTCTTGTATTGAGAAGGGACAAATGTAGCTGCAGTATCACATGGGCCAGTGCTTCCCAGAAATGATGGAAATTAGGAAAAATGCCGTCTTGTACTGAGGGCTCTCACTGCCAGCTCAGCTCAGCACAGCACAGAAATACAGTTTATCAGGTACTAACTTACACCTGGTCCTCTAAAGCTGGGCAAGTTTATTTGTACAGTATAATTGGAACACAAAGTAATTTAAAGTGCTTTACAGATTAAGAAATACATGAAAATCACAATACAAACTAAGCAAATGATAAAGAATCATCATAAAATTAAAAAGAGAGAGACATTAAATCAGAGAGAAGCCACAGTGTGTAACTTTTTAGGCGAATTATGGGCCTCCACCTGCTTGTTTTTATCATTTTCCGCAGTAGGGCACAAAAAGTTTAGTCATCAGATGGTTTCACTTCGTGGAAACTGTCTGACGTCGCAGCTTTAGGAGTCGTTCGCTCGACTTTAGGCAGGTGCTTTTTTGATTTAACCAATCGCTGCTGTTTGCTCGTGTGCACAGGGCGTCCGCAGTCGGCCTGGGCAAAAAATCTATTTAAAATAAAAATCGAGTTGGCCATGGCAAGTCAAATCGATTTGTTTTTTATGGAAAATCGATATTTAAGATTTTTTTATACAGCGCAAACATTTTGTATTCGCCAAGACTTCCTGTAGTCTTTCCATAGTCACTTCCTGCAGAGAACGGCACAGGTACAAACACCCCTCTGTCACAGGGAGAACACTCATATTCCACTGAGTCGAGTCCTTTAGTCCCACAGAAGCTGAAGCAGCAGCACAAGGAAAGAGCTGCATTTTTCAGCGTTTACAGTTTATGCAAATGAGCCATGAGGTTTTAAGTTTAGTTTCTGTAAAATGTAAACAAATGTTTAAAGCTGCATTAAACTCATTCTGATCTCACACTGATGAGGCTCTGCAGTGATGGTTTATGTGGTGTAAAGTTGAGTTTATTTATGCAGATTAGTAACAGTAATAATAATGACGGTAATTTTAATATAAAAATGTTAATTCTCACAGTGATTGATTACGAACATTTAATCAAATTCCCTCCCGACTGTGCACCATATGAAATACTTCAATTTATTCAGTGGAGAAGAGGTTTTCACAACATGGTGAAAGTTTTGGATGCTGCTGTACAGCTGAATCGAATTGTGAATTGAGTTTTTTGGGGGGGTATTGATCACCCAGCTTTACAAACTCTACCAACTCCAACTTCTGGGGGTTTTGCGAAGTGTATAGTGTTTTCTGATTCCTGACGAGCCGCTGGAGAGAAATGAAACTGAGCGGAGGCACGAGGCGGCACCAGTCTGGCTACAAAAAGCATCCGTCTCCATGTAAAAAGTGGAAGTATAAAGTATGATGTACGGTTTTAACTTCTTATTTTTATGTAATGCAGGTGATGTGCAGCCTCTCCAAAGTTACATACTGTAAATTTAATCAAATATTCGAACTATTAGATATGGTACGATAGGCGCAGCAGGACGAGACATTTGCGTTGTCGTAATGGGCACAGGCATAAATATTTTAGAAGCGCTGCCGTCGGCCTAATAAGGCGCCGCTCTGTCGTTATGAAACACTCCTTTCAAAAGTTAATGTTTTGGAAAGGGCAAATGAAGCAGTGACGAGGTACTGCAATTTAAGTGTATAATTAGGTTCATTAATATGCATGAAGTCAACATTAGACATTCACAATAAGCGCTTTACAAACACGTCACACACTGTATTATAATTAAATTGAAAAGGCTTAGGAATCGCTGTGGGAGCTGCGATTGACACAAACATGATGGGAAAAAACGCCCGGAAGAAAGGAAGGGCAAAGAAAGTAAACAATTAATCCAATAACGGCATCATCTTTAGTGTTTAAATAAAAATCTGTCTCGTGTGCGCTCAAAATTGTGCTAATAAGTCGAATCATTTGTCAAATCTGGGGTAAAATGATTGACGTTTGAAATAAGATTCGTCTTCCTTGTCAACACGGGCGTTATCTCTGTGTTCTCCGTGTGTGTGCAGTAGATCAACGCTAATTTCCCCCTAATTCCACAAAATGGCCCATCAATCATACGATATCTGCCATCTTCTCCATGCGAAACGCGTAGAAATCGTTTGCACGTAGAGGAAAAGTTACTGTTTTTGAAAGAAAGAGCCAAACTTTGTCACTTTGAGGCAGTGTTTTAGCTGCGGTGCTCAACCAATTCAATTAAAAGTATGAGGCTATTCATTTGTTTTATGTCGATTACTTCAATTTGTTGGATTATTTTTTTAAATTTAATCTTTATTAGGCCTCAAAATTAGCATTGGTAATGATCGAAAGAGCCATATTTGGGAATACAGAATGGTTCATATAGAACGTGAATGGACCGTATCAATCACTTTAAATATCTTGAGTGGCCTTCGGGAAAATATCTCATCTTGAATTCAGTTTCTGTCGGTTTGCCTGAACTCTGCATATCTGAGGTGATGTGACGCGTCAGAATAACGATACTGAACAATGTCGGTAATGTCTAAATAGAGACATGTCGTAATGAAGGATGTCGGAAGAGGCACTGGACTCACACTAAACACTAGGATTGGGCCGTATCCAAATCTCAATACCGTTAAACCTTCTCAGCATTTTACCAGAGAATTATTAAGAATTATTGTGTCTTGCGTCTAAACCAGAGGTGTCAAACATGCGGCCCGGGGGCTGGATGTGGCCCTCCAAGACCTGTAATCTGGCCCTCAGATGAGTATCATTTCTATTATTCTAATATTTAAATTTTTCTGGTCATTTTCTGCGTTGCTGAGCATAGCAGCGTCTCCCACCAGAGCGGCACAAATGAAGACTTCCCTCTTTCCAAACGCTCTTAAAGGACGATCGTTTTGACTGTGACCGTGACCCTCCTCAGCAAAATGTCAAAAATGAGAAAAATGGAGCCGAGTGCAGGATTTTCCAAGAAAAATGGACTAATTCCTATTTGACGGAGGGGAATGGGAAACCTGTGCTCGGTGTGTTTGCAACAAGTGGCAGTGCTGAAGGAATATGATCTTAAACACCACTGTGAGAAACGGCGAAAAATACCATAACTTGAACAGAGAACTGATAAGACAGAAGATAAACGAAAAGAAACGGGCGTCTGTTTTCACCTGGAGCCAAGAGGTCAGTGATGCTGCTGTGAAAGCAACTTGACCTAGCATAATATAATATTTTGTAAAATTAAATTAAATAAAGATTTGCATTTCTCTGCACAAATATTTGGACTTTTTGCTATGTTTAGGGTAAATATGCCATGAGTTTTCAGATCGGCCTCTTTGGGATCGAAGTAGGTTGTATACGGCCCCCGGACCAAAATGAGTTTGACGCCCCTGGTCTAAACCCTTCAGCAGCTGCAGCAGGACGTATGTGCGGCTCTGACTCTGTGTTTCTCAGTGTTAAAGTCGATCAAACTGGACTGGGGCGTTTAGCCTCTTGTATCAGGTCCACAGTGAAACGAACAGCAGAACAGGCCTGGATTTACCGGATTTACAGCCGACCACAGGAAACGCCAGGATGTAAAAAGGACATTTCAGTTTAGGAGCGTCTCAGCCCGATGGTCCGACAGCCCAACAGTCCCAAACTGGAGCAGTGAGTAGATCCCGTTAGTCCGAGCGTCACAGATGCAGGAGGACTTTAACGTGCTGAGGAGAAACTGCTCGGACATTCGGAGCGTGGCTGGAATTCTCGTTGGTTTAGAGCCACAAACACCAGAACAAGAAAATCTACAACGTGTCATTAGCGACGAATAAATATAAACACACCACAAGAACCGAGAACCAGAACTGGACCAGGACTGAACCAGGACTGAACCAGGACTGAACCAGGACTGGACCAGGACTGAACCAGGACTGGACCAGGACTGAACCAGGACTGAACCAGGACTGAACCAGGACTGAACCAGGATTGGACCAGGACTGAACCAGGACTGAACCAGGACTGAACCAGGATTGGACCAGGACATGGCGTTAAATTTGAAATCCCAATCACACATTAATTTGTGCTGAGCAAACAAATTTAGGTATGAATAAATTATAATAATTCATTAGGTCCTTTTGAGCTGCGGATTTTTTAATGACGGTAATGAAACTGATACCGCTGCTACTTTCTGATACCACAAGAAACCTTAACACCGTTTTACCGCCAAACCCGACACTAGACCTCCATAAACGTTCCCAATAAAGTTTCCGTGTCCTCTCTGTGACCCCAAACCTTCTCTTCTTCTTGTGCTCCAGGATTATCTCCCCCATCTTCCTCTGCCGCTCCCCCCGTCACTTCAGTCCGCTCCCCATCACCAGGAATAAACTCACAAAAGTCACACACAGCGTCCGAAATGATCAGTGTGCCCGTCACGGACCTTTCCCATTTTAACAACAAAGGCGTCACACACAGCGGGGACTCGGCCTCCCCCTCCCCAGACGCTTCTGTTCGCTGCCCTCAGGCCGCAGACTTTGAGGTGGAAGTGGGAGCGCTTCAGTTTAAGCTTCTGCCGTCGCTGCGCTCAGTCGACGGTGAACTACAGCTTCATCAGTTTGTGTTTTAATGCGTCACACGAGACCTTTAAGCGTTTTTATTCTGCAAAAATCCCGTAAAGATGTAAGTGGACAGAGAGTTTCCGCACTGAGTGAGCTGGTGCAGTTTGTCTTGCACAGAGCCAACTGAAGAAATATCACTTTTGTATTACTTAAATGGGCCCAGTAATTAGAGCTATTAACCATAAAAAAGTCAATAAATCTGTTATATTACAGTTCTTACAGTTAAACTCACTGTAGAATTCTGCCCTGTCCTTCAGCTTCAGCTTCATTTTAACCTACAGTTATCTTAGAACATTGTAATGCCACGTCTAAGGAATCAATTTTGAGTCAAATAGTTCAGAAAACGCTTTTAAAACATCAAACATGTCAATTTTATTGTTGTTACTGATGGATTTTGACCCTGTGACCCACGAGACTACAGATGGAAATGATGCTTTTGTTCACAATCCGGTTTCCATTCATGCATTTTGTCGTCTGTTCATTAACCTGCACTGCCCCAATCAAATAAACAAATACATGAAAGTATAAATCAAAATACTAAATAAAAAAAAGAAAGAATTATGTGTGTAATCGTGTAAAATATTGTGTCTTTGCCTCTTTAGAAACATTTTCTTTTTGTTCCGTGTCTTCCTCAGTTTCGTTTGATTCCATTTTCTTCGGTTATGATTCCATCTTTCTCGTTTCTCCCGGACTTTTCGGCTGCAGCTTTGACACAGACATGACAGGCTGTGGGATTTTCATGGGTCCATTCCCGTTGGCTAATTTATCTTTGACGGACAGCCGAGTTTGGAGCTCTGGAAGCTGCTGTGGACGTTTCCTGCTGAAGTTTTGGCGACTGTAACAAAGACAAGTTTGTCCAGTAGAATAATGCTCCAGAAGAACTGTCCACCAGAGAACGCTGAATATTAGAAAAGCTCTGGGCACCAAAACTTCAACAGGAAATGTCCACAACAGCTTTAGGAGCTCCAAGTTAGCTGTCCGTCAAACATATTTATTATTAAAGCCGTTGAAATGCACCCATGAAAATCCCACCCACCTGTTTGTGTCAAAACTGCAGCAAAAAGTCAGAACACACAAACGAGAGTCATAACCCAAAAAAAAGCATCAAACAAAACTGAGAAAATAAAGTTAAAGACGCAAGGATGTAACGATAACGTAAATCTGGTGATATCGTATCGTCAAAGGTCTCACAATATTATCGTGACCATCACAATATATTGAATCCCAAGTGTCTTTGCTTAAATGAACAGTTCTGATGCAGAAATAGCTAAAAAAAAAAACAGAGGGAACTACATAGACCATGATCCTTTGCTCCGTTTCAGTGCAGACGACATGAAGAAATAACTGTTCTAAGCACTTTTACATCTTCATTCTGTGGATTAAGTCTTGTGAAGCATTTTTAGAGGAAAAAGGAGCAGATTCACACAAAATATTGCAATAAATATCGTACAGTGAGATGTTTATCGAATTTGAAAGAAAAAGGAAAAAGAAATAATGAATGAATGAAACAAATGAAAAAAAGAACAACCAAACGAATGAAAAAGAACTAAAAGAAAGAACGAAGGGAAAATAGAATGAAAAAGAAAGCATGAAAGGAAGGAAAATATGGTGAAAATATTGTACAAAGAGATTTGGATTTCGTTCCATCCCCAATGACAATAAATGTACCAAATGACTGGTCAAAGCATTTTAGAGTCAGTCTTGTTATTAAGTAGAATATCATAATATCGTGAGCTTTCCCACGATATCGCAATAAATATTGTACTGTGAGGTTCATACCGTGACCATATCGTATCGTGCGACTTAGATATCATTACACCCCTAGTAAGGACTGATATTTTACACGATTACACGAATAATTTGATCGCACTCTTGCATATTTTCGTTTATTTGCACCTTTTTCCATTTTGCTTCTAACACTGCGTCCCTTTCTGTCGCAGGAGTGTACGAGTACGTCCCCCTGGAGTCCGGAGACGGGATGCGCTTACAGATCAACGCTCAGAACTGTGTCCACTGTAAGACGTGCGACATCAAGGACCCGAGCCAGAACATTAACTGGGTGGTGCCTGAAGGGGGCGGCGGTCCTGCGTATAACGGGATGTAGATTTACTCTTTCTTTTTTTTGTATATTGATTGTAAATGTGTTCAGGAGAAATATTCGCCCGTGTATGAACGATGTGCCTGGATGTTCCAATTCAAGACAAATACTAGAATCTTAACTTATGGAAATTGCTTTTCTTTACGCGGGTTTTGACGTGGCCGCCTTATTTCATAGGATTGCTGTGAAAATGGGTACGTGGAGTCGGTGTCGGACAAACATGACCAAGGACATGTCCATTTCATATCACGTTTATTGCAGACTGGGTTTAACAGTGCTGTCAGTGTTACTGTGTAATACATTTTTGTTTTTCTTAGTTTAATGTAGTGTGTTCCAGAGGATATATGTTCTATATCTAACCAATCTTTGAAGGAGAAACAACACACAATACAGAACCGTTTGCATTTAGACGTGCCTGCTGACAGAATCAGATAAAACGGGGTAAAACTTTAAAAATTACTACGATAAAAGATCTAAAGTTCCAATAGGCGATTCTCACAACGGCAGGAACTTCGGGTCGGTGCTTTTCTACGGCGAAATCCCTGTGGAAAAGTGTCGTATATTTTTGAGCAGCTTCATAAATCGGCCCCAACACCAAATCTTCATCCAACAAGGAACAAAGAACAGATTCTGTCCACGAAGAATTTATCCACAACGATCAAGGGAAGAAAGACGAAAACTTAAAGGAAACGACGACGAGCATCAGTGAAACGACTGAGCAACACTAACGTTCTGGTCCTGGAGAAAACAGAAGGAACTTGTTCAGACTGATTCTACAGTTAAAATTAAAAATCGATTTTGTGATGTCGATATATTAGCTCAGACTGAGAGATTTGTGCAGTTTAAATGCTACAGATGTTCACAGATTAAATGTCGATCATTTAAACTGCACAAATCTCAGTCTTTGCTAATATCGACATCACAAAATCGATTTTTAATGTTCTTGTTCTCCAAGTTTTCGTCTTTCTTCCCTTGATCGTTGTGGATAAATTCTTCATGGACAGAATCTGTTCTTTGTTCCTTGTTGGATGAAGATTTGGTGTTGGGGCAGATTTATGAAGCTGCTCAAAAATTTCCACAGGGATTTTACCGTAGAAAAGCATCGACTGGAAGTTCCTGCTGTTGTGATAATCGCCTGTTCACTTCATAAAGATGCACTGCGTAACTTTTCTGACGAGCTTCAAGTGTCTCTTCTTGATGTTTTTATTGTTCTGCTTGGAATTTTCCGCAGTATTCGGCATTGAACTTCCATCTTTCCGTGTCCGCGGTGGTGCCATTAGGCAGATCTGTGCAGCGGTGACTCTGCTCGCAGTAAGAATGTACATTTTTAAATGTTTTTGAGCAATAAAAACACCCGTAATGATTAAATGTTCGGAGAGAGAGGTTAATTCCGCACTGCCGAACACTCAAGACTTAAGCAATAACATCTAAAAAGTTACAGTGCACCTTTAAATCTGAGTTTTAAACTGTTAAAAAGGTCCAAATCTCGTGTTTAATCCCGGAACTACGCTAGATTAAAACTCGTCGACGAAGGAAATTCCATTGTACGCGTGTTTGAGCGAACTGTGTAAAAACAAATAAAACAAAAAGTGACTTTTAGAGAAACTGTATCAAAACACGACGACGTTTGGTGAACAGTTCTTACAGAAATACCTCAGTGCAGACGGCCACTTCCCACGAGCGTTTCAATCACGCAAACATTTTGGCAAACATCTTCTTCTCTTTCTCCTTCTCCTCCTGGATCTTGAGGTGGACTTTCTTCATCTCGCCCATGATTGCTGTCGACACAAAACGGGTTTGTTTAGTTTTGCCTGTGGTGTTTATTTTTTTTGGTCATTTTCTGTTCCAAAATATAAGATTTAATGTGGAAACGAGATCCAAACTGCACCAAAAGATATTTTCTTATTTAAACAATTTGATGGCAAAGATTTACAGTTATTGGAATACAATGTTCTCCCATAGAGATTAGGATTCGGCCTTGAATAGCGGATGTTTTGGTTGGCCGGTCCGCTGCCTCCCGTTTTGACCCCAAGTCACTGCGAAAATGTGATTCCACTTTATCTTATCCAGTTTGTACCAAATTTAAATGGGTTAATTTGGTTACATTTTTGGGTAAAATCCTGAATAGCTTTACAAATCTGTGTGAAGTCGGCCCCATGAAACGCAAACCTACACAAAAACTATGCCGATCGTTTGTGCTGCTTTAGTTTTGGAGAAATTAACGATTTACAGGTCAAATTGGGGTCAACCAGCCTCCAGGAAGCTTCAAAATGCTCTAAAAAAAGTGCAAAATGGAGTCACTCATTTGTGCTGTTCTGGTTTTTAAGATATTCAGTTTTATTTTCGGTCGATGACGTCGTCCAGAACCTCAGAATGTGAAACAGCCTCAAAACAGGAAGAAAATTATAGAAAATGTTTGTATTTCGTTTGTGCTGTGACAGTTTTCATTTGTGCGAGTTTGTTTCTAAAATTATTCATTATTATTTCAGTGGTAATTATAGGACGTCATTTCCGCTCATTTGACGGCGACAAACTCCACAAAACTAGTGAAGAGAAACGATCTGAGGCTGTGGAAAAGTCTGTTTCAGTCTTTAGTCATTTGCTTTTGATTCATATTTTATAGAATAACAGACTTTTCCTCAGCCTCAGGTCGTTTTTTACAGATTTTACCACCAACAGATGAGTGGAAATGACGTCCTATAATTACCGCAGAAATAAACTCACACAAATGAAAACTGTCACAGCACAAAGGAAATACAAACGTTTTCTATCATTTTCTTCCTGTTTTGAGGCTTTTTCACATTTTGAGGGGCTGGACGACGTCATCGGCCCAAAATAAACCTGAATATCTTAACCAAAATCACACAAATTAAACTTTTTGTGCAGCACAAAAACGATTGACTCCATTTTTAGTGCATTTTGAAGCTTCCTGTGAGGCTGACCCCAATTAGACCTCTAAAAGAATCATTAATTTCTCCAAAACTAAAGCAACACAGATGAAACTTTTTGCAGCACAAACGATGGACATAGTTTTTGTGTAGTTTTGCGTTTGATGAGGGGCGACTTCACGGAGGAGACGACTTAGACGAGCACACGCCCGTGGACCACAGATATAAAACCACCAACACTGTTATTTTTTCATGTTCAGACTTGTTGCTTTACTTTTATATGAACTTTTAGGGGAGTCTGTCACCGTCTGCCCATGAAAACTCGCCTTTGGTTAATTCGGGAACATTTACATGACTGTTTTTTAATGTCCACTGTCCCACTGTAAGCTAAATAAATCAAATAAAATCACATTCTACTGTCTAAATAAGTGTTTTTAATGATTGTGTTTGAAATTAGAGAACCGTGGCAACACTAAGAGGAATAAAGATCATTCAAACTGCACAATATTGAACATCACACGATTTTGACGGATTGTTGAAGAATCTTATTTAATTCTGAGCCTTATTTCTCAAACTTTTAACTCTTAAAAATAAGAAAACCTGTCAAAAATGTCAAAAAAAAAGCCAGATTTAAAATTCCTGCTTGGTTTCGCTCACTGTCCATTTCCAGTGAAGTGTAACGCTCTTAGTTTTAATATTAATGCCTCTTCCCGCGTGTCGCTCGTTATCACGCGCTCTCCGTCGTGTCCATCTCGGAGACGGGTTACAGAAAGTGTAAGATGACTGGAGTGGGGAGATACGGCTTATCGAGTGGCTGGCAGCAAATAACCACCGGATTAAAATATGTCCGGGTGTCACGGCGAACACATGTCAAATCTGAACGGTGTAAAACTGGACTGGTGGAGTCGGGGCAAACTGGTGGGCAGAGTTGGAAAAGTGACTTGAAATTGCACTTTTTTGGAAACTTCTTTTACTACTTGAGTAATATTCCTGCGTGTAACAGAACTATTAAGTCAACTTTTTGGTTACACTTTCCACCTTGAGTGATTTGAATCTTTAGAATTTGCATATTTATGCTTCCTTTGTCCTTTCTTGCTTTGATTTTTTTATTTTTTTTGGTCTATAAATAGTTGATTCTTGCATGTCCATGATTTAAAAAGCTACTAAATACATCTTTAATAGCAGTTTGGTAATTACAGAGCTGCATCTTCGCGTAAGTGGTAAATAGATGTTTTTTCTTAAAAGGTTCAGAGCTGGGCCGAGGTTATTTTGAAGATAATCGTTCCGGAAATCGGTTATAATCACTTACGGGAAAAATGCAGCAAAAGAAGTTCTTAAAAATGTGTTGAGGACTTTCAAGTGAGGATATAGAGCGAATGCAAATGCAGCAACACAACAAAAAGCCACAACGGAAGTGGTCGCGGGACTTTTCTGATGGACCAAGCGAGGAGGATGAAGCATGGATACGATAAGATGCTCCTCCTCCTCTATCAGTGACCGCAGACTGATTTGTGGCCAGGCGAAGTATTGCAGTCCAGGAAAAAATCTCCCATAGAAGCACGGAGTATTTTTATGAACTCAACCTGCCCGTGTTCATCTGACAGGGCGTCCACAGCTTTCATAAAGGACGTATTTTGTAGGATTCGTCTGTATTTTTACAATATGAACTTTAAAAAATGTTTAAATTGTCAAAGCTCCTAAAACTCGGCTTCGTAAGAGTCGACCTCGCTCTGAGCCCGCGCTCCGCTATAGCAGCTCGCGCTCTGATTGGTCAGAACTGCGTTTCTGACGTCACACGTTGGGCTGCAGAAGTAAAAGTTTTTGGGCTCATGCGCCAATGAGCCCAGACCATTGAAAACAATACGGCGCCATCTTGGATTCATCGTCCAGATTTTATTATAGTTCTGTGGGATCAAGCGGGAAGTGAAGGGGAAAAGCTGAAGAAGGAGAATGTGAAAAGTAAAGGAACGGAAGTGTGAATGAAGTTAGAAACATAAGTAAAAGTAATTTATTGTTTTGTGTCCAGGATCGATGTCACTGTCTGACCCTCGTAAATAATTTCCTTGGTCCATCAGAAAATCCCGCGACCACTTCCGTTGTGGCTTTTTGTTGTGTTGCTGCATTTCTACTTATTGTGAGTCCTCCCGGCTTCCGTACAATACACTTAACTTGGCGTCTGAAGTCAGGATTTGTGAAGACTCCAAGACATCGCCCACGACAACTTGCACAACCAATCAAAGGTTTGGACACACTTTCTCATTGTTTTTTATTTACCAAGTTATTTTTGCCATTTTCTGTTTTTCACATACTTACGAAAGATAAACATATGGAAGCAAAAGAAAAATTAAAAGCCTCATCTAAATATGTGTACACACTGTCCTCAAAGTCCTCACCTTTCGCTTTGAGGACAGCGTTACAAACCCTCGGAGCGTCTCGGTGAAGTCTCCTGAAATAGTTTTCACTTCACAGCTGCCCCGGCTGAAGTGATCAAAGTGAACGGTGTCCAAACTTTTGACTGGCACACAAGATCTGAACAAGATTTTATACATTATATCAGGTCATTCGTCTTGTTTTCAGATTTTTTATCGACTTACGAGTTCCGAGTCTGCTTCATTCTAGTCCAGAGGTCGTTTATTTTAAGAGAACTTGTCAAGTGAAATGGTCTGTCCAAGCAGCAAGATATTTTCACTACTTTTAAGTCATTTGTGAGCGATTTAAAGTTGAACTCTGGCACGTCTGAAGATAAAGTTCGTCACTAGAGGAGGTGGAATTCTGTCAGAAGCCAAAAAACGGCACAGATCAGTGTTTCCTCGGCGGAGATCTCACTGTGGCAGTGAGTCTGTCAAGGCAACAAACTAGTGTAGTGATGGGGGCAAGTTCTAGTGTGAGGTGCTTATAAAGTTGTTTTCTAACGTTTCCAGACACTAATGAGTGAACCAGGCAGAGCGTTTTGTTTGTTAGACTCGTGGCTGTTGTCAGATGGGTTAAAGTGGTGTTAAGCTTCTTCAGTGTGAAGCAAATTGGTGTTTTACGTGGAAGTTCAGAACTTTTCAGAGTTTTTTGGCTTCTGACAGAATTCCACCACCTCTAGCGACGAACTTTAGCTTCAGACGTGCAGGAATTCAACTTTAAGTGTTTATATCTGAAGCTTTCTGCAGTGTATTGTACTTGTAGTCGTTATACATCCTCCTGAACTTTTCCAACAGTATCCGCTTATCCAGGACACGGCCTCTAATCTAAAAGCAAAGACTCCTCCAGGCCTCGGGAAAAAGCCTTTACTAAACAATGCACTTCATCATCCAGCAGTTGATATTTTCTACGGCGCTTTCAGATACTCCGATTCCGCCTTTTAACAATTGAAAATCAACACAGGGAAAGGATATTTTTTCCAAACTTGATAAAATGTCTACACAAGAGTCTCACCTTTGTCATCCGGTGTGATTTCCTGAGCCTTCTTCAGGTCCTCCTGTTGAAGCATTTGCATAGATATTGGTAAATTATGGAAATACAAGGTCAAAATGAACGACAACGTCCCTTTCGTTAAAGCTGGGGTGCCTGACTTTTTTATAAATGAGTGCATGTTGTCATTTCAGCCCAACGAGCGGATTGTAAACGACAGAATGAGAGCACGACTGCAGGTGATCATGAAGTCGAGCTGCCCGATATGGCTCTTAATGATCCCATATACTGTACGTACACCCAGTCTCGGATTTTTCAGGTTTTACTCATTCAAACAAGTATAAAACACCATCTCTCCATAGTTTGAGCTCTTCTCTAGTTTGGGTAATACAGGAAGTGCTCCAGTGTGTTTTTAAACTCCACACACCTTCACTAGAATCATCTGGATGATTCAAGCTCTGGAAAACTCTCCTAAGAAAAGGTCAAAGGAGCTGTTCACTTAAAAACTACGACGACACGACGACATCGCAAGGTGGAACGGAGCATTTTGAGCCTCAGGGATGTAGACAGACTAATAATAAAGGATTAATCAAACGTAAGAATGAAACAAAACAACTCTGGGCATGTTTTTGAGCAGGTAACAGTGTTTTAAAATGCTCTGTTCCACCTTGCGGTGTCGTGGTAGTTTTTACGTTAACAGCTCCTTTTACCTTTTCTTAGGAGAGTTTTCCAGGGCTTGAATTGATTCTAAAATGATTCTAGTGAAGGTGTGTGGAGTTTAAAAACACACTGGAGCACTTCCTGTATTACCCAAACTAGAGAAGAGCTCAAACTATGGAGAGATGATGCTTTATACGTGCGTGAATGAGTGAAACCCGTAAAATCCGAGAATTGTTGTACAGTAAAACGCAGTGGAGCACTTCCTGTATCACCACATGACATCACAAAGTAGAACGGAGCGTTTTCTGTGTGAGAGAAGAGCCCAAACTACCACAACATGACATCGCGAGGTGGAAAAAAGTGTTTTGAGCTTTGGGGATATAGACAGACGAATAAACCAGGAGCGCTCAGACGTAAGAATGAAATAAAACAACTCTGGGTCTGTTTTTGAGCCGGTAACAGCGTTAAAAACTCACACGAATGTCGTCTAATATAGGACATTTAAGTCGTAAGTTAGACTGTAGAATAATTAAAGCTTTATTATAACTTTTCGGCTAAAAAGTTTACGACTTGGGCTTGTGGTGCTTTTTCTGTTCCACATCATAGCAAAAACTACGGCAATTTTCATTAGAATCTTAATGACCCTTTGTGCAAAAATGCAGGTTTTTCAAGGTGTTTTTCTTTATAATAAAAACACCTGTGATATTATAAATGCTAAATAAATATGTTTAAGGTGAATGTACTGATTAATACACATTTTTTTGGAGCGATAAGATCTTTTAAACGGCCCCTGGTCTGATACAATCTGATTATTTGACCTTTTTACATGATTTAGTCACATTGGATTTTGCAGGTTACAGTAAACGTAAAAGGTCCAGAAATTAGTCCAGGAGCCAAAAAAATGAAATTGAAATTATATATGTAATAAAATGCTTAAAAATGATCACTTTTGATGACAATTTGTCAAGTGGACAGACTTTTTTTGTCTTTCGAGGGTGATATTTGACAGTAAAAAGTCAAGTTTCTGCAAGTTTCCCCCTGTATCAGGAAGCACCAGGCAAAATTTTAGGGTTATTTGATCATTTATGCAGTTTCAGCATCTTAATATTTACAGTTATATAATTTTTCCTACAGATTTTCCTAAACAGTGTGTTTTTTTGTTCTTAATATTGATCAATTTGGCTATATAAACCCTTTTAGTAAATGTATTTTTATATGAAATAGGAATGGAACTAAGTATTTTTATAATGATCTAATGGTAATTTGTTGTGATTCGTTTTACTGTTGTGCACAATTGGAAAGTCTTTAGCTAAATCTGGTCCAAAGTGTCTCTTCTCTTCGTGAAAATGTATATTTTTGTACATTGTCCCTGCCAAATAAATAAGAAACTAAACTTTTGGGCCCTGAGACCAAAAACAGGTCTGAGTTTGGGGCTGGTTCAAGACATAAGATAACAGGAAATAACAGTGGAAAAAGGAAGTAAAAAACCTGTGGAGTGGACCTGAGGCTGGTCTAAATCAGATTATAATCAGATTTTGTTGCGCATGTGAATAAATCCGCTGAATTTCTGCCTTACCATCGCTTTACTGAAGTCCTTGAGCCCTGCGTGCGCCTGTGCTCTCCTGAAAAGTGCTTTTGTGTTCTTGTTGTCCAGCTCCAGAGCCTGGGACACAACACGGAGTCAAAGATACATATACTTTGAATGCTCGTCACACAGGAGGTACTTAAAGCGTCACTGCGGTACCTCGGTGCAGCTCTCCAGCGCCTCCTGCCACAGCTGCAGTTTGAGTTTACAGGCGGCCGTGTTCAGGAAGCAGCTCAGGGCCACGGGCTCCAGCTTCTTCTGGATTTCCTCGTCGAACTCGTCGCCTCCAAACTCCAGGTACCTGCGACAGAATAAGAGGTTACGGAGATTAAACGGCCACACGGGGTCGTTCTCTGGACCGTAAACAGGCCGTGAAACGTGGTAAATAGTCGGCGCTTCTCCACCTTCAAGTCACTCAAACTGCTTTACACTGAGGAGCTACTCGCCCAAGGAAAAGTGTGTCGCTCGAGGACACGACGACACTAATGATGTTTATGCCGAGAGTGGGATTTGAAACAGAAACCTTCGGATCTGTGGCATTTTCGCTCTTAAAATCACTACATCTCTGCATATTTGGCAACAAAGATGGTGGATTTTTTGGTTCACGTTTAACATTTCACCAATATTTGTTTTGCATTTTAACTACAACCTCAACTCTGGTATGATTAATAACGTGTACATGGATCTGTCTGTGTGTGTGGGTGACGTATAAGGATTTAAAATGTAAAAAAATATTAGTTTCTATTAAACTTTTTCAAATATTTCCAGTGTCAGGAGCATAAATCTGTGTTTAACATTTATATGAAGCATTTTTAGTGTAAAATGTCATGTGGTGCGACTGAGAATAACCTTAAAATAGTTTTATTTTCTAAAACATGGTTGTGATATTAATCTAAGTTGTGAGTAATATGAAGTGTACAGAAACAAACTGTTGCGTTTCTTTAGATTTTTAATGCATATTGATATTTTCTTTCACCTGCTTGTGTTTAATGAACAAACTACTGCCCTGGAAAATGCATCAAATGAAGAAAAATGCCTAAAGAACCGTTCACCCAAGTCGACTTTGTCTGTTATTAAACTCCAGCCACAGAATTCCTGCTGTTATTAGTCGCACCACATGATGCACGGTCGCACCACATGACATTTTAACACTTTAAGGACAAAAAACATGCAGAATAACTCAGGATTTCTGAAAAAAAATGATTTGGTTCCCTGGAGGTCAGAGGTGCTACAGAAATGTGCTGAATTATTATGAGATTTGAACCTTTTTAACTGAGGAAACTGCAACTGGACAGAAAATTAAGGCGTCGCGTCACTGACCCGTAGATTGGATTGTGTGTTTGTAGTGTGCACATGTGCAAACTAAAGAACCAAGTACATATTCATTCCTGCGCTCGTAAAAGATGAGTTTTGTTTTTTTCTGTATATAGTTCTGCCGTCTTGTATCTTATTCTATGTGTTAACAGGGTTTGGGCAAAATAAGTGTCAAACTTCAGCCTAAACCCTTCAGTCTGTAGAATTACTTTGTGTTAATCTGCAGAATTTCTGTGTTAAATCATTGTTATAAGATTAATGATTCTGTCAACTGACCAAAGAAAACTAACTAACTAACTTGGTGATCAATTCTTTTCACACAAAATGTAGATTCTTGTCTCATTTTGATTTAATAACTTGCGTGATTAAGAACACATTTTGTGATTTGTCATTAAAGAGTGCCGTCATTTATATATTGTGTCTTTTGAACTCGTCACATTTTATTGATCAAAATCTGCAAAGAAAAACAAAAAAATGAGCGTTTTTACTCAGACGTGTGAGTGAACGACACACGTGTGAGGAAGTCACAGGCCAGAGGAAAGAATCGATCACCAACAAGTTAAAATGTGACACAAATATTGGTCAAATGTCAAAAATAAAACCACCGTCTTTGGGTCTTTTTTAATCTAGAAAGAGAAACTTCCTGTTTTACTTTTGCCACACAAACCAAAGCCGTTTCCCGTCCGACATTAAACACTGGAGACAAAATAAACTGTGTATAGTTTACGTGTAGCAGCTCAAATGAAGTGTGCTAAAAGCGGCTAAAACCATCGATTCTCCGTTTCCAGGACAAACGGGTGGACTGCCCGAGGATGACATGTTTTTGCGAAGTTTATTTGCCATTTTATTCTGTGCAAAAGGGGTTTACCTGAGTGCTTTGCCGTATTTCTTGACAGCGCCTTTCCAGTCTTGGTTTTTAAAAAGAGTGTTTCCGATGTTTTTCAGATCCTCGGCCACACTCTGAACTTTGTCAACCTGGAAAATAACAAAAAAACAACACAAAACGGACAAGAAAATGTGAGTGTGAGTTACTGAAATAATAAACTATGGTTACATAAACGGAGCATCGTGTTATTGTGTGTAGCTTTTCTGTCCGTCCGACGCTTTGCTCACGGAGAATCTTTCATAATTCGGTATTAAATCTTTCCAGACCAAGTTCCAGGTCAGATCTGTGGAGAGGCGACCCCCGCTCACAGTCAGGACGCACGTTTTTCTATGTATTTTTGAGCTATGAAACCAGCTGTGATTGAATAAATGTAAAGTGGAGCTGTTTAATGTCACACTGTGGAACATTCCAGGCAGAGCAGTGACGTCTCCGTAGAAAAGCAGGTGATTCAGACAAATATATTTGTTAAACGACACGAAGCTTCATTCAGATACAAAGAAATGTACTGATTACTAGAACATATTTTGCAAAGAAACGTATATTATTACTCTGTATAAACGTATATTATTACTCTGTATAAACGTATATTATTACTCTGTATAAACGTATATTATTACTGTATAAACGTATATTATTACTCTGTATAAATGTATATATTACTCTGTATAAACGTATATTATTACTCTGTATAAACGTATATTATTACTCTGTATAAACGTATATTATTACTGTATAAACGTATATTATTACTCTGTATAAACGTATATTATTACTCTGTATAAACGTATATTATTACTGTATAAACGTATATTATTACTCTGTATAAACGTATATTATTACTCTGTATAAACGTATATTATTACTCTGTATAAACGTATATTATTACTCTGTATAAACGTATATTATTACTCTGTATAAATGTATATTATTACTCTGTATAAACGTATATTACTCTGTATAAACGTATATTATTACTCTGTATAAACGATATTATTACTGTATAAACGATATTATTACTCTGTATAAACGTATATTATTACTGTATAAACGTATATTATTACTGTATAAACGTATATTATTACTCTGTATAAACGTATATTATTACTCTGTATAAACGTATATTATTACTCTGTATAAACGTATATTATTACTCTGTATAAACGTATATTATTACTGTATAAACGTATATTATTACTCTGTATAAACGTATATTATTACTCTGTATAAACGTATATTATTACTCTGTATAAACGTATATTATTACTGTATAAACGTATATTATTACTGTATAAACGTATATTATTACTCTGTATAAACGTATATTATTACTCTGTATAAACGTATATTATTACTCTGTATAAACGTATATTATTACTGTATAAACGTATATTATTACTCTGTATAAACGTATATTATTACTGTATAAACGTATATTATTACTGTATAAACGTATATTATTACTCTGTATAAATGTATATTATTACTCTGTATAAACGTATATTATTACTCTGTATAAACGTATATTATTACTCTGTATAAACGTATATTATTACTCTGTATAAACGTATATTATTACTGTATAAACGTATATTATTACTCTGTATAAATGTATATATTACTCTGTATAAACGTATATTATTACTCTGTATAAACGTATATTATTACTGTATAAACGTATATTATTACTGTATAAACGTATATTATTACTCTGTATAAACGTATATTATTACTCTGTATAAACGTATATTATTACTCTGTATAAATGTATATTATTACTCTGTATAAACGTATATTATTACTCTGTATAAACGTATATTATTACTCTGTATAAACGTATATTATTACTGTATAAACGTATATTATTACTCTGTATAAACGTATATTATTACTCTGTATAAACGTATATTATTACTGTATAAACGTATATTATTACTGTATAAACGTATATTATTACTCTGTATAAACGTATATTATTACTCTGTATAAACGTATATTATTACTCTGTATAAACGTATATTATTACTCTGTATAAATGTATATTATTACTCTGTATAAACGTATATTATTACTCTGTATAAACGTATATTATTACTCTGTATAAACGTATATTATTACTCTGTATAAACGTATATTATTACTCTGTATAAACGTATATTATTACTCTGTATAAACGTATATTATTACTGTATAAACGTATATTATTACTCTGTATAAACGTATATTATTACTCTGTATAAACGTATATTATTACTGTATAAACGTATATTATTACTGTATAAACGTATATTATTACTCTGTATAAACGTATATTATTACTCTGTATAAACGTATATTATTACTCTGTATAAACGTATATTATTACTCTGTATAAACGTATATTATTACTGTATAAACGTATATTATTACTCTGTATAAACGTATATTATTACTCTGTATAAACGTATATTATTACTGTATAAACGTATATTATTACTGTATAAACGTATATTATTACTCTGTATAAACGTATATTATTACTCTGTATAAACGTATATTATTACTCTGTATAAACGTATATTATTACTCTGTATAAACGTATATTATTACTCTGTATAAACGTATATTATTACTCTGTATAAACGTATATTATTACTCTGGAAAGATGATTTACCTCCAACATTCAGGCGATTTACAACTCAACTGTCAGAATTTCTACTGTTGGAAAAACTCCTGAAAAAAATAATTATGGGCACATTTTTCTAGAGCTTCGGTCCTTCACACTGACAAACCCACAGGTGAAGGTGAGTGTGTCTATGTGTGTGTCTGTGTCTGTGTGTGTCTGTGTGTGTGTGTGTGTGTCTGTGTGTGTGTGTGTGTGTCTGTGTGTGTGTGTGTGTGTCTGTGTATGTGTGTGTGTCTGTGTGTGTGTGTGTCTGTGTGTGTGAGTGTGTGTCTGTGTGTGTGTGTGTCTGTGTCTGTGTGTGTCTGTGTGTGTGTGTGTGAGTGTGTGTCTGTGTGTGTGTGTGTCTGTGTCTGTGTGTGTGTGAGTGTGTGTCTGTGTGTGTGTGTGTCTGTGTGTGTGTGTGTCTGTGTGTGTGAGTGTGTGTGTGTGTGTGTGTGTGTGTGTGTGTGTCTGTGTCTGTGTGTGTCTGTGTGTCTGTGTGTGCGTGTGTGTGTCTGTGTGTCTGTGTGTGTGTGTGTGTGTGTGTGTGTGTGTGTGTGTGTCTGTGTCTGTGTGTGTGTGTGTGTGTGTGTGTGTCTGTGTGTGTGTGTCTGTGTCTGTGTGTGTGTGTGTGTGTCTGTGTGTCTGTGTCTGTGTGTCTGTGTGTGTGTGTGTGTGTGTCTGTGTCTGTCTGTGAGTGTCTGTGAGTGTCTGTGAGTGTGTGTCTGTGTCTGTGTGTGTCTGTGTGTCTCAGATACTCCAAACCTCTTCGCTCTGTGATCCATTCCTGAGAAACAAGCTCTTTGGATTTGTTTACTGCGACTTGAGCTGATGATTCCTTGAAATTCAGACTCAAACAGATCTTCTGTTATTAGACCAAACAGAGCAAACAGGCACTAGATTTCCCCAGGTGCTGCTGGAGTTTGTGTTCACATGTGCAGCAGGAAGACCGGCCCGGTAAACCCGGAACGACAATCCAAGTGTCGTGGTTTGAATCCCCCAGGTCTTAATAACATCTGGAGAATGTCCTCGGATACATGAGGCTGGGAGAGGCACGGGGTAAGAAACAGCCAGGAAAATACACAAGGAACAGTCGCCACCCGGATTTAACTAAGCAAACGGGTCCAGGTTCAGCAGCAGTGTGAGCTCAGAGAATGAACAGCAGCGGTGTCAGTTTCATCACCGTCATTAATCAAATCTGCATCAGGAGCTAAACCCACAGCAGGACTTCCTCCCCTCCGCTCTCTCTCCTCTTCAAACGTGGTTCCGCTCGGAGATTTCCATCCACACGCAGCGAGGAAGAAGAAAAAAACCCGACTGACGCTTCGTGTGCGACGCTGAGCCCAAAAGTTTGTGATGGAGACGTTTTACTGAAGCCGAGAGTCGAGAGGGGACGGTTTGACAGGAAGGATTTAAATTAGGTTGTTTCGGGCACTGCTACAGGATTCTTCAAGCTAAATCCAAGTACTTTTCAGGGCTTTTTAACACTTTGAATTTGTGTTCATTTATTTTGAGTAAGAGGGAGTAGAGAGACTTCCCGATAACCTCAGCAGAACGGCGTAAAACTGTGTGTTCTGCTGAGATTTTCTTTGATTTTTCTGTTCTGTTTAGCGCGTTTCTTGTGGTGATCTTCGTTGACGTGTTTGGAGGATTTCGCGACCGCGTTTCTAATGATTGTTTCCGCCGCTCTTTATTCAGGCAACGTTATTTAACCAAATAATGACGTTTGACAAATTAAACTTTTGAGGAGAAATGTGACACGGAGAAGACACGTACTGCGCAAATTTTAAGACCCAGATATAAAAATCCAACACTTTTTCCGAGTCTTTTTAAGCTGTTATTTCCAAATTCATAAATTCAATGCTTTTAAGACTTTTTAAAGACACCGTAGGAACCCCGTGTGCATGCGCAAAGCAAAAAAGCTCGGCCGAAATTTAAGATCTTAACATTTCAATCAATCAGAAAACGACTTTAAAGTAGCGAAATTACGCGTCCATGCAGCGAGATCATTTTACTCCTCTGAAAACAAACGACCTCTAGACCAGAATGAAGCGTCTCTGAACTCGCGAGTCGATAATAAATCTGAAAACAAGATGAAAAACCTGACAGAAGTTTGAGAATCAGAGACATTTGGAGTGTCAACGTGGCGCATGTCAGATTAAAGCAGGACTCACGTCTTTAAAGTCGACCTCGGCGTCCTCGGGGAACTCCGGGTACGTGTCCCCTGAGCCGTCGTCCGGCTCCGCCCCCCAGCTGTCCCCGTCCTTGTGCTCGCCGCAGTCGGAGATGACGCAGGGCTGTGGCAAGAGGCAAAGTCACGAGGGGGACACACACATCCACGTCGTATTTTACACAGCTTCTAAGATCAGGCAATAAACCGTAAACAGATGGTTCACGCCGGATTAGGACAGCAACATTAAGAAGAGAAAAATGATAAGGTTTTAATGGGTGTAATTTTCTGTGACATTAACTCCTCTGCAAATAACTAAATGTCTCGTGTGTAAAAGCTTCTATTCCTTTAGTTTAAACCTCTCGTCACGTTCATAGCATCACAGTTTCCAGTTGTTAAACCAGTGGAGCCGACTAAATTCTGTCTGTGTTCTGACACTATCCAGTGGGTTTCAGGAAATTACTCTTTCCTGATTTGGACTATCTTGTGAGGACTGTGATGGAACTTTAACTTGTGGAAAGATTTCGCTCAATCTGTCTTGGTGTAACTGAATGTGATTTCTACCTCAGACCAGAGCAGAGCATCAGGAACATGTGTAAAAGCTCAACAGACACAACTGTCTCCACCCTCAGGAAGTCCTTTTGTTGGCTTGGCTCCTCAAATGTAAGGCCACATCCACACTAGTGCGTATTCGAGTTGCTTTCAGTGCGGATGCAGTGTTCGTTCACACTAATTCGATGGAGAAAGGCTCAAGAGATGGAACGATGTGGTGCCGCAGCTCCCACGGATCTGACCCGGTGCCGTGTGGACGAGTGAAAACGCTGATGCTCTGACGCAGGAGCTCTAGTTGTCGTCCTTACTGGACCACGTCACTGTGATTTGCACCTTCCTGATTCTCTGGGTTCATGACATCGGGCATGCGACGCTATTGCAGAAAACAGTTTAAACAATCCATAGACAAACAGGAAACAGCGTCGGTCCACGAAAAGACTGTTTTCGCGCTTGCATATTCCTCGACGGCCGCTGGAACATCCACAGGACTACGGCAACTTCAGACACGGTGCTGCACTTCTTTGTTTTTACCGCCCACGTGGTGTCGTGACGTTGGCCTAGTCATGTGACTAACGTTTCAGGCGATCCAGACACGAGGGGTTTGGACGCAAATCGTTTTTGATACAGTGGTGTGGCGATGCGGTCGTTTCAGTGTAAACACAACCTAAGTCAAGATGATTAGCTGATTAATGAGGTTAACGCAAATCTGTGAACAAAAGTCACTCAGGTTTGATACGTGTGCAAGTTGTATTTCTGTCTCTGGACTGGAGTTGGAGCTGCTGCTGCTGGAGGAGAGGCTGTTGGTCTGTGATCAGAACAGGTCTTGGCCTTGTCCATATCTGCTGTAACAACTAACCTAACGAATAAACCTTTGTCTGTATTCCAAAAACTCATCGGGCTTTGCAAATGGATTGTTTTCTTCAAGATTTAAATAATTTTTTCCGCATTTTTCCCCACTCGTCAAAATACAAAATATTTTTCTTTAACTTGTTTCCTAGGGCTGCTGCTGTGCCAAATCCTTCAAACTATGAAAGAATCCTTTTGCCTGCAACGCATAAATAGTGTCAGAAATGTATTACCAGCACCAGCAGATGGTTGGTACTAACAGATCTGACTCCAATTCACTTTCTACTGAAAAGTGGTCGCCCCTCGCTCCATAACTCCTGCGCTCAGGCTCAGGAGTCTCCTAAAGCAGCGGTGCGGGAAGGGCCGTTACCTTCAACACACTATTTTGTCCCCGTTTGATATGAAGACAAAAACCAGCCAATAATACGACTTAACACGGTGAGGACTTTCTTCAGGGAGTCGACTCGTATCTTTGCCCAGGGGTAAACTGGATTATTCTTCTCGTGGTCCAGTTTTTACCTGTACTGGTGCGTCCTCTTTTGTTTCCATGGCCTCTAGGATCTTCACCACTCCCATCCCTCTGAGCACCTGCCCGAAAACCACGTGTTTCCCGTCCAGGTGAGGCGTGGGCACCGTGGTGATGAAGAACTGGGAGCCGTTTGTGTTGGGACCTGCGTTGGCCATGCTCAGCAGCCCGACTTTGTCATGCTGAGAATGGAGAACAAGCACAATAGCCGATAAGAGAGAGAGATTATATCGTTTATAACTTTTGAGAACACTGTATGAAGTCTGTGCGGTACCTTGTAGTGGAAGTTTTCATCTTCAAACTTGTCTCCGTAAATGCTCTCCCCTCCAGTTCCATTGTGGTTGGAGAAGTCGCCTCCCTGGATCATAAACTGCTTAATAACTTAAAAAAACAAATGAGACACTGTTAGTTTACAGTATTAACAGTTCTGGGATTGAGTGACTCTGTTCAGATCCAAATTCTTCCCTGTCAAAGCAGCACAAATGAGCTGAAATAATTAAGTGCATTTTGTTAATCCAGTGAGAAATTTCAATCCAAACTCTTTAAATAGATCAGAGTTCCCAACCAGGCGACTGTGCTTCCACATGCAGTCCTTATTTGAATAACTGTATTGAATAAAATATATTAGAGTAAAGTCTCTACCAATTCAATTTGTGACAACAGGGACATAAGATCGACCATGGGGCCAAACACAGGTACAGGGACCACAGGTAATTTAAGTTACTGTTACAGCCCCAGGCCTTCAGTTCTTTGCCTTGTTTTGTGTGTTTTAATTTCCTTTTTTTGTCATATGGATTCCTGCTGTTTGAGCCCTGGTCCCTGATTGGTGGAGCACTCAGCCCCTCCCTCCTCACCTCCAGTCTCCTCCCCCCGTTTAAGCAGATCAGCTTCACCTGTTCAGGGCTGTGGGCCTTTGTGGCCAGTCTGACATTTTGTGTTTGCATCTTTGTCAAGTTTGTCCTTGACTTTGAAAAAAGGCACTTGTTTCTGTATTTAATGTGTTAGTTTGGTTTGTGTCTCTCGTTTCTCACATTGTGACTCGGTGTTTATGAGACACTCATTGTCAGTACTGACTTTGCTTGGTTTGTTTGATTAGTTCTTTGTATGTTTAGTTTTCTTCGTTCTGGCTCTTTATTACACTTTTGTTTAAACCTTGTAAATATTTGTTGTAAATATGTTAGATCTCCCCTGCACCCCTATGAACTAACATCAAGGACCATGTTGTCCACCCTCCTGTGGGTTCACCACCTGCAGAGGGGTTCATAGGGGGTCAGGTGCTATGAGGATTGGGCAGCAAACTGCCCCCGCGACCCAGCTGGATTAAGCGGGAGAAGATGGATGGATGGATGTAAGATCTCCTTTTTGTTCATTTACCTTGTACATTCCTTTTAATTAAATTACTTTATTTATTCCATTTTTCCATCTTAGATTTTTTTTGTTACTTGCCCCGAGCAGAGCTGAGTCATAACAGTTATTTGGACTATTTTTAACAGTACTTATTTCCTTTTCTATAAATGAAAAAAAGCTTGATTTAAAGGGTTGGGGTTAAATAAGTATTTACTTCCTCCCACTCCTTTTCGGACATTAGAAAAATCCACATATTATTGTTTGTTGTTGTGGAAAAGAGGCATTTGTGTTTTGTGTTGCATCTATGCATTTACATTGTAATTATGCATTGCTATCCGAAGAAACATTCAATTTAATTATGTATTTGTTTGTATTTAGTTAGTGTATATAGATTAGGGGATAGTCCATAATATGACAAAATCCCCCGGGGTTAACAGGCAGGGAAACACCTCAGGCTTAGTGCAGAAATAAATAATACATAAAAACTGTTCTAGTCTGTACACTGAGCCACGTGCTGGACTCTGCACATGTCCTGTATATGTAGCGTCTGCCACTTACTTCTGTGGAAGGGGCATCCTCTGAAGTGCAGAGGTTTCCCTGTAGATTTGCCGGTGCCTTTCTCCCCGGTGCACAGGGCCCTGAAGTTCTCTGCCGTCCGAGGAGTCACGTCGGCAAACAGCTCCAGGACTATCCTCCCCACTGCGGACACCCCCGAGCAAGAGGTTAGACAGGAAATGACAAATATTCTTAAGGCAAGTTCTGTTTTTGTTTTTTTACCAATAGCCAATAATTTAAAAGAAACATGTCTTTTGAATACGGTGACGTTTTCTGGGAAGTTCTCAGAGAAGCTGAAACCCGTGAATGAAAGTGTGAGACTGGATTAATAGTTTTTGGGGTTTTTTTTATTTATGCCATTTAATCAATATTTAATTTCTAGCTTTACTCCTGCAAAATTCTTTAATGCTTTCTGAATTTGAAGACTTGAAGAGTTTGGTTTGTGGAGATACAAGTCTGCTCACAGCAAGGACACGTGTTTAGTGCAATAAAAACATTTATAACTAGGGGTGTAACGGTATCCAAGTCTCATGATAAGATATCATCACGGTACGATATTTATTGCGATATTGTGGGAAACCTCATGATATTCTACATAAGAACAAGACTGACTCTAAAATGCTTTGACCAGTCATTTGGTACATTTATTGTCATTAGGGATGGAACGAAATCCAAATCTCTCTGTACGATATTTTCACCATAAACATCTCACTGTACCAGATTTATTGCAATATTTTGTGGTGAATCTGCTACTTTTCCCTCTAAAAATGCCTTCACAAGACTTAATCCAAAGAATGAATATATATATATATATAGTTTTAAGATAGCAATTTATATGATACATTGTTTTATAATCCTTATCTTTATAGATCTTTATAGTGTTTGTCTATTTTTAACTTAACTGTACTTCTATTGCTGCTACTGTTTCTTGCTGTTCTCTTTACTGTGCGTTGCAACACTGAAATTTCCCCATTGTGGGACAAATAAAGGACATCTTATCTTATCTTATGAAGATGTAAAAACTGCTTAGAACAGTTATTTCTTCATGTCGTCTGCACTGAAACAGAGCAAAGGATCATGGTCTACGTAGTTCCCTCTGTTTTTTTTACCCATTTCTGCATGAAAACTATTCATTTAAGCAAAGAGACTTGGGATTCGATATATTGTGAAGCTCCACGATATTATTGTGAGACCTTTGACGATACGATATCACCATTTTACATTATTGTTACATCTTTATTCATAATGGGGAAAACATGATTGTATTTGAGTATCTTTTGGATAAAAATGTTACATACTGTGACTTTAAATAAGAAAAAGTATTGAACAACAAACTGAGCATTGAGCTGTAACCTAAGTCAGACATATCAAGGCGACAGATGGGCTATGGGTTAAGGTTCAAGTTACAAAACGAAGCTTCTTGAATGAAAGATACCAGTAGATGCTTCGCTATTAACATCAATAAAAAAGATATTTAAAGCCACATACCAATCTATAGGTTTGAACCAGGGTTATAATTATGTTTATATTGCTAGTAGATGAACAGCACCTTTTGTGACAATACAAAACAACTACACGTGGTTAGTTACGAGCTCACTGCATTGACAAAACTGTGACCAGGAACGACAAACATAAAGATAAATGATTAATAATAGCACTGAAAATGTAAATACGCAGTGGAGAACGTAAATCACGATCTAAAAGCCACATCTGCACAAGTTCTTCAAATGAATGGGGCTAACTACGGCGCCGAAGCTAACCTAAACTGGCCCAAAATAGCTCATCCCGGGGAGATTATTTTACACATTCTGACCTTTTTCGCTTCCGATGTCTACGTCGAAGAAGACCCGGGGGTTGGCCTGGTTGGAGGGCTTTTCTGTGGGCACTGCGTGAGACATTTTGCGGAGAATGTGGAGGTTTCAGTCACTAGTTTGAGAGCTAACCATGGAGCTAAGCTAGCGACAGGAACAGGCACCGGCAGGATGAATGGGGACATGCGGCACTTCCGGTCCCGGCGCTTCAAAGTAAGAGTCCGCAGGGGAAATGTATATGGGGAAATAGGAGAAATTATGAATGGAAACTTTTATTGTGAAAATGTATAGTAGTCATGCCAGTTTTTTTTAATAACTCGCCTATTTATAATGTGAAGAGTTACCGGTCTTTTTAAATAAGATGTTGTTGATGCTGCTTTATATTTTTATTTAACGTCTATTTTACCAGGAAATCTATTTTTCGAGGGAGACCTGGCCAAGAAGCATTGACACACATTAAATTTAAAATCATATAAGATAAGACAAATTCACAATCAGCTCAAGAATAACATGTACTCTTCAGTTACACACTCAAAAAGCACTACTTTGAAGACTGCCATTGTGTCCTTAGGCAAGACACTTCGCCCACATTGCCTAGTATGAAAGTAGTATGAACGTGGTGTGTGCATGCCAGGACTCCCTTGAAAAAGAATGTGTTCCTGCAGCCACAGAGAGTTCTGAGTGTTATTTCATGTCAGAGGAGCAGCAGTGGAAAAGGCAGATTTTCTTAGCTCTGTGTGGAACCTGGGAACAGAGCGAAGGAGCCAGTGTGAGGAGCAGGAGTTGTACTGTACTGCGCTGTTGGCCGTTAAACAGGAGACGGCACAAGTACGAGGGCAGTTTACCCAGGACGGCTTTGTAGATGAAGATGAGCCAGTGCCTTTGTCTCCTGAGACTGAGTGAAGGCCACGAGAGCAGAGTGCAGCCCACAGTGATGGTCCTGAAGGCAGAGTTTGCGATGAAACGCAGGAAAACGCACTGTGATAAACGGTGTCCAGGTTGTGGAGGGCCGAAGAGGCGGCGTTCATGTACAGAACATCCCCATAGTCCAGAACTGGGAGGAAGGTGGTCTGAACAAGTCCTTTCCTCACACCAGGGTTCAGAAAAGGTTTGTTTCTGTAGTAAAAGCCCAACAGAGCTTCAGCTTTTTCAGCAGATGTTCAGTGTGAGATGTAAAGGACAGTTTATCATCAATCTACACACCCAGTTATTTACAAGAAGAGACTTTTTCACTTCCCTCCCCTTCCCATGTTTGAATACCGTCTTTTTAGCATTAAGGACCAGCTTCAGCTTATGGAGCGAAAACTAAAGCTGCGGGAAAGCTGCTGGAGCTCATTCACTGCATGACTGATGGAAGAAGCAATTGTGTAGATGATAGTTTCAACGTAACATTTATTTGACTGTGAATTGTTGTGAAATGTAAACTACAATGTGAGAGTGGATCCAGTGACCAGTTAAGGGTTCAAATGACTCAGCTGCACGTTTTATAAAGATGCCAAATATTATGTAGACCAAATAAAGCAACTGTACTCTGCACTAGGGGTGTACTAAAATATCGAAACAGCCTAGTGATATATGGTTGGCTGCTTTTGTGGCTTCCTGGTTTAAACACTGAGGGTGTCCAGATGTCCCTGTTGACCCGGGACAGTCCCAGTTTTGAGCTCTGTGTCCCCTGTCCCAGCAGATTCATCCAAAACCACTGATTTGCCCCAGTTTTATATAAGAAATGTCCAAGATGTCCCTATTTTTGACCAATCTGATCCCTGCGACAGTAAAGAGAGGCATAGATTGTCATTTGTTTCGGTAAAATACAGAAAAGCTGCTTAAAAATGACCAAAACACAAAGAAAACATGACTATACTGACTCACATTAGTGCCGAATGCACAACAGTTTTCCTTAATTACGCACTCGTTTCACAATTTTATTATTACCAACCAGCCCAAACCAGGGATGTCCCAGTTTTTTTATTTTTTAAATCTGGTCACCCTACTCTTGAGGACAGTTTTTATTATCATATCACAAGGTTAGGGTAAGAAGTGCAGCGTGTGCAGTTCAAAGGACTCGAGTAATATAAGGGACTGCTGGATTTTGTGAAATGAGCTTTATTCCAGTATCCATGGAGCTCGAACCAAGGAGCAAGTTATGGATATTTGAGATGTTACAGGCGTTTTACACCGTACAGTCGGGGAGCCAAAGTCTTAAAAAAATCAATAAAATGGTTTGAACCTGATGGTCTGTCCTACATTTTGTGTTTTGTGGACCAGTAATTGGAGGGTCTGCTCTGCCGGAAATATTACAATAACAGATTGTGGCCATTTTAGTGCATGAGTTACTGACTGGTGAAAAGAACGGCAGACTGGCTGATGCCATAACTTGGGGGAATAGTTGATTTTCAATGAGGGAAAAATGAAAATAATGGAAGAAAGTCGGAAAACGCCTTATTTTTTTGCACTAAATTTAGCCAAAATCACGTAGAAATGTGTTTTAAGAATTATTTTTTCACTGAATATTGTCACCACATGTGTTTTTTGCATCTAGAATGCATTTATTAACAGCGTACCCAACCTACTGAGGAGTTCAGGAAATTTTTCAAAATTTTCTATCAAAAAATGAAGACATTACATACATTAAAATGGCCATAATTTTTTTTTTCGCAATATTTCCAGCAGAGTAGACCCTCCATTTATTGGTCCTTAGGGTCAAAGTAAAAAGTATGTCAGACCATGTTAGTTTCAACCCATTTTTGAGACTTTAGCTCCCAGACGAATATGTGGCAGCAAATGTGGATCTTCAGAAGAAATACTGTGACAGAATGAACACAACCGACTGTTGGATTGCGTGAAATTAACTGTTTTTCCCACATACATGGAGCCTGTGCCAGAGGCTAGTTACAGATATTTCCGATGCTACAGGCTTTTTACACACTAAAGGCCGCCACACACGACAGTAGAATTTGCTCGATTTTGGCTGCGATTTCTTCTCCCCGAGTTCAGGAGGCGTGACCCGACTTTTCGTCTCCGTGTGCGATTTTGAAGCCGCTGCTCCTCATGTGTGGAGACAGTGTCAGATCAGAACCACCGAACATCAACAACGCGACGGAAACAGACGATAAAACAGAGTCAGGGGCAGAGGAGCGACGGACACAGAGACGCAACAAACAAACTCAGGATAGAGCGAAAATAAAGACTTTATTCCTCACCTAATGTAAAGTGGAACATTTAAACTGCAGCGTCTCATCCACATCCATGGAAATTGTCCTCCGCAAATAATGACTCCAGTCCACAAAACTGCGCTATTAATCCAGTTTGAGGCGTTCTTTGAAAGTAAAATGTCGAGATAGTTCCTCACGTGTGTTTGTTTACATCCACACAGCGCACGGATCGAGGTGAAGCTGCAGATTAATGATCGAGACTCTACTTCCTGTGGACTTTATCTCCTTTTTTCTGCTTTATAAATCCTGTATCTGAAGTATTGCTCCACATTTCACCAATAATAACAACACAGTTTGGACTTGTGTCTAAAGTGGAAGTGCAGAGTCTGATCTTTGAACACTTCAGAGTCTCAGAGCGACTGGGTTTACTGTAGACAGGAAACAGCTGACGCCATCGCGCTCACAGCTTTAGATCCTGTGGTTCACACACAGATCCTGCTGCAGTCTGGGAGATTGGAGATTTTTAGTCTCATAAGTTTCTCCTCGTGTCTGTGGTGTGCACATTTTGTCAGGCGTTTAAAAATCCTGTCGTGTGCAGCGGCCTTTATGTGGCAGAAGACCTTATAGAGGAAACACTTTGAGGGAACTGAGCATTTTGTCACCAACTGAAACACCAGAGCAGAGTAAGAACAAGGCCTTTTCTTATTGTTTTTCACCTGGTTCCCTCTGGACACTGTTGTGATGCACTTTTGGCTCTTCCTTTCCTCAAACTGCCCCGACAAAGACCCGCTGACCCTCCCTGACCCGTCCTCCTGTGAAACTGACCCGAGACCTTTGACTGAGACACAAAAACCGCAGTGGAAATGCTGTAAAACTGTAAAATAATCTCTCTCTCTTTTTCTGATACAATAAATTTGGTGATACAGCAGCAATATTGATTCGCTGCAGCTGATTTCATCCACTTGTGATGCTAACTGGAGGCATGCTCTGTCTGAGGCTTTGTTAGACTTTAATCTGAGATTTATTTTAGCACAATCTGAGTGGGTGACGTCGCTTTCCCAGGGACACAATGAAGGAAAATATGAAACTTCAGACCTCTGGATAAGCACTCGAACTAATAAAGATGAACCCAAAACCATATAATTCATATAATCTTGAAATATATTCTGGCCACACTGTGAAATGTATGACTGCGATTTCGTGTAAGTGCCACAAAAGCCATAAACGCAGAAATATTACCCCATAAAATCCAGAAAAAGACGCAGGGTGCATATAACGCTCTTTAAATTCAGTCCACAAACTTTAACTTTAATAGATTTTGTGATGGAGTTTTCAGGGAATTACAGTTTACCTCCCAAAACAGAAGCTTATCGTGTTAAAACTGATCAAATTGATTCTTGGGGTGAACAATTTTTGCTGTTATCTTAAGCAGTCAGAATGATTGTTTCAGCCTCATGGGCAGGATTACAGGTTATTCTCAACAAGTGTATGTGATAATGGAAAGAGATTTGATTTAACCTGGAACACAGCTTTGTGTTTTGCGGGTAAAATGGACACAATAGTCTATACGTATATTTAAGGATGTAAAAATAGTAAATCTGGTGATATCGTATCGTCAAAGGTCTCACAATAATATCGTGGAGCATCACAATATATCGAATCACAAGTTGAATAGTTATGGTGCAGAAATAGCTAAAAAACAGAGGGAACTACATAGACCATGCAGAGACCGGGACTAAACCAGGGACTAGTTTGGGACTAAACCAGGGACTAGACCGGGACTAAACCAGGGACTAGTTTGGGACTAAACCAGGGACTAGAGCAGGACTAAACCAGGGACTAGTTTGGGACTAAACCAGGGACTAGAGCAGGACTAAACCAGGGAGTAGACCGGGACTAAACCAGGGACTAGACCGGGACTAAAGCAGGACTAGACCAGGACTAAACCAGGTACTAGCCCGGGACTAGACTGGGTACTAGACTGGGACTAAACCAGGATTAAACCAGGTACTAGTCCGGAACTAAACCGGGTACTAGATCAGGACTAGACCGAGAGTAAACCAAGTACTAGACCAGGAATAAACTAGGTTCTAGACCGTGACTAGATCAGGACTAAACCAGGTACTAGACCAGGACTAGACCGGGACTAAACCAGGTACTAGAGCAGGAGTAAACCAGGTACTAGACTGTAGCTATACCAGGGACTACAACAGGACTAGACTGGGACTAAACCAGGACTAAATCAGGTACTAGTTTGGGACTAAACCATGTACTCGACCAGGACTAAACCAGGACTAAATCAGGTACTAGTTTGGGACTAAACCATGTACTCGACCAGGACTAAACCAGGACTAAATCAGGATCTGATCTTGAAAACCTGGTCACCCCAGACTGAAGGCAAATAAGGCAGAATTACTACAGTAAATGTACAAATACAGTTTATTTTCATACAGTTAATATTCCCCTCTTAAACACATGAGGCTGTAAGAGGAAAACAGCTCAGATGAACAGTGACTGACAGGACGCGGGTTAAATGTGACATGAGATGAGCTGCTGTACATTTGTGCGGCGTATTGTATGAATACAGTTCTTTATCTTCCACTATCGCAGCAGAACTGAGTGACTCTGTGTGTGAATGAGCTCCTCGTGCCTCTGAATACATTTCATTCTAACCGTAACCCGGCACATTCGCCTTTAGTTCTACTGTATGAGTTTATTTCAGGCAACACAATGAAGAACTATGTAAAGCAGAGGAGCTATTGGCTCATTTGTGCACTTTCTCTACGCCTACAAGAAAAGACGGTCAACCTGGATTATACAAATGAAATACAACCTGCCTACAGAAAGAGCGTATATAATGCAGCAGCTGTTTAGAGGAAAAACTCTTCGCTGTAGCCGATGGAAATGTGGTGCAGTTTGAAAGCTTGACCAGGGCTAAACATCTATGTGGTGACCTCTCATTTTAGATAAAGGGACAGTTTGGGTTTTTTGACATGAATCTGTACGTCTCTGTCAGCAGAGTCGCATCAGCACTGACTCACTGTGTCCGGTGAGACGAGTTCTTCCCCGTTTTGGTGTTGATGAAAGTCGCCCCATCAAACATAAACCTGCACAAAAACTATGTCAATCCTTTGTGCTGCAAAAAGTTTCGTTTGTGTGATTCTGGTTCTTAAGATATTTGCAGTTTTATTTTGGGCCGATGACGTCGTCCAGAACCTCAGAATGTGAAACAGCCTCAAAACATGAAGAAAATGATAGAAAACGTTTGTATTTGGTTTGTGCTGTTTTGTGCTGTGACAGTTTCATTTGTGTGAGTTTATTTCTAAAATTATTCATTATTATTTCTGTGGTAATTATAGGACGTCATTTTTGCTCAACTGACGGAGACAAACTCCACAAAACTAGTGAAGAGAAACGACCTGAGGCTGTGGAAAAGTCTGTTTCAGTCTTTAGTCATTTACTTTTGGTTCATATTTTATAATAACACAGACTTTTCCTCAGGCTCAGGTCGTTTCTCTTCTCTAGTTTTGTGGAGTTTGTCTCTGTCAGCTGAGCAGAAATGACGTCCTATAATTACCACAGAAATAATAATGAATAATTTTAGAAATAAACTCACACAAATGAAACTGTCACAGCACAAAACAGCACAAACGTAATACAAGCGTTTTCTATAAATTTCTTCCTGTTTTGAGGCTGTTTCACATTCTGAGGTTCTGGACGACGTCATCGGCCGAAAATAAAACTGCGAATATCTGAAGAACCAGAATCGCACAAATGAAACTTTTTGCAGCACAAACGATTGACATAGTTTTTGTGTAGGTTTGCGTTTAATGGGGGACCAACAAAAAAAAGAAAAGAAAAAAAAAGGTCTGATGAAAGTGTCCGGCAAGTTGGCTGGAGTCACGAAAATAAAGAGTTTTTCTTCTCTAAACAATCTGTGTCCAAAAGAGTGAAACATTTGCATCACAAAACGTGAACAGGGAAAAGTCCGACCTCATCATCTCTTGGTCCTATTTTCCCTCTGGTCGTATCACTGCGCTGCCTCCAGGTGGCGCTGCGCCTGGTTCACTGTTTCCTGTTTGGAAGGTTCAGGACGACATGTGTGTGACAAACAGGGCAGTTTGTTACAGAGAAACACACTCAGCACCTTCACCTTTCACTGACACACTGTAAATCACTGCACATTTGAGGCACTTTAAGCTTTATTTGCACGTGACAAAAACATTGCACATCGTTGGGTTTAGAAACGTACTTTTATTGTCTTCTTTTAGCCTGGAGACACAGTGGCACTTTAATTGGCAGCTGGAGAGAAAGGAAACAATGAACTAACCAATGACCTTGTTAAAGTGAATAGTGCCGTAGAGACTGTGCAGTATATCTGTTTGAGAAAGTGTAGGTGTGTTGGTTTATTTTATTGTGTTTTGTGAATAATGTGGTTTGTTGTGTATTTACCTCCATGTTCTTCTGTCCAGGTCCCAGAAGAGTCCTCCAGAAACAAGCTCCCTCTTGGTTTAAGGGTTTTAAAGTTAATTGGTGCATGTTTTTAGGGTTTATATGTAGATAGTTGGAGATTTTAATAGTTAGTTGGTTTGGGGTTTGTTTTATGGAGTGATGGGTAAAGGTTTTAAAGCCAATGTTCATTTTACCGTCCCTGTTTTTAGCTGGTGGTTTGACCCGATTAGGCAGACAGAATAAAAGGCGTCTCAGAACGTCAGTCTCGGTTCTGCTGTTGGAGAAGAAGCTGCACCTGCCGCCATTTTGCGCCTTTGCACGTTGCACTTTTGTGGCACCTGCACTTTTGTGATTATTGAAACAAAAAGTAAAATTGTGGACCACCTCTTCATTGCCCCAGTTCAGCAGATGGAGTCAGAACAGCAGATAGAGAAAGAGGAGGGACAGAGTGGGACAAGATGAAGAACCTGGAGTTTTGTTGTTCCTGGATAATCACAAGTCTGCACCATTTTTCTATATATTCTTCTATCGCTTATACAAGTGTGGAGAGATGGAGATGGTGGTTTGGTGGTGATGGTCAAGAAATAAAATAGATAAATTAAAATAAACTAAATTAACCAGCAGCGCCACTGGGGATGGTCCAGAAATGAACCAAAGGTCACACAGGTTCGTTCTTGATAACAGAGACAAGGTTCCATGTTTAAATCCATGTTGTTGCGTTCATTTTACACATAATTTAGGTGAAAGGACGTGCACATAAATAGTGAATATTGTGAATTTCATTTGTTCAGGCCAATCAAAGTCCACTCAATCACACGTGTAGGAAAAGGAAAAGGCGGCGGCTCCGGCTCCCACACTGCAGCTCTCAGGAGGCACATCTAGAAATACGAATGAAGTCACTTTTAATCCTACAGCTGAACCGGCAACGAAGGTCCGTAGCTCCAACATATCACTTTGGCCTCACAGGAACGTGCGATGCTGTCACGATCAAATAAGGGAAGGACCCAAAAGCAGACAGGAATCCGGGAGAGTTTACAATGATTTATTTACACAGAATGATGAATATTGCAGGGGGGCAGTAGGCAGGTCAGGGGGAGCGGGGAGTGGAGGCAGGCAGGGGAGGTCAGGCTGGAGCTGAGGACGGAGCAGGAGCTGGACAGGCAGGAAACTGGAGCAGGCAAACAGACAGATAAGGAAAAAAACGCAATGAACTGGGGCAATAAATCAAAAAAAAAAAAAGCCGGAGCAGGCGTTCACCACGGAGGTTAAGTGACGATCTGGCGGAGATGGTGCGAGAAGGAGAAACCAGGCAGATATACAGAGACGACTGGAGATGGGAAACAGGTGCACAGGAGCAGGAGGAGGAGTCGGACACGCCCAGGAGATCAGGTGAAGGAGGAGGTAGGTGAGGGGGAGGGTGGAGCAGGGAGAGACCATGACAATCGCGGCACCGCAACTGTCCTGGAGCAGCGATCGCACGTACGGAGCAACAACCTGCGGCGCCACGGAACAGGCCACGGCACTAAACGGAACAACCGTATTAAAGACCAAAGTAAACGAGTGAAATCGGTAAAAAGCGAGAAAACTACCAGGAGAGCGGAGGACACGGAGGTACGACATCGGAAGAAGGACCCAGGAAGTGCACAGGTCAGAGGGCGAGTGACACAAAGGAAGCGCTGTTTATTGATTGACGCTATCACGATTGGCCAGTGGGAACAGTCTCTGAAACTGACTACAGGTCACACGGCCACACGGGCTTATATACTTACGGCTGTAGCTCTCACGTTCGCTCTCTCACGTCGCGGCGTTTCAAAAGTCTGAGCTCGTAAACACTGCGGAACTGCTGGAAAAAGTGTTGGATTCGTGCGCGGCGCCACCTGGAGGCAGCGCAGTGATACGACCGGAGAGAAAATAGGACCAAGCGATTATGAGCTCTGACTTTTTCCCCGTTCATGTTCTGTGAGGCAAACGTCTCCCTCTTTTGAAGCACAGACAGAGATTTGTGCAGTTCGAACGCTACAGATGTTCACAGAGAACATGTCGAGCATTTAAACTGCACAAATCTGACCGGTATTTTTTTTTTTCCCGCAGGTATTTTGCCGTAGAAAAGCGTTGTGAAAAAGCTCTTTTACATGTTCAGATATCCAGCCGAATCTGCACCGAACTGGCCCGAGTTTGAGTTTCGGATCCACGTTTTGACCGTTCCATCGCACTCGAGGTGGAGTTCGGTTTCCCCCGAGTCTCGAGCACAAGAGAACGCAGCATGAAAACAGACTGGAGCACTTCCTGTATTAACTGAAACACAAAATTCACACTAAAGTTCTTTCAGAGGTGCAAATAGACAGATAGATCCACAGAAGGGGAAATTCAGGTATCCATGTAGCTCACACAGATTTCATCACACACTAAAAACTGTGTAAATGAATAAAAGGCAGTACTGTAAGTAGCCGTTAAAAGTTTGTGCAGAATATGCATAAAGTGCTGGTTCTGCAGGGTGACAGGTGCAAATGCAATATCCAGCAACCCAAAAGAGAAAAAACGCCTCGCACGCTCCTTTTGAATTACGTTTCAGCAAAAAGCCTTCATCAGATCATTTTTCTTGCTTTACTTTTCGTGCGCACTGTGGTCCAAGAAGAACTCAGTCTAAATATGCAGCTTTTCAGTGTTAAACATTTGATTTCATGTTTGCGGCGTAAGAAAAGAGGTCACAGAATGGTTTTCTGAAGGTTTAATAAAGAATTGAGAGCGCCGCAGACAGAGCTCCACTTCTGCTGCCCTCAGGAATGAATCGCAGAAGAAAGTACATTTTATTCATGACTGTAAACAAGGGGTGTGTTCTGGGTAATAGGGTAAGTTAGGTAAGACATGATACAAAGGGCACAAATTAGTCATTAGGGATGTAAAAATAACCGAAATCTGGTGATATCGTATCGTCAAAGGTCACAATAATATCGTGGAGCATCACAATATATCGAATCACAAATCTTTGCTTAAATGAACAGTTCTGATGCAGAAATAACAGGAAAAAAACAGAGGGAACTACATAGACCATGATCCTTTGCTCTGTTTCAGTGCAGACGACATGAAGAAATAACTGTTCTTTTTATTTTCATAATTGTATTTAATAACATTTCCAAATATGTCAGCGTTGTCAGCATAAAATACTAAATAAGGATAAAAAGTTGAACGAAACACACACAAAAAAGGGAAAAAAGGAAAAAAGAGAGGAAAAAATATCAAACAACAAAATAAAAAACAACTATCAGGTCACCTAGTCACAATAAACACGTACCAGATTTTAAAAAAAAAGAGAGAGATAAAACTCAATCTATAACGAGAGTGAAAAAAACAAAAACAAAACATCAAACTGGAACAGAGGGAAAATTAACAGATTCAACAAACTGACAGATCCCATGTTTTCTTGAAATGTATGAATGAGCTCCAAGAGTCTCTCACAGTCTGACTTTCTCTAAGGAGAATAAGGCATCGAGCAATAAGCGTAACAAATGCAATGAATTTTTTTTTGATACGTTGGGAAGAAATAACTGTTCTAAGCACTTTGAAATCTTCATTCTTTGGATTAAGTCTTGTGAAGCATTTTAGAGGAAAAAGGAGCAGATTCACAGTCAAAATATTGCAATAAATCTGGTACAGTGAGATGTTTATGGTGAAAATATCGAACAGAGAGATTTGGATTTCGTTCCATCCCTAATGACAATAAATGTACCAAATGACTGGTCAAAGCATTTTAGAGTCAGTCTTATGTAGAATATCGTAATATCGTGAACTTTCCCACAATATCGCAATTAATATTCTTTACCGGGAGTTCATCCCCTTTTTCCGACACACCGCCACTCCGACATCCCGCCATTCCAACACCTTTTATGTTGCCATTCCGACAATTTACTCATAGCTGCGTTGAGTGCGGCGAGAGGAGGTGCGTTGGTTTAGACCTGGTTTTAGTCCTGATTTAGTCCTGGTTTTAGTCCTGATTTAGTCCTGGTTTTAGTCCTGGCATAGACCTGCTTTTAAACCAGGACTAAACCTGGTCTATACCAGGACTAAAACCAGGACTAAACCAGGTCTGAAACTAAACCAGGACTAAAATCAGGACTCCAACCAGGTCTAAAACAGGACTAAACCAGATCTAAACCAGGACTAAACCAGGTCTATAATAGGACTAAAACCAGGTCTAAAACAGGACTAAACTAGGTCTATAATAGGACAAAAACCAGGTTTAAAACAGGACTAAACCAGGACTAAACTAGGTCTATAATAGGACTAAAACTAGGTCTAAAACAGGATTAAACCAGGTCTATAATAGGACTAAAACCAGGTCTAAAACAGGACTAAACCAGGATTAAACCAGGTCTATAATAGGACTAAAACCAGGTCTAAAACAGGATTAAACCAGGTCTATAATAAGACTAAAACCAGGTCTAAACCAGGACTACAACAGGATTTAACCAGGATTAAACCAGGCTTCACCTCCAGTCCGTGAAAATCTGGTCCTGAAAAGAGCGCAGCCCAAACTTAATAATCACATGTCGAATGGCGGATGTTGAAAAAAAAAGCGAATGTTCCGCCGCTCCGACCACGGCGGGGAAAATGTGGGAGTGCAGGACGTTTGAGAACAAATGGATAAACGACACTCCCACAATTAGACGTCAGTGTCGGAGCGGAAGCCTGTGACCACCGTACCGTGAGGTTCGTACCGTGACGACCCAAATTCAGTGAGTTGTGCTGCACCATTACTGAAAAACCATCAGGTCCATCACACAGTCTGAGCTGCAGCGTCTCCTCACATACGACAACATCCTGTGTCCGAGCTGGTGTCACTAAAACCACTTGTTTATTTCTGAATTAAAAAGGTATGTGAATGAAACAAAACACAACTCCGGGCATGTTTGTGATGAGGAAACAACATTATAACATACAGTAGATCCCAAAGTAGCCAAATATGGGCCCAGTTTGTAATTTTGGACATAGTTCTTCATTTCCTGCTGATCCAGAGCGTTGGAGACGTGTGGAGACACTTGTTTAAATCTTCCTCCAGTCCTTGTATTTGCAGAGGTGCTGGTGCTGGGCTAGTGCATGTCAATGGCCACAGTCGTCCTGCCACTAAAAACAGTCTGACCCACTCCACAGACCCGAGGAAAAACTATTAGAACTCCAGACTGTCCCTGTGAACGTCTGTGTGCAGAGAATCATTTTAGAAGTAGTCATTTCAGTGCGTCGCCTGAATCGTCGCATGTTGAGGGACTATTTTCTCACATATCAGTCCGCCGCTGCCGAGCTTCTATCAGGAAGAACAACTCACTGCTGCTGCTCGGACAGAAATCCTTCACATGCAAGAGTCCCTATGTCCAAAATTCTGAAGTGTCCCTTTAATTTTTGGAAAAGTCTGTGGGATAAATGAACAGAGCGGAGTTCAGAGTCGAGTGTGGTGGGTTTGGTCCATGTATCTCCACTCACCCTGTTTAGGCTAAGAAAATGATGCTGCTTCCAGTATCTGTTTGAATGTGGAATATAATTAAACCACAATAGTCTAAGGGGTACACTATTAACACCCTTAGAATGATAATCCATAGAGTGTAATGAATTAACAAAAGCAGACATTTTGGCAGAAAGAGTGTGACATGGCAGTAGCATGAGAGTTGGAGCCATTCCTATTTAACAGGGCCTCAATATTGCAAAAACAGAGGTGGATATGTAAGGTATCCGCTGGGTTAGGTCTTAAATGTCATGTTCCTAAATTAAGGCCTTAAAAAGTCTTAAATTATGTTGTCCAAGTCTTATTTTTTTCACAAAGATCTTAAATTTCTTTACCTATTTTTTTGTATCCTCACCGGGCTGCAGTGCAATGTGAGGCAAGACAATGTGATAGTTTAGTTTGTCTTGTTAGAATGTTCAATAATAAATGATTTTTGGCTATTTTACAGTAACACATACGACTATAAATGAGTTCTGAATGAGATTTTATAATATTAGTATTTTTTTTGTTATTTAAAGCAGTGAGTAAAGGTCATTATTATTAGAATTGGATCTGGTGTATTTCGCCTGCATAATGGGTGCGATGTTGGTCTTAATATTTCATTTAAGTGCTCTTAAAAAGGTCTTAAAAGTCTTAAATTTGGGGGAGTCAAACCTGGGGACTCCCTGATGTTGTGTCCTTGAGCATATTTACTGATATAATGATCTGGCCCAGTTTCAGTCAGTATTTTTCCATCAAAACTGACTTTCATTACTCAGGTACATCCTCCCTGCCCAGTCCTCCCCTCATTATATTATATTAAAGCGCTTTGTGTCACATTTTGTATGAAAAGCACTCTATAAATAAAGTTTGACTGATTGATTATTTATGTCATGATGATCTGTGTACATCCCTTTGTTCTGCTGTATAAAAAGTGGGACTGCAGGAGAATAAACCCCAAAAAACAACTATTTAACTCAAGACCTTTATTTCGTTCTCACCCAAATATTCGCACAACAGGTACAGTTGCCAAAAATGTAATGGTGCTACTCAAGAATACAAAATATTCTGATCTTAAAACATTAAAAACTCAAGAGAAAAAACATCTTTGGGGAAACTACTCGTCAAATATGAGAAAATGCGAGTAAATATCTACACGTAACATCCTATTTTTAGTTTGAAGTTAAAGTATTTGCGATCTTGTTACGACAAAGAATGAGGGATTGCACTGCCTGGTTTCCAACAGCTATGACAAAGCATTAAATAACACACAAAATCTGTAATTTTCCAAAGAAAGACCATAAAAATGAACGTTCAAATCATTTCATATCATCAAAATAAAGCTTTTGTCACGTTCTGATGTTGCTTTGTCACAGTGAAACGTTGATTCTAGGATATTTTACTCTCTAAATTCCTCAAGTAAGTAAATTTCGTCAAAAATGTTAAAATTCTCTCCAAATATACATTACATTTTTGTGTCTCTACAGTCACATTTGTCGTCCTCCACAGCCCCGTCTGGATCCGGTGCCATCGCGTCTCATCAGAAAAGAGATTTTGACTATTATCCTCTCGCCAAATTGGAAACGAACTTCAGAAAAGCAAAGTGCGAGAGAGCAAATTGGCAGCGCTGATGCATCCGTTGCTCTAAGCCATTTCTAAGATTGAATAGTTGCAAGAAGAAAAAAAAAAAAAGGAACAAAGTTGAATCAAAGTTACAGCGTCCCCTCTGTCATCAGCGCCCGCCCTCCGAGGCAAACTTCCCCTGTGCTTCAAGTCGGGAGCCAGACGCCGTCTTCTTCCTGGAACCAACACCACACAAACAGAAAAGTATGAATACATTTGTAAATGCTTAAAACACCACAAATAAAGGTAAAAGGTTTAGTTTTCCAGTGAAACTCGTGGATGGTTTTGCGTCTCGGGCTCTTTGGGAAATCAATCTCAGTCACTTGAGCCAATGAGTTTGATCGGTGAGTCCAATTAAAGGAAAAAAACGATTTAAGAAGGACGTTCCACATTATTAAGCAGAGCACCAGCTTCAAGCAGTATGGGATAGAAAAAGGGTCTCTCTAGTGCCGGAAAGCCTGAAATAGTTGAATACCCTGGGCAAAGTATGAAAACTTTAAGCGTGATCATCAAACTATTAAGTGTGATTCAGAGCACACATGGATTCGTGCAGATAAAGGCACAATGAGGAAGGTTTCTGACAGATAAATACGTTGGATTAAGGCTACGTTTATACAGAAACGGTCTGAAGCAAAAACGCAAAAGTGCATTTTCGTTCTCACTCTTACTCCGTGTTTACACAAGTGTTTTGGGGAATTCTGCTGCACACAGAGACACAAAGCTTACAGTTTGCTGATGTAGTCTGCATGTCCAGAGCGTAAATGGCAGCACTGTTAGAATAATTATGTATATTATCCCATATTTGTCTTAATCATGTGTTAGATATTTGTGTATTTGCAATAATCTCTTTTGTGCTTGAAAACTGTGTGCAGTACTTTTCCACTGCTGTGCAGCTGAAGGCTGGAGTGGGGCTTATCAGGAGGCCCCATAAGACAAGGGCGGTCTGAGTTTGGCAAAACATGAACTGAACCCAAACATGAACTCAAACCACAGCGTATTCTCCGCACTCAGCCTACTGTCCGACCTTGATCAATAATGCATAATCATATTTTATTATATTTATCCTATCTTGGTATTGCTGCTGTTTCCCCCCCCCTTCCTTTAGAGCAGCGATACCCATTGTAACCAGGGCCATCCTAATGTAAATAAAAGTGAGGAGACGGCGGGCATGCTCCAGAGCGGGTTGGAGAGTGTATCTGGGCACGTCTCAATCCGTTCTCCTCGCGAGTAAAACCAAATAATCTCTCTTGTCTTTCTTCTCTGAATGTTTAGATGGTGTTTAAACCTAACAAGCACCAAATGCCTCGGTTGGAAAATGCCGTTTAACGTTTACGCGGCGACGACAGGGTGGAGCGTTTTCAGATTTTTGCATTTTCAACCCCCCCAAAACGCCGTTGCCGTCTAAATGATCTGGACATCTGGGAAAATGTTTTGCGTTTTCCACCTGTTACTGTTGTCTGAACCGCGCCTAAGGGAGCAGCTGCTGAAACGCCTTTACAGAGCAGCAAACGGGTATTTGAAGCTGCTGGTGCCTCTGGAGTCAAGGTGTAGATCCTCCAGAGGCTTCAGTCCTGCATAAACCTTCAACTGGACCTCACTTAAACGACGCTCGCAAACAGAAACGGCTCCAGGGGCCCAGAAATACATGAAGATTCATTTTCAAACAGTCTTGTTCACTGATGAGGGCCCTTTTTGCGTCCCAAAAGGCTGCGACGTCAGTGAGGGGGTGGAATCATGTTTTGGGTCATGGGGGAAGTGTCAGTCGGCCCCTGAAGGTGTGAAAACGACCCCTGTAAACTACGTGGAGTTTCTGATTGACCACGTTCTTCCATGGTACCAACAGAAGCTAAATCATCCGCCAGTGGAGTTTGTAGACACTTTCTTCGCCCTTCAGTTTGAAAAACATTTCGAAAACATTTGCTGTGACATTTTTTCTCCAAACAGTGCAGACATCACTGACAATAATAATAAAAAAAATAACCCCTGTGTGACCCCTGTCCACGGGATTACAGATGGAAATGAGTCTCCAACATTCATGTTTCTTATCATGTCTGTCCATTAACGTGCATTTCCCAATCAAACAAAGAAAGAAAGAAAGAAGAGCCGTGCTTTCCCTGGCAAAACCATCTTCAATAGATGTCAATGATGTAAATAATTTCCCAGAGAGAGCTATTTTATCTTTTATCTTATTGTATTTAGCCTATTTGTAACTTGTTTGATATGCATGCTCTTGGTCGGTTGCATCTGTAACAAAGAAAATTTCCCCCCGGGGATGAATAAAAGTAATTCTGATTCTGATTCTGATTCTGATTCATGCAGGACAATGGTCTACCTCCTGCTGCGAGGATCCCCCTGCATCACTGGGTTAGGGTTCAACTCCCAAGTGGAACAGGAAGGAACAGAACAGAAGAAATAACTGAACCGGAGGAACCACGGCAAGAGATCGCGGCACTACTGCCCCCTGCCAAAGCTCCAAAAGACACTTAGAGATCTGCATAACCACTTGCTCACAGCAGATTATCACACAGACGCAGACGCAGATACAGACGCAGATACAGATACAGACGCAGACGCAGATACAGACGCAGATACAGACGCAGATACAGACGCAGATACAGATACAGATACAGACGCAGACGCAGACGCAGACGCAGACGCAGAGGCAGAGGCAGAGGCAGACGCAGACACAGATACAGATACAGACACAAATACAGATACAGACGCAGATACAGATACAGATACAGATACAGATACAGATGCAGACGCAGACGCAGACGCAGACGCAGACGCAGACGCAGACACAGACACAGATACAGATACAGACACAAATACAGATACAGACGCAGATACAGATACAGACACAGGTGCAGACACAGATACAGATACAGATACAGACACAAATACAGATACAGACGCAGATACAGATACAGACACAGGTACAGACGCAGACACAGATACAGACACAGATGCAGACGCAGACACAGATACAGATGCAGACGCAGATCGGCCGTTCTGGGCATAAAAGAAGCCAAACTCCTGTTGTGGCCCCATCCTCCCCTGACCTCAGCCCGACTGAGAACCTCTGGAGCCTCCTCACGCCAAAGATCTATGAGGGCAGGAGGCAGTTCACAAGCAAACAGCAGCTCTGGGATTATATTCTGACATCTGCAAAGAAATTCAAGCACAAACTCTCCACAAACTCACAGGTTCAACGGATGCAAGAAACGTGAAGCTCCTGTCAAATAAGAGCTCCTGTGTTCAAATGTGACTCGACCTGTTCAGATGTTTGGGTTGAAACGGCTTTTGATTTCAGTAAATCTGCCAACGCTTCTGACTGAAAAACAAACAAATCAGTTCTTTACAATAATAACATGGTTTGAAACTCTGTTGTGCAGAATAATTTGGAACAGTTTTTATTTTTGAAAAGAAACCCTGTTGTCATTGGGAGGTTCGTTCAGTAACATTCTAATTGTTCTCTAAAGGTTCTTGACTTGAAAATTGTCATTAATATTGACAATTTGGCAAAATTTGAGAAAAATATCATTCACCTAATAATTTAGAACACAGTATAGTACTCAGAATTGATTCTTGTGAGCTTTAAGTCATGTTATGATGCTGTTACCGCCTCAAAAACAGACCTGGACTTGTTTTGTTTCATTCACATGTTTGAGTAACACTGCATTATTATTCTTTTTACACCTCCAAAGCTCAAAGTGTCATGTTCCACCTTGTAATGTCATGGAGTGGACATTTTAAGTTAATAGCTACTTTTTTACCCTTGTTCAGTAGAGATCGACAGTGCCAGGGCTGTTTTTAAACTCCGTACACCTTCACAAGAATCATTAGGATAATTTTAGCGCTGCAATTACCCATCGCTGTTGAACTGAACCTACACGGCACAAAGTGGAACAGAACATTTTGATCTTTGGAGACGTGGACAGACTAATAACGCAGGGTTAATGCAGGGGTAACACGTGACTGAAACAAAACATTCCAGGTCTGTTTTTGAGGAGGTAACAACATTATAACATGGCTTAAAGGGGAACTCGGGCACGTTTGAAGCTAAAGTCCGTTGCTAGAGGCGGTCGAATTCTGTCAGAAGTCAAATAACGGCACAAAGGCAACAAACTAGTGTAGTGATGGGGGTAAGTTCGTCACTTCCATGTAAAATGCCAATTTGCTTCAGACTGAAGAAGCTTAACACCACTTTAACCCATCTGACAACAGCCACGAGTCTAACAAACAAAACGCTCTGCCTGGTTCACTCATTAGTGTCTGGAAACGTTAGAAAACAACTTTATAATCACCTCACACTTCCCTCTGTTGATTTCCCACTGCACAGGCCAAAGCCCAGAAGACTCGATCGCCAACGTCATTTCTATTTACTTTACGAGTGAATTATATTTTTTGAAGAATGCTAAAAAATACATTCCCGAACCATTTTCTTTCAGTTTCTCTTCTTCACCGTCAGTAGTCGATTCTCACTTGTTGCTTCTGGAGGCTCGAGCCTCTCGCCGCCGCTGACAATCGAGTTGTAAGATGGGTTAAAGTGGTGTTAAGCTTCTTCAGTCTGAAGCAAATTGGTGTTTTACGTGGAAGTGAAGAACTTGCCCCCATCACTACACTAGTTTGTTGCCTTGACAGACTCACTGCCACAGTGAGATCTCCACCGAGGAAACACTGATCTGTGCTGTTTTTTGGCTTCTGACAGAATTCCACCTCCTCTAGCGACGAACTTTAGCTTCAGATGTGCCGGAGTTCAACTTTAGAGCTGATTAAAGCAGAACTAAGTAACTTCAGCGATAGTGCTTCCCCTACAGGTCTATGTGAGAATGAACTGTCGTAAATCCTCTCCTCGCCCCCTCCCCTCCCTCTCATCTGCTCACGTTTGTTTACACAAAGTCGGTGAACAGTGTCCACAACACGATGTCTCAGGTGGGTCATGTTTTTTACTGTTTAATGGCGACATATGTACGAGCGCCCAGAGCCCGGAGCTCCCGGAGTTTACTCAAACTGCATAAGAATAACAATGATATGAGCAGTGCTTATGAAACTTAGTGTCAATAACAATATCTCCAGATCTGCGTCTCTTGAACTCTTCTCTTTCCTTGAGCTCTCGTCGTCTTCTTCAAACGCCTTCCCCAGATTTACTCGTGTCTGAGCTCGGGCTCTGTCTGATTCACATTTTCTTTTTCTTGCGTCCTCGGCCACGGCTCACACCTCACACGTAAACACAGATATTTATTCCTGCAGTGAGCTGTGGATAGCATCAGTATGGGGTGTGTTGCTCTGTTATCTGTGTGTAGCTGAAGTGTTGTAGAGCAGTTTGTCTCTCGTGAGAACAGAACAGACCCTGAGCTCAGATCCGGGTCGGTAGGAGCCAAGTTGCATGTGCGGTTTTTCCGCCCAGAGGCAGAGGGGGGCAGCAGTGAACCCTTCAAACACCCCAAAATGTCACATGTGACCATCAGAGGGGCTTTAGAGACATTTAATTAGGTAAAAAAGTTACTTAGTTCATGAATAAACTCCAAGTCTGATCTAATAGAAACTCCTCCTTTTGTGAGTGTAGCATGAAGGATCCACAGATGTCTTATTCTCTCGTCTGAACCGTGTGCATGCTGTTTTCTCTGGAGTGCACCTGTTTGAATTATATATGTGGTCACTCAGTGCTGCAGCCCTCTCGCCGGGGCCCACGTGTAACTGGATTCTCTCACAAACAACACAAGACAAAACCAAACTGTTACCGTGGAGGCGGCTGGAAGCGCTGAGCCGCTGTGTCTTCCACTGCAGCGCGGACGTCTGTTTTCTGCAACACAATCCAGCATGCACATTAAATTTACTTCTGTGAGCTTTAACCCGTGTTATCATGTCGTTATGTCATCAAAACCTGAGTTTCATTCATATGTGTTGGAGTAGCCCTGAATTATAAGTCTGTTTTACATCTGCAAAACCCAAAATACAGCTCCTTTTGTCTTTAGCTCAGTAGAGATACACAGTTCCAGGTCTGAAATCATCCAGATTATTCTAGTGAAGGTGTTTGGAGTTTAAAAACACGCTGGAGCACTTCCTGAATCGTGTAACTCAGCCTAAATATGCAGGATTTGTGAGTTAAACGTGCGTGAATGAAACAAAACGCAACTCTGGGTCTGTTTGTGATGCGGAAACATTATAACATAGGCCAGGAAATATAAAAATAAAAATATAATAATATAAAATGGGCCCTTTAACCTTTATACTCAAGTAAAAATACAGTTACATGGCGAATAATGTGCTTTTTTTACAAGTACAATTACTGCTGCCAAAATTGTACTTAAGTATAAGTAAAAGATTCACACGAAATATCACCTACGACTCAAAGTGCTGAACGTAATTAAAGAGGCCGTTTATATCCATTTTTTATATAAAACTCGATGAGTCACAAGTGTTTAAAACTGTAAAAGTTGTTTTAAACTAATACAATTAAACAATATGTATTTTATTTTTTCTAAATGACATGTACAAGTTCATAGTAAAAAAAAAATACGCAAAAAAAGAACAATTAACCCAACTGGGTGATGTCGGCTTGTGAGTATTGAACAGATTCTTACAGCTAATCGTTAGAAATATACGAATAGGCCCGGGGGAAATCGATAAATTACTGAAACATGCATGAATGTTTCAGAAAAGCGCTTCAGGCAAGTTTTGATGAGGGAACAAAGTACTGAACGCAACTAAAGAAGCCGTTCACAACCATCTTTTCTACAAAACTTAATCAATCAAAGTGTTTAGAACTGTAAAAGTTGTTTTAAACTAATCACAATTCAACCACGATAATTATTCAAAATGACATGTACAAGTTCACGGTTAAAAATCTACGCAAAAAAAAAAGAACAATTAACCAAAATGAAAGAGACCTGTGGGCTGAGCACTGGACAGAATCTCACAAGGAGGACGCGAATAGGCCCGAGGGAAATCAATAAATTACTGAAACGAGCTGTGGATTTCCAGATCTGAGGAAAATAAGAGTTCAATCAAAGAGGCTGGATTTACTGCAGCAAATGTCCAGACGATTACAGAGAAATGGAAAACGAAACCTTCTGTCCGTCACACAAGGTCCGTCTGTCCCTGATCTGAACGACAAAACACAGGTTTATTATCCAGCTCACAAACGTCTGTTACAGCCACAGGACTCCGGTTCTTTGCTTTGTTTTGTGTGTGTTTTAATTTCTTAGTTTTTCCTCATGGATTCCTGCTGTTTGAGCCCTGGTCCCTGATTGGTCGGGACACTTCTACACTCGGTCACTGCCTCCTCCCCCTGTTTAAGGAGATCAGCTTCACCTGTTCAGAGCTGCAGGTCTTTGTGGCCATTTTGTGTCCGTGCGTCTGCGCTTGGTTCTGAAAAAAGGCGCTAGTTCGTTGTATTTAATGTGTGAGTTTAGTTCTGCGCCTCTTGCAGTGATGAGCAGTAACGTCGCTGTTCGTTAAACTACATTTTCTAGTAGCTTGAGCGTAGCGTCGCTGCTTCATGAATTAAGAATCTTTCCTGTAGTTATGTTATTTTTTTAATCAAGTAGCGACATAGCATCACCAAAAGCTACAAATTCCAGGACATGACTGACAGAAGTTTTCTCTGCATGAGACTATGATTGATTCTGAAACAGAGTCAGACACGCGCACACAGAGGCTCAGAGTCGCAGACAGAACACTGACAGAGTAGAACCTGAACTCCTCCCTGCGCCTCCAGTCCGTGAAAATCTGGTCCTGAAAAGAGCTCAGTCCAAACTTAATAATCACATGTCGGATGGCGGGATGTTGGAAAAAGCGAATGTGCTGCCAGGTCTAAATCAGGACTAAAAGCAGGTCTAAATCAGGACTAAAGCAGGTCTAAATCAGGACTAAAGCAGGTCTAAATCAGGACTAAAGCAGGTCTAAATAAGGACTAAAAGCAGGTCTAAATCAGGACTAAAGCAGGTCTAAATCAGGACTAAAGCAGGTCTAAATCAGGACTAAAGCAGGTCTAAATCAGGACTAAAGCAGGTCTAAATCAGGACTAAAGCAGGTCTAAATAAGGACTAAAAGCAGGTCTAAATCAGGACTAAAGCAGGTCTAAATCAGGACTAAAAGCAGGTCTAAATCAGGACTAAAGCAGGTCTAAATCAGGACTAAAGCAGGTCTAAATCAGGACTAAAGCAGGTCTAAATCAGGACTAAAAGCAGGTCTAAATCAGGTCTAAATCAGGACTAAAGCAGGTCTAAATCAGGACTAAAAGCAGGTCTAAATCAGGACTAAAACCAGGTCTAAATCAGGACTAAAGCAGGTCTAAATCAGGTCTAAATCAGGACTAAAGCAGGTCTAAATCAGGACTAAAGCAGGTCTAAATCAGGACTAAAGCAGGTCTAAATCAGGACTAAAGCAGGTCTAAAGCAGGTCTAAATCAGGACTAAAAGCAGGTCTAAATCAGGACTAAAAGCAGGTCTAAATAAGGACTAAAAGCAGGTCTAAATCAGGACTAAAGCAGGTCTAAATCAGGACTAAAGCAGGTCTAAATCAGGACTAAAGCAGGTCTAAATCAGGACTAAAGCAGGTCTAAATCAGGACTAAAGCAGGTCTAAATCAGGACTAAAAGCAGGTCTAAATCAGGACTAAAGCAGGTCTAAATCAGGACTAAAAGCAGGTCTAAATCAGGACTAAAGCAGGTCTAAATCAGGACTAAAGCAGGTCTAAATCAGGACTAAAGCAGGTCTAAATCAGGACTAAAAGCAGGTCTAAATCAGGTCTAAATCAGGACTAAAGCAGGTCTAAATCAGGACTAAAAGCAGGTCTAAATCAGGACTAAAACCAGGTCTAAATCAGGACTAAAGCAGGTCTAAATCAGGTCTAAATCAGGACTAAAGCAGGTCTAAATCAGGACTAAAGCAGGTCTAAATCAGGACTAAAGCAGGTCTAAATCAGGACTAAAGCAGGTCTAAAGCAGGTCTAAATCAGGACTAAAAGCGGGTCTAAATCAGGACTAAAAGCAGGTCTAAATAAGGACTAAAAGCAGGTCTAAATCAGGACTAAGGTAGGTCTAAATCAGGACTAAAGCAGGTCTAAATCAGGACTAAAAGCAGATCTAAACCAACGTGCCTCCTCCCGCCGCTACCTCATGAGTAAATTGTCAGAAAGGCAACATAAAAAGGTGTCAGAAAGTGTCGGAGTGGGGATGTGTGGGAATCGCTTTGCTTTGGTTGTAGTGAAGCTTAATTTATGGTGGAGTAACTGATAGTTTAGCTCACTGCACTTTACAAGTAACTTTCCCAACACTCGTCTCCTGTTCCTCTCACTGTGTTTAGGAGCCGCTCGTTATGTCAGTACTGACTCTGTTTGTTTAGTTCTTTGTCGTGTGTTTAGTTGCTTAGTTTACTTTGCCCTTTGTTACCCTTTTGGTTGTGTAAATATTGTTTGCTGTGCATATTTTACATCCCCCTTTCTGTTTAATTTACCTTGTACATCCCTGTTAATTAAATGACTTTATTTATTCCATTTTCCATCTTGTTTATTGTGTTATTTCCCTCGTCCCTCGCAGAGCTTCGGCCGTAATAACATCATCAAACCCACAGGAGGTAAAACATACGAAGGATCTCACAGGGTTTTACTGTAAACACCACGAGTTTGAATGATGAGAACGAACAAAACAACAGCGAGGGATAAAGACGGAGCAGAGTGACCTGTCCTGAGACGCCCCGGGAGCTGCAGGAATCAGGACTAAAGCAGGTCTAAATCAGGACTAAAGCAGGTCTAAATCAGGACTAAAGCAGGTCTAAATCAGGACTAAAGCAGGTCTAAATCAGGACTAAAGCAGGTCTAAATCAGGACTAAAAGCAGGTCTAAATCAGGACTAAAGCAGGTCTAAATCAGGTCTAAATCAGGACTAAAGCAGGTCTAAATCAGGACTAAAGCAGGTCTAAATCAGGACTAAAAGCAGGTCTAAATCAGGACTAAAGCAGGTCTAAATCAGGACTAAAGCAGGTCTAAATCAGGACTAAAAGCAGGTCTAAATCAGGACTAAAGCAGGTCTAAATCAGGACTAAAGCAGGTCTAAATCAGGACTAAAGCAGGTCTAAATCAGGACTAAAAGCAGGTCTAAATCAGGACTAAAGCATGTCTAAATCAGGACTAAAGCAGGTCTAAATCAGGACTAAAGCAGGTCTAAATCAGGACTAAAGCAGGTCTAAATCAGGACTAAAGCAGGTCTAAATCAGGACTAAAAGCAGGTCTAAATCAGGACTAAAGCATGTCTAAATCAGGACTAAAGCAGGTCTAAATCAGGACTAAAGCAGGTCTAAATCAGGACTAAAGCAGGTCTAAATCAGGACTAAAAGCAGGTCTAAATCAGGACTAAAGCAGGTCTAAATCAGGACTAAAGCAGGTCTAAATCAGGACTAAAGCAGGTCTAAATCAGGACTAAAGCAGGTCTAAATCAGGACTAAAGCAGGTCTAAATCAGGACTAAAGCAGGTCTAAATCAGGACTAAAGCAGGTCTAAATCAGGACTAAAAGCAGGTCTAAATCAGGACTAAAAGCAGGTCTAAATCAGGTCTAAAGTAGGTCTAAATCAGGTCTAAAGTAGGTCTAAATCAGGTCTAAATCAGGACTAAAAGCAGGTCTAAATCAGGTCTAAAGTAGGTCTAAATCAGGTCTAAAGTAGGTCTAAATCAGGTCTAAAGTAGGTCTAAATCAGGTCTAAATCAGGACTAAAAGCAGGTCTAAATCAGGTCTAAAGTAGGTCTAAATCAGGTCTAAAGTAGGTCTAAATCAGGTCTAAAGTAGGTCTAAATCAGGTCTAAAGTAGATCTAAATCAGGACTAAAGCAGGTCTAAATCAGGTCTAAAGTTGCACATCACTGAAATGCTTTAGTGAACAGTTCTCTAAACCCACAGAATACACTCTTTAACTTAAACAGGCCACGACGGATGAAAAAGTAAGAAATCCCCAGCGCACATGCATGAATATTTCAGAAAACCCCTTCAGGCATGTTTTGATGAGGGAATAACGTCCTGAAGGCGGCTAAAGAAGAATTTTATATCAATATTTTACATAAAACTTAATCAGTTAAAGTGATTTAAACTGTAAAAGTTGTTTTAAACTACAATTTCAATTAAACCACTATAATTATTCTAAATTACAAGTACATGTTCATGGTTAAAAACTGACACAAAAAGGTACATTTACCCAATGACGTTGGGCTGAGTGGATCTCTGTGAATTCGCCCATCAAACATAAACCTGCACAAAAACTTTGTCAATCGTTTGTGCTGCAAAAAGTTTCGTTTGTGCGATTCTGGTTTTTAAGATATTTGCAGTTTTATTTTGGGCCGATGACGTCGTCCAGAACCTCAGAATGTGAAACAGCCTCAAAACAGGAAGAAAATGATAGAAAGCGTTTGTATTTGGTTTGTGCTGTGACAGTTTCATTTGTGTGAGTTTATTTCTAAAATTCTTCATTATTATTTCTGTGGTAATTATAGGACGTCATTTCCGCTCATCTGAAGCAGCGACTTCAGCAAAACTCCACAAAACTAGTGAAGAGAAACGTTCTGAGGCTGTGGAAAAGTCTTTGGTCATTTGTTTTTGATTCATATTTTATAGAATAACAGACTTTTCCACAGCCTCAGGTCGTTTATCGTCACTAGTTTTGCTAAAGTCGCCGCCGTCGGCTGAACGGAAATGACGTCCTATAATTACCACAGAAATAGTAATGAATAATCTTATGAAATAAACTCACACAAATGAAACTGTCACAGCACAAACCAAATACAAACGTTTTCTATAATTTTCTTCCTGTTTTGAGGCTGTTTCACACTCTGAGGTTCTGGACGACGTCATCGGCACAAAATAAAACTGCAAATATCTGAAGAACCAAAATCGCACAAACGAAACTTTTTGCAGCACAAAACAGCACAAATGACTGACTCCATTTTGGGCGTTTTCGAGCATTTTGAAGCTTCCTGACCCCAGTTTGACCTGTAAAAGAATCGTTCATGTCTCCAAAACTAAAGCAGCGCCAACAAAACTTTTTGCAGCACAAACGAGTGACAGTTTTCGTGTAGGTTTGCGTTTGATGGGGCGACTTCCCGGAGGTGCTGAGCGTTGGACAGAATCTTACAGCTAATCGAAAGAAAGACGCGAAAAGGCCCCGGGAGAAATCAATAAATCACTGAAACGTGCGTGGATGTTTCAGAAAACCCCTGGAGGCACGTTTTGATGAGAGAACAACGTCATAACATGGTAGAAAGCTAAAAATAAACCAATTTTGCATAATACCCCCTCTTTAAATCTGAAAGAATGATGATAAACGACTTGGCTCCAAACAGCGCGTCGTCGTTTTCTACCAAAGTCCATTTCGCGGTTAAACCATTTCGTTATTTGCGACTATAGGACTGCACAGCTCCATCAACGGGCCATTAATCATAAGAAACCACGGCGGGCGTCATCTCCTTTGTGTTCTTTACCCTTACTGACAACTTTATAATTATTTTGTGACAACTTACAGCGAGTCAAATAGCGTCACGCCCCGGGGAAATGACACGTTTTGATTTCCTCTTTCCAAACAGAGGGGATTTATTTGTGTTTTTATCGGAATGCCCCTCGAGATGCCCGGTTTCGTTTTCAAAAGGGTCGAAAAAACACAAAACATCAGCGATACACAAGACGCTAGGGTTCGATTGGTATACAGAATCATCCATGACACTGCACCTCCACCTCTAAAGAAGTTTGTTCAGCAAACATCTCAAGTGACAAAGAGAACGACACGCTCCTCCTCCAGAGCACAGTGTATTGTACCAAAACACAAAACAACATCTGCACAGACAGTTTTCTCAAATAAAGCAATTAAAGACTGGAATAATATCCCACCTGAAATAAAAAATCAAACAAACTTTGCCACTTTTACTCGGGAACTTAAAAAGTGGTTGTGGGATGGTCAAACCTGTCAGCACTGACACTGTGTATTTATGTCCATCTTGGACCAGTGTCAGTTGGTCTTTTCTCCTGTTCCTGTGGAATTCCTGTGGTCTGGGCCCAATGTGCAGTGGAATTTAAACATGTGTAAATATGAAGTAATCTGACGGATAAATGGACAGATACAGAGTGAAATGCAGTGAATGATACAGTGGTTCTATAATTGTCTGATGGTGTTTGACTGTGACTGTAGAACTGAGGTTTGAATGTTGGGGAAGTTTTAGATAAATTTAGAGACTTATAGGGGAATGTGCACTGTTTATTTATGTAAAAAGGGACTACAGATGGAAACTAGCTATTCAGCTATAATCTGGTACAGTGCATCTCTGTCTTTCGATTTAATGTTTCTGTGCATTGTCCCTCAAATAAAGATTAAAGTAAGTAAAGTAAGTAAGAAAGAATAGAAAACGTACAGGTTTACGTTACAAAACGCACAACTCCTGCGACACCTGATTTATAAAAAATAGAGCACACATTATATACAGAGTTTAACACATTTATTATTATTATTAAGGTGTTTGCTGCTGCTGCCATAATTTAACAGTATTTCTGTGTTTCTATAATGGTTAATCCCTCGGTTTATGCGAGATCTTTTTATCAAAACCAGATCTTTAATGCTAAAATAGAGCTATTGTTGCTCTCCAGACATTTTCAAATTTAATGACACCGAAGTTTCTTCCAAAGTGAGTCTCTGGGAACAGCGAGAAACTATTTGGAATAAAAACAAAAGAGACATAAGCAAGAATGCAAAAGGTTCTCACACAAAATATTCACATTTTTGGGGTATTTTTTATCAACAGGGACGATTTTCTTCTTCCAGTTGTTCATTTTCTTAGCGAATAAAAATGAAAGTGTTCATTTGAAACAAGTTTTTGATAAACTATGAAGTTTAATTTATGTTTTCTTGCTCTAATACATTTGTTAAGCTCTGTAACAATGATTCATTTTATTTATTTACTAGTTAGCTTATTTGTCAGGGACTGTACAGAAAACATTGCCTCCGAATAGGTCCATAAGGCTTCTGGCCACAAGCTTTGCCGCCCCTGTCCCTGGTTTGGCTTTTACATATATTAATACAAGCACAAAAATTAAAAAATATAAAAAAAAAAAAACAGTGAAATTTGTAAAATACACAGCCTAAAAAAACAATAAGAGAAAGGGTCACTTTACACCAGGGGTGTCAAACTCATTTTGGTCCGGGGGCCGTATGCAGCCTACTTTGATCCCAAAAGGGCCGGATCAGAAAACTCAGTTCTCTCTTCAAGTTATTGTATTTTTCTCCGTGTCTCGTAGTGGTGTTTAAGATTATATTCCTCGAGCAACGCCACTTGTTCCAAACGCACTGAGCACAGATTTCCCATTCACCTCTGTCAACAAATAAGAATTAGACTATTTTTCTTGGGAAATCCTGAACTCAGCATCTGCTTTTCTCATTTTTTGACATTTTGCTGATGAGGGTCACGGTCGACAGTCAAAACGATCGTCCTTTAAGAGCGTTTGGAAAGAGGAAAGTCTTCATTTGTGCTGCTCTGGTGGGAGTCGCAACGTACAGAAACGCCGGAGACGCTGCTATGCTAAACAGTGCAGAAAATTAACAGAAAAATCTGAAAATTTTAAGTATTTTAATAGAAAAATCAGCCGAGGGCCAGATTAAAGGTCTTGGAGGGCCGGATCTGGCCCCCGGGCCGCATGTTTGACACATGTGCTTTACACCATGAGTCCGTTTGCAGTTTAGCGCTCGCACTAAATAGATATAAACAAATGGAAAAATAATAACAGAACAAACTGAAAAACAGACAAACGAAAAACATAAACGAGGAGGTTTGAGCGAAACAAAGATAAACTGAATCATGTTAAAGTTCTTAAGGGTTTAGGTCACAGGTGTGCGTGTATTTAAGGTCTTCTCCACAACGTTTTCAGTTAGATTCTGATGGGGAATGTTGATTTTTTTATTTTTTATTTCTCAGATATTACATCAGCTGTGCAGTTATCAAGTTTCTAGCTTCGTGGTCCCAATTTAAAAATGCTATTAACAGAGAAATGGAGTTCAAACTACACATCGAAACATTCTTCTTGGAGATAGATGGATAAATAAATAGATAGATCAGTAGATAAATATATAGACAGGCCAAATAAGAGTGAGGTTTGTGGCGAAAACATGTTTTTATCAGCGCAAAATGAAAAGAAAAAGAAAAAACAACCAAAATAAAAAGCAGCGTGTGTTTATTTTTGTCTATTTTTTGTCTAAGTTTCACACTGCAGCTGCATCCGTAAAATCTAAAGTATGACATTAAATTTATCTTCATGGAAACAAACAAGTGTCACCACGAGGATGAGAGGCAGATCAGATCTATGGAGAGGCGACTGTGCCCTAAAGTCACACTGTGTAACATCTACAACAGCTACACGGCGCTTTAAAACTTTTCAAACTTTTCAAACTCTCCAAAAACTGCTGCGGTTTCTCTCGCTCCGAAACAACTCCGCCGCAGTTGCCCATAAATATTTAATGCTCCAGTTTTGTATCATTCATATTAGCATAACATCGAGTCACATATTCAGCGAGCTGTACTGCACAACCGCTCCAAAAATACTCTGCAACTTATGTAAAGAGCCCATATTACTGTATTTTTTTTGTTATAACGTTGTTTCCTCATCAAAAACACACCTGGAGTTGCGTTTTGCTTCATTCACACGTGTTTTAACGCACAAATCCTGCAGATTTAGCTCCACACACCTTCACTCGACTCATTTGGAGCATTTCAGCCCCTGGAATTGCCAATTTTGACTAAACTAATGATAAAAAGTAGCTGATAACTTTAAAAAAAAAACTGGCATTACATAACATCAGAAGGTGGAGCAGAGCTTTGGAGACTAATAAACCAGGATTAAGTGTGTAATAAAGGACTTATACAGGATTTATCTCAGGAAAAACCCAGTCCCAGTTGCCGATGCATATTTAATGAGTTTATTTATCATTCAAAGTAGCGTAACATCGAATTGCAGACACTCGAGATGTAAGAATAACGTAAGTATGGTGATATCTTTTGTCAAAGGTCTCACAATAATATCGTGGAGCATCACAATATATCGAATCCCAAGTCTCTTTGCTTAAATGAACAGTTCTGATGTAGAAATAGCAAAAAAAAAACAGAGGGAACTACATAGACCAGGAGTGTCAAACTCATTTTGGTCCGGGGGCCGTATGCAGCCTACTTTGATCCCAAAAGGGCCGGATCAAAAAACTCAGTTTTCTCTTCAAGTTATTGTATTTTTCTCCGTGTCTCGTAGTGGTGTTTAAGATTATATTCCTCGAGCAACGCCACTTGTTCCAAACACACTGAGCACAGATTTCCCATTCACCTCTGTCAACAAATAAGAATTAGACTATTTTTCTTGGGAAATCCTGAACTCATCATCTGCTTTTCTAATTTTTTGACATTTTGCTGATGAGGGTCACGGTCGACAGTCAAAACGATCGTCCTTTAAGAGCGTTTGGAAAGAGGAAAGTCTTCATTTGTGCTGCTCTGGTGGGAGTCGCAACATACAGAAATGCCGGAGACGCTGCTATGCTAAACGGTGCAGAAAATTAACAGAAAAATCTGAAAATTTTAAGTATTTTAATAGAAAAATCAGCCGAGGGCCAGATTAAAGGTCTTGGAGGGCCGGATCTGGCCCCCGGGCCGCATGTTTGACACATGTGACATAGACCATGATCCTTTGCTCCGTTTCAGTGCAGACGACATGAAGAAATAACTGTTCTAAGCACTTTTACATCTTCATTCTTTGGATTAAGTCTGTGAAGCGTTTTTAGAGGAAAAAGGAGCAGATTCACCACAAAATGTTGCAATAAATATGATACGGTGAGAGAATGAAAAAGAAAGAAAGAATGAAAGAACAAAAGAACGAACAAACGAAAGAATGAAAGAAAAAAGAATCAAAAAAAGAACAAATGAACAAAAAATAAAGCACGAAAGAAAGGAAAATATGGTGAAAATATGGTACAGAGAGACTTGGGTTTCGTTCCACGTATTCAGTGTGAGCTCAGTGTTTGTCTGAGCTGAGCGCGGTGGTGGTTGTGCTTGTGGTGTTTGCTGTTGTACCTTGATTTGCATGTTACTGAGGAGAGCGTCCTGGTTCAGCCTCTGGTTGTAGCACCAGCCCCAGCCCACCCCGCCCACGTAGCTGTCCCGGGGCCTGTGCGGGGGGGCGTGCGGGGCGGCTCTCCACAGGTATCCCAGGTCCCCCGTGGACTCCCAGGACCCGCCGCCTTCCCCGATGTACCGGGGGAAGTCGCACAAACGCTGCCTGTAGTCGCCGATTCCATCCGGGCCTGCGAGGAAAACGAAAAACGCCACATTTAAACCATTTCTTTATAGTATTGTTGATGTGTCGGTGCAATCCCTCTGGTTTAAAGGTCTTATATTCCACAAAAGTGAGCTTATCTCCTCAGAAACAGCTGGAGTTCTGTTTTGTTTCATTCACACGTTTGAGTGACCCTTTATTATTAGTCTGTCTGCATCTCCAAAGCTCAAAATGCCCTGTTCCAGCTTGTGATGTCATGAAGAGGTAGTAGAGATTGGCAATTCCAGCGCTGAAATGATCCAGTTGGTTCCAGTGTAAATTTAAAAACACAGTGGAGCAGGCATGTTTTTCACCAGGAAACAGGTAAGGTTTATTTATATAGCACTTTACACAGACGCATGTCCCCAAAGTGCTTTACACAGCATTTTACAGGGCATTTTTTCATTCACTCCAGACCCGGTGGTGGTGCTACTGTTGTAGCCACAGTTGCCCTGGGGCAGACTGACGGAGGTGCGGCTGCCAAGCCAAGCGGCGCCAACGGTCCCTCCGACCACCACCAACACTCACTCACACAACTTTCACACCTACAGTGCATGTTTTGGGTTGATGGGGGAAACCGGTGGAAACCCATCCAGACACGGGGAGAACATGCAAACTCCACACAGACAGCATTATAACAGATCAGAAAATAGAAAAATATAGGAGCTTAAAATAAGAAAACTATAAAATGCCAGATAAAATTTATATTTGATTGATAAAGCCAATTTTTTTAAAACATTTCTAACTAGTGTATTTAGGTGAGAACAAAATAAAGATCTTGAGTCAAATAATTGTAAAATTGTAAAAAAAAAAAAAAAATTAAAAAACAAACAAACTGTTCTTTCTCTTGCAAGAGAAAGAACAGAGATAGAAGAGAGTAGATCAGAAGAAGGAGAAAGAGAGAGAGAGCGTGGGGTTTATACAGGCAGATACAAAGGGCATAAGTAATGAGGGGAGGACTGGACACTGAAGGGATGGACCTGGGAAAGGCCAGTTTCAATGGAAAAGCACTGACTGGAGCTGGGCCAGATCATTATAACAGTAAATATGTTCCAGGACATGTTAACATTAATTTTACACGAGTGTAAACATGTTTTGTTGACATTAGATTTAGGGCCAATCCCATTTCTAATTTCTACCCTTAACCTTTCCCCTTGAAACTGAGCAACAAGGGGTCGGGATTATAAGTCGACCTCTACGAACTGGGACGCCCCAGGCCTCCAGTTCTTTTGATTTGTGTTGTGTGCTTTAATTGTTTTGTCATTTGGATTCCTGCTGGTTGAGCCCTGGTCCCTGATTGGTGGGAACTTCAACCCTCGGCCACTCCCACCTCACCTCCAGCCTCCTCCCCCTGTTTAAGAAGATTCCTGTCACCTGTTCGGGGCTGTGGCCTTTGTGGCCAGTTTGCCATTTTCTGTTTGTGTCTCTGTAGTGTGTTAGTCTGACTTTGTGTGTGAGACACTAGTTTAGTTTAGTTCTGTTTTGTGTCTTTTTATTTGTCACTCGATTCTGTTTGTAGGTTTATGTGACTTTTGTTTAGGGACTTTTGTGATTTTGTTATGTGTCCCTTAGTCCGTCACTTGTGTTTTTGTACAGACCTACGTGACCTGTTTTGGCACAAAACTCGTATTTCAGTCCCGTCCTCGTGTTTCTTAGTTTAGGTTATTTTATGTACATATTTTAGCCTGTTTTGTTTAATTTACCTTGTACATACCTTTTAATTAAATTACCTTATTTATTCCATTTTACATCTTGGTTATTTTGTTACTTCCGCGGTCCCTGGCAGAGCTGGGTCGTAACAACAATCACCTACGTCATCAGAAGTGTCCTCCAGCTTTTACGTGAGCACAGGGAAAACTGTGAGAACTGTCAGAGGAACGACACTCAGACCAGTGGAAAGAACAACCTGAGCTTCTCTAAGGGATAAACTGGTGATATCGCTTATAATCACTTGGGTCACGATATCAAAATTACAACTGTGCAGCGCGGACGCTCGGAATTCATTCACAAGTTCACACAAGTCACAAATAACGTGACACTGCTCAACGTTTTTGGGGTTTTTTGTGTGCATTTTATGAAGGAAATGACCATTCCACACTGGAACAGCGTTAAAGTTAAGACAGTACAGAGGTTATCACACATTTAAACTATAAATAATGGAGAAAATACATTTGTGAACTTCTTTGGTCTAAAAGTATTTGTTCGTTAAACCTATTAAAAGTTCAGTTATTATGAAGTGTTGCCCTCTTAATGCTGCCGTCAATATGCAAATCAGTTTAACCCCCAGTTTTCGGGGTGGTTTACCAAACAACGTCAGGATTATACTTTAATTATACAGTTTGGTGCAAACTTATAACAGGGACGAGTAATAATATAATGTAGAACAAAATAGAAGGCATATATGGCCAAATTAAATATCAAGAATGAAATTAAATAGACTGTTTCATGCTTCATGGCTCCGACCTGCACCAGTATCATTTTTTAAATGAACTACTGCATATTTTATGTCACTATGATAAACTTTAGATTAAAACTACACAGTGGCACTTAAAATTCTGTGCTGTGTCTGTTCAAAATTACAATTACAAGCTCTAAATTGCATATTTTGTACTGCCCATAATATTATTCTTAAAAATACGCATCAGAAATACACCTTACTTTTTTTTAGGTATTTGCAAGTGTTAGATTACTGCTGTAAAGTCGACCTGACTTAAGTGAGGGCGCGAGGTGTAATCGGAGCAGTGAAAGATTCATATGAACAAAAAATATTAAAGTCATTTCAACTTTCCACAACTCTCTGGGGGAATGTAGAGAAGAAACAACTCTTTACCTTCAAAGGAAATGGGAAACAGAGCTGTCAGTAAATATAACAGATGAGGAATAGGTTCAGATGTGGGAAATACACCAAAGCACAACCAGTTCACTGTTGTGGCGGGAATATTCCTGGAAGAATTTAGCAGGTTTTTTTCATTGCACCTAAAATCAAGCGCAGACAGACCTCCACCCTGCAGGAGCGCTGGAGAAACGCTGATCACACGTGTGTTTTGAGTATATTGGGAAGAATTAAACGCAACCTTCACTAAAATCCCGGGGTATGGATTTCCAAACACTCGTCTGGTGATGTATCTGGGAAATATTTCACATGTAGTAAGGAAGGACGATGCATTTCCATAGTCCGTATATATGAGCGGACAGAGCTAGCCCGTTAGCCGCCGCGTGCCAAACAGGAAGTGCTCCAGGAGGCTCTTCCGGCTCCTTCTCTCCCGTTTTCCCATTGACTCACACTGGGATCTTCTCTGGACCTGCTGCTGTGGCCTCGTCATTTTGGTCTTAAAATGTTCGTATGAACCCGCGACACATGATCTTTATTTTTTTCTCCCGCTATTTTGTCCTAAAAATCCTATTCGTAACATGTCTCCTGTCTCTGTGTTCGCCCCTCTAACCCTTTGAGCGGCGCTGAACGCTGTGGGCGACGTCACACTCGCTAAGTCCACTTTTATACACGGCCGATGCGCTTATCTGACAAAAACTGTTCTTGCTGCGTCTAAAAAGGGAATCATAAAAAGTTGGTTGTGACCAGATCCACCTGCACGACGAGACTGGACCAGGATCGTGGAGAATATTTCAGAGATGGAAAAAATAACTTATAATCTTAAACTGAGAGGATCTAAATATGAAGAACGATGGGAAAAGTGGAATACATTTATGACACCAGTAAAATTACGTAATACATTAAGGTAAGTGCATGTTTTATTAAGAATTTGTAACTCCAGACTTTTGTTTTTGTCGTTTTGGTTTATATTGTTCCTGTGTGTTTTGAAATGGACACTAAAAATCAATAAAAACCAAGTTACAACAAAAAAAAGTAAAAGTTTATGGCAGATTAGACTAAAACTAAAAGTTAAGAACATTATATTAGAAAGAGAAGGAGATTAAAGATTCTAGTTTTATTATTTTCGTTATGTTGATAATTTTACTTCCTGGTTGGACACAGGCAGCAGATATGAGCTAAATTTCACTAAACCTGCGATTAGATGGATAAAAATTAATTGCAACACCTTTAGTTTGTTAAACGAAGGATTAAATTCAGTGTTGATGATGCAGTAAGAGGTTTTCGGCTTTAGAATTTCGCGCTACTTGCTGTAATTTTGGACTTTTATCTTTTCTTTTCGACTTTTCTGCACAAACTACCGCTTAAATAACGCATGGTCTAAATTTTCATTCATATATGGTCCGGTTACAAGCCATTACATGTACATTTGCCGGGAAAACAGCCAATATCAAGCCTTTTAGCACGTCGCATTTCACTTCTATCAACCACTTTTCCAAGAAACAAAATGCATTTCTCATTCTAACTATTATATGAGGCTATAATTTGCATTTTTTTTCAGTTCGGCAAAGGTTGTCCACTGCAATTTTTGTGTCCTCGTTTCCAAATTACATCCGAGTTTCAATTTGCGCCAATCAACATTATTACAGAGTCGGGCTGTGCGATAAATCAAATCAACATGTGAAAGGACACAATTAGCAAATCTCAAACACTAACCCTGTGTTTTAGATCTGTGTAAACATACTCAGAAATACGTGTAATTCTTGCGTTAGTTTGTCCGTTCTTATTCTCCTGGACGCGTTTAACACCTTAACGCCTGGATTTATGTACAGTACATGTACATAAAAATGTGTTGTGTGTGTTTTTGTCTTTAAGTAGATGGTAAATTAAGTTGAGATGATTAATTTTGACTGTAGAAATTTGCGTATGTTGCAAAAAGAGGCGGCGCTACCATTAGGCAACAGTAGGCGGCCAACGGGGGCCCCCCCAAACCTGCAGGGGCCCCCAACCAATTGCCCCTCAGTGCCACTAATGGCCGAGGCCTCAGAGTAATTTGGGTTTCAATATGGCATTGAGTAGTAGTAAGAGAATAACGTATTTTCCGGACTGTAAGTGGCTCCGGAGAATAAGTCGCACCAGCCAAAAATGCACAATGAAGAAGAAAAAACATATAAACGTATATGTCACATTTTGGGGGGAAGTTTATTTGATAAAATCAGAGACCAAGAACAGACATTTCATTTTAAAGGCGAGTTATAGAAATAACAGAACAGAAGAACAGGCTGAACATGTGTCTGGTTTGTTCACGTCACATATGAACAGTTCAGGGGAAAAAAAAATCAGAAAACTAGAGCAGAAACAACAGAACAAGTTTACCAAACTCTCCGTCTCGCTCCAAATCACTAAATCCACTGAATTCTTCATCCTCAGTATCACTTCTGAGCAGCTCCAGATAAATCCAGCTTTTATCCCAGTGATCTTTTGTGTTTTCTTCATTACAGTTCGAGTTTCTTCCACTTTTCCCCAGTTTCTCACAAGTTTCTCGCTCCAAACTTTCTTTCTGCTGCTCGATTGCTCCTCTCTAACACCACTCATATGTTTCCGGTTCTCCGCTCAATATATACAGTGTGTAATAATGTGTTTAATGCAGCTTTGTGCACATTTGTTTACGTTTTACAGAAATGAAACTTAAATCCGCATGGCTCATTTGCAGATAGTGATAAAAACAGCTGGTGCTGATGCTTCTGTTGGACTAAAGGACCAGATTCAGTGGACAAAAGTCTCCAGCTGGATTTACCTGAGCAAACAGCTCCGAGGTGCTGCAGTTGGAGCAGGAGGAAGAGCCTGAGGCGGAGCAGATACTGGTACAGAGAGCGCCCTCTTGTGGCCTCAGTGTGAAAATGGCCAATGTGAAATTATATGTTGCTGGTCGAAACATGTTGGTGTCCCTCGATGCAATAAAGGACTTTTAATATATTCATTCGGTGCCTCGGGTTTGTACCTCGCCCATGTTTACATTTATGTTTAGATGTGAACGGAAATATTTCAAATATAAGTCGCACTTGAGTATAAATCGCAGGACCCAAACCATGAGTCAGAAAAATCCAGTAGTTTACTTTTAAAAAGGAAAATATCATCAAAATAATATCTGACTGTCAAATCTATTTTAACAGTCAAAGCATCCCAGCTTTGGTTATGGAGCCAAACTAATAAGACAAGTTTCCAATCTGCCCTAATTCATATAGAGATGTCCGTGTCTGAAGAATAATGGGGGAAAACAGCCAATAAATACACTATTTTAAAAAATACCAAAAAACAAAACAGAGTATTATAATGAGGGCCCCAAACTCCAGTTCGCCCAGGGCCCCCAAATTACCAACTCCACCACTGGTTCCAAATTTGGTCCAACTATAAACAAGTGCAAAGGTTCGTAGGAAGGTTCTGCATCTGCACTAACCGGCGTTTGGGGAAATGCAGCCGCTGTTTCTGTTTATATCTAGATCCAAAATGGTCAGTCGGTGTTAAGGGGTTAAAATGTGAACTTTAAACAGAATCAGGAAAGGAAATCTAATCGCAAATGCAACTCTTATCAGAAAAATCACCATATTTTCTCCAAATCATTAGTCCCAAGCAGCTATAATAGAAAAGTATACCTCATATATTTTATTCATACTTGTATAATACGTGTAAAAATACGTGTAATTCTCGTGTTAGTTTGTCAGTTCTTATTCTCCTGGACGTGTTTGAAATGTTTGAACCGAATCCTATTATCAAAACATAAATTGGAAATCTAATAGCAAAGTTTTATCAGAAAAATCGCAATATTTTCGCCAAGTTTATTTTATAGCACAAAGCACTTTACAGAACAAGAAATACATCAAAATCCCAATACAAACACATCAAAACATAAATACTCACCAATACTCAACAAGAGAAGAGTGCGGAATGAAAAATGAAAACTTCTCATTCGTCCCAAGCAGATTTGCAGTAAATACAGTCATGAAAAAGAAATATACAGCATATATTTTACCCAATAATCCTTTGGCCACAATTAGAAAATCTCAAAAACTAACCCTGTATTTTAGATTTGCGCAAAATACATGTAATTCTCATGTGAGTTTGTCATTTCTTATTCTCCTGGATGCGTTTAAGATGTGAACTCTGAACAGAATCCTCTTATCAAAACATAAACGGGAAAGGAAATCTAATCGCAAATGCAACTCTTATCGGAAAAATCGCAATATTTCCTCCAAATCCTTCGTCCCAAGCAGCCATGATAGAAAAGTCCCCCCACATATTTACTCCATACCTGTAAAAATGATCCTTTGGCCACAGGGGTGGGCTTCCCTGCGGTCCCTCATCTCTCCCATCGCAGCAGAAGCAGAGGTGCAGGGCGCAGTGTGTCCGCGGTTCGCTGATAACACGAGCCCGGGAGCCTCGCTCGGGTCGCGGGGTCGCGGCCACGGTTGCCACGGCGACCGTCCTCACGGCCTAGAAACGACAACACGAGGCGGATCACCTCTGCCGCGTCCGCACGGTTACGTATTAATGAGAATGTGCAAAGGTTCAGGCAGGTGTGAAAAATGCGTGATGGTCCGGCCCCCGCAGAATACTGCAGCAAATATCGTGAGATCTGCGTCGAATTTCAACAAAAGAAAGAAGCGAAAAAGAACAAACAAAAGACAGAACAAATGAACAAATGAAAAAAGAAGCACTAAACAAAAGAAAAAACTAAAGAAAGAACATAAAAGAAAGAACTAAATAAAGAAAGAATGAAAAAGAAAGAACAAATTAATGAAAAATAAAGCACGAAAGAATGGAAAATATGGTGAAAATATCGGTACAGAGAGTTTTGGATTTCGTTCCATCCCTAATGACAATAAATGTTGCACCAAATGACTGATCAAAGCCTTTTAGAGTCAGTCTGTTATTCTGTAGAATATCGTAATATCGTGAGCTTCCCCATGATATCGCAATAAATATCGTACCGTGAGATATACAGTCCTGTGCAAAAGTTTTAGGCAGGTGTGAAAAATGCTGTAAATAAAGAACGCTTTCAAAAATATAAATAATGAGTGTTTGTTTTCATCGATTTAAGAAATGCAAAGTGAGCGAACAAAAGAAAAAGTCGTTCTGAACTCTCCTGAGCGTAAAGAAGAAGCAGAAGTTGTGTTGGTGATGGTCTGGCCCCACAGAGCCCTGACCTCAGCATCAGGGAGTGAGTCTGGGATTAACATGAAGAGACAGAAGGATGTGAGGAAGCTCCATCCACACAAGATCTGAGCTTAGTTCTTCTACATGTTTGGAAACAGCGACCAGCCCAGTTCCTTCACCAACTGTCTGCAAGTAAAACCTAGAGAACCGCACTACAAAAAACAAGATAAATGACTTGAATGAAGAAAGTTTTATCATGATTTGAGTAGATTTCACTTGACAGGTAAAATGATCTGCCAGAGGAACAAGACTTTTCGTACTTAAAATATGAAAATACATCTTGGTGCACTTAAAATAAGAAACAAAATCGAATGTTGCTTGAATTAAGAAAAAACACAAGTCAAATGTTCTTAATTTAAGTCATTTTAACTTTAACCTTTAACCTTTTTTTTTCCGGTGTGCACTACAAAAAAGGATTATAGTTAAACTGACTTGAATTAAGCAGATTCATCTTAAAAGATATTTTTTTCTTAATAAAATGAGATTTTTTTTACTTGTTTCAAGATATTTCATCCTGATTTATCTTATTTTGATATTACAACTTATTCTAAGCACTTTTCTTATCTTTATAGATCCTTATAGTGTTTGTCTATTTTTAACTTAACTGTACTTCTATTGCTGCTACTGTTTCTTGCTGTTCTCTTTTCTGTGCGTTGCAACACTGAAATTTCCCCATTGTGGGACAAATAAAGGATATCTTATCTTATCTTATCTTTTTATATTAACTCAGTCCAGGTTAAGCCTCTTTAACTTCCTTCTCAAACCAATAAGGGGAAAAATCTCACCATAAATACTTGAAACTCGTGTTTTCTGCTTAGAACATTTTTTATTCACTGCTCTTTTTTACCTGTAGCACTTTGAGATTATTATGTAAAGTGCAATCTGTATGATTATGATTATTATTATTATTAGATTCCTGCATTTGGTTCCATATCTGGCCAAAATATTTGGGTCCAAATGTTATGCAGATTAATTCACACTGCATATATTTATATTTTACCAGGATATACTCTGAATTAGAAAAATGAAGTGGTTAAAATTCTGTGCTGCAGCCGTTTCAAAATTTCAATTACAAGTCATAAATTGCATATTTTGTACTTCTTTGTACTGCCCACAATATTATTCTTAAAAATACGCATTAGAAATACACCTTAAACTTTAAATACATGACAGGTTAGACTAAAATGTAAAGTTAAGAACATTATATTAGAGAGAGAAGGAGATTAGAGACAACAAATGTGGCCTTTTCTAGTTTATTTCTTCTTGTAAAGTTTATAATTGTACTTCCTGGTTGGGGACAGGCAGCAGATACTGTCGAAGTAATTTCCCAACTGCTATTTAGCGACAATATCATGAACAAGAACCAACATTTCCTGGCCAAAATATTTAGGTCCAAATGTTACACAGATTAATAAATATGTAGAGGCTGCTCGCTTGAAAACACTTCCACTAAAACATAGCGAACGAATAAATCAAGCGTATTTGAATAATTTGTCATTTTTGTTTATTCTGCAAACCCAACCTGAAACTTGCATAAACATGACTTAGAAAGGCCAGAAAAGTTCCTCAGAAAGTCCTTAAAGTCCTTAAAAAGCTACTTGAAAACACAATTTAGGCAATTTCCAGGAAACTTCATGCTTCATTCTTCCAAATTTCTTCCTAAATCATCTTTCGGACGCTTAAACCTAATGCGAGGTTCTAATCGAGGTCGTCTGAAACTGTATTTTTACGGTACTTTGATGGACAGGCCTATTATACTGTGTGTCTTTAAAGTTGCCAGGTCCTGTAATGATAAATGTATATAACGCTTTTCCACCTTGAAAACGCTCAAGGCTTTTTACATGAAGGAAGCACAAACCCATTCAGACTCCCACACGCGTTCCTCAGCATTTTCTCACTCACAGTCGTGTTTTGGTTGTTTCGTGCACATCTGAGTCATCCTGAACTGCACATTTCTCTGATCTGACCAAGATTTTAAAACTTATACAGTGAGGAAAATAAGTATGTGATCATCCTGTGATTTTCCAAGTTCTCCCACTTAGAAATCATGGACGGGTCTAACATTTTCATCATAGGTGCATCTCCACTGTGAGAGACAGAATCTAAAAAAAAAAAAAACAGAAATCACATTGTACAATATTTTTGTATATTACTGTGTCAAATAAGTATTTGATCACTTGAGTCAAACCGTTTTAATATTTGGTACAGAAGCCTTTGTTGACAATCACAGAGATCAGACGGTTCCTGTAGTTCTTCACCAGGTTCTTCACACTGCAGCAGGATTCTGGTCCACTCCTCCACAGATCTTCTCTAGATCTGTCAGGTTTCGCGGCTGTCGCTGAGAAACACAGAGTTTCAGCTCCCTCCAAAGATTTTCTTTTGGATTTAGGTCTGGAGACTGGCTGGGCCACTCTGGAACCTTGATATGCTTCTTACGGAGCCATTCCCTGGTTTTCCTGGCTGTGCTTCAGGGCATTGTCATGTTGAAGATCCAGCTACATCCAGCTTCACTGCTCTGACTGAGGGAAGGAGGTTTTTGCCCAATATCTCACAATCCTCTCCTTGATACTGTACAGTCGTCCTGGCCCCTGTGCAGAAAACACCCCCAGAGCCTGATGTTTCCACCCCCTGCTTCACTGTAGGTGTGGCATTACTGGGATGATGCTCATGCTTCTTCCTCCAAACACAGCGAATAGAGGTAAGACCAAAAAGTTCTACTTTGGACTCATCTGACTACATGACGTTCTCCCATGATTCCTCTGGATCATCCAGACGGTCACAGACAAACTTCAGACGGGCCTTGACATGGGCCGACTTAAGCAGGGGAACCTTCCGTGTGCTGCATGATTTTAAACCCTGATGTCTGAGTGTATCACTGACAGGAGCTTTGGAAACAGTCCCAGCTTCCTTCACGTCATTGACCAGCTCCTCCTGTGTAGTTCTGGGCTGATTCTTCGCCTTTCTTAGCTTCATTGAGACCCCCGAGGTGAGATCTTGCGTCTGAATGACATTGACAGTATCTTTAGCCTCTTCCATTTTCTGAAACTTGCTCCAACAGTTGTTCTTTTTTCACCAAGCTGTTGCCCCGTAGCCCTTTCCAGCTTTGTGAAGGTCTACAATTTTGTCTTTTGTGTCTTTTCACAGCTCTTTGGTTTTGTCCATGTTGGTAGTTTGACTCTTGACTGACTGTGGGGGTCACAGGTTCTTTATGAAGCTGCCGCACTCAAACAGGTGCCACTAAACTAGAATCATGAGCAGATGGAGTTGGACTATTGAAAAGCAGAATGATGGGTCTTTGACGGTCAGAAATCTGGCTAATCAGCAAGTGATCAAATACTTATCAGACACAGTAATACACAAAGATATTGTAAAAAATCATACAATGTGATTTCCAGATTTTTTTTTTTAGATTCTGTCTCTCACAGTGGAGATGCACCTATGATGAAAATTTTAGACCCATCCATGATTTCTAAGTGGGAGAACTTGCAAAATCGCAGTGTTCAAATATTTATTTTCCTCACTGTATTTATTTTTATTTCAGGTTTATTATCGACTAAATAGTTCTAAGACTGCTTCATTCTTGTCTAGAGGTTTACTCTAGCTCACTGGCTCACTCAGTGTCTGGAAACGTTATAAAACAACTTTATAAGCACCTCACACTTCCCTCTGTTCATTTCCCGCTGCACAGGCCAAAGCTCGAAAGACTCGATCGCCGATGTCGCTTCTAATCCCGTTTATTTACGATTGAATTGTGAATTTTTTGAAAACGCTAAAAAAAATACATTCCCAAACCATTTTCTTTCAACAACTTTCAGTTTCTCTTCTTCTTCACCGTTAGTAGTCGATTCTCACTTGTTGTTTCTGGAGGCTCGAGCCTCTCGCCGCCGCTGGAGTCGACAATCGAGTCTTTGGTCTGTGCAGTGGGAAATCAGCAGAGGGAAGTGTAAGGTGCTTTTAAAGTTGTTTTCTAATGTTTCCAGACACTAATGAGTGAACCAGGCAGAGCGTTTTGTTTGTTAGACTCGTGGCTGTTGTCAGATGGGTTAAAGTGGTGTTAAGCTTCTTTAGTGTGAAGCAAATTGGTGTTTTACGTGGAAGTTCAGAACTTGCCCCCATCACTACACTAGTTTGTTGCCTTGACAGACTCACTGCCACAGTGAGATCTCCACCGAGGAAACACTGATCTGTGCCGTTTTTTGGCTTCTGACAGAATTCCACCACCTCTAACAACGGACTTTAGCTTCAAATGTGCCGGAGTTCAACTTTAATTCTCAGGCTTGTTAAGTAGCCCCAGGCCTATGTAATGGACACTAGCTACATTAGTCTGAGACAATAGGCTATACAAAATGTTTATACTCAAATTGTGGTTTTGCACAACACTATGAGCTATAACAGTACATTTCAACAGCATTTCAAGTATATGCCTGGTGTTATGTACAAAGTAAAATGTAGAATGTTGTTTTTGGAGATGTAAAACTGCCGTAACAGTTGTACGACACGGAGAATTTTTATAAAACCTTCCTGTCAGTGGCTCAGAGAAGGTTGTAAACAGCTGTAAACTCCAGGAGAAATGTCACAGAAATCAGTGGCTCTGTGGTTACAGTGTTTGTGTTTGTTACAGTGTTTGTCCACTAATCCAAAGGTCAGCGGAGAGATTCTAGCTCAGACCTGCTTCTGAGTAAAACACTTCACATGTGTGGTGTGTGTGTGATTCAGTGGTGGTCTGAGGTATTTGATATCTGAAAATGTTTAAATAATAAAGTACTTGCATAAATCCACCGCCTTATGCCTGACTGATCGCCCTAAATCCATTGAACTTTATATTTTAGGTCTATTTAATTAGATTATTTCAATTTAAATGTTTTTTTCTGTGATTTTTGTGGGATAGTGATACAGCTCTGGAAAAAAATAAGAGACCACGGCTTTTTTTTTTTCCTGAAATCAGGTCCGCTACTTTACTATCTCCATGCAGATGTTGTTTCTTTGCACGGAATGTCCCACAGTAGGGCATTAAACGTATCCTGTAGCCTTGTATTTGCTCAATTACAGGTGTTTTATAGCTCAGAAATACCTTGAAAAACATGAAGTCTTACTATGTGCAGGCTTGCTTCTGCATAGATCTGACCATTAGCGTGTCTCCATTGTGGTGACCAAGTTTATTTTTATACTGTGGAATAATTGAGGCAAAGCAGAAACACCAGAAAAGTTACATAGTGCACCTTTAATGAGGCAATCACCTGAACCAAATCTGATTTAAGGAGGAAAAGTATTAAAAATCAGGGTTATTCCACCAAATATTGATTTCTGAACTATTCCTAAGTTAAAATATTAGTGTCGTCTTGTTTTAAAATGAATATGATCGGATTATTTGAGGTCTGAAAACATTTAATCTTGTTTGTTCTTTTGACCATTTGTCATTTTCTGCAAATAAATGCTCTAAATGACAAGATTTTTGATTGGAATTTGGGAGAAATGTTGTCAGTAATTTATAGAATGAAACAAATAAGTAGTAAAATCAGAGAAACGGATAATTTTGCAGCGGCCTCTTATTTTTTCCAGAGCTGCACTTTATGAAACGTCCTGGAATAGGCTCTTTGGAGGAGAGGAGTTACTCTTGTTGGACACTAGGTGGCGTCAGATGACCGTCTGGCCACGTCGCGTCTCCTCCCCGCTCCAGAACAGTTTTTTGTTTTAGGACTCGCCCATGAGACGTCCCCCTGCGACCGAATCTGCGTCAAGTTACACACCAGCACACCCGGAACGGAAACGCAAACATTTCTCTTTCCCAATAAGATAAGTTCATGTTTGCAGAGAGTTGTGATCATTTCGATAGCAAACAGCAAATGTAATAATTAAATGCAACAATTAATGGAAATTAATAGCGCATCAAGAGAAAATAGAGATCAACATAACAACATAAACAGTGTTCCCTGTTTAAAACCGATATCACACCATTTTACACCACACAATTGTGGTCAAATTACAAGAAATCAAGTTTGCAGAGGTTAAAGGTCGCCTATAATGATGCTCTGAGATGCTCCTTCAAGTCCCTCAGTGGTACAGTGTTAGTCAACTGTTTGTATCCACAAGATTAAGAACTTGTAAGGAACTTTAAAGACAGCTAATGTTTAGTTTTATGTGTTGCCTGGACAACTTAGAAAACCAAGTAATAGCAGCTTTGGTCAGTCCTCAGAAAAGCTGCTATAGAAATGCATACGCATTTTGTATCTGCACTTTTTTAAATTGTATGTGAATTGGACTGTCTGTAATAAAGTTATATTTATAATCAGGGAATCCCCAGGTTTGACTCCCCAAAATTTAAGATTTATTTAAAGACCACTTAAATATGTTATGACCAACATCGCACCCATTATGTGGAGAAAAACACCAGATCCAATTGTAATAATGACCATTACTCACTGGTTTAAATAACAAAAAATACTTTTATTATAAAATCTCATTCAGAACTCATTTATAGTTGTATGCATTGCTTGTAAAATGGCCAAAACATTGTTTATAACATTCTAACAAGACAAACTAAACTTTCACGTAGTCTTGTCTCACACTGCACTACAGCCCTGTGAGTTTACAAAAAATAGGTTCATGAAATTTAAGACCTTTGTGAAAAAAATAAGAATTGGACAACATAAAGACTTTTTAAGACCTTAATTTATAAACATGAAATTTAAGACCTTTTTAAAGACTTTTACTACCCTGATAATATGACAAATGAATGAAAAATGTAATTTATGTGATGCATTTTTGTATGAACTCCAGTCTGAATACATGCTTGACTGCACTTAATGACACAGCATTTTGCAGAACATGTGGAAAACAAAACATACACATTCACTTGTCACTGAAAACCATGCTGCAGGAGGCAGGATGTCCTCTGGAGAGCCTCTTTTATGGTGAAAATCCAGAGCGGATGCGCCTGTCTCCCCTGCGCGCTTTGACAGTGGCGTGTCAGTCACCATGGTGGCACACAACAGAGCGCAGCGGCGGACCTACCTTCTCTATTAGCCCCATTAAAATGCGTATGTAAAGCATACTGTAAACACGCGGACTGGGGTTTACCTCTAATTATGGGCTTCGGGCTGACGGTGACTGGATAAACGCTCTCCCTTTGCCGACTTTCTGTTTCCTGGCTCCTCCATGGAATTCTTTCCGTCGCCAGAATGCTGAAGAGACCAGGAATGGCTTTGATGAACAGTGCCTTGGACAGAGGGACAGCTTTAACAATAAGGAAATAATACGCACAAAGTATCAGAGGACTGCATTTCACCAGAACTGACCCTCTGTGGGCGCTCACGGGGACCCAGAGTTCGTGCCGGGACGCGCAGACGCACAGCCCGGGGGAGAGCGCACGGCTGTCGGGCTCGCGTCGTGGCCTGCCTGGCTCGGGGGCACTCCCAGCTTTATCCGCTAGCCCCACCGCTCAGGACGGGGACTTTGGCGGACCTGAGCCTCATTCTCCGACCCTCCTGGATCTCCTAACCCGGCCACAAAGCAGGATAAGTGCCCCGCTCGCCGTGCCGCCGGACTCTTCCCGCACAATGGCGTCCTATGTGGATAACAGTTTTCGGCAGGCGGTGATGCTCAATCCGGCAGATCGGACGCAACAGGTCAGATAAAGCCGCTAATTTTCCTTTCCCTCGCCTCCATTTGTGCTTTTTACACCTCTCTTCTTGTGTCCTTTTGGTTGTCAGTGATTATACCTGAAATAACCCACATCCTGAGCACATTTGGAGGGTTTTGGACATGTAACTGTTGCCTGTTGTCCTTGTGGCTACATCCCGCTAAGCCCCTATCAGCCCAGATAATCGCGGCTATTTACCAGAAATACTACGAGCTTTAAGTGGTCAACCATAACACTATCGCCTGTTTTGCATTTAAAGTGTTATTCTGCAACTATAACACTGGAATTTGCGAAAGGAAAAAGTTATCTGGGGCAATAGGCAAAGGCGCGGACTGTGGGAAAGCAGACTTCAGCTAATTTGGCTAATTGCTAGTAAACATTAGCTCTGCGCATTTGCACGTGTTATTCAATTATTATTATTATTATTAATATTTTTTATTGGCTTTTGAAAGTGTTTAAACTTGCATAAACATTACACAAAACAATACAGCAGGTAATTGCAAAAAAAAAAAAATCGATGTCGAGATCAGAAGTCATAGCAAGAAAAGCAAGAAAAAAGTAATAAATATACATAAAAAATTAATTAATACATTAATAATAATAATAATAATAATAATAATAAAAGGAAATTTAAGTGGACCTTAGAATGTGAAGCAAATTCGCTGTTTACTTATAGTTCAGATTCCAAATAAAGGAGTTGTGGCTGAGAGGTTTTATGATAGTTTTGATTTGATCCATTTACAGTACGTTGCAAATGTTCAAGCTATAAATGTGACATGACTTCTTCCACCCAGGGCTTTCTTCTTACCACTAAACAATGTGAAGTGTCTTGCAAACAATGTGATGAATGCTGCATCTGCCTGGTTGAAGGGTCATTGAAACATTCTGAGGCACAGCCCCCAAACAAAGCTGTTCCGCAATTTGCTACGAGATTCCTTTTGCATATAAATTAAATGTTTTCTCCCACAAGTCATCTATTTGCATGTGTTATTAGGTAGCACATGCTTATTACTGGCCTTTTAGCTGGATTGTATGAATATGCGTCTGGTCTGGGGCCCAAGGACAGTCATGAGCTAATTCTGCGGGCTGTGGTTGTTATTCTTGGGGGCACGTACTGCACAATCACACTGCTGGCCCCATTTGCATGTGGCCACTGTGATTGAGCAGATTTTAAATGTGCAAAATCTCACTGTGCAGACTTAAATGTGCAAAATCTAACATGGTCTGGAGCACCTTGGGGGTTGGAGTATCATCAGGGTGATCAGACGTTCCTCTTTACCCAGGACAGACATTTTATAAAATAAATGTCCCAGGTTTCCCTATTTTGGACCAGTTTGAGCTAGACCAGGACTAAACCAGGACAATATCAGGTCTATTTCAGGTCTAAACTTGGGCTAAACCAGGTCTTCTAAACTAAGGCTAAAATAGAACTATATCAGGTCTAAACCTAGACTAAACTAGGGCTAAAATACAACTATATCAGGACAATATCAGGTCTAAACCAGGTCTAAACTAGAGCAGGTCTAAACCAGGTCTAAACAAGAGCTAAAGCAGGACTAAACCAGCTCTAAACTAGGGCTAAAGTAAAACTTTATTAGGTTTAAACTAGAGATAAAATAGAACTAAATCAGGACAAGATCAGGTGTATTTCAGGTCTAAACTAGGGCTAAACCAGGACTAAACCAGGTCTTCTAAACTAGGGCTAAAATAGAACTATATCAGGACAATACCAGGTCTAAACCAGGTATAAAGTAGGTCTATACTAGAGCTAAAACAGGTCTAAACCGGGATTAAACTAGGGTTAAAATAGAACTACAACAGGTCTAAAACAGGACAATATCAGGTCTATTGTAGGTCTAAACCAGGACTAAACCAGCGCTAGACCAGGGCTAAACAAGGTCTAACCCAGGTCTAAGCCAGGACTAAACTAGAGCTAAAATTAGGACTAAACCAGGTCTAAACTAGATGAGCATAAATTGCGTTTGTTTTTGCCAAAATACAGAAGATGCACTTCTCTCTTTTGTCTCAGATTCTACACTCACCCACACGTGAGTCGAGAATGGACAATTCTACGCGCTTTTTTCACAATTTTATTAATTCCTACCATCCCGACCTGCCCGGGTGAAAATCTGGTCACCCTAGATATCATCATAGACCGTGTATGTGTATCATTCATTTACGCACTGCTGTCGTTTTGAACAGAGACCAAAGGGTTGCCAAAGGTTTTGCGCACAATGGACGATCAATAGGCCACCACTTAAACCCCCCAGGCTCCAGTCATGGTGACACAGTCGTCTAGGAAGCTATTATGGCACAGCTTGTTAACTATACGCTCACCCAGCCTGCATGGAGCTTTGCGTTGCGAGGGCTATCATTTGTGTACGTGACAGGTGCCTTCATTGGCCTGGTGGGGAGTAGGAATATTGGAATCTGGAAGCAGTCAGTGTTTAGTGACTGTAAACACTCCATCAACAAGTCAAATTGCCTATGGGGAGCTCTAAGCTATTGATTTCTGCATACTCACTGGGGACTGGCTCGGAGTAGGTCTAATTTTGCAGTGTTAATAGCATCTGAATAACAAAGTCAGCTTATTGAATTTGAGGAATGTGGCCAGTGTGCTCTGACATGTAGCATCTGGTTTGGTGTGAATGCAAATGTGCAAAATTTGGATAACTGTGGGATAGTAGGCGTGTGGTTTGTAAAATTATTCAGACTATTCGTTTACACTAAGAATGTGCAATGTAAATTTGCCAGAAGAAGTTAGAAGTTCATTTCCCTCAGCCTGGATTTGATATTTCACATACTTAAAAACATCCTGCTCCTGTTAGCAATAAAAATACATGTTTGTTTTATGTACTTTCTGTTGTACATAGTTGTGTTTTTTTTCAATAATGTGCAATTATAGATGTGGGGATCATAAAATCAGAGAGATGTATGTATATCTGATGATCTTTTATAATGTGTGAATGTTGTGTGACTGATGTCTTTCTGTTGTGTTTGTCTTTTGTTTTGATTTGTTCTTTCTTTTCTGTAAATGTTATTTTGTTCATGTATTTAGGACCCCTTTAGTTTCCCTTATAAAGAAAGAAAGAAATTTGCGACAGGTAATAATCAAAAGTTCATAATAACCACTTTTAATAGCCTTGATAAAGGATAAATAAATACCTAATTAACAAACAATGATTCAGGCTTAGTAACTAAGTACACAATGAATATTCCCAACCCTTACCTCTTATCGTATCAGTACTTATCAGTATCGTAATGATTCTACAGAAATAAAAAGTTAAAACCATACTACGGAACATTTTCCATGGATATGAGTACGTTTTATACCATAATGTGGAATATTATAGCCAAAGGAACAACATAACCATGTTAGGAGGCTCTTAGGCTAAGTAAGAGTCAGGTTTGCAGAGATGGAGCTCACTCAATCATTTTTCCAAGTGCAATAAAATCATCTAAGAAAAAAGGTTACATACTGAAGCTTTAAGTAGCTACTATACCTGAATCATTCTTCATAAAACTGTTATTAAATCTTTGTTCATGCTTTATTAAGGCTAATTAAGTGTAGTAATAACACAAATCAGTGCATTTCTTGTATTCATGCATCTAAAGTTGACAGACAAAAACACACATTTTCACTTCATTGTAAAAGAGAAGCCGTTCTCAATTGACTTACCTGGTAAAATATCGAATAAACAAATAAAAAATAAACATTTCTACTACTTTTACTATTTTTATTTTGCTTGTCGTTGAATAGCTGCATTTTTCCCAGGCTTCCTTTCTCAGACATCTTAAGTCGTTGGCGGCTCACACAGTTTACCCTAATGGTTTTGTCGTCAGGATTAGCTAACGGTTAGAGGGATCTGTCCTTATCGCTCAGAACTGACCGCAGAACTGGGGCTTGACCCTTTGGCTAACCCCATTGTCACATGGTCGCTTAAATAGCCCTCCGCTCGACAGCTTGTGACCTCCGCTGTTGCTTAGATCGGTCAGAGTTTGCATTATTTTTACGGAAACAGATAAGAGTAGACAATAGGATGGTTATTGGTACGGAAGGCAAAACAAATGGACTTCATGGTAGTGCTGAACCATTACAAGCGTTGCAATTGTGATGTTTTAATAATAAGATTCTGTTCAACGTTCATATGTCCAGAAGGATTGATAAAAAGACAGAAATAGGCCTGTAAGTAAACGGATAAAGCTGCAGTCAACGAAAGAAATTCCTGGTCGACTTAAGTTATGTATTGCCGATTTATCCGTCGCTTAAAAACACAGCAAAAGCTCTTAAAACTATTACGTATATCTATGTAACTAACCTCATTTCTCTCACAAGACGACACCTGCATTCAAAAACAACTATTTGTGCAGAAAAAATGTAGGTAGGTAACAATATAAAGACAGATTAAACTTGTGAATCATTAGTTTAATCTGCCTTTTTACGTTTCAAGACCAAAAAATACCAAATCTGGAGCGAACTCACCCACTTCTGTCTATCAATAAGTCGATTAATGCAAATTTTGGTCAACTAAACCACCATCGACTGATTAATCGACTAAATTATGTAAGGAATGCAGCTCTACAAACTAATACATTACATATATTTCAGGAAATGCTACAGTTTTATGCAGAATAAGAGGATATATTGTTTGTGGAGGAAATTATGGTACTTCAAAAACTGCCTTTGCAATTTTTATTTGCTATTCCGATTTATATCCCAATTAATCTTGCTATACTACTTTATAGTTGCTCAGTTTCGACATAAATTGAATAATCTCGCTACTATATAAGTTCATTTTTACGGGATCTGCTTCTGATTTAGTCGTATAATTGTCCTTCACTGTCTCCTCTCCGATGCTTTTCTGTTCAAATCACTGCAAAGGGCATCCGCGTTATTTGATTTACCGACGCAACTCAATATCCAACTAAAATATAGCTTGCCTCAGCCTTGGCGAAGGTTTTGACAGTAAGTATATTCTATGTTTAGGTCTTTGTACGCTAAGCCTGCCCTCACAATGCAGAGAACTGAAGGTTTCGCATTCTTCGTTAGCCCCACGTAGCTCGCGGTCGGGCAGACACGTCCACATCTCAGGCCAGGTGGTGAAGCTAAAGGCCACAATGAGCACTTCTCCGATGCACAGACCTGTTTTCTGATGCGCTCTGTCACGGCAAGGACGACCGGGCTGCTTTGCATTACTTCCACATAGACCAGGAGATTTAGGCTGCGCATATACAACAAGATCAGGACTAAACCGAGACCTAAACCTGGACTAGGCCTGTCACGATAACACATTTTTGAAGCATGATTTATGGCTACAGAGAAACATAACGATCATATTGAAACTTTTTTCATATTGAAACTACTTTATTTTATATGTATATAGACTAACTTGGTTTCATAAAGGGTACAGTTCAGTGGGACTTTCCAGCTTGGGGACCTTTAAGCCAGGGGGACTTTCCAGCTGAATCCCCATATATTGCTACGGAGAAATATAACGATCATATTGGAACTACTTTACTTTATATGTATATAGATTAATTAATTTAGTTTCATAAAGGGTACAATTCAGAGGGACTTTCCTGCTTGGGGACCTTCCAGCCAGGGGGATTTTCCAGCTGAATCTCAACATATTGCTAAAGAGAAATATAATGATCATGCTGAAACTACTTTATGCCTCTGACACAATAACAATCAACCAGGATAACCCCAGTGAACCATTTTTATGTAGACAGTATTAGTATTAGTATTAGTAGTAGTAGAAGACTTTAGCTGCAACAAATAACAGTATTAACCAATAATTAGCCATTGAAGTTGCTTATTAAACCCTCTACAGCCCAACTAAAATGACAAAACTCTCCCCATTATTGTGAAAACAGAGCCTAAAAATATATTATTCCAGCTTTTATATTTTGATATATAGTAATTATCGTGACAGACCTAAGCTGGACTTAACCAGGACTAGAACAGGACCAAACCAAGACTAAACTGGGCTCAAACCAGGACCCAAAACGGACAAGTTGTACAAAGTTTAGCAAAAACTGTGAAAATACAATCCATTAGGTAACTCTAGGTGACTCTACCCGATTTTTCTCCATGAACGTAGCTGAGCCAAATTTGTGCTCTATCCTCCGAGAACCAGGATGTGCGCTGTTAGCATGCTGATGTTTATTAGCATTACTGTGACGGCGCTGCTCTGGCCTCTGAAAGTTGCAAAACACGAACACATCAGAATGAATCATTAGGATGCGAGGAATACGGTAGGAAAGCGAGGAATAACACTGAACCATCTAAAATGATTAGTTCTGGGCCAACTTTAAACTGGTGCTGTGGGTTTTGCATTAAAATCCTGATGCTGTTGTGTCCTTGAGCAAGACGGCTCACCCAAATCGCCCACTCCAGTCCAGTATGCCTGGCTGTTTCCGACAAGACAATGATGCTGATGGGGAGATTGGCGTATGGAGGTTGCATCGAAATGGCGGAAAGAATTCGAGGGAGAAATGGTACGTTTTGATGGCTCGATGTGTGAAAGTGGTTGAGAGGTTGACAGACAATAGCTGAAACATCGCGCTATTTGCTTTAAGTACACGCACTACTCGAATAACAGAATGCGGTCAAGTTAAACAACGTACACTCATGCAAAATAAACAAGTCGCTCCTGGAAATATACAGTCACTGGGTGCGGTTTACCACAGATGCTGGAGGTAGCGTCTAAATGTCGTGCAGCTTAACGATGACGAAGATTAGTTTTTGTCGTATGATGTGTTTAGCAGGTCTTCTGATGCTCTACAACAATTGTGGCGGAGAGGAAGCAGTGAAAGATGAGTGCGGACATCCTGCTGTGCTCAAACGGGAAGAGGAAGAGCGTCAGGAAACGTTTTGAACTGACCAGGAAGAATAGTCCCTTTCCCCTCCATGTGTTTAGTTATTTAGGAAAGACGCCTATTGTGTGTGCACCGCCTCACTATTTATGGCAGGTTTTATGGGCTATGAGGTTCAGAATTGTACTCAACTAAAGGTACTGTTACTACTGTGTAACATTTGCACATGTTTCTGTTAATACTACTACTATTACTACTTTATCACTCCTACTACGACTTTTACTACAATTACTGATTCAATTACTGATGCAGTTGCTATTACTATCACCCAATAATCTAAATCTGGTGATATCGTATCGTCAAAGGTCTCACAATAACATCGTGGACCATCACAATATATCGAATCCCAAGTCTCTTTGCTTAAATGAACAGTTCTGATGCAGAAATAGCTAAAAAAAAACAGAGGGAACTACATAGACCATGATCCTTTGCTCCGTTTCAGTGCAGACGACATGAAGAAATAACTGTTCTAAGCACTTTTACATCTTCATTCTTTGGATTAAGTCTTGTGAAGCATTTTTAGAGGAAAAAGGAGCAGATTCACAGTCGTGTGTGTGAAATGTACATTTTGTGAATATGTTGATGTGCAATAGTAAGGACTGTGCAATAAGGGGAGCTGTGCAATGAGCTGATAATGCAGTGATTGGGAATGTGCAATGAGTGTGCAATATTTTTGTATTATGAAATGTACTGTATTTGTCTGCCCCACTGTGACCCCTGCCCTTTGGGACAACGGATGGAAATTAGCCCTTGGCTAGAATCCAGTGTGTTTGCGGTCATGTTTTATCAGGTCTGTTCATTAACATGCACTGTCCCAATCAAATAAATAAATAAATAAATAAACAGTCAAAACATTCCCATAAATATGGTGCGGTGAGATGTTTATGGTGAAAATATCGTACAGAGAGATTTGGATTTCGTTCCATCCCTAATGACAATAAATGTTGTACCAAATGACTGGTCAAAGGATTTTAGAGTCAGTCTTGTTATTCTGTAGAATATCGTAATATCGTGAGCTTTCCCACAATATCGCAATAAATATCGTACTGTGAGACTTGGACACCCCTACTTAAACTCTTTTCAGTGGTTTCAGGCAGATTATTCTTTCCTGTTTTAAGGATTTTGTGGGGATGTTTCCTCATTCACAAGATGTAATATTTCGATTTGACTTGTTTTATTGCTTTAACAACAAAAGGATGTTGTCATTGCCACCTGAATATTGGCACACGACATAACAGGAGTTATGCACCAGCTCCACTGCACGTAACTTTATCCCTGTCACTAATACTACCGTAAATTATATGATCGTGTTTAGTTCTTCTTTGCAGAGTAAGAAGTACAGGTCTTCCTCTTCGCTCGCTTGAATTTCCTTTGCTTTACTTTCGGGTTTAATGCTATGAAAACCAAAACTTGAAACAATAGCTGTGTTATAATAATAATAATAATAATAATAATACATTTAATTTATTAGGCGTCATTCTGGACCCCCAAGGTCGCCTTACAACAAACAAATTAAATATGATTAAAACATACAGTATTTAATTGATTGATTGTATTTAGTGTTGTGTTTTATTAGTGTTTAGTATTTAGTCATGTATTAGACAGTATTTAAAATGATTGATTGTATTTAATTGACTTAGAATTCGTTATATTAAGTAAAAAAGACAGTTTTGAGTGTTTAGACATGGTCGAGCAGCATCACCTAAGACTTAAACTTTATTGATCCACAAGGGAAATTATTTGGACACAGTCGCTCTCACATCTCAATATAATATAATAACAAAGAGTAAAAACCAGAAATGGTGATAATAAACTCTAAATAATGACATCATCTTGAGGAACAAGGCATTTTAAGCTCTTGTGAAAACTGACGCGAACCATGAAACAAAATTAAACCCCAAGGAAGTCATTTTACATAACAAGATTGAAAGCTTTTAAAGTGAGTTGGGCCTTTTAACCCAGTTTCCATGCGCAACTTCTCATTACCGTATCTCCGGAATTACACGCGCTATCGGAAAAATTCCAACAGTTCCTGAAAGCAGAGACGTCGCGCTTTCTACCCATATGGGGTTATTACGGTAAATTTGTGCAGCACCCACCACAGAGCCTGTAGTATTGAGTAGATTTGGAGTTCGGTGGTAGTTTACAAGTTTAAAAGTGTTTTTTTGGTGCTTTTGAATTTTTTTGTGTGTGTTTTTCTTCTCTTTCTACTGTTATTACACATTAATACACAAACAGTAATGCTGAAAAACTGCCAGATATTGAAAGCTGAACTCATCCTGGTAAAACGGGGCAAAAGCACTTACTCCTGGGACATTTTCTGACATTTTTTAAGCCAGAGGAACACAAAAAAGTCCAGGTGGGATTTTGATGCATGGAAATAATAAGGCTAAAAGGGTTAAGTAAGAAAATGTTGTACAGATGCATTAGAAAGAACGTTAAAAATACAAGCAAGTAGTAGTTATGTCGTCCAAACTGTGGATGCCAAAAACCTGGCGTACAACTCGCGCTAAAAATAGTCCAGACTGGTGTCGCATGTGCCGTAATGCTGTCATTTTCCCAGGCTGCGCTGATTGTCCAAAAATTCCCATAGCCCGACCAAGTGTAAACCCAGCAGCCTCGGAGTTTCCTCGCCAACCTCGGCCGTGATGTCACTTGTTATTGCAGGGTTGGAAGCAGCGGAGGCCATAGCGGTTACACACAGTTGGGTCGCAGTGACGTATCGCTCACCCATGCCGTCTAAATACAGGAACCGCTCTGGGCCGGGGGAAAAGAAACTAAACACAAATGAATGAGATCTACGCTGGCGTCTGGTCGGTTTGAATGGGGCTTTTGATACAGCAGCTTGTCTCACCGTGGTATGGGGAGGCTCAAATATCAACTGGTCTGGAAGCTTCTTATGTCTTCCTGGAAATAGTACACCGAATAGTTAGAGAAGTTAAGAGGAGGCTTTTGTGTGCAGTTTTATAACCTTATAGACATGCAAAGACAACGTTTCATTATGTACATGCTGTAAAAAGTCTTATTCATAACTTATTTAGAGCATAACAGTATTGATTTGGATAAACTAAAATGACTCGATAATGGACTCTACTATTTAAAGGGTAAAATGAATTACGGCGCAATTGTGTATTGACTGTACAAACTTAAAGGGATCATATTACACTATTTTATGACCTACAGTGTGTTATAATGTTGTTTCCTCATCAAAAGCAGAGTCGGAGTTGTGTTTTATGTCATTCACACATGTTTAACACACAAATCCTACATATTTTGCCCGTGTTCTCGTCTCAAACGGCAAAACACTCCACTCCACTGTGTTTTTAAACTCCCTGCACCTTCACAAGAATCATTTTGGATCATTTCAGATCTGGAATTACCCATTTCTACTGAATAAAATGTAAAAATCAGTTTTTACTAATGGTAAAGGCTTACTCAAACGTGTGAATGAAACAAAACTCAACTCCGGGTGTGTTTTTGATGAGGTAACAACTACGGCCCAACTAATATGATTTTTTTGCTGCCGATATGACCCCAATAAAATGGGAGTTGGGGCTGCCGTTATAATTGTCGATATATTTAGGGATATAAAAATTCACTGTAAATCTTCTGTTGTTTATAAAACTTAGGTTTGGCTTTATTGGATTTTCATTGGGTTTATTTAGGCGACATTTATTGTTCTTCTGCCTCTTTACGTCATATTTAAAGACAGTTGGTCAGACTAATGGCATTTTTGTACGATATTCTAGTCAGTAAAGAAAGTACTGTAAGTAAACTACCGCTATTAGCTTTTAGCGGTAAATGCATGTGCGCCGCGGTGATTAATGAGATGCTAAATGCCAATTACTCACACCTCTATTCACAGCTAATTTGTGTCCAGTAACATATATACGGCCACTATAGTCACTTTACAGTTGCTAACAGAAGAGAAAACAGCCTGTTTATGTGTGTGAGCTACAGCAGCTAATCGCTAACCAACGAGAAAGAACCAAAACGAGCTTCAAACCCGACACATTTCAACACCTCTCAGATCACAAGTCTGCACTAAGAACTGTCCTTTCAATCCAGACTCAAACTGAGCGTCCGGAAAAAGAAAATAATCTCTGTGTTGTTCACATGGATCTACGGCTGCACACGAAGTAAACAAGCGCATGTGAGTGACGTAACAAATGAATCCTCAGATAAATACTGATGCGGTGGCACATATTAGGACATTTATCTGTCTGTAAATTGGATTAAATGGACATAATATAGAGAGTCTGAGCTTTATTACGAGGTATAACATGCCCACGTGGAGTATCGGCCCCTATTGGAAAGATCTAAGCCGATATGTCTCCATGTGTCCTTATCAAACTCCTTGTAACAACATGACAACACAGCCTAAAGCTCACAAGAGTCAAATTTGTGTAATATAGGACGTTTAAACTGGTCTGGTCCTGTTGTAGTCCCGGTTTACATTTCAATTCGACGCTACAATCTTAGTAAAGTAACACACGCCCATGGACTGTTTGCCAAATAGAAGTTCCCCCTATTGATGCTTCAAACTCTTGTCCTGACCAACCTTTGTGTACTGACGGCAAAGAAATTAACCTGACCGTGACACCACCTGACACAGTAAACGTATGACATCATGTTTAACGCTCGTCCGAAAATATTTCTCAATTTTCCTGCTAAGTTTAGTCGGGCAATTCCTGTATCTGAGGCACATGGTCTTCCTCGGAATCTGACAACAAAAGTCCGATTCAGGGTTTGAACGCACCAGCGATCCTGAAGAATGTTACGCACACAGGGGCTCTTTGACTTCATGACTCATCAGTTTACAGACGGATTCCCAGTACGTCGCTCTGGCTTTTATTAGAAGAAACATTGTGGAATTCAAACTTCATTTAGAGGAGCTATTTTTGCAGCGGCGCGGTGTATCCGATTGGAGATTTAATATGGATGTTTTGCGTGTTGAGGTCGCGGTGACATCGGAGAAGAGATATGCCTTCTCGAGATTGTGTTGTCGTGTAAAATAGAAAGATAACTCCTTGCTTGACAGGGAAAGCTCACTGCATCTGATTTTTCACATGTATTTCAGCAAACTTTGTCTTGCCCCAGTACAGATTTAGTGTAAAAAACTGGGACAGCCCCGGTTTTTGGTAGTTGGTAAGTAATAAAATTGCAAAACGAGTGCGTAATTAAGGAAAATTGTTCTGCAGAGACCTTTCATGACGAACTTGTGAGTCAGTATAGTCACACTTTCTTTGTGTTTTGTTCGTTTTTAAGCAGATTTTTTGTATTTTACTCAAACAAATGACTATTTATGTCTCTCTTTACTGTTGGCAGGGATCAGATTGGTCAAAAATGCGGATTCTTGCGACATTTTTTCTAGAAAACTGGTACAAATCAATGGTTTTGATTCAACATGTTCATCATTTTAGATGAAAAATTTGGTTAATTTTGATAGTTAATCAATTCATGCATCTTGTAACAGCTGCTCTATGAAATCTAATAATCTTTTTTAATAATATTAGGGCTGTTACAAAAATAGATTCCCAGATGCTAATCGATAGCCAACTAAAAAACTTAAATATTTAATAGAATTATAAAAAAACATGTAAGATTAAGACAATTATTACAGATATTTTTGCTGAACATTACACATCTAAAAATAGAGTGCAATGTACCAAAGTATGTCTCTCTTTACTGTTGGCAGGGATGAAATTGGTCAAAAATAGGAACGTTTCTTGTATAAAACTGGGACAAATCACTGGTTTTGGTTAAATCTGCTGGGACAGGGGACACAGGGCTCAAAACTGGGACTGTCACAGGTCTGATCACCCTAGCATAAGTGGATCAAAATACATTCGCTGTGCACTTTCTACATCTAACTAGAAAACGGTTTATTGTCCAATAATCAGGAAGTGCGAGTGTGCAGCATGCTAGTCCCTGTTTGCATTACAGGGCCTTCAAAATACATCCACTGTGTACTTTATGGATCTAGTTAGAATGCACTTTATTGGTCTCTGGACTCTGAAAGTTGTGCAAAGCGCTTATAAAGTAACCGCAGTGAATAATTAGGATGCTCAGAATGCATAAGGTAAACGAGCAATAACGATAAAATGAACAAGTTCTGTTTTTCATGTTTTTAAGACACGTACGGCCATAGACTACATAAAGAGGTGGACGTGACCCATAGCTCCACTCAAATGAAACTTTCAGTGCTCACAGTTAAATTGGCGAATTTATGAGGAATAGTATTTTTTTAGGGACAAAATTGCGAAATAAAAACACCAGGATCATTTACAGCGGATTCATACGAACATTTTAAGGCCAGAATGATGAGGCTCACAGCAGGAGTTACAGAGAGAGGGACGATAATATTCTGATGTAAGGGGAATCAGCTGGAAAGTCCCCCAGGCTGGAAAGTCCCCATGAATTATACCCTTTATGAAACTGCGTTCATTACTCTATACACATATTAGGAATGCAACGATACAGTTTTCCCACGATTCGATACGTACCTCAATACATGGGTCATGATATTGATTCGATTCTGATGCACAAAGACACAAAAAAGCAAAAAAAAAAGACAAACAAAAAAGACACACAAAAAAGTCTCGTAATTTTTTCTGCTAATGAGTATTATATAATAACACTGATATTAATGAAACAATACATACATTACATACAATACATTACATACATACAGATCGGTAAAATGACATAAACAAGGCCCGATATTTCATTTTATTATAATATAGAATGCTGATTTTCTAACTCAATACATCACAGTGCATGACGTGGTCGACTAAAGGCCGGAGAGAACGTCCCCCCTCTCCTTTGCCCAAGAAAAGGGGGCCCCCGGAGAGAAGAGGGGGACGTTCCTGTCGAGAGAACTGGACGCTCGAGCCGGTATCCGATGTAAGACAACGGGAGCCAGGGTCAGAAAGAGCCGGCAGTGTCCACATTTGAACTTCCTGTTTGGAACGCAGCGGCTCGTCCATTAACTGTTCCCCTTTTCTACAGTCTCTGGGTACAGCGTCTATAAGTTTTGAAACCTTCCATAGACACTTGGCTGCTTCCATAGTTGCTTACTTTGCACTTTACGGCACTTTCTATTGTTAAACTTTTATATTAAGGTCACAAACACCAGCAGCGCTTTGATCGGCTGGTTGAGCTGCTTCATAAGAAAACTTTCAGAGCCTATCCTTTTGTTTTCTTATCTAGAATGAGCCGTGAACCTCTTGGCCTCCTCTTGGGACTCCGCTTTCGTAATCTTAGTTATCTTAAGTACGGCTGAGGTTACGGCGTCTTTGTCTTGTCAGATTCTTGACTCGGTTCCATTTTCATTTATGCCAAGTTATATCTATGGCTTCCTTTAGGTCATTTTATGTAGCTTCTTATATTTATGTGACACTGTTCAGTATTAACCGTGCAAACCTCACTTACTTTATGCATTCTGAACGTCCTAATTGGTCACTGCGACGGGTTTTTGAGCGCTTTTAACAACTTTCAGAACAAGAACGAGCTTAGACGTGAAGGTAAATTAATAAGCTAATGTAATGTAAAGCAACTTCCTGATTATACGGCAATAAAACACTTTCTAATGAGATGCAGAAAGCGCTCTGTGGACTTTTGACCTCGAGAGCTGCTTATACAATATATCTGTGTTGGGGCAAGACATGTTTGGCTGAAATACATGGGAAAAAATCTGGTACAGGAAAATTCCCTCCCTGCTACCTTAAGGGCACCGTACCTTCTCACAGTTTTAACGCTATTTCTACTTACTGTATTCACTGCGTTGTTTTTTAAGCGGTTTTCACAACTTTCAGAGGTCACAACAGAGTTTTACGTCACCCTAATGCCAACTAATAACCTAATAAAAGTGTGTTCGTAGAGGATAAAAACACTTGACGACACAGATGACTCTAAAAGCAGATTTTACAATGTACAGTACTGTGCAAAAGTTTTAGGCAGGTGTGGAAAACTGCTGTAAACTAGGAATGCTTCAAAAATGCCTACTAAAAACGTGAAAATAATGATAAAAAAAACACTCATGGTTAAGACAATTATTACTGATATTTTTGCTGAACATTGCACATGTAAAAAGTGTTGTTACTGTTTTTTTTTTTATCAGAAGCTTTTTCTTTACTCTAGATACTCTGGTTTTCTTTGCAATTAAAACTTCACGCTTTGTACTGATGATCATGTGTGTAACATTTATTCTCATTCACCAACGTCATCAACACTTGGAACACCGTGAAAACTAACATAAAGACAGATAAAAAAAAATGTCTCAGGTTTGCATAAATTACCTCTAAATAAACACAAAAGGCAGATAATATATTTACCGTGTTCCCCAGTACATTACCAGTGGTAGTTAAGTAGCATTTTGGACATCTTTTCTCTTTTGTTTCTCTCTATTGTCCTACTCTTTTTGTGTGGCTATTTCACACTTTCTTTTCCCCTCTGGGGCAAAGTAAAAGGTCACCTGGTAAATATAAAATAACAAGGAAATATTTTGCAAATAAATTAAATGGAAATTAAAGGGGAACTCCAGCACGTTTGAAGTTAAAGTCTATTATTAGAGGTGGTGGAATTCTGTCAGAAGCCAAAAAACAGCACAGATCAGTGTTGCCTCAGCGGAGATCTCACTGTGGCAGTGAGTCTGTCAAGGCAACAAACTAGTGTAGTGATGGGGGCAAGTTCTTAACTAGTGTAGTTATGGGGGCAAGTTCTTAACTTCCATGTAAAACGCCAATTTGCTTCACACTGAAGAAGCTTAACACCACTTTAACCCATCTTACAACAGCCACGAGTCTAACAAACAAAACGCTCTGCCTGGTTCACTCATTAGTGTCTGGAAACGTTAGAAAACAACTTTATAAGCACCTCACACTTCCCTCTGCTGATTTCCCACTGCACAGGCCAAAGCCCAAAAAACTTGATCGCCGATGTCGTTTCTAATCCCATTTATTTACGGGTGAATTATATTTTTTGAAAAACACTAAAAAATACATTCCCGAACCATTTTCTTTCTACAAAAAGCTTCTTCAGTGTGAAGCAAATTGTCATTTTACGTGGAAGTTCAGAACTTGCCCCCATCACAACACTAGTTTGTTGCCTTGACAGACTCACTGCCACAGTGAGATCTCTGCTGAGGAAACACTGATCTGTGCTGTTTTTTAGCTTCTGACAGAATTCAAGCCTCTAGCAACGGACTTTAGCTTCAAATGTGCTGGATTTCCCCTTTAACAACAGTGATGTTCTGACACATCTTAATATTTGGACAGATAAATAATAACTTTCTGACTCATTACCCTGAAACAAATTTACTGACCTTATCGTCAGCTACTTTTACTATCGAAGTCTGAGTCTAACATAGACATGTCCAGGCCATCATTCGTGAGATGACACCTACAGTGTTAATACCCTTTAACTCTAGCAGCTATTTCAACCTCTTTATCGCCTGTTTTATGAATTCTGTCAGGTGATTCATCTTTTGAGTGCGGTGGGCCCGTCTCCTCCTGAGTAATGCCGATGATACAGTCAAGTTAAATGGAGCCACTAAATTACACACAATATGATATCAGTGGTGTGTTTCTTATCCCACATTCCAGCGGATATGTTCTGAAGCCGAGTAAAACGCGTCAAGTCAAGGTCCAGAAGATTCCACTGGGTCTCCGCTGGAACTCACTCACCGCACTCTTTACATAACTGAGCCAGAGACCCACTTGGACGGGGCTGCACAGGCTTAGAGAATAAACCATTCCTGACGTGCAATATTTACATGACCACTATTGGGTTACTGTGCGTGCAGCGGCCGCCATTAAGAGCCTCATACCACTTAAGGAATCTGGAAATTTTAGTGTACGGAAAAAGTGATACATACGGTGTTGGTAGTACTACGACAAAATAGTGCCCCAAGATGGAAGAGGTTTATAGAAATGGGGTCAGAGAATCAGTATTGATTCTGATACCTATAAATAATAATAAACTTTCTTTAGGCAATAGAATGTGATTTTCAGCATTAAATAATGGTACTGTATTTTTCAGGCTATAAGTTGCACTTTTTTTCTTATACTCAGGTGTGACTTATATATTACATTTTGCACACAGTCCATAGACCAAATATATGAATCCTATATATGGATCAAAAATTAAAGAATAAATAGTTATCTGTTTTTCTAATTTTGGTTTTAGAGACAAATAATAAAGAAGAGCTGTTTTTTCATTTTCTTTTTTGGTTCTATATTGAAAAACGAATGATACACAGATTCTTCTCTATTGGGTTGTTTTTGTTACTATAACTTCTGTAACTCGCCTTTCAAGATGAAATGCCGGTTCTTGGTCTCTGATTTTATAAAATAAATTTCCCCCAAAAAGTGTGACTTATACATGTTTTTTCTTCTTCATTATGCATTTTTTGGCTGCTGCGACTTATACTCCGGTGCGACTTATAGTCAGAAACATACGGTACTTTCTTTTATATTATCATGTGCCCTTATATCTGTGTAATCCCTCAGTGGTCCATGGTCCAAAGCGCGCCAGATCGTAAGGTGCATTAAGTGAGACTGAGACCTTAGCTCAGGCGTCCACGGTTCATCAGCAGATCGTGGTGTAACTCGCCCGGCGTTGCCTCTGTCTTGGTGAATGTGAGTTCACCTCCTGTCGTCCAACGCTCCCACAGCTGCAGTTTAACTCTGAACCACCTGATGACACCGAGATCTAGAGGTTGGGGTTCTTTGGTTAATCCACCTGAAATGACGAATGAGTTAGTGTGCTTCACTTGGGCCATTTTGGGCTCCTCAAACACACCATAATATGATGAAGCTCAGTACGTGTTACTCCACGAGGCTCCTGACTACGGTCACTGTAACGCTCCGACAAATCCATCCAGCGGTGCGGCTTCGTAGCTTAACAAAGTCGTACTAAAACATTTTGACAGATTTTGGTGCGCCGTGTACCACATAAAATCAGTTTGAGGTCAGTAAACACAACCAGAATTAATACATAAGGCGCACTGTCGATTTTTGAGAAAATTTAAGGATTTTAAGTGCGCCTTATGGTCCGAACACACTGCAGGATTTAAAATCTGGGAGACAGACAAAAGGAGAGTTTGTGCCGATTATTCGCCTCACTTGAAGGACAGAGACACCACACATTTGCATCTCAGGACAGATTTCTACAGTAGAGGAGCCAGTTTTACATGTGAAATGAAGAGTCAGGATGAAAACAAACACAAGAGAATCTGCACGTAAGAAATCTGTCCTGAGTCACAAGTGTGTGGTGTCTCTGTCCTTCATGTGACTGTGAGACAAATAATCATTAGGATCACGTCTGATGTCTGTGGCCCATTTTTAACATGCCTTAAAATTACATAAGATTTAAAATCCTGTAGTGTGTTCCAGCCTTTATAGTCAGAAAATTATGGTATGTGGTTTTATACTTGTTCTGATACAGCTCAAAATCATTCTAAAGCGATTCAGGAAACGTTTATTTCTGTCCTGTGAATGTGAATATTTAGTTTTGATGCTAGTTTTAGTATCGAGTAGTATCTGATTATACTTTTTGACAACCCAAGTGGCCGATAGAAACAAAAATGCATTTGGTTTCTCCAGTGGTTGCAAAAAGTGAATGACCTGCAATTACCACTAAAGTGCGGCATTTCACAGTTTTGTGAAGTTTTGGAAGTTTACACTGCAAGTTTCTGTTCCTTTTTATATTTTTCACAGCTTTTAAACTTGTTTTTATTTAGACCAGGGACGTCCAAACTTTTTTCATCGAGGGCCACATATTAAATCAAGGACCAGGGTGAGGGCCGATCGAGGGTCACAGACTGAGGGTCAAAACAGTGAGTCATTCAAATCTGTGCATTTATAAGAGGTTTGAATGACCCTCCAGACCTTTGTTCAGGCTTAAACCCTCAAAAGGACAAACTACATTTGCTTGATCAAGGTATATTTCAAAAACCTGCAGTAAAAAGTACGACTTGCAGTAGTATGGGCCAATTCACCTGGAAGCCTGAGGGCCAAAACAATTGGTTTGAGGGCCACATTTGGCCCCCGGGCCATAGTTTGGACATGCCTGATTTAGACAATATATACATTTTGAGTTATCTCAAACACCACCAATTGTGACGTTATCAAGTTTTTGAAATATCTCGATTTGAGGACTGCACAATATGACAAAAATGCATATTTATTTAGTTTTTTTTATTGTTTTGCTCTCAAATTTAACTATGCAACTCCTTAACCAATCATTGCATTCAATTCCCAACTTTTATGACGTTTTGTGCATTAAATTTGCAGGTAAACAAAACCTTTTTGAGTGAATTAGCTTTACTAGCTGCTGGTTTAATGCAGTGCTTAATCTTGTGCTTAATCCTCCCTTTTGGTGGACTGTCGTGGCCTGGCGTTGATCAGAGGAGAGCAGATTAATTTGTGAGATTTGGGCTCTCCAAATCTAAGTACGCTAATGTGGAACATGGCTAATACGTGTTTACGCTGCACTGTGAACAATGCTCTCGCTGGGACGAAAGGGCCGGGACTTGGGAAAGATTTCTTGGCAAGACGATGTTTAAATTATGCTATTGTCCTTGGAGCGTTTATGTAAGCATCGCTGTGTTTTATGCAAGTCACCATTCTGTTGTAGAGTAAATTGAAGTGGCCCGAGAGGAAGAAAAAGCTCTAGGCTGAGCTCTGCGGGGAGTGCATTGTCTGTAAGTGCAAAGAGCTATTGTTTTTCTTGGATATATTTTCACATTTTAAGTACACAAAGTCTTGTTCCATTGGTAGATCATTTTACTTAGGGCTAGGGTAAGGGAAATTTACTTTAAAAATAAACTTTAATTCAAGTCATCTTAACTTGGCTAGATTTTAGTTTTTTTAGTGCTTGACATCGTGGTACTATTTCCAGTTTAGTCTAGTTCAGTGGGAATCAGCTGGAAAGTCCCCCTGAATTATACTAAGTTTAAAAAAAAGATCATTATATAGTATTAATTACACGTGCAAGTTACAATATATCTCAACACATTTGTTCATACATACAAACAAAACGTGCAAAAATGATGTGGTCTCAAACACACAAAAATAGAGTAAATAGTGTGTCAAATTACACCCCAGGAATAGTCATTTTATTATGATATAAATAAATAATATAAATGTATAATTCTCTCTATTTTAATGTCCCTCTCTATTTTTAAATGTTATGATTTGTTTGTATTGGGATTTTGATGTATTTGTTCTGTAAAGCACTTTGAATTACTTTGTGTGCGAATTGTGCTGTACAAATAAACCTGCCTTGCGTTATCCTGCAGATTTTCTAACTCAACACGTCACAGTGCGGGACACGGCCGACTAAAGTCCGGCGAAAACGTCCCTCCTTTTCTGGGCACAGCAGTTACTCGTGTGCCGCCAAAGAAAAGGGGCACCTGGAGGGACAAGGGGGACGTTCCTGACTAGAGAATTTGATGCTCGAGCTGGGACTTTCAAGCCAGGGAGACGGTCGAGCCGGTATTCCTGGCTATGCTTATGTTGTTGTTGTAGTATTCTGATGATGTAGGTCAAGATAACGAGGACTGAGCTCGCAGTATTCTCTCCACTTACATTTAATAACAACAACTTTAAGGTCATATTAAAATGCAGTGCAATAACAAAATGATTTATTTGGCATTTCGTAAGTGTTTTACGTCAGAGTGAGACTTTTCCAGCACAGAAATGCTATTTCTACATGTATCACTGACTAATAAAATGAAACTGGAGAACGAAATAACCAGGGAGCAATGGCCGTTGGCTGGTGATGGTGAAAATGGGGGTTGAACGTCAATAAGGTGAAAATAAGTGATTAAAAATGACTAAAATATGCATGAATCTCTCCAAATACAGCTTCAGGAGGCTAAATTAGAAAGGGAAACAGCTATAACATGATTAAAAGGTAACTTGGTAATTTAATGGTAACCTACATTCTAGTAATTTTGTATTTTGGCACCATTAAACTTGCATTACTCAGCTTTTCTCTGGTAAATGAGTTCTGTTCCTTCCTCATTAAGTGTAGTATTGTAAATCCAGATCTTTGCTTCACTTTGCTGTCTGAAAAAGCTCTTCTAAATCTGTGCACGTCACGAAAACTCTGCATAACAATGTGCTAAAGGTTCACATAGTTTTATTTATGGCCATATTGCCCTGCCCTATCTTGTGTTTTTGTATGGTATGGACATCGTGTGAGCCGATATTGCCAAAACAAGAGCCGTATGATGTATGGTGTAGCCGCGTGTAATCTTTGTAGTAGTAGTACTAGTATTCTCCCAGTGGGTCGGGTGTCTTATCTACAAGCCTGCGTGGTATTTTGCATTCCTCGCCGAAGGCTGTCTTGGCATTGTGGTGGTGGGACGTGGAGCCATAACACGGTTTCGTCTTTTGATGCGACGTATGTGAACAGTCGGACTTAATGCAAACCAGGGCTTATCAACAGCTGTGGCGGGGGGCATGCTACTCGCCCCCGCCGCTGATTTATTTCACCGCGAGCACGAACAAAACAGCTGTCTTTTTTAATGGATCTTGTTGTCAGGAGTGAAAAGTGCTGCTGCAGCGATCCTTGGGAATGGCCAGTGGGAACGGCGAGGGGAAGTCGGCGAGAGAAAACAAGAAGGGGAAAAAAACTCTGGTGCTCGTGCTTTTCTTCATCCCTCCGTCGGCGATTGAGAACGGCGTTGTTCCACTTCCTGTGCAGCAGAGCGCATCGGTGTACAATATCTGTCCTGCTGAAACCTTATCTTTCTAATTGGTCCCTGAGGGGTTGTCGCACTCTAACCTGTGCACGGTCACGTTTTCGAGCGGCAGCCCTCTTCGCCCGTCCCGGAACATGCCCGCCGCTGAACCTGGAAAATAATCAGATTCTCCGGGGAACGTTTGACAGTTTTCCCTTGCCTCGGAAACAATTATCGTTGGCTTTTCCAGTGTCATACATGGGATACATTCTTCGCTAAAGGCCCACGTGGCCGCTTGCCAGTTTGTAATAAAGTTGAGCGAAATTGGATTGGAAGTCCATTTAGAATTGGCAGTCGATTCAGCGGAGGTCAAAGCATTTAGAAATGTCATGAAATGCTGATTTTTCTCAGAGTTTTTTTTTTTTCTTAGCTAAGGCTTGTCTGTGTCCTTTAAAAGAATGTGGGCCTCATACTCTACTAGTTTAAGAACAACATGACAGTCAGCAAAGCAGGCTTTAGAACCAATGTAAGTCATAGCAATATTGAATAAATTATATGAAAATGAACCTTTATTTGACATTGTTCATGAGTTGAGACTTCATACCAAAATATTGGTGCTAAAATTGCTGTAATATTTATAACACTGCTCAAAAAAATTTAAGTAACACGTTGAAAACACATCAGAGCTCAGTGTGAAGAAAAGAGAGGCGACACATAAGATACTGCTCCTTTTGTCCCTAAGATATTGCCCATTATTTGTGAGACATTTGTATAGATATCCAGCATATATATATATTTTTTTTTTTTCATATTGAGATCTGATGCGTTCCTTCCATTTTTTTGAACAGTATATATTCATGGGATTTCTGATTCTTGTTTGCAGCACAATATTTTAAAGACTTTTCCCCATTCAGAATATACAATGTTCTGCTTTAAATGTTTTATTGCTATGGCAGAAGTGTAATGTACTACACTGACTTGTGGAATAGTTTAACACCATAACTTCTTAGGTTCTTTTTTAAAACAATGTAGGCATGTGTATTTACCTTGTTGACATGTTTCGGCTGCCGCGGACAGTTCTGCAGATGCAGCAGCAGCAGCCAAAACACGGTAAATACACTTGACTACACTGTCGTCAGAAAGAACCTAAGAAGTTAAACTACTAAGAAAACATAATGAACATGTTTGGAGTCTTAACACCTTGTTTCTCAAGCGGTGGTATGCGATGCGAGCTCCTTCTGGTGGTACGCACGGGCCTCTACCGTTCTAATGTTTGCTTAATTTAGAGTAAAATGTTATCAACTTTTGGGTCCTTTGGGTAGTTTCATGGTTAGATGCTGTAGCAATGAAGTAGACCAATTTTATACCTAATTTGGCACAAATTTAGTCCTGCAATAGTCCTGTTTTAGACCAGGTTTCAGTTTGAGTGATGTTCTCGGAAAGCCCAGTGTTTACTTAGGTGCTACTGTAGGTGTGAAAGGTTTGAGAGTCACGGGTCTCACATTCCTGGATCTTTGTTTGGAGCTTGACTGAATTTTTTTTTTTTTTTTCATGCTGATACTGATCGTTTAGAATCCAGAGAAACCAACGACTGATAAAATCTGCTCATATTTTTGGATTATTTTAAGTTTTGTCAAGTTTTGCTACCCCAAACCCATTTTTTTAACCATAAACCTTTAAGAGAGCAGTGTAGTCACGTTTTGTGCAGTTATCTCTTCGTATTGAAGTGTTGATAAAAAAGATTTGTGTGTATTTTTTAGGCAGCAACACAAAATATTGGCTTATGCTGGAGATTTAAGTCAGGACGTAGCAATATCCACATCTTGCACTATGATATTTATGCAATATTTTGTGGAGGCTAAACTAAAACTAAACATACTACTGTGTCCTATTAAATGCCCTGAAGAACCATTGGTAGTTTTGTAGTCTGCACTGAAACAGCAAAGAATCATGGTCTATGTAGTTCCCTCTATTGCTGCACGAAAACAATGGATTTAAGCAAAGACACTGCAGTCAATCAATCAGTGAAACTTTATTTGTAGAGCACTTTTCATACAAAAAATGCAACACAAAACTAAACAGGTGAACTAGAGACTATCTGTGACAATCCCACATAAAACTAAACTGAATAAGTGAGTCTAACTGTGACATAATTATCTTTATTCACCACTGAAACAGGAAACTATAAGATTACTACCGTGACTGCTATCTTTCATAACTCTTTCTCTATAATAACTATAACTAACTACTACAGAGGAAAAAGAAAATAGAGGAAGAACAACAAAAAAACACAGTATAGACATAAAGAAAAGACACTGCAACCGGAGAGGAGACAGGGAAGTGGATATAGTCCAGTAGGCAAACAGTATCCAGATCCTGCTCTCGCTGCTCCAGTCTTCTTGTAATTTGATATATTTTGATAGCCCATGATATTATAACGAGACTTTTTTATGAAACAGCATCACAAATGACTGAACGACTGCCTTTATTATGTATTTACGTCAATTTCTTCGCGATATTTTGGTTGTCGTTTCATCCGTAGACTTTAACGCTTATAGCTGAAGTAGCTCCGAGCTCAGTCAATCTCTGGAAATGACGTAAAATCATTTTCATCATGTAATTTCTTCATCTTTAATCCGTTCCTCATGTCCGTTACACCCTGGGATGTCGGAGCATTACTTATTGAACAGTTGCAGCTCCTCGGGCCCGCGCAGTTTGGCCAGGCTAATTGACGCTCGCCCGGGCTGACCTCAGAACGCTCTCCCACGTTTTCCCATATGGTCGTACATTAGCTCCGCTCTCTTAACACATTCCACCCAGGCCCTGACCTCAGCCCATTAATCAGCAGTGACATTATTCCCGCGTACGCCGATCAGCGCCGCGGCCGGTGAAGTAACGATCAAGCACGTCTTGCATAACAGCGCATTAGCCGTTCTTTTCAGAGACTAATGCTTCAGCAATCCCCTTACAGGACTCGTTGTTTGTTTGCGCTGCACCTTGGAGCAGAACATGTGAACGTGACAAAGGGACCATAGTTTGAACTGGCATCAATCATGGTCTTTAAGTGTGTACAGTTCTGCGTGTCGTTTAGTCTCAGTGACACTCGGACTGTCCAGCCCCAGTGAAAGTCTTGGAAAGTTCCATAGATTATTTTTACTTTAGCTTTAAAAACTACCGCTTCAAAAATCAGTAATGCCGGGGGTATCAAAATGAGAGTATGTGGTGTTAAAGGTGGGGTAATAACTGCAGCACGGGTCATTCTTAGTGTATGGAAGGATCCTCCTCCTCCGGACTTTAACGGATGGACAGATAATTTGATAAAAATAGTTTCATATGAGAAATTATTGGCTCGTTTGAGTGAAAACATAGACATTTTTGTAAAATCTTGGGCATCTGTTTTTGATTGAAATGCTGTGACAGGTTTGACGGCTTTACTAAAACAGTTGAGATCAACACATTGGGAAAACAAAAACTCGGTTTAGTCTTGAAATTATTTGTAACAGGTTAAAATAAATTAAATCCAATCATTGAAATAAGTGGAATTTGGAAAGTCTCAGAGGCTTGTCACTTGCATTTTGACTGTTTTATTGTATGGTTTAGGTATTTCTTTTAGCAGGTAATTTCTTAAATTGTATTATCCCTTTGGCCCAGAGTAATGTGCTGCTGTTTGTTATATGTTACATGTTAAAAAATGCAAAAATAAAATAAAAACTTCTGTTTAAAACTACCGCTTCAAGACAGCACAAGGTGGAACAGAACATTTTGAGCTTTGGAGATGTAGACAGACTAATAATTAATTAACATTTTGTGAAAATAATGCGGAAAACCATCACAAATTTTGGATATGTTACAAACAGATGTCTAATCTTTCTAAAACGGTCCATTTAATGTTGGTGGGTGCTGTCATTTTTTTGGTATTACGTGGTAAAGATGGTACCAAATTTGTTTTTTTTTCCATTTTTAACACTTAATATCTTCTAGACCGTTCATCACAAAGGGTCACTTCCTACAGTCCTTCAAATATGCACTCATATTTGAAGAATTTTCAAGCAAATTCAAGACCCCAGAAATCTGTACTAAACCAAAAGCACGTATGTAAAAGTTCAAAATCTACAAGTACATTCGCCAAATTTCAACCCTTGAAAATGTGAAGGACCTGCCTTAAATAGTTTTTTAGATACAGCGATCTGAAAGTGGCTCAAAACAGGTCAGGGGGAGTTGACAAAATATATTTTAATGATAAAACTATAAGGAGTTGGGAGCTAAAATTTGGGACTTTTCCTGTTGGGAAGTGTGTGAACCTCCTAGACTTTTTTCAGTCAAATCTGAGATGGTCGAGCGGGGACATTTGGAGATTTGGCGTGAAATGACCCAACTCTGAATGTGTTTTTGATGAGGTAACAACATTATAACAGGACTTAAAGCTGACAGTCAGTTTTGCATTAAATATAGGATCTTAAAGCAATGGTCTAGACACTTTTGAGAACTCATTTGTATTTGGGTGGATTGATGTTGCTTATTTCGAGCTAAGTAAATCTATTGTTGTCATTCACATTGTCCCTTGGCTTTATCCAGGGTTCCTACAGTGTCATAAAAAGTCTTAAAAGCATTGAATTCATGATTTTGGAAATAATACCTTAAAAAGACTTACATTTTTATATCTGAGTCTTAAAATTTGCGCAGTACGTAACTTCTCTATATCGCATTTCTCCTCAAAAGTTTAATTTGTCAAACAGCATTATTTGGTTAAATAACGTCGCCTAAATAAAGAGCGGCGGAAACAATAATCGAGGACGCAACGTAGCCCCGGGTCCAAAAACTCCAAAAACGTCACTGAAAATCACGTCCTACAGAACCCCGAGCAAAAGGCTAAACAGAAGCAGGTAAAATCCAAGAAAATCCCATCAGAAAATCTCAACACAAAGTTTTATTAACGCAGTTATGTTGTTTTTAACGTTGGTTTTACGTTACAGAGCGTCACATTTCATGCTGGGGTTATGGGGAAGAGTCTCTCCACTCTCCACATTCCTTCTTTTGAGAATAAATAAACAGAAATTCAAGAATTTTGTTTTTCTTTGCCAATAGGTATGAAGTTTTTATATAAACAGTCTTAAAAAGGTCTTTAAAATACTTGAAGAAACCTGTAGGAACCCTGTTCTAGCTAAGCAAAAGACAAGCAGCTTTAATATTCCTGCCTTTTACAGTATATTTCTGTATATCTACGAGGTTTGAAATGAAGAACTACATCACTACATTAGATCCGACAGCGTAAAACGTAGTCCTCACTTCTGTCTGCCTTTCAGCGTTGTTTTTGCTGCAGAGTAAAGCGTGGCCTGCGGCGTCTTCATAACTCGGAGTGTTACCAAGCGTATTGTACCGAGCGCACTGCAGTGAGCGGTGGCTGTGAAAGCCCAGGCAGTGTGTGGTTAAACAAACATGTCATCCGAACTGGGAGAGCTCACAGGGTTTACTCGCTGCAGGAATGCACCGGCCACAGACACCAATGCTGCTGCTAAGGTTTTACGCTTTATCGTGGCTTTTTATAAACAGTTTAACACTTCATATGGGGCTGGAAAAAGTCATTATGACAATTATTTTGGTCAGTATTGAAATCACGAGTGTTCAAATGCTTATTTTCTAGTCACACGATGTGGTTATACAGCATTTCTCTCTCAAAAAAACACTTTGTTGTTGATAATTTACACAAAACTTTCAAATTGTAAATAAATATAGGCTACAAATATGTTCCAAAGAGCAGTTTTGCGATGTATGTATGTACTTTGAACATGAAATAAGGCATAGAAAAACATACAGATATCCTAAATAAACTATATATCCAGCTCTTCTGCAATCTCTGTTTAAAAAATAAAATAAATATGCTTATTTATATAGAAAATATCCCTAAATGAACTTTGTTAAGCTTTATTAAATCATTTCAGCTTGATTATATGAGTTTGGAGGTCGTTTGACAATCGAAACTTCAGCGTTAACTTCACTTTATCTAATTTTGCACCTGAAATCTTAACTTACTCTTAGTTGTGTGGTTAATATCAGCTTGAGGTGGTGAATATGTGAAAATTAAAGGTGCTTTTTACCATCTTAAAAGTGTAAAACAAAAACATTTTAAACTGTGGTGGTCAAAATTCATTCCTTCCTTTTTAAATTGCTATTGTACCATTCTGATTCCTTATCCCAATTCGTTTTTGAGTGCGTCTCAAAACTTTCAATGGCCAAAACGTGCACCAGATCACTGGAAACGCCAACTAGCATGCTAACAGTGCACCAGAGTTACTTTTATGTCTGCAATAAGAAAAAAAACGCTTCACTGATTAAGGCTGGTATCCTTAAGAAGTCGCAGATATGATACACACCTCGATACACTTTCGATTCGATACGATTCAATAAAAAGTAAAGGCTAAATCATGGCTGTGATACTAAAAGTCTTTGTTAAACCACTTCTTGTGCAAAGTGAATAAACCCGCCCGTTTTAATCATGAAAACAGTGAAAATGTCAAATGTGTTGCATAAACAAGTTTCCTTCCTCTAAACACGCAACAAAACTGTAGCTGTAACAAACTAATTTAGTAAAATATAGCAGCCCACGATATTTATTTATTTATTTAGCACATAAATAACAGTATAATAAAAAACAAACACACTAGATAAAAATGTAAGTGCGGGAAGAGGCAAAAAACCCAAAGGGCACATATTATGGTTGGTTTATTTCGAGCATAATACACAAAATCATATGTACAGACATGAAAACTCCAAATACAAGAAACGAAAAGAAAGAAAATTTAAACAAGGACGATCAAATTTGTTTACATGCCCGAAAAGGAGTGGGAGGAAGTAAAAAATTAAAATATTAAAGCCTCCATTTTATGAGTACATTAAAACTGAACATTATAGCTGTGCATTAATTAAAAAAATACATTTACACACCTTAGATTAAATACATTTTATTCAAACATGGATTAAAACACAACTGAACGATTATCGAACAATATCATGTGATATCAAACATTTCCTCTTTTTAAACTTTTTAAACAACATTTCTGATCTGCCGTCACTGACCAGATGTGCAAACTAAAATATCAATACTGTATCAGCACGTTATTCATTATTAATACGATATTTTGATATTTTTGCACTGGGGCCGAACATATTTTACTTTACGCACAATCACCAGGTACTTCACCTTTAAGAACTTGTATCAAATCAGAACCCACAAAGTCAAATGACCAGACTTTTAGACTTTTAAATCATGAAGTTGCACTTTCTGGTTTAAAATTTTACATTATGTCTCTGTGAATAGCATCAAATAATGTTAAGTAGGGACAGACAGACAGATATTTCAGGTCCATATTTGCACTTTTTAGCGTATTGTCTGCCTTAAATCTCCAGTAAAGGCCAATATTTTGCAATAATATGCATGAAAAATACATGTATGAAGCTTTATTTGAACATTTCAGCCTGAATTTGTAGTAAAACATGTCGGTATCAGCACTGGCCATGAAAAAACCCACACGGGTCGATCTCTAACGTTAAGAGTTTGCGGTGGGTGTCCTCTTTGCTATTAAAGTGAAATATTTGCTCACACTTTCCCTGGTAATGACTGTACTGTGGTCTCCCCCTGCGCAGGTCTGCAGGCCTGTGGCGGTGTTATTATTGGTCCTAATGAAGACGGTTCTGTGATAATTGGAGGGAATGTGCAGTCCATTCATGCGCCGGTCCCTATAGACTCGAGGGCTTTGAGTCGCCCAGTAAGTGCAGCGCAGACTGTAAACAATGACTCCTATTATGGGCGGTCTGTGGCTGTCGAAAGCACTTAAATCCCCACAGTCACATTGTCTACGTGAAGAGGTGGGAGGCTGGAGTCGAGCCGTACAATTACTCAATTTGTGTACTTATTTCCGAATCTAATCTACTTGGAGATACAAAAGCCATGGTACATTTGAGTTAGATGTTTAAAGATGGACCAGTCCTCCATCTCTAATATGGCCCCCGGAGAATCAAACTGTTCAAAGGTGCACTGTGGAACTTTTCTGGGGTGTGCAAAAATACTGAAATATCCATATATTAAAGTAAAATAAAAGATGTGTATCATATGGAGCAAATAACTGCAAGGTTACAAATGAAGACCGATCTATTCATGGACAAAGGTCTTCAGTTCAAGCCCACATTTCAATTTGGTGACGATCTTTTATAGGTACCGTATTTTTCAGACTATAAGTCATGGTTTGGGTGGACTTATACTCAGGTGCAGCTTATATATAAAGCCCATAGACCAAATATATGAATCGTATATCTGAATCAAAAACGAAAAACCAGATCATCTGTTTTTTCATTTTGGTTTTAGAGACAAATAATAAAGAAAAGAGTTGTTGTTTTTCCGTTTTCTTATTTTTGGTTCTATATTGAAAAACGAACGAACGAATGATACACGGATTATTCTATATTCGGTTGTTTTTATTTCTATAACTTTACTTCTCGCCTTTCAAGATGAAATGTCGGTTCTTGGTCTCTGATTTTATAAAATAAATTTCCCCCAAAAAGTGCGACTTATACATGTTTTTTTCCTCTTCATTGTGCTTATGGTCCGGAAAATACAGTATTTTTTGTGTGAGTTTATGCGTAATATTATGAATGGTAAATGAGGAGACCAGGTGTATCTGCATCTACACTAACTTTATTTTGTTGTTTTTCTTCTGTTGTATTTTTAATGTGGTTTCATAACTGTCTGTGGCTTGTACCAAAAAGTATTTCATAAAAACAAAGATATATCCATATATTGAATCATTTAAAGTGATGGTACAGCATGGATATCGTAGACTGCTGTATCTCTATATCATTTTATTTTCAGCTAAGATGTGCTTCACTTTCACTTTTCTCCAGCGTCTAGTCAGCAATCAGAATACACTCGGCCAGGCAAATCCAACCTATGGCCCGGGGGCCAAATGTGGCCCTCATCCCAATTGTTTTGGCCCTCAGGGTAAAAACAACTCCAGGTATGTTCTTGAGGAGGCAACATGACTGAAATCTCACAAGAATCCATTTGGTGTAATATATATGTATAAAAACATGCATTCTCCACAGATCTGACCCGTCACGTCACTTGTTGGCAGCCTCTCCACCAGACATTTTAATAAAATCGGTCAATATCATAAAATTATACCGTATTAGGTCAGTCAATATCGTAAAACTATATTGTTCACATATCAGCAACTATATTACGCCGTTGTGATTAATATGAAGCTTGATATTCCATAACGTCTGCTTTTTAATTGCTTGTTTCCATGGTTAAACAAAGCTCAAAAAGTGTTGTGTAAACTTGTGCAAGCGCTCGTCTCCAAGTCTTTGCACTTCTTAGCAGCAAAACAACCGAGATCACATGTTATTACGCATAAGTGTGGGTTCAAATTAAAACTGTTGAAAGGCAAACTGCGTCTTTCCCATCATTTTCTGCTTTACCGACCAGCTAGAATTCAGGGCTGCTAGAAGATTCGCAATCGACTAAAAAAATGCAATTTAAATGTTCGCAATCAGCAGCTCGCCAAGGCTGCAATTTTTGAGATGCTGTAATTTCCTCCACAAACCAAAAAATATGCCTTATTCTGCATAAAAACAACAAACCTTGTACTTAAAATTGGCACGAAGACGTTCTGAAATGTGATTCTTGTATCATTTTGTCCGTTCGTGTTTCAGTCTTTTTGTAAATTCTTCTGGATGTGTAGGCGGGGACCGTTTAACCAATCGCTGCTGTTTGGTGGTGACGTCTGTAATGCGCCGGAACGTTCAGTGGAGTCAGAGTAAACGCAGCACAACAGCAAAGCAGAGAGTGAACATGTCTGTCAGAGCATTGTTGTTTCTGGGAGGTGAACTTGTGCATTAAAGGTACGATAAAAAATGCAAAGTTATTATTTTACAAAGGAAGTCCAAAGGAGGATAGTGTCTGCAGTCTGATATCACAACTCGGGTTGGTTTTGGCCAACACGCCGCTTCACTGATTGGCCGGAGCGCCGACTACAACTTCCGGGGTTCTTCCAAACCACCGACTGTATTCAGATTCCTGACGAGACGCTGGAGAGAAATGAAATTGAGCGGAGACATTGGTGACACCAGCCTGGATAGAGATTGGCAATTCCAGGGCTGAAATCTTCCAATGATTCTAGGGAACGTAGATGGAGTTTAAAAAGACAGTGGAGCACTTCCTGTATTACCAAGTGACATCACAAGGTGGAACAGAGTGTTTTCAATATGAGAGAAAAACACAACTTGGCAGGATTTGTGTGTTAAACATGTGAATGAAACAAAACATAACTCCAGGTCTGTTAATGATGAGGGAACATGACTTATCTGAAAGTTTTGACCAGTAACACTTCTAATAGAACAATGCAAGTTTAATGCCATATAACAGGTAAAGCAGTAACATCTCCATGAAGTCCACTCACCAGAAAAGTTTCATAGCGCACTTTTAAACTGGCATCGCAGGCAAGAAAAACAAAACTCTTTCATGACGCTCTTCCTCATCACAATGTGCAAACACAGGGCGTAGTGTTTCTTTTGTAAAACATCCTGAGGATATAGTCCCAAATCCCTGCCCGTCTGGGACCAGGGCTTACTCCAGTCCGACCCGAGTGAAAGAGCGGGTGGGATCTGAAGGCACGGGCCGTAAACAGGAAATATCGACTGAGAACGAAAAAGGATGGGCACCTCTTGGTTGTATTGTGTCTGGCGTTCAGTCGAGACAGCTGAGTAGTTTAGCATTTGCTCGACGGCGGACACATCCTCATCCCCTTTTGAGCTGCAACTAGGGATGTAACAATAACGTAAATATCGTCAGAGGTCTCAAAATAATATCGTGGAGCATCACAATATATCGAATCCCAAGTCTCTTTGCTTAAATGAACAGTTCTGATGCAGAAATAGCTAAAAAAAACAGAGGTAACTACATAGACCATGATCCTTTGCTCCGTTTCAGTGCAGACGACATGAAGAAATAACTGTTCTAAGCACTTTTACATCTTCATTCTTTGGATTAAGTCTTGTGAAGGCGTTTTTAGAGGAAAAGGGAGCAGATTCACAGTCAAAATATTGCAATAAATATTTTACCATGAGATATTTATGGTGAAAATATCGTACAGAGAGATTTGGATATCGTTACATCCCTAATGACAATAAATGTACCAAATAGAGAACTGCGCGGGACTGTTTTTTCATCCCCCTCCCACTGAATTTCTGACCATTACCGCCCGCATCCGCAATGTGACCGTCCAATCCTGCGACGTGTTACCCACTCCCGCCTGCACCTCACCAAACTCTGAGAATTCTGTCTGCACATGTACAGTACAGCCCAATAGAGATGCACTGAGTTTGTGTCTTCTCCCTTCCCGCAGAAAACAAACCATTTGCTCTATTAATAAAGAGGTTCATGGGGTTGTCTGTTTCGTTTCCCTCCCTGCACGTCTTTTCTCGCACTAAGAAACACGCTCCGGTTTTCACTTGATATTAAAATTACAGTTGTGCTTATAAGTCTACATCCCCTGACAGAATTGATGATTTCTTGTTCGAGAAGCTGCACATTGGACGTACTTGGGATATTCCAACATGATAATGATCCAAAACACAAAGGCAAGTGGAGCTGTCACTGGCTCCAGCAGAATAAAGTGAAGGTTCTGGAGTGTTCGTCTCTTCTGACCTCAGTATCACTGAGCCTCTGGGCAGATTCAAGCTGCAGTTCAGACAAGAGCCCAAGAATTTACAGGAACTGGAGCCTTTGGCCCAGAAGAATGAGCAGCTTTACCATCAGAGAAAATAACACATCCACAACTATCACAAAAGACTCCAGCTTCACTGGGTCATTTGTGTAGTTTCTGTTTCATTATGATTTAAAAAGAGGAAACACAGTTGTTTGATAATAAACGGCTTCACCCAAGAAGCACCAACCATGAGTGAAAGAAATGTTTTTGTGCATTCATATTCTCTGAAAGATGGACAAGAAATCCTAAATTCTGTCAGGGTCTGTAAACTTATGAGCACAACTGTAAATAAAGACAGGTTTACCCTTGTTTGATGCTCTTCTCGACTTCGCTGGGTGACTGAATCGACCCATTCCCACCCGCAGATAATTTGAAACCACTCAGTCCTGTAAGATTTCCGTTCGGTCCTGATCCCATTGCAGACCTCTAGTACCAAGTGACTCAAAGCATTTTAGAACGTCAGTCTTGTTATTATGTAGAATATCGTAATATCGTCAGTTTTCCCACGATATCACAATAAATATCGTTACACCCCGAGTTGCAACAGACGATTTTGAACAGAAAGATTCCATAGCTCATCACCCACTATAATATTAATTTCATTTTCATTTCACTCATTGCTTCTGTATCTCGTTCTGTTTGGCAGTGACGATCGGTTTGTTCAGAAGTTTGCGCAGGATAATCCAAAATGGCAGAACCTCAAAGCACATTAGCGTTTCCTGGCACACGGATTGAAAATGAATACACCACATCACCAGACCTGTCACAATAATTACTGTAATGACTCGGTATATGAAAGCTGGAACAATATAACACTTTTGAGGCTCAGTATTTATCGTGGGAGATTTGCGTATTTTTGCTTTATTACAATAAGATTTAAGCTGTGAGGAGTTGAATAAGTGACTTCTTTTACTAATTACTGATTTATTTTGCTATTTGTTTGCTGCAACTCAGGACTTTTAATGATATTGTCTATTTAAAAATGATGTACTGGGATTATCCTGCTTTGTGGTTCTTCCGTCAATATCTCTGCAGCAATATCTTGTGCAAGCAGTGAGCCCAGCAAGATATTTGATTTGAGCTTATGTAAAAGAAAGATGCACAGGATAACATTTTCTTGGTGTTCATTGGCCTTTTTGGTGTGTTTGTTCTAAAGATTAATACTAACACAAGTTGTATTAGCTGCAGTGTTCCGTGAGCAAAGCCAAATGTATAATAAATAATTCAATGAGAGAGAAAAAGACAAAAACTTAGTCTGACAATACTTTTACTAACTTTTGTGCTGGGAGGGCATTTGGCTTAAAGAACTGCCAATACATCTAAAGTCAAAAATAAGCAAAAAACTAATAAAGAGAAAGTAAAAGTCCTATTCCTATATTACACAAACTGGATTCTTATGAGCTTTAAGCCATGTTTTAATGTTGTTACTAGAGACGTCCCGATCAAGATTTTTTGGCTTCCGATACGATTTTTTTAAGAAGTGCTTTTTCCGATACTGTTCTGATACCTTTTTGTGTCGTGTCCTGAAGGAAGTTCGTACCTTGGCTCCAAAAAGTCCATTAGACGACGAAAGCCGATGTTTTCCACGACCGACAGCGGTTGATCGTCTGAAGCGATGAATTTGACAATCCTCTGTTATTTTCTTGGACTTGTCGCCATTTCGACGTAGTTTTTCTCTTCTCTGAAACACCTCCTCCAGTGTTTGCCCCTGTGGCTTTGCCGTCTTGCGCTTGTAAATCTCAAACTCGTCCAGATGATTCTCATGTAAGTGACGAATCAAATTATTGGTTGTGTTAAAGTGGCTCTGCTGGTTCCTCCAGGAGAATCTGTTTGTTTGCAGCGATTGCGCCGCTGTTTGACTCTCGTTTTGTTGTAGTGAAAAGTCCCACACGGCGATATGGTGGAGTTTTGATTTACGGCTGCTGTAAATGCTGCAAAAACATGTGAAACTGAATCCAGTACTGTCCGATACTCATAAAAGAGCCAGATCGGGAGCTGATACTGACACTGAATATCGGATCGGGATATCCCAAGTTGTTACCTCTTCAAAAACATACCCAGAGTTGTGTCAGTGAAACAAAACACAACTCTGGGCATGTTTGTGATGAAGAAACAACATTATAACATGCATCAAAGAATAGTATAAGCCCTTTAAGTGTTTTTAGTCATTTTGAAATTCATACAAATCACATGCATTTGTGTCTTAGTGGAAATATTTATCGGACTGAGTGAGAGTTACGCCCTTAAAGAATCGCAGTGAGTCTCTGACAGCTTCTTCATCACACAAACATACGTGCAAACAGCTACACCATTGTCTCCTCAAGCTGTTCTTACAAAGTGAAAGTCTCTGCACGAAAAAAGGTGCGAAAAGTCACACTCGAGCTAACCAGGCGCTAAAACCACTTCCACTGTTGTAGCACATCGCCCGTGGCACACATTTATTACAAAGAGCTACTACTGGCAGCCTCCCTACTCGAGCACAACGCGCCGTTTCTGCTGATTCTGATTCTCCGAGACCCTCTCCAAAGCCCCGCCAGACTCGAGACCACTGGCGCTTCCAACGCTGTACTTAAAAACCATGAAGGAATGTGGCCAGCCCAAGTCCAACCATTGAGACGTATGCATTTAAGTCATTTTGGTTTGCAGTTTTGAGTCATGCGTTCCTTTCCGGTATTGCTGAGATTGGAGTTGATTTATAGTTTCGGTGATATGGTGATTTGGACTCTTTCCTGTTGCTGTTTGTGGCGTGTTGGATTACTATAACTGAGCTATTAAAATGCCCTTCTCTGTCTATTAAGATCAGTTTATGAGGTATCCTGATCTACACATGAAAAAGATAAAGATGAAAAGATGAGAAAGAATTCAATACCGATTCTGATAACACAATGATAGTAAAATAACTTTTTATTTATACAAAAGAATGTCATTTTCAACATTAAATGGCAAGGATGGATCTCCCAAGACAAAATTGCCACAAGATCGTGCACACATAAGAAAATTTGTCTCGTGAGATTTTTTCCACGTGTTTACATTCAGATTGGATGAAAACGAGTTACGCGTTGGTAAGTTACATCTCTTACAGTTCTGAAAATCAGCACTAGAATGGACACAAACAGATGAAATCAAATACACAATAAAAACAAAATTATGAGTCCAAAATTGGAAACTGAATTGTGAAATTTATATAGGAATTATTTTAAAATCTTGTCTTGTCTCGTAGACCCAGTCTTGTATCTGGTCTCACCCCTAATAAATGGTCGTACTTAATTTTCTATTACCGTGGGGTCTTATATCTGTCTAATGCCTAAATCATCCAGGTATTTTCCCTAATGGTCCATGGGCGTATTCTAGGGATGTCCCGATCCCGCTCCTTTATGAGTATCGGACAGTATCGGATTCAGTCACGTGATCGGACAGATCCAGTTTCACTTTTTTTTGTAGCATTTACTGCATCTGTAAATCAAAACTCAGCCATGTCGCTGTGTGGGACTTTTCACTACAACAAAACGAGAGTCAAACAGCGACGCAAACGCTGCAAACAAACAGTTTCTCCTGGAGGAACCAGCAGAGCCACTTTAACACGACCAATTTGATTCGTCTCTTACAAAAGAATCATCCGGACGAGTTTGAGATTTACAAGAGCAAAACCACAGCAGCAAACACTGGAGGAGGCGTTTCAAAGAAGAGAAATTAGACAATCACTGTCTGTCGTGAAAAACACAGACTTTCGTCATCTAATGAACTTTTTGGAGCCAAGGTACGAAATTCCTTCACGGCACTACGCAAAAAGGTATCAGATCGGTATCGGAAAGAGCACCCCTTAAAAAAAATCAGATCGGAAGCCAAAAAATCTTGGTTGGGACATCTCTAGTGTATTCTTTGTGCTCTTACTTGTTCTGACACATCATTCTAAAGCTCTTCAGGAAAGCTTCATTTCTGTCCCGTGAATGTGACTCTTTTAGTATCGATACCTGCTCAAAGGACCATATAGTTTCAATACTAGTTTTAGCATCAATTAGTATCTGATTTTCAATAGTTTTGACCAAAGTTTTCCAAAATGTACATGAAAATTGTAACATAATTTAAGTTCAGGTTGTAAATTGTGAATGTGATTTCCGAATAATTTTCCAATGACTGTTCACAAAACCAAAATAGTCAAGTAAGTGCTAGTTGTCTGTCAATTTTTTTGCATAATCACATCACCGTAAAGATTTGGTACATTTTGGCCTAGTAATGCGTCATTGGTTAGCTCAACATTTTGTAATTGCATGAAGAAGAGATACTAGAATTATCTGCATGGGAAAATACAGTTTGTTGTTTGCCATTAAACTTGTATCTTCCACTTATTCACTGAAAGGACTTGAGTAATGTTTGTTTTGTATCTACTAGACTTTCATTTAACGCGTTTTATTTCCTTACAAACCCCCAAAACATTGAATCTCTTTTTAGATTTTATTTCTCTCCAAAAACACTGAAAATAGTTTATATAGAAGCCATAAATTCTCAGCCACAAAGCAATGTGGTCTTGTGGCCTTGGGTCCTGAAAGCAGAAGTGCGGTCGTGTGAAAGCACTTGTACTAAAGAGTTTCTGGGACTGTTTCCTAGCAACCGGGAGTGAGCGAGGCATTGTAATGTGGGATTTACTTTATGCAGGAGGCCATGGGAGATGCAGAAGATTGATTATTAAATCCAATAACATTTCTCATGCTCACATTTCTCGGGTTGGTGTCTGGCTCAGAATTAATAGCTCAACACAAAACAATAGATCTGGTTAGATTAAAGGAGTCTACGCAAACGACTTTTCACCTTTGTTTTAATTGATTTGAACAATTAGCACAAAAAATAAAACCCTCCCACATACCAGACCTCACTCTACATACCAATGTTCAATCCTTTCAACAGATTTTATTCACACTACGTCATAAACCAGGAAGAAAAGACGCAATCACAACTTCAATGTGCACAGTTGAAATTGTTCAGTGTTTCCTGCAGCGCTTTATAGTTAAGGTCTTGACAACATTGCCCCCTGCCTTGACTCTATCTTACTTATTTATTTTATTTATTTATTTATTAGTTTATTTGTCAGGAACTGTACAAAAAACATTGCCACCAAATAGGTAACAGACGTAATGTACATAAGGCTTCTTTTTTGCAGCCTCTGTCCCTGGTTTGGCTTTTAAAAATGTCAATACACGTACAACAAATAGTAACATTTGTAAAATACAGTCTAAAAAACAATAAGAGGAAGGGATTTGTCATTTGAGACAAATCTGGTCACTTTACACCATGAGTCCATTTGCAGTTTAGCGCTCACACTGTTGATTGTTCTTGATCCAGAGTTTTGGGTTTAATGAGAAAAGTCTCAGGTTCGACTGAGACTTTAGCTCCAGAGGTAAAGAGTTCCACAACTTTATTCCTTTGACTGAGAACGCTGAGAACCCAGAGCAGTTCTACGTCCCTACGAAACACCTGAATCCTCACAAAACTACAGTTGTCTTGCCCTGGTCCTCGCTTTTTTGCCGGCACGGTATCTCCACACACCCCAACGCTCCACTGTTTCTCACCAGCACGGTATCGCCACGCATCCCACTTTCACCGAATATAACGGAACGCTACAATGACATTTAGATGAAGAAACCCGGACCATTTTCTAATTTTTCCTAGATTTTCTCAGACTTACTAATGCAAACAGACTGGAATTACCGCCCACCAGAAGTTGTAATCTCATTTTTCCAAACATCTTCCTAGTTTGTGACATATAAGCGTGAATAGAGCCTAAATTTACCCACGAACTGTGCCCATATTTGTTTAGACTCCTCTTGCTTTCCCTTCACAGCATGGCGAATAGTTTCTAAGGTGCTTGAAGTTGTATTTCGAGCGATTTGTGCATGTTTAAGTCATCTGTAGTATTCAAGAAGTACCATAATTGCTCTAATCAACCCCTCTTTTCATTGGTACATATCTACTACTTATTTAAGTTTGTATTTTCTTAATCTTTGGTTGGTTGGATGAACTGTAAAGGGGTTAGGGTTAGGGTTACCTCATTGGGCATCGCAGTTTTCACAGATTATAACCGTAAAGCAGACGCACAATATGTCTTATAAAGTCAGTGAAAAGTTGTGTTGTCTTTCTCTCTTCGCGTGGGTTCATTAGTTAATCTCCCCCCAGCTTGTGCCTGCGATTTCTGTCAAGTTAATTGGAGAGAAGAAAGGCAGGAGTGTTTTCGGATCATTTGGCCACCGAGTTCGCCATTGGCTTTTTGGGGAAGATTAAAGCGGAACCCCGGTGGAAATTTCACCCAGCCCACTCGTGTTTCTGTGCGGCTTTGAGCTCCGCTGAATTGATGTTTCTACGATGTTGCGTAATGTTGTGATGATTGCGCCGCACCTCTTTGAGCTCATTGTTTGAGGCAGATGGGGCGAGTTTCATTGGCGCAGACAGACGCCTTTGTTCCCCCCTGTGCAGAGCTGGAGTGGGGCCTTCTGGGAGGGAGTAGAAGGGCGGCTTTGTACACAGGATTGGTCCAAGTCCTCCTCTGAATGTAAAGAGGTATTGATTGGCTTCCTGTTACAGTTTTTTTTTTTGTAAATTCCAGTATTATTGATGTATGTGCAGTTTAATTATGCTAATATTGATTGGATAAAATTGGCTGGATATCGGCTTCCAACTGTTGTTTCAGCCGATATCCTGTTTGTGTCAACAGTCGGTCGCCAAAGGATTTCTGAAGTATGCCATTGCACTGAATAACAAAATTTTTTTTTATCTAAAGTGACCAGACGTCCCTATTTACCCGGGACAGTTTCATTTTTGAGTCCTGTGTCCCATGTCCCAGCAGATTTATCCAAAACCACTGATTTGTCCAAGTTTTATACAAGAAATGTCCCTGATATCCCTGTTCTTGACCAATTTGCTCCCTAACAACCATAAACGGAGGCATACATTGTCACTTGTTTAGGTAAAATACCGAAAATCTTCTTAAAAATGACCAAAACACAAAGAAAATGTGACTATAGTGACACATGTTCTTCTCTGCAGAACAATTTTCCTTAATTACGCACTAGTTTCACAATTTTATAATGACCAACCACCCAAAAAAACGGGGATGTCCCTGTTTTTTATTTTTGGAAAATCTGGTCACACTAGGTTAATTACATGCCTATTACTTTTGTACATGCATCACTTTGCAGCCCAACTTTGTGCACTAATAAATGGACAATCGTTTATATTTTATCAGCATTTAACTGTACCCAAAGGCTCGCCCTCTTTTTTATAATCGTCTCAATTACTTGCAGCCGCTAAAATGAGTCGCGCTCTGGCATTTTTGTTTTGTAAATGTATCTCACTGGAGGAAAAGGGTTGGAGACCCCTGATGTAAGACTATTCACTGTTGGTAGTCGGCCAGATTATTCTGCAATCATTTGAGCGTTAAATAACTGCTACAGTGGTCAGATTTGTTTTATTTCAGTTAGTTTTAGTTTAGTTATTTAGTTTAGTTTTAATACTGTTCTTAGTCTCTGCATTGATATCAATTAATGCTCCCGATACTTAAAACTATAGTGTCCAAACTGGTATCAGAACTAAAATTGGTGCAGGGGGATCTTTTTTTTCTTTTTTTTTCAGGTATCTAGTTGTCATAAGTATTTTTAAAAACTGATTATGGAGTTAAAATAACACACAATTAGTGTATTTTTGAACTTTATGTCCATTTTTTTGCATTGCCATAAATGATAAAAATGTACAACTTGCTAATCGGCAGCATCTATCATCAAAAAAACGTATTTACCGTTAGTATTTTTGTTTTATTTTTTTCTTACAGTACAGGCTTTGCTCTTTCTCAGTAATGATGTGGTAGCGCAGCAGCGAATACGAAACAAAGATCTCAACGACTGTGGCGTTAAATCTGCTCTTGTGATAAGCCCGAGTGATCCGGAAGCAACTGTCACCAAGTCTGAGGGAAGTGCCACGAGAAACGTCACAACCTATTAGCCCACAGACAAAACACGAACAGACACAGCACCGTGGTCAAGGAAGCTCATGTAGATCGTGAGATTGGCCCCATCGAGCTACAGCGTCTGTGGAATATAGGTCACGTTGTGCACTGGGATGGATTTTCTGTGTTCGTTTTAATTTACAGATTGAATCCTTTACCATTTTACATGCACAAGAATCATTTTAAAGCTAAAGCTGTGAGTTAACCGGCGCTGAATCATTTGCAACAGACGCATACGATAAATAAACATGGCAAAGTTTGAGGCGGATGATAAAACTTAAAGGAAATTCCTCATCAAAAACAAACCTGGAGTAAAAGGCAGATGTTCGCTTGAAAACTATCAGTACATCTTGAGCTTTGGAGATGTAGACAGACGAATAATACCGTGTATTTCGGACTATAAGGCACACTGAAAATCATTTAATTTTCTCAAAAATCGACAGTGCGCTTTATGTATTACCGTAAATCCAAAGGATTATGGACAAGATTAAGCACCAGCAGCTAGTAAGGCTAATTCGTAAATTCACTCAAAATGTTCTTGTTTACCTTCAAACTTAATGTACAAAACGTCATAAAAGTTGGTTAAGGGGCTGCATACTTACTAATATTTTCATTATACTAAGATCTGCTTGTAAAATAAATTTTATTAAGATTAAGATGAGGATTAAGCACTGCGTTAAACCAGCAGCTAGTAAAGCTAATTCACTCACAAAGGTCTTGTTTACCTTCAAACTTAATCTACAAAATGTCATAAAAGTTGTGACGTGATGCTGAATTGAATGCATTGATTGGTTAAGGGGCTGCATAGTTAAATTTGAGAACAATACAACTAAAAACAAACTGAATTTTGACTGTTAAATATGCATTTTTGTCATATTGTGCAGCCCTCAAATAGAGATATTTAAAAAAACTGATAACGTCACAATTGGTGGTGTTTGAGATAACTCAAAATGTATGTATTGTCTAAATAAAAACAAGTTTAAGAGCTGTGAAAAATATCAAAAGGAACAGAAACTTGCAGTGTAAACTTCCAAAACTTCACAAAACTGTAATTCTGCACTTTAGTGGTAATTGCAGGTCATTCACTTTTTGTGCAACCACTGGAGAAACCAAATGCATTTTTGTTTATATCGGCCACCTGGGTCGTCAAATGTATAATCAGAAACTACTCGATACTAAAACTAGCATCGAAACTAGAGACTCACATTCACAGGACAGAAATAAACCTCTTCTGAATCGCTTTAGAATGAACTTGAGCTGTATCAGAACAAGTATAAAACCACATGCCGTATTTTTCGAACCATAAGGCGCACTTAAAATCCTTTAATTTTCTCACAAATCGACAGTGCACCTTATGTATTAATTCTGGTTGTGTTTACTGACCTCAAACTGATTTTATGTGGTACACGGCACTCAAAAATCTGTCAAAATGTTTTAGTACGACTTTGTTAAGCTACGAAGCCGCTCTGCTGGATGGATTGTTGGAGCGTTACAGCGACCGTAGTCAGGAGATTCGTGGAGTAACACGTACTGAGCTTCAACATCATATTATGGTGTGTCTGAGGAGCCCAAAATGGCCCCTGATCAGAGACACCAACTCACACTCCCAAGTGAAGCGAACTAACTCAGTGCTGTCATCATCCCGGGAGGATTAACCAAAGAACTCCAACCTCTAGATATCGGTGTCACCAGAGTTAAACTGCAGCTGTGGGAGCGTTGGACGACAGAAGGTGAACTCACATTCCCCAAGACAGAGGCAACGCCGGGCGAGTTACACCACGATCTGCCAATCGAGGATGCTAAAGTGGGCAAGGCAAGTTTATTTGTACAGCACAATTCGTACACAAAGTAATTCAAAGTGCTTTACAGAATAAGAAATACATTAAAATCACAATACAAACAAATCAAAACTAAACTAAACTAAATAATCATAAAATTTAAAAATAGAGACAGACATTAAATTAGAGAGAAAAGAAGAGTGCGGAATGAACAAATGAAAACCTTTCAGTCATCTGCACAACTAAACAGAACCATAAAGTATCAGTCTCACTTAATGTGCCTTAAAATCCGGTGCGCTTTATAGTCCGAAAAGTACGATAAAGGATTTCTCAAACATGTGTGAATGAAACAAAACACAACTCGGAGTATGTTTTTGGTGAGGGATCAACATTCTAACCTGGCTTGGAGCTCACAAGAGTCTATTCTGTGTAATATAACTCCAAGTTCTGGACCATACGTTTGGTCTTGACTAAACTTTATGATAATTTATTACATGAAATCTGGGCGTATGTAAAAACAGCCGCGCAATATGGGGTGCGACTTGGTCATCCGATAACAAACCGCGCTAATTGGCTCACTGTGAGTTCATTTGCGCTGAATCATTTGCAACTGACGTGTACGATAAATAAACATGGAAAAGTTTGAGGCCGAGTAGAAAACTTAAAGGAAATGCACTAGATAGTAAGATGTTGATAGTCATCTAACGGTTAATGCATTTTTTACACCACAATCCCACGATGCATTGCTTGATACGCTCTGGGTTCACTGTTAAAGGTTACAGAAGGTTCACTGTGGTTTTCTTTTAAAGGTCCAGTATTACACAGAATGGATTATTATGAGGTTTAAGTCATATTATAATATCGTTACCTCCTCAAAAACATACCTGGAATTGTTTTATTTCATTCACACATGTTTGAGTAATGCTTTATTATTAGTCTGTCTATATCTTCAAAGCTAAGACTGCTCTTTTCCACCTTGTGATGTCATGCAGTGGTAGTTTTCAAGTTATCAGCTACATTTTACATTTAGTTGAGTAGAGACAGGCAATTCCAGGGCTGAGATGATCCTGGTATAGGGGTGTAACGATACCCAAGTCTCACAATACGATATCGTCACGGTATGAACCTCACGGTACGATATTTATTGCGATTCTCGTGGGAAAGCTCACGATATTACGATATTCTACATAATAACAAGACTGACATTGGATTGTGTGTCTGTAGTGTGTATGTGTGCATATCCAAGGAAGCACATATTCGTTCCTGCACATAAAATATGAGTTTTGTGGTTTTTTTTTTCTGTAAATAGTTCTGCCGTCTTGCATCTTATTCTATATCAATAAAATAAGTGTCAAACTTCAGCCTTAACCCCTTCGCTTTGTAGAATAACTTTGTGTTATGCCGAATTTCTATCTTAAATCATTGTGATATGATTAATGATTATGTTAATTCACCAAAGAAAATAAACTAACATTATAAAATACTTTGACCAGTCATTTGGTACATTTATTGTCATTAGGGATGGAATGAAATCCAAATCTCTCTGGACCAGATTTTCACCATAAACATCTCACTGTACCAGATTTATTGCGATATTTTGACTGTGAATCTGCTCCTTTTTCCTCTAAAAATGTGTCACAAGACTTAATCCAAAGAATGAAGATGTAAAAGTGCTTAGAACAGTTATTTCTTCATGTCGTCTGCACTGAAACGGAGCAAAGGATCATGGTCTATGTAGTTCCCTCTGTTTTTTGAGCTATTTCTGCATCAGAACTGTTCATTTAAGCAAAGAGACTTGGGATTCGATATATTGTGACGCTCCACGATGTTATTGTGAGACCTTTGACGATACGATATCACCATATTTCGGTTATTCTCACATCCCTAACCACATGACATCGCAAAGTAGAACATAGTGTTTTCTGTTTGAGAGAAGAACTCCGCCTAAATCTGCAGGGTTAGTGTGTTAATGAAACTAAACACAACTCCAGGTCTGTTTGTAATAAGGAAACAACACTAACATAGATCAGAAACAGTGCAATAAAGCGTTTAAACGTGTTAAATAAAACTCACAAACCAAAAAAATCTTATTATTAGGATAAATTCCAAAGGAAAACAATGCTTCTTTTTACTAGGAGACCGCAGCATGTGGATCAGCTCAACGAAGCTCACTCCACTCTTTCATCACAAACGCAGGAAACTAATCTCTTTAAGCGCCATCGAAACACAAAGAAACCTGGGAACGCTGTAATCATGAATTTAAATGAACGCAATGCAGCTGTTTTGACATTTGGAGCCGCTGGAACAAACAGGACTGCGCACTATGCAAATCCTTAATGAGGTCGTCTCGCCTATAGCTTCTCCAAACGCCCTTCGTGTTTCGCCAGTGCGTCTCCATGCCACCTGAATGGAGCTGGCACACACTACACAAAGCTAATTATCGCCCGCATTACCATTAAGCGCAGGGTGTTAACTAAAGCTCCGCACATGCTCCTCTCTCTTCTGTCCGCTCCCGATTCCGAATTAAGCGAGGCAAAACTTCCACTTGTGTCCCACCTGTTCCGACGGCAAGTGTTGCTGTTCGTTTGGCACAATGGAAGCCTGATACCGGGGCACGGGGTGAATCAATGGGGGGCATTATAGGCCACTTGTGGGGGAGTTTTTTCTGTTTTCCCCACCGCGACCGAGCAGTTGGTGGACTTTGGCGACGGGCCGGGTCTGGACATGTGAACGAACTTAACTTGAGCCGGCGCTATGAACCCTTCAAGAGCCTAAACACACCCCCCCGAGTCTCTAAGGGCGAGCAAAAAAAACCCGAAAATAGCTGGCACAAATAAGGTTAGCTTGTTGCAATCAAATAACGTTGCTAAAGGGAGGAACGCCCGCCATGTTTGGAGATTTAATTTTGTGTTGCTCAGCAGAAGCGTGACGGGGGAAATGCTAAGTGGCCTGCCCAGCGCGTCAGATTTGATCAAGGTTCAAGATCGCCGACGCAGATGTGGTGTGCGCGGTGGCATAGCTTTTATTTCTTAAAGCCACAGTATGTAACTTTTTAGCCAAAAAGTAGACTAAAGTAAAAGCACGTTTTTTTTTTCGAATATTGGTTGTTTTTATTGCACTGAAAAATATTTTTAAAAACAGAGCGGGATAGGCTATTATCACCACGGCAGAAGTGTCGCGATACTGACTCGCGCAATTTCCGGTCAGTGCTTTTTTACGGAAAAATCCCTGTGGAAAAGTGTTGCATATTTTTGAGCGGCTTCGTAAATCTGCCCCAACACCAAATCTTCATCCAACAAGGTCGACAAAGAACAGATTCTGTCCACGGAGAATTTATCCACAACGATCAAGGGAAGAAAGACGAAAACTTAAAGGAAACAACGACGAGCATCAGTGAAACGACTGAGCAGCACTAACGTTCTGGTCCTGGAGAAAACAAATAAGGATTCTAGGATTAAAATTAAAAATTGATTTTGTGATGTCGATATGAGCGTTGACTGAGAGATTTGTGCAGTTAAATGGTCGACATTTAATCTGTGAACATGTTCGTTGTTGTTTCCTTTAAGTTTTCATCTTTCTTCCCTTGATCGTTGTGGATAAATTCATCATGGACAGAATCTGTTCTTTGTTCCTTGTTGGATGAAGATTTAGTGTTGGGGCAGATTTATGAAGCTGCTCAAAAATATGCCACACTTTTCCACAGGGATTTTGCCGCAGAAAACAATTTTGTGTAATATAGAACCTTTAAAGAGTAATTTGGGGGACAAAGAGTGGCGGAAAAACTTTCTGCTTTTATCTGGTACAGTTTGATATGATACTGGCGTAGCGTGAATCCCGTTCTCGACATAAAATATTCGGAGTCAACCCTATGTTCCCTCATTTCTAAGATTTTTCTCAAAATTAAACTCTAAGTCAAGCCATTTTTATTTTTATCTGAGCTGAAGGAACATAGAGCTGAGGGAACATAGGGCTGAGGGAACATAGGGCTGAGGGAACATAGGGCTGAGGGAACATAGGCCTGAGGGAACATAGGGCTGAGGGAACAAAGAGCTGAGGGAACATAGGGCTGAGGGAACATAGGGCTGAGGGAACATAGGGCTGAGGGAACATAGGGCTGAGGGAACATAGGGCTGAGGGAACAAAGAGCTGAGGGAACATAGGGCTGAGGGAACATAGGGCTGAGGGAACATAGGGCTGAGGGAACATAGGGATGAGGAACATAGGGCTGAGGAACATAGCGCTGAGGGAACATAGAGCTGAGGGAACATAGGGCTGAGGGAACATAGAGCTGAGGGAACATAGGGCTGAGGGAACATAGAGCTGAGGGAACATAGGGCTGAGGGAACAAAGAGCTGAGGGAACATAGGGCTGAGGGAACATAGGGCTGAGGGAAGATAGGGCTGAGGGAACATAGGGCTGAGGGAACATAGGGCTGAGGGAACATAGAGCTGAGGGAACATAGGGCTGAGGGAACATAGAGCTGAGGGAACATAGGGCTGAGGGAACATAGAGCTGAGGGAACATAGGGCTGAGGGAACATAGAGCGGAGGGAACATAGGGCTGAGGGAACAAAGAGCTGAGGGAAGATAGGGCTGAGGGAACATAGAGCTGAGGGAACATAGGGCTGAGGGAACATAGGGCTGAGGGAACATAGGGCTGAGGGAACATAGGGCTGAGGGAACAAAGAGCTGAGGGAACATAGGGCTGAGGGAACATAGGGCTGAGGGAACAGAGAGCTGAGGGAACATAGGGCTGAGGGAACATAGGGCTGAGGGAACATAGGGCTGAGGGAACATAGGGCTGAGGGAACATAGAGCTGAGGGAACATAGGGCTGAGGGAACATAGGGCTGAGGGAACATAGGGCTGAGGGAACATAGAGCTGAGGGAACATAGGGCTGAGGGAACATAGGGCTGAGGGAACATAGGGCTGAGGGAACAACAACAACCAAACTTGCACACACTAGATGCCAGGCTATGTTTTTCTATGTACTTTTTAGTGTTGTACGTTGCCTGTGGTGTGTGGATATCGAGCTGAGTGAATGTGAATGGAGTTTTGTGTAAAAGTGACTATGAATTGTGTGGTTTTCTGTATGATTGTGCAGTTGGTGAGTCTGGAAAATTGTTTAATGTAAATTTGACTGTTTTACTAAATATTCCTGAGGTATTTTTGACCCCTGTGACCCGTGGGACTACGGATGGAAATGATCCTTGTGGCTTCAATCCGGTGTGTTTACATTCATGCATTTTGTCATGTCTGTTCATTAATGTGCATTATCCAAATCAAATAAACAAATAAGTAAACATGGGCATACTCCCAAACATTCATTGGTATCCAGTCCACTTTCTCACTGGGTTAATGGTGCGATTCCAGCTCCTATAGAGGAATTCTGCTGTTGTGTCTTTGGGCAAGACACTTAACCCACCTCACCCCGACTGTCTGCGAACACTGGTGTGAATGATCGGTGAATGTAAAGCGCTTTGAGTTTCTTGACGGAAAATCGCTATATCAAAACGCGACGTGTAGACTTTTTATGAGTTTCGGACAAATTATCACAGTTTCCGTAGCGATTAACGGTTTAAAGCACATTATATATGCTGAAAAAAGTCCTCTAAATGCTGAACTTCATGCATACGCAGTTTGCCCTCACCTTGAACCTTGCTTCTCGTGAAAGGACTTGTTACTAAGCTATGCAAAAGTTGAGCTGGGTTCTCCTCCTTCAGGCTCCCCGTGCAGTTCGTACACGCCGCAAACGTCCTTGTAAAAACTCGCATTCTGCCGGAGACTGAGAGTAGCCACAGATGTGACCGTTGCTGCCTCCGCTTGTTGATGCGTGACCTTGTTGTTGCCCACAAAGCCTCCACCTGCTCTCACACACTGGCTAATGGGTAAAAATACTCAGCCGGTCCCACACTCTCTTGTCAATAGAGACTCAAGGACAGCTGCCGGCCGGGCCACCCTGCTCACCGTGGAAATGTACAGCTGAAGGTGGGCGGACGCCAAACAGGCAAACAGACAGGAGATAGAGCTAAAGTAGAGATGAGGTTACAGTAGAGCCGCCAAAAGTATCGAGAATCGGACACGAATTGACGCTTAAACGAGTGTCGAAACTAAACTGCGTGAAGTTTGCCCCCATCAAACTCAAACCTGCACAAAAACTATGTCCATCGTTTGTGCTGCTTTAGTTTTTTGAGAAATTAACGATTCTTTTATAGGTGAAATTGTGGTCAGCCAGCCCCCCCAGGAAGCTTCACAATGCTCTAAAACGCCCAAAATGGAGTCACTCGTTTTGGTTTTTAAGATATTTGCAGTTTTATTTTTGGCCAGTGACGTCGTCCAGCCCCTCGAAATGAGAAAAACAGCCAGAAAATTGTAGAAAATGTTTGTATTTTGTTTGTGCTGTAGGTTTTCATTTGTGCTTATTTATCAAATTATCCATTATGCTGATAACTAATTGTAAGTCAATTCAAATACTGTCTAATACATGACTAAATACTAATAAAACACAACCCTAAATACAATCAATCAGTTAAATACTGTCCCACTTTAACTGTGGCTTTTAACTGTATGTTTTAATCGTATTTAATTTGTTTATGTTGTTGTAAGGCGACCTTGGGTGTCCAGAAAGGCGCCTAATAAATAAAATGTCTTATTATTTCTGCTGAAAAAATTATATGATGACATTTCCTCTCAGCTGATGGCAGTGAATTTAGCAAAACTTCACAAAACTAGTGAAAAGAAACGATCTGAGGCTGTGGAAAAGTCTGTAACAGTCCTTGGTAATTTGCTTTTGATTCATATTTTATATAATATACAGACTTTTCAACATCCTGAGATTGTTTCTCTTCGCTAGCTGAAGAAATTATGAATAATTTTAGAAATAAACTCGTACAAATGAAAACTGTCAGCAGAAAACAGCACAAACGAAATACAAATGTTTTTTTTATAATTTTCTGCCTGTTTTGAGGCTGTTTCACATTTTGAGGGGCTGTACGACGTCATCGGCTGAAAATAAAACTGCAAATATCTTAAAAAACATAATTACACAAACGAAAAACAAAACGACACAAATGATTGACTCCATTTTGGGCGTTTTAGAGCATTTTTAAGCTTCCTGGGCGACTGGCTGACCTCAATTTGACCTATAAACGAATCATTAATTTCTCAAAAACTAAAGCAGCTCAAATGAAACTTTTTGCAGCACAAACGAAGCACAAACCCAAATCACTATTGTAACGACAGTAATAGTTTTTCCTCCCGCGTTTACCGCAAGTAAAATATCAGCCTAAATAATACTTTATGTCTAAAACGATTCTGATTTTGTCACTCGCAGATGGACCGAAAGCATATTTCCTGCATCACTTATGACACATTCAAAGAAGATTTTAAAAGCAAAAACCCACAAAAGTGAAACTTGCAGTTTATCCAACCCCAGAAATAACAATAGATGCTTTTCCCGTCTCCCAACGTAAATCTAACACCACTGGAATCAATCAATACCAAATGTGTTCTTATCATAATATCTGTTCTTTTGAATAAAGCCAACAAAACGTCCGGGATGTTTTGAGAGAAAATTTAGCATTTCTTTTGCAGATATGAAAGGCTCTGAACCTGATTTTTACTGTTTTTAAAAATGTGAAAAAGTTATTATAAAATAGTTAGTTTCAAGTTATTCCTTAGTTACTATTCGCTGCTTTTCACGATTTTCAGAGACCAGTGCACTTCCTAATGAATGGAAAATAAAATGCTTTCTAATTAGACGCAGACAGCAGTGGACTTATTTTGACCTCAACAGCTTATAAAATATCTGTATCAGCTCCCGATCCGGCTCTTTTATGAGTAACGGACGGTATTGGATTCAGTTTCACGTGTTTTTGCAGCATCATCACGCTTTACGGCAGCTGTAAAAAAAAAAAACCGCCACCATGTCACTGTGTGGAACTTTTCACTACAACAAAACGAGAGTCAAACAGCGACGCAATCGCTGCAAACAAACAGTTTCTCCTGGAGGACAACACCAACAATTTGATTCATCACTTACAAAAGAATCATCCGGACGAGTTTGAGATTTACAAGCGCAAAGCAGCAAAGCCACATCAGCAAACACTGGAGGAGGCGTTTCAGAGAAGAGAAAAGCTACATCAAAATGGTGACAAGTCCAAGAAAATAACACAGAGGATGGTCAGATTCATCGCTTTAAACGAACACGACACGAAAACATCAGCTTTTGTCGTCTAATGGACTTTTTGGAGCCAAGGTACGAACTTCCTTCACGACACTTTTGAAACTGTAATAAAACACTTCAGTATTCCTTTCAATCCGTGTATGGTTCCTTTCATTCCTTAGGGTTGAATAAAAAAAGGTATTAGAGCGGTAAGATCGGAAAGAGTACTCCTTAAAAAAAATCGGATCAGATCGGAAGTCTATGAAAGTCTATGTTTTCCACGACAGACATCGGTTGATCGTCTAAAGCGATGAATTCAACAATCCTGTGTTATTTTCTTGGACTTCGCCATTTCGACGTAGCTTTTCTCTTTGAAACGCTGCTGCTGTGACTTTGCCGTCTCGCGCCTGTAAATCTCAAACTCGTCCGGATGATTCTTTTGTAAGTCACAAACTAAATTGGTCATGTTAAAGTGGCTCTGCTGGTTCCTCCAGGAGAAAATGTAACTTTTTGACTCTTGTTTTGTTGTAGTGAAAAGTCCCACACAGCGACATGGCGGCGTTTTGATTTACAGCTGCTGTAAAGCGCGTCGATGCTGCAAAAACATGTGAAGCCAGTACCAATACTGGATACCGGATCGGGACATCCCTAATTTAGTGTATTATTTTGTCTTACATTGTCATTAAATGCACTGGTTTGTCTAAAAATCTGGATTTCCTTTGTCAAAAATGCTTATCATAATCTCCTGTTACATGAATAAATAACGTAAAACACAATTGTAAATGTTTTTAACCTGGACTCCGATATCACTCACATCTGAGTGGATTTTATTTTTTGTACGTTAATACATAGATTTAAGGCTTGCTATGGCACTTAAATATACTCAGTTTCTGTTAGCTCTGGCATTTTTGTTTTGTAAAAGTAGCTCACCGAAGGACAAACGTAGGAGAGCCCTGGACGACAGTATCATTTATTTATTCCCCATATTGCACATGTGACATCTTTCCTCTCGCACCACACGTCCAAAGTGTCTGCGCTGCTGTTTCGTCTGCCTGGGGGTTGGTCCGTCTCGGTCCCTCTTGGCACAGACTGACACAGACGTGGCCGGCGCTTTTCTGCTGAGCTCACAATATCACTGCGTTCGCCGCCATTAGTGGAGTCTGCACCGAGGGCGACGTGACCTTCCAGCCTCCAGACCGTCTCCCCGAGGTCTGTTCGCCGCTCCATGTACGAGCCGTTTATCGCCCCGTCTGCCTCATCGTCCTCTTTGCTAGACACGAGGGATTTCTTACTCCAAATAACAATTCAGACGCTTTTATCCAGAAAGGGTTTGAATATTACTCACCTTACCTTGTTATTTTAAGGTTACGGATTAAGGACGGGCATTCGATTGAATTTTCTCCGATTGTTTGGAGAACTAACGATTGGTTTTTGATAAATCAGTAACGTTTTTATGTGAAAATCATCGTCATTATTATTACTATACTGTTATATAATAAAATGCGATGAAACAACTACAATTAGAAAAAAAAAAAGGAACCATTTACCGTTTTCTACAATTTCACAAATGTGTAAAACTGAGCGGAAAAGAAAAATAATATAAATATTTAGGGGTGTGCATTGCCTTGAGTCTGACGATACGATACATATCACGATATATCCCGATACTAAAACAATGGATGATATATTGCAATTTTTCAATAATTACTACTAATAATAAAGTCATCTACACCTTCACGAGAACCACATTGTATGAAATATAATTAATTACCTTGTTTAAATCATGAGAACAGTGACTGTAACTCATGAATTTTAGTGAAAAATATTCTAAAAATCGATTTGGATGCATTTTGAATCGAGAATTACGCAATGAAGTATCACGATATACCACTGAATCGATTTTTTTCTTACCCCCTGTAAATATTATACCTATATTACGATGAATCCTCTTGTTGTTCACTGTTCTTTTTTGTTTGTCTGGTTTAGTTTAGTTTAGTTTTATTTTATAATGCAATGAAAACACAAAATTACAGCTTGTTTTTCCACGAGGCGATCTTTATTAGCAGAACAATTGTTAGTTGGCAGTTAAATTTTACGGAAATTCGTGAACATTGCGCAAACCTGAGCTGCGAAATTCAACTTTACAACATATAAACTATAACAACGATAGAGCCACATCAGCCCGTTTGAGATTAAAATGTGTTTAATGCAGCTTTAGCACATTTGTTTATGTTTTACAGAAACAAAACTTAAAACCACATGGCTCATTTGCATAAACTATAAGCACTGAAAAACAAAACGAAACAAAAAACATCTCGATCTTTGCCCTGATTTTGTGGGAATAAACGACACGTCTCAGTGGAATATGAGTGTTCTTTCTGTGACAGAGGCCGGTGATTCTGTTCTGTGTGTATATATCGTGCTGTTGGAGACATAAAACTATCATGAAATCCTGTTTGTTTGTCTTTTGGATTTGGCCAAGATTTTAAAACGTATATCAGGTTATTCATCTTGTTTTCAGATTTATTATCAACTTGCTCGTTCTGAGACGCTTCATTTTAGTCTAGAGGTTGTTTATTTTAAGATAACTTGTCAAGTAAAATGAACGAAAAAATGAACGAAAATGAATGAACGCTCCTATAAAACTGTTTTTTAAATCAATTTTGTATTTTTTCTTGAGTTTTTTAGACTAAACATTTTTGGCAGGGTTTGCTAATGTGTGCATTGTGTTTCCGCGCTAACTGCTGAACATTCCACCATAGATATACATGCAGAACACCCTTAGCAGAATGTCTTTACAAAGTATCTATAGGTTCAACATTTGGGAGTTTGACAGTATCATTTTCTAGAATCTGGAAACCACAAATTTTGCCTGGTTGTCGAATTAAAATAAGTTAAAATGGATTAATGGATTTTGTCAATGATTTTGTGTTTGTTTGTTTTTTACACTGGAAACGGCAAATAAACTGAACTTGACCTAATGTGTTTTTCCGGTTGCAAGCACTAGTAGCTATTTTTACTCACAAGTGGACATTTATTCTTACCACATCCGTCTGATAAGTAATTCTGTGGTGTCATAAATTCTGCACAGTCCTTGGAATGTTCTAGATTTGTTTGCGAAGGCCATTTGTTATCATTGCTTTTCCTTTTGTCCGGGTCAGAACGAGTGCGTCAGGAGAACATATGTCTGTCCTTGGTCTGTAAAGGTCAGAGAGGTGAAAAAGCCCCCGGAACAGCTGACCCCAGATGTCTTCTTGCGTTAAGACGTTCCGTATAACGACCGGTTAAACTTTGTTGGATCAGGTTTGTAATCTGAAATCACTACGATATTGTAAAAAGCGGTAAAGGGCACTCTTGTGGCCATGTAATTGTGGTGACATGTTTGCAGTCTTGCGTTTATTCCATTACACGTGTTTTTACTGACCAAAAGTAGCTTAAAAAACAGGCCTTCTTACAGTAATTAAGAAGAGTAATTTACTATCACTTGTTATTTTCTGGAGAATGATTATTTGCTTTTATATTGCTTTAATTAAGTTAGTAGTTAGTAGTTCTCCCAGCTTTTTTGTTGTTGTTGTTGTGTTCAGTTGACATTAAGTTACCCCAATTTGGGCCCAGCTTCCTGTTGACGGTTTGCCTTTGTTAAATTAGATATTTTTTGGACTTTATTCAATTTAAACTTCTTTTTACACCTTGTCTTTTGCCTTCTCACGTTGTTCCACGACAATCGACGAAATTCTTTTATCGGTATTCCTATACTGGTACTCAAAAAATCCATATAAGCCCATTTCTAATTAAGCATTTCTTCCATGTTCCTTAAAGGTGCATTGTGTAACTTTTCTGGCGGAGAGCCCGTCAAATGGAGATGTTACTGAAATGTTTCACCGTATGGCATTAAACCTCTGTCTTCATGGAGATAAACCAGACCGAGTTACAGGTCAGAATGTCTGTTTTTCTAGGTGTTTTTGGAAATATAAAACCATCTGTAATTGAATAAATGTAAAGTAGAGCAATGACATTCCCATAAAAACAAGCAGGTGACGGACCCCCAACCGAAAAGTTACACAGTGCACCTTTAATTTAAGTCTTGAAGCAAACGAGTGAATAAAAATATAACTATCTTCGGGGCCTTGTAAAGTTGTGCCTACCTGATTGAATGATCACAGTTTGAAACGGTGTCACAGTCGGACTTCCCCTCTCGGCTTCTAAGTTTCAAAGAGTCTCTGACCCTAATTATAACAGGAATGTTTGGAATCTTTTGTTACCACTTCCTCGCCGTCAAAATCAATCCGCCAGTAAAAAAGAGCACGAAGAAAACATATGTGTTAGCAAGTGGAACAAGTACAGATACAGGAGCGAAAAAAGAAGATTTTACCCAGATTTTGAGACCTAATAAAGATGAAAATTTAGTGATTTTGATACAGATTTGTGCTGAATTTCGAAATAGTTTTTTTAATTTCTATATTTTTGTTTGCTCACTGCAAATTTCTCTGATCTGACCAAGATTTTAAAACTTATATCAGGTTTTTCATCTTGTTTTCAGATTTATTATCGACTTACTAGTTCTGAGGCTGCTTCATTCTAGTCTAGAGGTCGTTTATTTTAAGATAATTTGTCAAATAAAATGATCTTGCTGCGAGGACAGATAATAATTTCACTGCTTTTAAGTCATTTTCTGATAGATTTAAGTGTTTATATCTTCTTGGCCAAGTTTTTTTTGCAATGCTTAAACTATGAATTCATTCAAAATAAACATCCAGTCTTTTCTGCAGGTCTCTAACAATAATAAAAAATACTTTTACTTTTCAGTCCTAATCAGAAATGTAGAAAGTACAGATAATTTGTCTCTAAGGCCCCGTCCACACTATTACGTATTCAAGTCGTTTTTGTTGTGGATGCAGTGTTCGTCCACACTGATCCGATGGAAAACGGCTCCGGAGACGGAACGATCTGGAGCCACCAGCTCTGACGTATTCACTTGAGGATGGAGCTAATCCGGCGCTGTGTGGGCGAGTGAAAACGCTGAAAACACTGATGTAGTTGCTGTCCTTGTTGGACTGCGTCACTGTGACTTGGGTCTTCCTGAGTCGTTGGGTTTGTGACATCGGTCATGTGGAGATACTGCGGAAAACAAACGCGAAACGGTGTTGGTTCATGCTTGTCATCTTCCTCGGCTCAAAATCTGCTACTGCAACGTCCATAGAACTACGGCAAGTCCTTGTTTTTACCGCCCACGTGGTGTTGTGACTGCTGTGATGCCAGCCGAGTCATGTGACTAGCATTTCAGACGCAAATAGTTTCTGATACGGTGATTCGTTTCAGTGTAAACGTGACCTAAGGTAGTGAAGTTAAAGTTAAGGGGTGACAGTAGCTCAGTTTGTAGAGCGACTGATCTGAAGGTTGGCGTTTCAAATCCTGCTCTTGATGTGGGCTGAGCGATCCCACAGGTTGACGGTGCGATTCCAGCTCCCACAGATGAAGGCTGTCGTTGTGTCCTTGGGCAAGACACTTAACCCACCTTGTCCCCATTGTCTGCTGGTGTATGAAAGGGTGAGATGTAAAGCTCATGAGTGGTTTAAAGGTGGGAAAGCGCCGTATAAAAATGTGACCAACATGATGATAAAGTACAGATATCTAAAATGTATACGTAAGTACAGTATTTTACTCCTTTTACCTCGTTACATTCCCCCACTGGTTTAAGCATCTTGAAAATCGTCCTTGCGCTCAAAGGTCGTGGGGGTGCGAGTAAACCTTGGAATAACCGACCCAGATGTCTTCTCCCGGCGGTATTCCTCTCTCGTTTAGTCTCTTCTGTAGGTTAACGATCAGCGGGGGTGTGGACTTTTGGACGGGTGTCATGACAGGAATGCCTGGCCCAGCCCCCAGCTCCCGACCTGTGCGCACGCCGCTGCCGCTGTAACCGGAGACGGGAATACCGAGGCGTCACCGAGCGCAGGGCCGTGGCTGTGGAGGAACGAGTGCGCTAAAGGTCAACTCTTCAAAGGAGGGTCCCTGTCTGACAAAGAGAGGGGGTGCGCCAAATGTCAAGGGTTGTTGTCGTGCCTTCTAAACGGGAGAAGCATCTAACTGATTCATTCGTCTCCTTTATCTCCTGTTCAGGCGACCGCTGAGAAGGTATTTGCAGCTATATTTAAAGGTCTGAACGTTTGAGTATCTCTTTATTATTAGTCTGTCTGCATCTCCAAAGCGGAAAAGTGGTAGTTTTCAAGTTAGCATGTGTCTTATCAGTAAAGATCGGCAATTCTAGGGCTTAAATGGTCTTAAAATGTTCGTATTAACCCGCTCTACATGTTCCTGGTGGTTTTATTTTGCCATATTTTGTCCGTACATAAATTCCTATCACCCATGAGCTTCATTTACTGATTTTAAGATTTAAGCATTGTTTGTTCTCTTATCTAACGCGACTGTTCTTACCTAACAACATCTCATTTGTACCGACGGGATATATTGGCCAAGTCGTCAACATCCTCCTTACCACCGCACTCCCACATTGCACAGCCCATTGTCTTCCTCTTGACAAAACCTCAACATTGTGAGAACCATTTCAAACCCTCCTCGTAATTCACTGTTCATAAACCGAGGTCACGGGCTCAAAGTTCACCCTCCCGCAACAAGCCGGCGATTGTTCCGAATCCAGGTCGTCTTTCTCAATCCGCCGGAAGATTAATTTACTCTTTTCGCGGTTACGCTCTGGAGAAGAAAGCAACAGCAGAGACGGATGAGCGCTGGTGGGCTGCCAACTATCGAGGAGCTAAGCGTCTTGGACAAGCCCGGCATAATGATCTGAAGTGTTTTCTCAGGTTCTCTTCCGTTACGCCGTGTTCGTTCAAAGGTCGGGGGCGAGTGGAGTTCTGACGTGCCTTGTCAAAAAGTCTGGAAAGTCCTGGACAAGTCTGGGTTGCCGTTGGATTCAAACAGTAGTGGATGGTTGGTATTAGAGATGGGACAATATGGATGTTGCAATTAGTTATGATTATTTAATGAATAAATTTTTTTATTCATTCATTTTGCTGATTCCGATATCCAGTATTTGACCTGCTACTGTGGTTTAGGGATGCCCCGATCCGATATTCAGTATCGGTATCGGCTCCCAATCCAGATTTTTTATGAGTATTGGACAGTATCGGATTCAGTCACGTGATCAGACCACCCAGTTTCACATCATTTTTGCAGCATTGACGCACTTTACGGCAGCTGTAAATCTAAATGCCGTCATACAAGAGTCAAACAGCGACGCAATCGCTGCAAACAAACAGTTTCTCCTGGAGGAACCAGCAGAGCCGCTTTAACACGACCAATTTGATTCGTCACTTACAAAAGAATCATCCGCGAGTTTGAGATTTACAGCGCGGCAAAGTTCCTTCCATTCCTTAGGGTTGAATTAAAAAAAGGTATCAGAAAGAGCACTCGGATTTGAAGCCAAAAAATCTTGATCGGGATGATTCTACTGGGGCCAATAACTGATATTTATCAATGCCGATATTAATATTAATAATAATAATAATAATAATAATAATAATGCAGTTTTATATAATGTAGCACCTTTCTGAACACTCCAAGACGCTTTACAGACCATTATTCATTCACTCCACTCACTCATATTCACAGATTTTACACAGATTTAAAATCCATCCAATTTTAAAGTTACAAGCATAAATAAACTTAAATAATAACACATCAAACTTATATAGCACTTTTTTGGACACTCAAAGATGCTTAAACTTAACTTAAATTTGTAACTTTTAACTTTAAAATAATCAAATAAAATAAAGATAAAAAATAAGGTGGATTTATGTAACTATTTTAGGTAGAGGGTTCGCCACCTGCTTGCCTCCATGGAGATAATATTACTTTGTCTGAAATGTTTCACAGTGCGGCATTAAACTCATCCATCGACCATTCGATCAAGTATGGATGTTTTCATTGCTCAGATATCGTGCACGCCTCCAGTCAGCGGGCCCTCCTCTGCACAGATCTGACCGGTATCGTGGTCTGGTGGCATCTCCTGCTCGTTTCCGTGGAGATAGTTAAGTTTAATGCCATACTGTGAAACATTTCAAGCAGGAAAAGGCAAAAACGGCAGACCTCACACCAGAAAAGTCACATAGTGCAGCCTTAATAATGTGTTTGTGTAAAAATACAGTCATATCACGGTTTTCTATAAAAATACAAAAATATCAGGATTGAATATCGGTATAAAAATCGTACAATACTGATCCTGGTACAGATCGCTTTTCCATAGATGGAAGAGTGCAGGAGTTTTCAGTCTATAACAGTTTTTCCCCCAAAACTGGCTGTAGTTAAGGTGTGGTTCATGACACGTCTTTATGGGTCGCCGCAATTGTAAAATGTTCTATTTAGGAAAGTGCCTGATTCTCTATTTTAAAAGATGAATAAGTGCCACCGAGCTACTTTTACACAAGTGTTTACGGAGAGTCTCAAACATTTAAGGGGCAGAAAGTTCCCCAGTCTAATTTAAAAACATGTTGTTGTACTTTTACTTCCAATGTCCATTTTATGATGACCGTACTTCTTTAAAGAGGGTGTATTTTACTTCTATAGGGTATTAACTACTAACCATAGGGAGGTAAAGTTATTGTTTAAATCATATCGTACACCGTTGCACACAGCCCAGCTCTGGATTAATTACAAAAAATCCAGTTTGCAAAGACTGCAGGTGTCGACAGTGACACTTGCGGTTCTTTTGAGGAGGCCACGATGGACGAGTGCGACTGAGATGTTTGTTACTGCACAAGTTGTACTAAGAACTTTAATGTACATTTTTATTTGCAGGCTGAACAAATCGGACAATGAAGCAGTAATGTCACTCACACATATGAGATTCAGTGCAATAAGATCTCAGTCCAGTATGTGGAGGCACTCGTGTGGTTGGGCCGTAAAACCATAAATGTTTATTGTTTTGTGTTGTCACCGTCCTCGTCTGTTTTAAAAATGAACCATGAGTCCACAATACAGATGAACTGAACTGAATTAACTAGGGATGTCCCGATTCAATATTCAGTATCAGTATTGGCTCCTGATCCGACTCTTTTATGAATATCGGACAGTATTGGATTCAGTCACGTGTTTTTGCAGCATCGACGCGCTTTACAGCAGCCGTAAATCAAAACTCCGCCATGTCGCTGTGTGGGACTTTTCACTACAACAAAACGAGAGTCAAACAGCGACGCAATCGCTGCAAATAAACAGGAACCAGCAGAGCCAAATTAAATTGGTCGACAAATTAAATTGGTCGTGTTAAGACCAATTTAATTTGTCGATTACAAAAGAATCATCCAAACGAGTTGGAGATTTCCAAGCGCATGACGAGAAGAGAAAAGCTACGTCGAAATGGCAACAAGTCCAAAGAAAATAACACAGAGGATTGTCGAATTCATTGCTTTCAGATGATTAACCGCTGTCTGTCATGGAAAACATCGGCTTTTGTCTTCTAATGGACTTTTTGGAGCCAAGGTACGAACTTCCTTTACAACACTACACAAAAAGCTATCGGATTGGATAGGAAGCCAAAAAATCTTGATGGGGACATCTCTAGAATTAACACATAATATATTTAGACCTCCCTCTGTTTGCTCCCCACGCTAAGTCACAGTTTTGCATCCTGTTTTAGTATATTTAGAAGAATATACGGGAGATTTGTCGTGCAGGAAGATGGATGACATTGGCTCGGGGGCTGAGCAATGTGTAGAATCGGTATTTATTGAACCGTAAGAAGGGTTCGGGCCTGGTAGAGATTAGTAAATTACTGAAACATGCTGATATCAAAACGTCTTCAGGCATGTTTATGGCATGGTAGCTCAAAACATTTGCCTAATAATATGTCTCCTAACTGATTTGAATAGAGCAGGTTATGCGGCCTGTCAATACAAAAGACGCCTGGGAGCTGTTTTTGTTCTTTTAAAATCTAAACACCCCGCGAAGCCAAAACCACCAGCGTTTTCCAAAGAAATCATTAGCCGTGATTTAATAAAGGAATTTTAAATGTTCAAAATCCCTTCAAAAGCTCTGTCCTGCTTTAAACTTACCTGGACCTTAACCAGAAGAGCACCTGGATAAAGTTCTATTATTAAGTGCAAAAAATAAAACACTTTTAAGCAGCATTACAATAACCTGGACTTAACTGATTTAAAACACCAATACGGTATTTTCTGTTCTATGTTAAAATGTTGTTTCCTTATCAAAAACATACCTAGACATGTCTTGTTTCACTGACACATGTTGAACACACAAACCCTGCATATTTAGGCTGAATTATTGTCTCAAACTTTTTTTCTCTGTCTTTTTTTGTCTTCTTCTCAAACAGAAAACACTCAGTTCCACCTTGTGACGATCATGTGGTAACAGGGATGTAACAGTAACGTAAATATGGTGATATCGAATCGTCAAAGGTCTCACAATAATATCGTGGAGTAGAGTTGGGCGGTATCCAAATTTTGATACCGTTAAACCGTCTCCACATTTTCCCGGGGTATACGGTATTACCGTTGCTAAGGCTAAAAAAAAAAAAAAACACTTCGTAGCACTAAGGTGGAGTCCGCACCTATACCGTTTAGAAACAGAAAAGCAAGCATTACATAGGCCTAATGATACTGAAAACATAACAAAACATGTTAAAAATTAGTAACTTTTATTAACAAATGTTTAAAAAGTGCAAATACAGCAGTCAACCGACAGAACGAAATAACAAATTGTCTATGGGCTAAAGCCCACTTCCAGTACAGTAATCTATAGGCTACATCAATTAAATTAAAACACAGCCCTATATAATCCAGCACTCACAGGCTTATCAAATAACAAAAATTAGATTAAATAACAAAGGCAGTAACAAACCACCAAGAATCAAATAAATAAAATACTTGATCTTATCAAATAAGAAAATCTGAACAATAAACAGGCTAACAAGACATAACCGAAAATGTGCATATGAGAACGCAGCGGAAATGCTCATTTGTATATTTTTAAAACATATTAACATGAATCAAATAAATTAAAAGTACAACTATACAACATTTCGAACCGTTTTTGTACGTCAGAAAAAGCCACTCCTTATTGCTAAGCTATAGAATGTTTTTCGCCAGAAAAACCAGCATGTTCACGTTTTCCGGCTTGAGTAGGGCACGTTGTGGGTTGACAACTTTGCCCGCGGTGCTGAAGACCCGTTCCGATGGAGAGCTTGTGGCACAAACGCACAGGTATTTTCGGGCAACCCGCGACATTAAAGGAAAGCGCCTGACTCCATTGGATTTCCACCAAAGAAGGGGGTCTTCATCTCCCGGAATAACAGGCTCGCGACAATATGCAGTTGTCTCTGCTTCTGCTCGCTCATCTACAGTGCCGACCGGATCTGCCTGGCTCTCCCTTGTCATTTGGCCGAAATCCGAAATGCTGCCAAATTGCAGACGTTGTGTTTTTCTTTGGGACCAACTCAGCGCGGCCTGTCATGTTGTCTTGTCCTTCTCCTTCTCCTTCCGGAGCGGTAATGTCACGTGACTACGCAACATCCAGGAACTTAAGAGCAACATTACACTATAACATAGTAATATTCGTTTTAAACTGTAATAGTATTAAATTAACAAACACAACCACACATACATAAGTGTTGAAAAAACACTCTTTATTTAGGCATTAAATCAATTATAGTTAATATTATATTAGGACTTGTTGTGAGGCGACCTTGAGTGCCCAGAAAGGCGCCCTATAAATAAAATGTATTATTATTATTATTATTAGGGCAAGATTTTTTTTAATGACGGTAATGAATCTGATACCGTGGCTATTTTTAGATACCGCGGGATACCTTATTACCGTATTACCGCCCAACCCTATCGTGGAGCATCACAATATATCGAATCCCAAGTCTCTTTGCTTAAATGAACAGTTCTGATGCAGAAATAGTAAAAAAAAAACAGAGGGAACTACATAGACCATGATCCTTTGCTCCGTTTCAGTGCAGACGACATGAAGAAATAACTGTTCTAAGCACTTTTACATCTTCATTCTTTGGATTAAGTCTTGTGAAGCATTTTTAGAGGAAAAAGGAGCAGATTCACAGTTTTAGATTGCAATAAATCTGGTACAGTGAGATGTTTATGGTGAAAATATCAGAGATTTGGATTTCGTTCCATCTCTAATGACAATAAATGTTGAACCAAATGACTGGTCAAAGCATTTTCTAATCTTATTATGTAGAATATCGTAATATCGTGAGCTTTCCCACGATATCGCAACAAATATCGTACCGTGAGGTTTAAACCGTGAGACCTGGATATCGTTACACCCCTAATACTTATAGTTTGTTTTACCGCGACCTTAAAACTTCACACTGGTCTCCGAGAGCTGTGAAAAGTGCTAATAAACTCAGTGTGGTGAATAATTACGATGTTCAAAATGGTAAACGAGGAATGGCTTTGGACCATTGCAAACTGTTTAAAATGAACTACTTCTGAGTGTTTTTTTGTTTAGTTTTTCTTCTTCTTCTTCTTCTTATTATTATTACAGTAAAAAATGGTACTTTGAGGCCTTTAAGTTTAGAGTTAAGGTTTCAGGTTTTGTAATAATAATTACTGTCATATTGGCTTTACACATTTATATTTACATTGACAAACGTTCTCAAAGTTCTTTTGAGTAATGAGATTCTCGTAAAGCCGGCCAAAAAATCGATGAAGTGAACTTTAAGTTCAGATCGATTTGCCCAGTTTCTTGTAAAGAGTTTGCTTCATATCTCCACGGGATATTTGGGCCAGTTGCCATCTACGCTCTCGGGAATGTTTACTTACATTTTTGTGTTATCTAACTGGCCTATTTCAGACTCCATTAAGGTTTTCATCAAGTATCAATTTGCAGAGTCGAGGGTTGTGTTCAAATATGCCAAGCGGACAAACATTTATGCTGATAGTTTTGTTTTCAAATCAGAGGTCCTATAGTGCACAAACTGGATTCTTGTGAGTTTTAAGTCATGTTTTAATGCTGTTACCACATAAAAACTAAGTAAATTAGCTCAAAATTGCTCCACCTTCTCCCCTAAGTTCAGCAGAGATGGGAAATTCCAGGGTTTGAGAGAAGAAATCAATCTAAATATGTGTACGTTTGTGTGTTAAACATGTGTGAATGAAACGCAACTCCAGGTTTTAATGTTTTTGATGAGGAAATAACAATATAACATGCCGTAAAATACCAAATAAGAGCCGGGGCGTTTATTTGTTACAGTTGCTTAACAGACCAGGCGTTTATTTGAGACCAGGCGGCGATTTGAGGCAATTAATTCCTTCTAATTCTCAGCAAAACTGGGTAAATATGGAACTCACATTCTTTTAACCAGTATGAGTACGAAATATCTGCGGCGCGGGGGGTTTCCACACATTTGAAAGCGTTTATGCAAATGAGCCATGTGATTTTAAGTTTAATTTCTGTAGAGACAACAAAAATCAGTCCTGCGTCCTCAGCAGCCACGACTTCTGTCTTCCAGCTCATACATTAGGCACGGCGTTTACAGTCGTTCCTCACTATAACCTTCACCTTTTGCGGCCTCGCTATTTCGTGGATTTTTTTTGTGCAACAGTGTATGAACGTGCATTGTTTTCTCCACCCTGATCGGCTGTTCTGCGTAATCGTAGGTGGCACGTCTGTTTATAAGAATATCCTCGCTCAGTAGATCGTTGAACCTCTTCCACTCTTCGGTTTATATCGCGGAGCCGGACTACTTCGCGGATTTCGCCTAATGCATGTTATATTTTCGAATATAACCCCCACTGTATTCTGAACCGATGGTTATTTATCAAAATATACACCTGCACCCGACGTTTAAAGGGGATCCAGCTCTTATTTGTAGGGATGGACCGATACCACTTTTTTGAAAACCGATACGAGTACGAGTACAATCATTTCTGTACTTGCTGATACCGAGCACTGATACTTTACCAATCTTACAAATACGCAAGCGCAAAAATATATATATATTTAATAAACCCGGAAAAATACAAACAACCATGATATTCCCTCTCTACACACCAGGCTGTGTCCCTAAGAAGAACTTTGAACTTCATTTTATTATTATTGTTTAATTTAGCTTTGATTGAGAGTGAGAAAAGTCATTACATTTTTTCATATGTGAATATGAAAATTTGACAATAAACTTTTAAAATCTTGATTATAATGTGTTTAATGCAGCTTTGGAACATTTGTTTACATTTTACAGAAACTAAACTTAAAACCGCATGGCTCATTTGCATACAGTATAAGTGCTAAAAAAACTGCGCTGATGTGGTCAGCTTTTGTTGGACTAAAGGACACGACTCAGTGGAATATGAGTGTTCTCTCTGTGACAGAGGATGTTCTGCTGATGGTGAGTCTGTTCTGTGCGTATGTCGCATTGGAGATGTTCATGTTAAACTTTATTTCGCTTTATTTATGTTGCTCTGATTTCTCATAACCAGGATACTGGATTATTCTAGATACTGAAACCGGAATGTGTCGTGTAATAGTGGTATCGGTGTGTGGTATCGGCAGATGTTTAACAAGTACGAGTATATTATGGAAGTATCGGACCCAATACCAATATCGGTATCGGTGCATCTTTACTTATTTGATATTTTACGGTAAATCAGAAAACAGCATAATCTAGTCCCTTTAAGAACTGACGAGTCCTGATACTGATGCCGCAGCCTTTTTAACTCCTAAAGAGTTTTTTTTACAGTGGAATTTTTAACATTCCTCCACAAAAGAATGCTTACACTTAAACTAATCTGCCTTCTGAGTAGAGCGAGCCTTGACACAGTGTGAAAATTCATTGAAACAAGTTCTTTTACAGTTTTTTTTTCTTCTGGCAGAAGCAACAGTTGCGCATATGTCTCCCAGCAGGCCGCCTCTCACTGCTGGCCCGGTAAGAATAGCTGCAGTCTGTTCCTCCAGGACCAGACCTCAGGAGTAAAAAAGATCTCCCATGGCATTCGGATAATACTCCTCATCGCTTCTGTCCACCTACGGTAAATCGCTCTCGAGGCTGAATGGATGGGACCACAGTGGGTATTACAGAAAGCGAAAGAAAGTGGGTTTGGATTGACTTGGCGAGGAGAAGAAGAAGCAAAAACTGTGAAACAGCAACAAAGGAACCAGCAGCTTTTGATGAGGAAGAGCTGTGTTTAAATTCTTTCAGTATCACATGCAAAATTGAGGAACTGTTTTATACAGAGCAGGGCTGCAAGACGAATCGCAGTCAAATCGAAATCGCAGTTTGAATCGACCCAAAGCAAAACGCAAAAGCTGCTGTTTTTGAACTATCATAATTTCCTTCGCAAACAACCAAATATCCAGTTTTAATCTGTATAAAAACGGCAAAATCTGCACGAATGTTCTGAAATGTGATGCTTAAAGATGCACCGTGTGACTTTTCTGGTGGAGAATCTGCCATCTGCTTGGGATGTTCCACAGTATGGCATTAAATAAATATATCTTCTAACTCTTATTACGTGTGTTTTTATTTCTTACCCCAAACAAGTGTATTGGAAGGAAAAAATGACTGCATCTGCAACTGAAAATGGATTTGTTTAATCAAAGATGGCACCAGGTGAAAACATACTTGGGAGTTTGATATTTTTAGACCCTTAACCTTATTTTTAAATTTTATTATTATTTTTATTAATTTTTTAAATATATTTTATTATTTTTGTATTATTTTTATTAACTATTAACTATAAGCCGGAACAAAGAGAATGTTTGGTCAATTTTATCAAGAGGAAAGACGATGTTGCCCTTCTTCCTACGGGATTTGCTGTTGTGCTGCAATTACGTGGACTTCACGGAACATTCCGGCACATTACAGACGTCAGCAGCGATCGGTTAAATAAAAAAAAGTCCCCGCCTACCGTCGCGCGAACAAATCCTAATGCTATGAGGTTTCACGACGGTTTCACTTCATGGATGGTTGATGAATCAGCCTAGGTGATGGACCCTCGACCCGAAAAGTTGCGCATCTTTTCAAGTTCATCAGTTCATAGTTCAGTCTTTTTGTCATTTCTTTGAACTTTGAAAAGAATCTTATCATTAAAAAACAAATCGCAAATCTAATCGCAAAGAAAAAAAACCCGAAACATAGGAAGATATTTTTAGTTTCGCTTATCGCACATCCCTAATTCAGAGGCTGTTACTCAAAGCTAACACTGGTTTGTAATGCGTTCACTGCTTTTTAATTGTGCATAGAAGTGTATTGATTTATTCGTGTCCGTAGACCTCAGAGTCATTATTCCTCTTGACTAGTGCTGCCACTAACGACTAATTTTCTAACGATTAATCTCTCGACTAATTTTTCGATTAGTCGACTAATCTAAACGACTAATTAAAAAAAAAAAAAACAAGCGGTTCTAACACACACAAGTGGGTGTGTTAGATTTTCCCGGGAGGTTACCTTGTGTGTGCGAGTTGCAAAGGTTATTGCTGTTATGTCTGTTGTGTGTGCTCATTCGACAATGTTGAACAACGATATGCACACACAATTTATGTATGCACGAGCAGCATATGCAACGGTATTCTCAATACCTCATGCATCGTGGTCGTGCTCCCGTGAAAAGCCAAAGAAGTCTTGCAGAGTGTACAAACCACTCTATCACCAACTGTCCGAAAGTATTCCCAGAGTTTCGAGGCTTTAGGTCTTGGTCCGACTCCGCCGCTGGCATTTTCTCAAATGCTCAAATCGGGAAGGGGAAGAGAGAAAGAGAGAGACCAGCCAGCAGAGTGCGCACGGCAAATACTTCCTCAAGTTTGTTTTCTTTTGCGGTGCCATTATATACCACTGCTGTTAGCCTTTGGTGAAGCCTAGGTTAGCCACCTCGGCGTCAACCCCGGATGTAGCCGCTGTCAGCAGCACCGGTGTCCGCCTCGAGTGTAGTACTACTAGTGGTGTGGAGGGGAAATACCTGATCTCAGGCAAGCGAAAGGTCTCTGGACGAGCCGTTTGAGACCAAAAATAAATAAAGGCGAATATTCGACCAAAAAAATTGTAGTCGACTCATTTTCATATTCGATTACGTCGACAACGTCGAATAATCGCGGCAGCACTACTCTTGACCTTTTTGGTTGCAATGAAATAGGTTAATGCGTTTTGTCATTGCCGTGAAATATATTGCGTTATTTTGCCGCTGGGTGTTTTGTTTTTTTGACTCGACGCTTTGAAGAGTTAAGTAATACGATGGCTTTTGTTGGGGATGGGTTGTAAAAAATCGATTAGAAACTGAGACTAAAGCTCGTACCGAAACCAGATGCTCATTTGAATAAAAACGGACAAAATCGCAAAGGTTACACAAAATCCAACCTTTCCTGAATATCTGATGTGAACTAACACACAAACCCTGCACATTTAGGCTCTGTTCCACCTCGTGATGTCACGTGCTGATACAGGAAGTGCCCCACTGTGTTTTTAGACTCCACACACCACTAGAACCATCTGGTTAACTTCAGCCCTGGAATTTCCCATCTCTATTGAGCTAAAGGTTAAAAAAGGAGCTGTTAACGTTAAAACGGACCACCTCATGACATCATAACCATAAAACCACCCTGAGGCCACTGGAATCACTGCAACAATCACTCAAAATTTTAGACCGGAAGCCACGACAACATCACCGATCCTCCAAAAAGTACAGACGGTTAAACTTCAACAACATCCAGAAATAAACCTCAATTAGAAAGACCCACAAAATATTAAATAACTCTTCTGCAGCACCTCTTAAGAACTACAAATCTACGGTAACATCTGCACAATCAGCCTTTTCTTACAAAGCGATGAAAGACTGGAACGACACGCCAACTAATCTGAAAAATCAAACAGATTATTTCACCTTTTCCAACATAATCGATACTGCAGCACGCACCATGTTACTAGAACGATGAGATGAGATGAAATATAAGAATTATGAATGATGCAAACTGTGATTATGAGCTGTAAACATGCTATATTTTATTTGTACTATCTGGTATTTAATGTGTTTTTCTGAATGATGTGTGTGTGATTATGTGTTTGGGTTAATGTTACTGAGTTTATACTGCAGATGGAAAGGAGCTGTTGAGCTGTTGCACCACTAAACCCTAAATAAATTTGGTTTATAAGTTCCAGTTCTCACTTCTTAGTTCTATTTTTTAATACGTGAAACTGTAAGGCGAAACTGCACCTCGACTCGAAACTTACCTGATCGCGAAACCGCCAAAAATAAAAGGAAATGCTCCTTTACCCAACACCCGCTGTCCACATACAGTAAATGCCATCTGGATTTTCTGTATTTCTTCTATAGGAGGATGGCAAAGGTGTGTTATTGTGTTCACCCAGAGGATATCCTGCCCCTCCAGATGGGCATCCTGTATAAACTCCTCCGAGTTTAGACCCACAAGTACAAAAATGGCCATGTTCCTGTGGTATTTTGTGGATAACGTGTGACAAAATACACCAGCTTGTAAAAAAAAACTGTCCTGGTTTGCAAACTTGGATAACCTCTCCTGATTGTAGTAACTTTTTGACCACATTATGTTTCTTAGAGTAGTTTATCATACCATGTTTCTGTTGTGCCAAAATCCGGGCCCTGTACTTGAAAACAGAATTTCGCTCCACATATTTGTAACATGTCGTCACATTTCGAGATAAAATACAGAGGTTGTCATTTTGTTTTATCCAACTACACCTTTCTCTTGAAAACATACACATTTCAGCGTCACAGTTTTACATTTTAAGCCTCCCTGAACTGTGCTGACATTAGGGATGTTAACCGGTAACAGTTTGACCGGTGGTTGACCGAATCAACGTCAACCGGTCAAAATTTTTATAAATTTTTGAACCCTACGTAGTCGTGCTTGAGAACGGCACGGTTCTACAGTCCGAGTGTGAGTCGCCCTAAATGATCACAGACAGGAGCCTAAACGCACATTTATGTGGCGCGAGGTCTCGTTGCTGTGTTTGTGTCATTTGTACCTTGTGTGATACTGTGTTAAATATAGTAGTAGCACATCGTTGTTGATGTATCACCTCTAAATGTGACACCTCAAGCCTCTTCTGCAGGTGAGAAAAGCCAACCTACCGTGCTAACTATGCTAATTGTGCTAACTGTGCCCCGCCGAGTGCTTTCTCTGTGTTCATGTTTATCTCTGTCCTGCTTTAGTGCTGCTACGAGCTGTAGTTTAAGTTGCCACAGAAGTGCTTTTGTTGTGTAGGCGACTGTTGGATGTTTTGGCGTTTTATCCTCACGGTTTTGTACATATTGTGACTAAAGTCATGATGCTGGGTTAAACTGAGCCTTACGTGTCCGTGTATAAATGCTTCATGTGGCGTTGTCAGACTTGTGCTCCTCGGTCTGTAAGCGGCGTCTCTTCGGTCATTTTCTGAAATGAGCCACGCCGATGTTTCAAATGATCTTCTAACACTCGACTAACACCTTCAGCGCTGTCAGTTGACATGGCTGTTATTTCAAATAGGGATTAGATTTAGAAGAGATTTTAAACTGAACTGAGCAGATTTTAACCAGGTAACGAGGCTCGGTGGTCGGTCATGAGTTTTTTATTTATTTTCGCCATCCCTAATTGACACAATATTTGCGATACATTTCAAACTTGAACAACGATGATAATAAAAAACACAATTTCTTTAGACAATAAAGTAATTTCCAATATTAAATTGTAGTATTTGTGGCCTTATATCTATGTAATTCCTCCAATTCTATCCGGGTTTGTTCTGTAGTGGTCCACTGTATGTGGTCTTATAGTTGTTCTGATACAGCTCAAGATCATTCTAAATTTATTCAATTCATTTATGTTTTATTATCAATACCAATACCTAAAAGGTCTCTGGTTTTATTTTAGCATCGTAACTGTATCAGCACAGTATCAGATTTTCAATACAACCCTAATATTTTTTTAACAAAACCACTGATTTCCATCTCATCCCATCTTTGATTTCCTGCCCTATTCTGCCTCCCACTTTCTTATTGCTCTTATACTTTTACCAGCCCGGTGGAGGTTTTCCTTGACGGAGTGTAGAAGGGCTTACCCAAACGCAGACGTCTGGAGATGTTAGTGTTGTCAACAAAGGAGACAGGATCATTGATTTACCCTGCTGCTGGCCCGGTCTCAGAGGGCCGTAACGCACTCCAGCAGCCAGCAGCCAGCAGCCAGCCTGTGTCAGCTTTTATGAGACTTTACGGCTTAATTGGCTGTTCATGCACAATAGAAAAACATGACCTCGAACAGTCCACGGCATTATTCTCCTGACACTGATTAAATAGCGCGTTGGCCCGGAGGTACGGCTTTATTTGTGAACGGTGATAAATGTCTAGATAGCGTAAGATAGGAGGTTTTACTATGTCTCTGGATGTCGGTTATATTGAGTTATGTGCGGTATATGATGTTCTTTTGTGATACTAACATTACAAACTTGATTTCTATACTAAGAAATTTACCATAGGCTGTTTATAATGGACTCCAATTCATTTTAAATGGAAAAATTGCCTCCTTCTCTCTATAGCTGCCCTGTATTAACCTTTTCTACATGATTCTTGTGGTCGTATTTTGTCCGTACATAAATTCCTATAGCTCACAAGCTTCATTTCCTTTAGTCGGCTTCTTTATACGGTCTATTTTTTTCTATATTGACTATAGTGGCGCACATACTTTTAATATTAATCATTTTCTTTCATGCAATTTGTGTAGTTTGGATGTCATTTATTGCCTGCATTTCATATTTAAGCAGCTTTTTGAACAGTGTGATACGATATCGTCACGATATGAACCTCACGGTGCGATATTTATTGCGATATTGTGGGAAAACTCACGATATTACGATATTTTACATAATAAAGTGCTTTGACCAGTCATTTGGTACAAGATTTATTGTCATTAGGGATGGAACGATATCCAAATCTCGATATTTTCACCATAAACATCTCACAGTACCAGATTTATTGCAATATTTTGACTGTGAGTCTGTGACTTTTGCCTCTAAAAACGCCTTCACGAGACTTAATACAAAGAATGAAGATTTCAAAGTGCTTTGAACAGTTATTTCTTCGTGTCGTCTGCACTGAAACGGAGCAAAGGATCATGGTCTATGTAGTTCCCTCTTTTTTTTTGCTATTTCTGCATCAGAACTGTTCATTTAAGCAAAGAGACTTGGGATTTGATATATTGTGATGGTCCACGATATTATTGTGAGACCTTTGACGATACGATATCACCAGATTTATGTTATTGTTACATCCCTATTAATGACAAGACACAAGTTGATGTTACTAATTTCTTCTCGTATAGTGAATATATTCTATAGTTTCTGTTATGTTTTGCTGACATGCATAGTTGGTTTGCAAAATAACTCCAAGGCCCAAAAACATGGCTGCAGGATCAGTAAAATGTAAAAACGATGCACTTTTCTTGATCTCGGTGGAGGTCTGTGCGCCTCAACTGAAATCACTGTCATATTTGTGAAAAAATAATATTGGGAGAATGAGTCAGTGTCCTGGTGGAGATCTCTGCTTTCCAAGCACGTCAAAGTTCAAATTCCTCTGAAATTATTAAGATGTTTCTTTGCTGTTGTTAAGTTTTGACATCTGGACTTCTGAACATTATGACACAGCCAATTACTCTTGGGAAAGATCTCAAAGGACTTCTAGGTTTGGAGTATTCCCAGTGTCTGACACTTTTTTTTTTATTATTCTCATTCCGTTGTCTGAAAAGCCCCAAGTTTGTAACTATGTACAATCCAAATGATTTCTTAGACTCAAACTTTACTGGTCCACAAGGGAAATGATTTGAACACTGCAGCTCACACAGTTATAATAACACTGAGGAAATATATAAATGTTTGGGGTGTAACGATATCCAAATGTCACAGTATGAACCTCACAGTACGATATTTATTGCGATATCGTGGGAAAGCTCACGATATCACGTTATTCTACATAATACAGGGTAGGCACAGGGTTATTCATGTCCATAACAACTGTCAGGAATTTGAATAATTATCGTGATATAATCGTTAGTTATTTTGACCTTGATAATCGTGACAAATTTCAATATCGTCCCATGTCTAAATCGTGAGCCGTGTATCGTATCGAATCGTGAGGGACCCTGCGATTCCCAGCCTTACTCTTGATTTCAAAACACAAATCGCAATCCGATATTTCCCCAGAACAACTCAACCCCACAGCGAACAATGTTTCCGAGAGGCAAAACTGATAAATACGACGAAGCATCGGAACAGAACGCAATACACAGACTGGGACTGAAAAAAATGGAAAAAACAAATACATAAAAAAACTACGACTAGAGGTATAATGATATCCAATTCTCACTGCACGATATTTAGCGCGATATCGTGGGAAAGCTCACGATATTACGATATTCTACATAATAACAAGACTGACTCTAAAATGCTTTGACCAGTCATTTGGCACATTTATTGTCATTAGAGATGGAACGAAATCCAAATCTCTCTGTACGATATTTTCACCATAAACATCTCACCGTACCAGATTTATTGCAATATTTTGACTGTGAATCTGCTCCTTTTTCCTCTAAAACTGCTTCACAAGACTTAATCCAACGAATAATGATAATAAAAGTGCTTAGAACAGTTATTTCTTCATGTCGTCTGCACTGAAACGGAGCAAAGGATCATGGTCTATGTAGTTCCCTCTGTTTTTTTTAGCTATTTCTGCATCAGAACTGTTCATTTAAGCGAAGACACTTGGGATTCGATATATTGTGATGCTCCACGATATTATTGTGAGACCTTTGACGATACGATATCACTAATAATCAATAGTAAATTCAAAAGAAGTAGCAAAAATAGCAAGGGACTGGTGTCAAATTCAGTAATTACATCAATGTCAAGTAAAAATAGATGTGGTTAAGGCTTTGCAGTAGAACCAGACGGCGTTCTTTAAAAACACTTTGCTACTACGCTCACAGTTGAACATTTTAAACCAACTCTACATCCGTGCTTGTATTGGCCATCTTTGCGTTCACCTCTTATCTCCCCTGCAGAGAGCTTTTGTTTTGAAGTGGTTCCCGCCTTGTGTTTGATGCGTGTGGACAGCGGAGTGATGGATGCGTGCGGAGCCGTGTTATCTGGACCCAGCCAGAGCCAAATGAATAAATGGATGGAGTATTTGTGGCAGTGAAAGGAGCTGCAGAGGAGGGAAAGCTTCCTGTCTGGCACAGTCACGGTGGTGTGCGGAGATAAGAGCTAGGCCATGGTTAACCACACTTAGAATGACCCTGAACAGATAAATGCAACACACTCTGGAATGAGTTGTGAGATTGCAGACTATCGGGGTTAGTTTGCTACTGTTCCATGACCGAAATTCAAAAACAATAAGCTTTTTTTAATGGAAATGGATGAAGAACCGTGTGCTATGTGTACTGCAGTGTTTTTACGAGGCGGCTTTAACAGCAAACATTGTATAATAGGTCATTTATGTTGTCACAATACTAAAATTTCACACTGGATTTCAATTCTAAGGAAAAGGCTTGATTCTCTATACAAGTTTAAAGGTTCTTTATCACCAAAATGGATTCTTCTGAACTTTAAGCCATGTTATAAAGTTGTTTCTTCATCAAAAATGTACCTGGAGTTGCGTTTTCTTTGAGTAACACTTTATTATTAGTCTGTCCACATCTCCAAAGCTAAAATGCTCTGCTCCACCTTGTGATGTCATGAAGCGGCAAGTGCTGACGCAGAAATAGCTAAAAAAAACAGAGGGAACTACATAAACCATGATTCTTTGCTCCGTTTCAGTGCAGACGACATGAAGAAATAACTGTTCTAAACCCTTTTACAACTTCATTCTTTGGGTTAAGTCTTGGGTGAAGGCGTTTTTAGAGGAAAAAGTAGCATATTCACAGTCAAAATATTGCAATAAATCTGGTACGGTGAGATTTTATCATGAAAATATGGTACAGAGAGATTTGGATTTCGTTCCATCCCTAAATGTTGCACCAAATGACTGGTCAAAGCATTTTCGAATGTCATAATCTCTTGTCAAACGTTCAAAATGAAATACAAACCCTCAAAATGAAAATGAAAGAGATTAGAGTAAATATTAGCATACCGTGAAGTTACTAATAACCAAATGTTGACATGCCAGAGTGAAGCCGCCCGTGAAAAAACCCTTCAGCGTAAATAAAAGTCTTCCATTGTTACGATTTGCATCCTTTAGCGGAAATACCTCGGCTTGTTTGGCGGCTTCTTACTGTCAGCGTTCCTCTCACCAGCCAAGTCTTACAACTGTCAAACGCTGACACATTGTTGTTTTACATCAAGGAAGTCGCATCCGAAGTTTACCGCTTGCGTCTGCGATGAGGAATGCTTGGAATGTTGTCAAACTTTTAGCTGTGAAGATTTATTTCTGTAGTTTTCAACAGAGTCGGGCTGCGGATCTCCCCACAGACCTTCACCCAGGGATGCACTGATACCATATAATTCTTTGACTTTGAGCATCTGTCGACACCCGATATTAACCAGTTCCAGTGTAGGGACGGAGAGACGCTCGAATTTCCTTAAAACACAGTTCACTTACTGTATTCACAGGAGATTCAGCTGTGTTATGTAACTGTTATTCAACTTCAAATCACCACTGAACAGCTTTGTAGGAATAGAAATACAAACATTACGAGTTACGAACATCTTCTAGGGCAAAATCAGCCTGTAAATCATCTTTTTACATCCAAATAAAAGGTCAGTCATGATATCAGATGAACCGATATCATGGAATCGATACCTGATTCAGCAAATTTTCCTGGATTGGCGCCGATATTTGACACCAGTATCGTATCGGTGACTTTAGACTTTAAATGAAAAATAATTACACTATTTAAATCACAATTAAATGTTCCATCCATTTTCTTCCGCTTTTTCCCGGGCAGCAGTCTAAGCAGAACTCCCAGACTTCTTTCGCCCCAGACACTTCCCGAGGCCCAGAGACGTCCCTCCAGCGTGTCCCGGGTCTCCACCTCAGCTGCTCCTCTCCACGTGGAGGAGCAGCGACTCTACTCCGAGCTCCTCCCGTGTGACCGAGCTCCTCCCCCTCTCTCTAAGGGGGCACCCGGCCACTCTGCCGGGGAAACTCATTTCGGCCGCTTGTATCGGCGATTTCGTCCGTTCGGTCACTACCCAGAGCTCAGTCATTAGGTTATTAGGTAATTAAATGTTAATAAAAGCTAATTTCAACTTTTGCTCTTATTAGCGCTCCAAAGATCTACAAAACATTTCTAAAAGTGTCCTAATTTGAATGTATCTTTGGGTTTTCTCTGCTCTACTCTTCTACGTTGTCACAATTATAAAACATTTAACCGTCGACATGTAGCCTAGAATTGCGTAAATACAACTAACATAGGCCATTTTGTTCGTGATGTTGTTGCGGTAGGTCCTGTTTCTGGTTAACATTACTAGAGATGCACCAGAAAACCTCTGAATGTTTGAACTTTTGTTTATACACAGCTGTTCCGTAGTTACTTGTGGGATAAATAACGGCTACATTACACATTTTTGGATTAGTTTTTCGTCTTATTTCAGTTTTGTTGAAAGGAAATCAGTGCTGTTTTCGGTCTCTGCGCTAGTATCGGTTATTATAGGGTATTGAAGCAGCAAAAACTGAAGAAGTACGCACAAATCTGTAACGGTTAAGGTTTGGGGAAGGGTTTGGGCTTGATCTTTGGGGAAAACTTTGTCAACTTTTTGGAAAACAGTGGTCAGGAAACGGTGGACTTTTACTGTCTTTCCATGGCTGCTGTTTGTTTACTTTTGTTTACTTTTGCGGATGGAGTTGAGTCACGTGAAGGCCGTCCTGGCGGACATCTGGAGTCGCCGGGGTGCAGGCCTGTAGCCAGATCCCGCCTGTATTTTGCTTATCTAGAACCGAATCTTGGAATGTTTTCGCTCCTGTGCTGGGGCCACCTGTATTCCTGGAAGGATTATCTCGGCGTAGGAAGGGGGTAGGATTAGCCGAGCTGAATTCTGATAAAAACGCCACCGGTTAGCTCGCAGTTAGCCTTGAATAATGAGGTTGTTTTGGCCTATTTTCGCGGCCGGAGAAGCACAATGAGAGTGGAAGTTGGCCCCGTCGAAGTGGCCTAGTTTATGGTCGTGCGATTAGCTCGTTTCGATCGGTTTCCTTCCTCGTCGGAGCTGGAGCGCAGATATAAGGGGGCGTACTCATTGCTTATCCTGGGATTTTTGGGCTTAGTTCAAATGCCTTTTACATTCTTCAGTCTAAGCCAGAAGTCTGTACCCATAAGGCCTATCTTCAATCTTTACGAGGCCGGAGAAACGTCATTTTCGCCGCTTTATGACGAGAAAGTCGAATCAAAAGGCGGTTTAGGGGAATTTTGATGGGGTGTCTTGATTATCAGAAGTTTTTATGAGCCATTTAAAGGTGTTCTTTGTGAATTTTCTTGTGTAGTCGACCATGTGCCTCGGTAGTTGTCATGGAGATGTGATTGCTTCGCCTGGAATGTCTGGAATGTTCCTCAGTAGGGCATTAAAATGTCATAATCTCCCCGGAGACAAACAGGTGTTGATGTTTTTTTGGTTGGACTGTCTTGATTATCAAACATTTTTATGAGCCATTTAAAGATGTACTTTGTAAATTTTCTTGCGTAGTCAACCACATGACTCAGTAGTTGTCATGGAGATGTGATTGCTTTGCCTGGAATGTCTGGAATGTTCCTCAGTAGGGCATTAAAACATCATAATCCCTGTAGAGACAAACAGGTGATGAGGTTTTTTGGATATATTTTCTTGATGAGACATTTTTACGACCCATTTAAAAGTGCACTGTGGAACTTTTCTGGTGGAGGGTCTGACACGTGCTTGTCTCCATAGAGATGTGGTTGCTAAGCCTGGAATATTCCTCAGTATGGCATTAAACTTCACGATCTCTATGGATACAAGCACAAAATTGCCTCGTAAATAAATGCCCAGTGTATAGAGTTTAAAGCCATGCTGTGGAATATGCCAGGCAAGTTTCCAAGGAGACGAAAACTGAAAAGTTACATAATACACCTTTAATTACCAAATCTGAATGACTCTGCTGTTTTGAATGAACTAAACTGACATAAATTGTGTAGTCGTAAGTAAAATTATGAATATTTGTTACACATTTTTACTTTTTTTTTACATTTTAGTGCAAAAGTATGTTTATTTTTCAACCTTTTCTAGATAAATTAAATAAATAAGACTTTTCATTTCATCAAAGACATAGACATATGTATTCACGTGTAATTTCCATGGTTTTTGGATTAGCTCAGCATTTTTTTGCGCCGTTGTTTAAAAATATGCCATAAAATACTCACCACAATATGTCCGGAGTATTTATTTACACTGCACAATTGAATTTCTCTTTGCGTTCCTCTTAACCTCAGTGCTCAGATCGGTCTTAGAAGTCAAGAGTTTACTTAAGCTGTTACAAACCAAGCTCGTTTTGTTGACATTTTTTGATGCCGTGCTCTTTAGCCAAACACTTTTTAATGCCGTCTCTGTATTAAATATTTAGAATCGGCTTTAACCTCGTGTTTGTCGCACGTTTTAAACCAGTAACGTAAGAAGCTTGAAGCGATGACTAAACGCATGAGTACGTCGTCTCTCTTTTATCTAGCTTAGGGCTGCAGAACATGTGGCAATTAAATCCAAATTACCAATTTGAATCGGGCAATTATCGAATCACAAACGCTCCAGTTATTTATATACCAGAATGCACCTGTAGTTTAGACCTGTACTTATTAAGAAGTCTTGGGATTCTTGTGTTAGTTTATCAGTTCAGGCTTCAGTCTAGTCTCAAAATGTTAAAGATCGAACGTTTATACGAGATTTTAGCCACGTTAAAATGTCGTTACCTCCTCAAAAACACACCCGGAGTAAACTTTTATTATTAGTTCGCATCTAAAGTGCTCAAAATGCTCAGTTCCACGTTATGATGAGGAAACGGGACGATATAACAGATCATAAAATCGAGTAACATGAGCCGTTTAACACTCCAGAAGTGGTTTATAGTGCGCACTTTGAACGGAATTGCAATTTTCAATTTTAAATCGCAAACAATCCATGATTTTTGATATTTACGCAGCTCTGTAAATCATTGTACATTGTTTTTTACACTTTAAGGTTTGTTTATTTGTTTTTTTTGTGTGTGTTTTTTAGTTTCCCTTGTAGAAAAATGCTGTCTACATTGATTAGTTGAAGGTAAAATGAAAGTTATGTATGTGTATATATATGTTATAAGTTAATTATTTGTTTTTGTAAATACGTTTAGCATCATAAGTACGTTTTACTTCTTCTGCTTTAACCTTTTCGGTCAAGACGACACTATTTTCATATTATTTATCTTCCCAAGTTGTTTATGTCCCAATAAAATCAATCAGTCAAATCAAAACCAATCAAAAAATCGCAGTTATCTATATTTTTTCCAGACTTGTTGTGTTCTAAGGCTGTGGAGTGAACCCGTTTCGATGGCAGGATCTGGAAGCGCGGGGTCCTCCACATTCCTTCCATAAGTCCATGTGAAATATTTGCAACAAGTCAAGCCACAATTGAAGGTTCTGTGTTAAGAGTTTGAGTGGCGCTCTTTTATTCTCTGATGTCACTGTGGGGCTGCGGGAGCGAAGGGACTGACAACACTGACATCTATTGGACATGCGCGGTACTACGCCATGGTGCACAGAAGAAAGTATATCTGTAATACTTTATAATAATTACACTATTTACAGTCTTTATGAAGCATGAAGAATATTATTTAGGCTTAGTAAGTGCTTAGTTATTAGAGTTACCTGGGGTGGGATGGTACAGAATGCAGAATACAGAAGTGCAGTCTGCTGGATTTTGGCAAAAACAAATGTAATTTATGCTCCTCTAGTTTAGGCCTAGTTTAGTCCTGGTTTAGTTCTAGTTTACTCTGGTTCAGACCTGAAATAGATCTGATATTGTCCTGGTTTAGACCTCATTTAGTTCTATTTTAGCCCTAGTTTAGAACTGGTTTAGTCCTGGTTTAGACCTGTTTTAGCTCTAGTTTAGACCTGTTTTAGTCCTGGTTTAGACCTGTTTTCGCTCTAGTTTAGACCTGGTTTAGTCCTGGTTTAGACCTGTTTTAGCTCTAGTTTAGACCTGTTTTAGTCCTGGTTTAGACCTGTTTTAGCTCTAGTTTAGACCTGGTTTAGTCCTGGTTTAGCCCTAGTTTAGACCTGGTTTAGTGTTACACGTACTATATATACTATCACGCCCTTAGACCTGTTTTAGCTCTAGTTTAGACCTGTTTTAGTCCTGGTTTAGACCTGTTTTAGCTCTAGTTTAGACCTGGTTTAGTCCTGGTTTAGCCCTAGTTTAGACCTGGTTTAGTGTTACACGTACTATATATACTATCACGCCCTTAGACCTGTTTTAGCTCTAGTTTAGACCTGTTTTAGTCCTGGTTTAGACCTGTTTTAGCTCTAGTTTAGACCTGGTTTAGTCCTGGTTTAGCCCTAGTTTAGACCTGGTTTAGTCCTGGTTTAGACCTGTTTTAGCTCTAGTTTAGACCTGTTTTAGTCCTGGTTTAGACCTGTTTTAGCTCTAGTTTAGACCTGGTTTAGTCCTGGTTTAGACCTGTTTTAGCTCTAGTTTAGACCTGTTTTAGTCCCGGTTTATACCTGTTTTAGCTCTAGTTTAGACCTGTTTTAGTCCTGGTTTAGACCTGTTTTAGCTCTAGTTTAGACCTGGTTTAGTCCTGGTTTATCCCTAGTTTAGACCTGGTTTAGCTCTAGTTTAGACCTGGTTTATTCCTGGTTTAGACCTGTTTTAGCCCTAGTTTAGACCTGGTTTAGTCCTGGTTCAGTTCTGGTCTTGCCCTGGTTCAGACCTGAAATAAACCTGATATAGTCCTGGTTTAGACATGATATAGTTCTATTTTAGCCCTGGTTAAGTCCTGGTTTAGACCTGATATTGTCCCGATTTAGACCTGATATAGTTCTATTATAGTCCTAGTATAGACCTGGTTTAGTCCTGGTTTAGTCCTGGTTTAGTCCTGGTTTAGTCCTGGCTTAGTCCTGGTTTAGACATGGTTTAGTCCTGGTTTTGTCCTGGTTTAATCCTGGTTTAGTTCTGGTTTGGCTCTGGTTCAGACCTAAAATAGACCTGAAATAGACCTGATATTGTAATTAAAGGGCCTATGTTACAAAAGGTAGAAAATAGCTGTTAACATGAAAACCACTACATGACATCACATTCGTTGCAGTTTTTAAGTATTGGGTTTCTAAGAGAGTTTATTGTGCAATTTCCTGCGTTAATTCAAAGTCATTTTGAAAGGTTTTGTCTGTACTGAAGCATGAGTTCGCCTCCCACCCTGCAGCTATAAGGTTTAGAGTTCTTCTTTCCAGTCAGTACAGGTCAAACACAAGGAACAAACTGTGCTCGTACGATAAAATATAACCTTTACGTCTCCATCTCCGTCTCCTCGAGTCAAACTTGGTGTAATTTGGCCGTCCCGTGACTCTGCATTAGCGGAACAAGGAACAAGGCCGCGCTTTCAAAAACAAATCCATAAATAATGCCGGGATAATTAAAGGAGACACTGGTCTGACTCTCACCGTCTCGACCGACGCGCCTATCTCGTTGACATTTTCGATAGGACGTCCGCCGTGAGTTTAATATGTCGTGTTTTGTGTGGATTGTGGCTCCAGGAGATTGAAACTGAGTCTAAATGTTAAACCGGATCAGTTTTCAGATGTGCAGGAGTTTAATTGCAAGATAAGAAAGCGGAAACTAATCCGAAAAGTTCCACAAAAGTGTTTAACTATTGCTGTTTGGGGGCTTAAATTGATCTATCTCCAAAGTTACAGGTCATATCTGTGGAGAGGCGACCCCATTGGCTTTAAGAATGTGTGTTTTTAATGGTTTTATTGAGAAATATAACACCCATAATCGAATACATCTGATAAGATAAGTTTAATACAATAAAATAACATGCAGAGAAATAACACCTTTATAATAGTGAGCCCCAAACTGGAAAAGCTGCATAATGTTCCTTTAAAAAGTATAAGCAGTATAAAGAAAGAATATGCATTTAAGATATCTTATTTACTATTTTATATACTTGTATCCTGAATTTACATACCTTTCCAGTGTTTTTTTTTATATTATCCATCATTTTTTACTACTTTTTGTTATTTAAATGCAGTTATTCTAGTTTTATAACTCTTAATTTACCTTTAAATACATTTTATTTATTCGCCGCCTTTCTGGACACCCAACATAAACAAATTAAATACGATTAAAACATACAGTTAAAAGCCGACAGATAAAGTGGGACAGTATTTCATTGATTGTTTGTATTTAGTCATGTATTAGACAGTATTTTAATTGATTGACTGCATTTAACTGACTTTCAATTAGTTATTTATTATTAATTCTACGTAATATGAGTGAACAGGTTGACGACATGAGGAAATTTCTGCCATATTTGGAGCAAAACATAAGACAAACATGGAATAAATGAAATAAAATAAAGTAAAAAAAACAATCAGCTCTATAATGTAACACTAAAATTACAAGAATATCACAAGAATATTATAGTAAAAGCTCTTAAACTCTCCGATAAGCTGCTTTGAATTATCTTTAACAGTGACTGCAGTTTCCAGGTGCCACCAGTAGGCGTCAGTAGAGGTTCGGGTTTATTCTGTGCAGCTCCACACACACATTTACACACATTTACACACTTTTACACACATTTACACACTTTTACACACTCGCTCTTCTCCCGCTGCTGCCTGGAACAAGAGGCTCTGCTCGTTATGATGTAACCAGGTCTGGACCGGAGGGAGTCGGATGTTTATTTAGGTTGGGTTTGGAAAAAGGAGAGAACTTTGTGTAACTCTGCGTTTAAGTGAAAACATGTTGTAAGAGCAAACGGCCTGTGAGCAACTGCGGCTTGACCTTTAGTTCTGTTCTGTTAAATCGTTGTGTATTTGCGAGGGGCGTTAACGATATCCAAGTCTCACGGTTCGATATTAATTGCAATATCGTGGGAAAGCTCAGGATAGGACGATATTATGCATAATACAGGGTCTTAAAAGTCTTAAAAAGGTCTTAAACTTCACGTTCCTAAATTAAGGCCTTAAAAAGTCTTAAATTCTGTTGCCCAAGTCTTATTTTTTTCACAAATGACTTAATTTTCTTACCTATTTCCTACCTATTTTTTTGTAAACTCACCGGGCTGCAGTTTAATGTGAGACAAGACAATGTGAAAGTTTAGTTTGTCTTGTGAGAATGTTCGAAATGATTTTTTTGGGGCGATTTTACAGCACTGCAAACGACTATGAATGAGTTCTGAAAGAGATTTTATAATAAAAGTTTTTGTTTTGTTATTTAAAGCAGTGAGTAATGGTCATTATTAGAATTGGATCTGGTGTTTTTCACCCGCATAATCGGTGCGATGTTGGTCTTAATTAGTAATACATAATACATAATACATGACTAAATACTAAATACTAATAAAATACAACACTAAACACAATCAATCAATTAAATACTGTCCCACATTAACTGTGGCTTTTAACTGTTTTAATCGTGTTTAATTTGCTTATGTTGTTGTAAGACGACCTTGGGTGTCCAGAAAGGCGCTTAATAAATAAAATGTCGTCTTCTTCGTCGATATTTTCACCATATACAGCTCACCATGAGATATTTATTGCAATATTTTGTGGAGGCTCACGAAACTGTGAATCTGCTCCTTTTTCCCTCTAAAAACGCCTTCACAAGACTTAATCCAAAGAATGAAGATGTAAAAGTGCTTAGAACAGTTATTTCTTCATGTCGTCGGAGCAAAGGATCATGGTCTATGTAGTTCCCTCTGTGTTTTTTTAGCTATTCCTGCATCAGAACTGTTCAACTTGTGATTCGATATATTGTGATGCTCCACGGTATTATTCTGACGATACTTTGACGATAACGATATCACCAGATTTCGTTTTTTTTGTCACACCCGCGGTTGCGACGCCAGCGCAGAGTCATTCAGCCCCAGCGTGGAGTGACCCTGTGAGGGGAGCGGTGCCGGGGCCCGTCTGGCCGAGCTCCAGGCGAGAGGTGAGACAAAGTGGAGCATTCTGTAAACTGGCAGTGGATACAGTCCTCCAGTATATTCACTGTCCCGGCCCCACACTCGCCGTCTGTGTCCGGGAACAAGACACTGGTGCGAGCAACTGGGACGTCTTTGTTAACGGAGGTTTGGGGACGAGAGGAGGGAGAGTGGGTTTGGGGAGGCTGGAAAGTAAAACCCGAAAAAGAGGTGGATTTGAAAGGAGAGACTTGTTTGGGAAAGGTCCTCTCGACAGCTCGGACGACTCCTTTTGCTCAAACACACTTAAGGTCAGATTTTCAACCAATTTTTTCAAGTTTTCTTCGCAAAAAGCTTCTTGGTTGGTGTAAAACTATAATTTATATTTAGTTATAATCCCAAATGAAAATATTTAAGATTTTTTGCAAGATTTTTAACCTCCATCCATCTTCTGCTTTGTCCGGCTTGCACCTGAACCCCCCCATGAACCCCTCTGTGAGTGGAGCCCACAGGAGGGAGTTTTAACCTATTTTTTCAAATTTTCTGCCCTAATAACTTCTTGATTGGTGTAAAACTATAATTTATGTATATATAGTTATAGTTATAATCCCAGATCATTAAATTTAAGATTCTTTGCAAGATTTAACAATTAGGAATGGGCATGATTAGTCGACTAATCGATAATTGATCATTAAGAATTTCATCACATTCATTTTTAATCGCCAATCTGAATGTAGTTTGCTGTGTGTAGCGTCTCAAACACTGGAGCTGTGGCCTCACAGTCCCACGTCTCGGCTCTGGCTCCTTGGAGGTCACTATGGCTCCGTCCACACTAGTATTTGAGTTGTTTTCTTTACGTTCGTCCACATTAATCTGACAGAAAACGGTCTGGATACACCACTTCCCCTTATTCACCTGAGTACGGATCTGATCCGGCACCGTGTGGACGCAGGGAAAAAAATGAAACCGTTGATACGCTGACATAGGAGCTTGAGCTGCCGTTCTTATTGGACCAGGTCACCGTGACTTACGCCTTCCTCATTCACTGGGTTCATGACATCGGGCATGTGACGCTATTGTGGAAAACAGTGTAAACAAACCCGAGACAAACGTGAAACAGCATCGGTCCACGAAAAGCCTGTTTTCACACTTGCATCTTCCTCCGCTCGAAATCGGCTGCTGCAACTTCCACAGAACGACGGCAACTTCAGACACGGCTCCAGTGTTTTTACCGCCCGTGTGGTGTCGTGATGTCCTGGTGCAGCTTATTCATGTCACTTGTGTTTCTGGTGATCCAGACACGACGTGTGGATGTAAAATCGTTTCCAATACAGTGATACAGGGATTCGTTTCAGTGTAAAAGCGCTCTATATTCCTCAGAGTGCGTTTCCCTGCACATCAGTGTCCCGGGTGTGATCGGGTTTTTTGAGTGTCCCGGTTTGGTCCTGGTGCAGGTTTACGCAGTGTCCCGGTTACTGCAACAGTCGAGTGTCCAAAAGACAAACACTTTTCAGACTTTTCAGCACAACAGAAGCCAAAATAATCGACAAAATTCTTAACGATCAATTAACGATTAGTCGACTAATCACGCCCATCTCTAATCGTTAAACTACTCATGAGCGTGATGTGCAGCTCTTTGGGACATTGGGCTTCACAGTTTCCTAACACAGAATCTGCGGCATTAACATAACGAACCACTGGTGTCATATGTTATAACTGTCAGACACAAGTACAGCGTTTCTTCTTTAAAATGCGTCCTCCAGCTCCTCTACTGTAAAGATTTCTACCTCGGTTACAGCGGCTTCATTATTTTTCTCCAGCCCAGCTCTCCATGATCTAAAATGAAATCCGTTCAGCACCAGCGCCTCTGGGGAAACGCAGTCGTTTGTTTGTTTGCGTAGCGTACATGCTAACGACATGGCTAAATGCACGTTTGGTGGTGTTGACATCGATCGCGTTGAGGATCTGAGTGCCAGTGTGTGTTATAGCTGAAGGTGACTTTACGGCGTGTTTAAGCAGCAGTAAATCCATGGACGCTACAAAGCCTAATGTGCCGTGAGCTCATGTGCCGTGCCGGAGCATGTTCACTCATCACTCTGCGCCGCACACTTTATCTGAGGGTCATTTTACATTTAGCATCTGCTCTGCTTTTTCATTCATAACTTTGCATTCAGCAGCTTTGGCTTTTTTATTATTATTTTGTAATAAGTTGGTACATTTCTCGCTGTATTAAAATTCAATCCACATGACGACTGGTTATACTATTACTACTACTTATGACTACTACTACTACTACTACTACTACTACTACTACTTATGACTACTACTTGCACTGCTACTACTGCTACTACTACTATTACTACTATTTTTACTAGCACTACAGTGGCTATTGTTATACAGCACTACTAGATACACATGTTCTACTAATTGTAATACTTCTAGTTATAACCTACTTCTCTCTACTACTACTATCACTACTACTACTACTACTACTACTACTATCACTACTACTACTACTACTACTACTACTACTACTACTACTACTACTACTACTATCACTACTACTACTACTATCACTACTACTACTACTATCACTACTACTACTACTATCACTACTACTACTACTATCACTACTACTACTACTATCACTACTACTACTACTACTATCACTACTACTACTACTACTATCACTACTACTACTACTATCACTACTACTACTACTACTACTACTACTATCACTACTACGACTACTACTACTACTGTTATAGTACTAATACTTATACTTTTTGTCTTCTACTTGTTGTATCGTCATTAGTTTTAGCTCTCTATTATTACTTTTACTACTTGTACTACTACTACTACTATTACAATAGCTGTTATACAGCACTACTAAATATACATGATCTACTAATTGTAATACTTCTAGTTATATCCTACTTCTCTCTACTAATACTTTTTGTCCTTCTACTACTATTACTATTACTACCACTACTACTATTATTGCTATTACTATTACTATTGCACTAAAAGTTATACTTTTTGTCTTTTACTTGTTGTACTGTCATTAGTTATAGCTGCTTCCCTCTACTACTTTTACAATTTGTACTACTACTACTACTACTACTACTACTTCTACTACTACTACTACTACTACTTCTAGCCTACCACTACTACTGTTACTACTAAAACTACGTCTGTTACTACTACGACTATTAGATATACATGCTCAACTAACTGTAATACTTCTAGTTATAACCTACTTCTCTCTGCTACTTTTAGTAATTACTACTACTACTACTACTACTACTACTACTGCTACTACTACTACTACTGCTACTACTACTACTGCTACTACTACTACTACTGCTACTACTACTACTACTACTACTACTACTGCTACTACTACTACTACTGCTACTACTACTACTACTACTACTACTACTGCTACTACTACTACTACTGCTACTACTACTACTACTGCTACTACTACTACTGCTACTACTACTACTACTGCTACTACTACTACTACTACTACTACTACTACTGCTACTACTACTACTACTGCTACTACTACTACTACTACTGCTACTACTACTACTGCTGCTACTACTACTACTACTACTACTACTACTACTGCTACTACTACTGCTACTACTACTACTACTGCTACTGCTACTACTGCAGAGCCCTAAACAAGATCACAATAACTCCACTTCTCTGTATTTTATTCTCTTAAAACGTTCTGTCTTTTTGTATATTGTTCTATATATGGACCTGAGCAGTGGCCGAATGTTCACTTTTCTTCGTGTTTCCAAACTTCGTTCTTACCTCTGAAGTCGTCCACTTTCCTTCTAATTACTGTGCGATTCTGAGCTCCAGACGTTGTTGCTTCGAACACTCGATGATTAAAGCGCGACAGGTCACGTCGCCCACGCACTCCGGCGTTTCCCTTGAACTGTGAAGTGATTCGACTCGTGTCTGAAAACATTTCTCTGTGTTGTTTTCCTGCAGGACCTGGAGATCGTCTACTCGTACCTGCACGGGATGGAGGCCCTGTCCAACCTCCGAGAGCATCAGCTGAGGTAACTGCAGAGTAGAGTCACCACGAGACTAAAATACCACTTCATACGACAATAATAATCAAAAAAACTCTTTCTTTAGACACTGGAATGTGATTTTCAACATTAAATTTTCTTCTTATTACAATTCAGTCCTATTTGCTACGTCTACACTGCAAATTTCTCTGATCTGGCCAAGATTTTAAACCTTATATCAGGCTATTTATCTTGTTTTCAGGTCTATTATCGACTTACTAGTTCTGAAACTGCTTCATTCTAGTCTAGAGGTCGTTTATTTTAAGAGAACTTCAAGCCGCAAGTTAATTTCAGCACTTTTAGGTCATTTTCTGATAGATTTAAGTGCTTATATCAGCATTCTACTACTATCACTACCAATATTACTACTACAATAGCTCTACTACTTATACTTTTTTACTAATTGTACTGCTACCAGCTATAGTTTACTTCTTTCTTCTACTGGTTCTACTACTACTTTTCTATATGATGTTATATTTATTCTGATGCAGCTAAATCTCTTCAGGAAAGGTTCACTTCTGTCCTCTGAGTGTGACTTTTTAGTCTCGATATTTGCTCAAGTTTCAAAACTAGTTTTAATCGATTAGTGTTTGATTTTTGATACTTTTTGCAGCGGTTTCAGCAAAACTCCACAAAACTGGTGAAGATAAACAATCTCAGGCTGAGGAAAAGTCTGTTTTTATGTCTGTCAGTCTTTTGTCATTTGCTTTTGATTCACATTTTATATAATAATACAGACTTTTCCATGGCATGAGATCATTTATCTTCACTAGTTTTACGGAGTTTTGCCGCCGTCAGCGTATAATTTTTGCAAAAGTAATGATGAATAATTTTAGAAATAAACTCGCAGAAATGAAACTGTCACAGCACAAAACAGCACAAACCAAATACAAACGTTTTCTACAATTTTCTTCCTGTTTTGAGGCTGTTTCACATTCTGAGGTTCTGGACGACGTCATCGGCCCAAAATAACATAGTTAATAATAATAATAATAATAATAATAATAATAATAATAACTTTTAAAGGGATAGAAATTAAGTGCAGTCCATCAGTGCAGATAATAATAAATAAATAAATAAAAAACACACATCCATCTCATAAGTTAAGACGTTAAAAGATTAAAAAAGTTAAAAAGTCATTTAGAATTCGCCTGTGTTTAAAAAACGTGATGCTCTTGGATAAAAACTGTTCCTCCGCCTATTTGTCCTTGTTTTGAGCTGTGGACCTTTTGCCTGAGGCAGCAGCACAAACAGAGAGTGTCCGGGGTGAGAAAAGTCCTGCAAAATGTATCATAAAACCAGAAATATCTTAAAAACCGAAACTTTTTGCAGCACAAACGATGGACGTAGTTTTTGTTGGGTTTGAGTTTGATGGGGGCGACTTCACGCAGGTCACTGTTTCTGTATTTTAGTATTTCCACCAACCCGCTCAGGGGCGACAGGCGCTTTAACCTGCACCAGCATCTTTCCTGCGACTTCTGTCCTGGTTAATGTGTTAAAACAGACCATATCGTACCACACAGCAGCTGAAGTATATTTTATTACCCTGAATCACTGCTATAAATACTGCGAATTTCAACTTTTACCCCCGTTTCCTTGCGTTTGCCACCTGCTTTCCTCCACTAACACCAAAGCGTTCTTACTTTGAGAGGACACGCCGCTCCACAGATCTGACCTGTGTCTTGGCCCCGTGCCGCTGTCCACTTACGCCCGCGGAGATAAATTACTGCAGAACATTCCGGGCCGAGCCGTAACATCTCTATGGACACAAGCAGCCATCCTCATTAAAACGTGCTGACCTTACAGCTGCAATCAAAAATGAGCTCATTCGTTTTAATTGAGCGTCATATTTTTGAAACTGCGGCGTCCGGACCTCTTCAGTCTATGAATTTATAAAGCAAAAGTGTTGTTACGTCATCAGAAACAGACCTGGAGTTGTGTTTTGTTTGCTCCAAATGCTCTGGTAACGTCTACTTTTTTCTATGTTTTCCGTTTTGGGAGAAGAACTCGGCCTAAACGTGCAAAACACAACTCCAGGAATGTTTTTGACGAGGAAACAACATTATAACAGTTCAGAAAATAGCGTAGAGCCCTTTAAAATGTAAGTACAAAAAGCAAGGATTTGGTTTTTTCACACATATATTTTGAAATCTAAAATCTGCACCAGCTCTAGACTTTTATTTATTATTATTTATGTGTGAGGTGTAGTGACCAGGGGCGCCGCATTGGCTTAAAACATTGATTTTTTTAAAGGGACAGTTTGGGTTTTTTGACATGAATCTGCACGTCTCCGTCAGCAGAGTCGCATCAGCACTGACTTACCTCCCGACAGCGTCTGAGCCGAGTTCTTCCCTGTTTCGGTGCTGATGAAAGTGTCCGGCAAGTCATGAAAATAAAGAGTTTTTCTTCTCAAAACAGTATGTGTTCAAAAGAGCGACACATTTGCGTCACAAAAAGTCAGAGCTCATAATCGCTTGGTACTATTTTCTCTCCGGTCGTATCACTGCGCTGCCTCCAGGTGAATCCACGCACAAATCCAACACTTTTTTCCGTAGTTCGTCAGTGTTTTTCACTCAGACCGATGACGCCGTGATGCGAGAGCTACAGCCATAAGTATATAAGCCTGTATAAGATATATAAGAATATATTGTGATTCTTCAGGCTGGAACAACAAAACTCCAGGTTCTTCAGGTTCTCGTCCCTCTGTCCCTCCTGTTTCTCTCTGCTGTTCTGACTCCATCTGCTGAATTTGGGCTTCAGTATATTCGGGTTCATAAAGATCTCCCCTTGGCTCTGAGCTAAAGCCCACGTCTTCATTGTCGCTGTCGTCGTCGCACATGTTGTCGCGAACTTTCCGAGCAGGAAACAGTGAAACAGGCGCGGAGTGATACGACCGGAGAGAAAATAGTACCAAGAGATTACGAGCTTTGACTTTTTGTGTCACTCTTTTGAACACATATTGTTTTAAGAAGGAAAAACTATTTATTTTCGTGACTCCAGCCGACTCACCGGACACTTTCCTCAGCACCAAAACCGGGGAAGAACTCGGCTCGGATGTAAGTCAGTGCTGATGCGACTCTGCTGACGGAGACGTACAGATTCATGTCAAAAAACCCAAACTGTCCCTGTATAACATCTCTAGTTAGTTGACGTTAGTTGACCAGATTACAGAGCAGAGACCGAATAACCATCTTAATACTGGAAAAGGGTAAAAATATGCACAGTGTCTCATATTTGAGGTGGCTAAACTAACATGTGAGCGGTCCAGGGTAAAGTGGAGTCAATTTTAACCGAGAGATTAAAGGTTAAAGCACTTTTCGATCCCAAAACCTACATTTAGTTTATTTTCACTACCCCGATCATGAGCCACATCTAGTTCCTGTTGAAGTTCATGTTGTTTTTGCAGATACATACAGCGTGACATCGCTGGCGTATGAAGAACAAACATGAGAAACTTAGTCTGTCTTCCAGTTCTCTTCAGTAATAACAACATCCAGAACCTCCCTTTCTCCCCGGGTCTCAGCAGCGATGGTTACGTAACAGTTTCCTATTGGAACGAGCTTTACGATCCAGACGAGCTTCAGGCGCGACTCCCAGATCTCCGCACCGCGCCCTCCGCCTTCACAGCTCCGTCTGCCTTTCCTGCTCCTCCGTCACCACACCCAGCGCCTTTTTTGTTTTGTTTTGTTTTGTTTTCTTTACTTTTCCCAAACGCCAGAAGTCGTTTCCCACCGCGCTCTGCCTACATGTGGATTACGGCGCTCGTTGGGAGGGAAACGCTCCAACATTCCTTTGGGTGACCCTCCCTCCTCCCGTTCAGAGCCACTGGAATGTCACCAAACCCCCGTTCTCCCGCCGCTTTCGCTCCCCACCGACTGAAACCACCCGCAAAGACGAGGAAATGTACGCGGCATGATCGAAAACGCAACTTAATTCAGTGCAATTATCGGATCGTAAAATCCGCGATCATTTAGATGCTTAATTATCCGCTGAATATCCCGTTTTTATTAGACAAATCTCGTTGTAGCTTCGATTTAAACAAACTTTATTGATCCACAAGGGAAATTATCCGGACGCAGAAGCTCAGACGTCACAATAATAATATAATAACTGCAACGGCAACTTTATTTATAACTTTAAAAACAACACAGGTCGACCAAAGTGCTGCAGAACATAGTTAAATGAAGACGGTAAGAGCAATAAAACGGCTTAGGACTAAAATCATAATCATAAAAACCATAAAACAAACAAAATAAATAAATAACAAATGGTAAAAAATATAAATGTTAGTAATAAACTCTAAATAAGTAGCATAATAAGGCATAATTATAAAAATGTATATGTACAAGTCAAAATAAAATGGAAGAGCTGTACTATGATTAATATGTGTTTTTATTACCAAATCTTAACTTACTTTATTACCAAATTTATGGCCAAATTGCCAAACAAAATTTTGAAATATTAAATTTTTTATACAGTGAATTTTAAAACATTGTATTTCAATTTAATGAATATTTTTTACTTGATTTGATGTAAAAAATAAAAATAAAAATGAAAGATTCAAATGCAAAACTACAAGACTGTATTCGACATATGATATTTTAAACTGTTTATTCCTGTTGTTATTATTTATGCTGTTGAGCTGGACCTGAGCGCTGTGTTTGTTTTCTGTGTATTTTTATAATTTATTTTTGTTTGTTTGTTTTTATTTAGATCCCCATTAGCGACTGAAAAACAGCGACAAAAAACAAATCATAATTTTTTTTAAATAATAAATAAATAAATACAATATAAGAAAATAAACTACTAATAAATTAAAATAAAATAATACAATAAAAAATAATAATAAAATATAAAATAATAAAATAAGTAAAATAAAATAAAATAATAATAAAATATAAAATAATAAAATAAGTAAAATAAAATAAAATAATAATAAAATATAAAATAAAAATAAGTAAAATAAAATAAGTAAAAATAAAATAATAATAATAAAATCTAATAAATAAAATAATAATCATTGCTCTACTTCAGTTTGGATCAGAGACAGAAAATTACAGTGAAATGACAAATAAATTATGTTTCTGAACCTGCAAAAAACGTTACATAGATTCAGCATAAAATAAAAGATTTCGTAATAAAAAAAATAACTAAATAACTAAAAACATGTTGTTTTTAGTTCAGAGTTGATCATATTTCACTCGTCTCTCAAATCCCGCTTTTCAAACATCATATTGCAGATCTGGCCGCAGTATTTGTTAGGAAAACTGGAATTTTGTCCCCCGAATCCTGCATTCCGACTTTGTTTTTGAGAAATGCTGTTTTTCAGTGCCACTTTCTCCCAGTTTTTTTCCCAGCGTGATGTTTTTCTCACCCGTGGCTGTTTTTTTCCACGTCCATGTTTGGGTCGGCTGCTGTTTACTCCGGCGCTGCAGAGGGAAAACTTCAGTCACACCGGGAAGCCATGAAACCGTCGAGGAGTTCAGCACCAGTAAAAAGCAAAACGTTTCGGCAATGACGGACCGCGGTTTTAAAAAGTGAATGTGAAAACTGTTCTGCACAGTCTGTTTAGAGCTTTTCACAGTGTTAGAATTATTTCCCCTTCTCATTTACACGCTCAGAGTTGTGTTTATGTCACATTTAGTCTCCCTTCTTTAAGAAACCACCTCATTTTTACCATAACGAGTTAGACACAAATCAGAATTCAATACAGCAGAATTCAGTGCAATATTGATCTTCATTTCAACCCCTGAAGACCTGAAGGCAATTTTAGTACATTTCTCCTCGCCTGGATTTTTGTTCTTAATTTTGCTTTTAAAACTGCCCCTTTTACCCTATAATGAAGTGTTCTACCTCCTTTTGTTCAGTCCAACCTGTTATTTCACAATCTGCTGCTGTAGTTGTGTCATGAGGCTGTGATAAAAGCTACAGGACCAGAAATAGAGATGGAAAAAACACACAGCAAACATGTAGAAACAACTTATTGGACATAAAACATGCTTAATTTAGGGCCTTAGCTACAAAAATGCAAAATCTCAAGTCTGTAAGTAAATTAAAAATCTCCTTATTGCCCTAAAAACAAAAAAAAAGTGCAGTTGCTCCATGACTTTCCTGGTCCAGTCCTGGAAACAGCTCCTGTCAGGTCCAGGGCCAGAGCCACAGCACTTCTGCATTTCCAGGGTGGAAATTACATTTGGATTTGTTCATTTGGACTGAAATAAACCTTTAAATAAAAATAGCAAAGGGATGCACAATTACACACACCAAGATGTGTAATTTTCCATTAATTAATTCCACTTAGAGCGACTTTTTCACTCGTTATAAACACACACAGTCAGAGGAGTCGACCATCTTGACTCACTTCACTCTTTGGCAAAGTTTGGCTCGATCAAAATGGACGGAGCGCATGAGTTTGGGGAAAACAAAGTTCCTATTGGACACTCGTTTTGCTCACGTCATCACACAGCGTGAGTGTGACGTAGGATAAAGCCGCAGAAATGTACGGAAACCTCTATGTCTGCACTTTCAGAGGGGAAAAGGAAGTTTCTGTCTTTTACCGTTACAAAGTTCTGCGCAGTTACAGAAAACATATTCCTCTGTATCGTATATGATACCGTAGGACTTCGAGGGTTAAATCAATATTGCATTTAAACTCCAAAATATAGTTAAATGATCCACGGGTGTCATGGCTTAAAACTTAATATAGCAAACACAAGCATAATGGGCTTCCTTAACAGAGCGGTTTAGTTGCTCTTTACTTAATTAGTCACAAAGACGATTAATCAGACATGAATTCCACTTGAGACGTGCTAGACACAAACAGATGGGGAAAAATAATGTTTAAAGGACTGCGTTTAGCTGCTTTTCTCCATGGAAATGCCTCTCTCTGCTGGGATTTGGGGCTCGAATCCTGCTCTCGATACATCTTCTGCTGCCGGCATAGCAAATAAGCAAGAAGATAATCGAAAGACCTTCACAGGCTTCACAGATCAATGCAATATTTGATTTAACGTGATCATTTATGGACTTTTGTGTCCTGTAATGAAACGTGTATCAAACTGGGGCCTGTGTTAGGGACTTTGCGGAACTTTTGAGTCTTCGTGGTGCATCGTGCAAGTCAAATCTATGAAGAGGAAACGCTATTCGCAGAGACAGTTATTGCGTTTTTGAGCAACAGAAACATTCGTGATGAATAAATGCTGGACAGATGTGTTTGGGTCAGTGACGCGACGCCTGAATTTTCTGTCCAGTTGCAGTTTCCTCAGTTAAAAAGGTTCAAATCTCATAATAATTCAGCACGTTTCTGTAGCACCTCTGACCTCCATTGGAATCAAATCATCTTTTTTTTTTCAGAAATCACATCAAATCATGAGTTATTCTGCATGTTTTTTGTGCTTAAAGTGTTAAAATGTCATGTGGTGCGACCGTGCATCATGTGGTGCAACTAATAACAGCAGGAATTCTGTGGCTGGAGTTTAATAACAGACAAAGTCGACTTGGGTGAATGGTTCTTTAGGCATTTTTCTTCATTTTTCTTCATTTTCCAGGGCAGTAGTTTGTTCCTTAAACACAAGCAGGCGAAAGAAAACATCAATATGCATTAAAAATCTAAAGAAACGCCAACTGTTTCTCTACACTTCAACAATTTTAAGGTTTTTCTCGGTCGCACCATATGCCATTTTTTAAGGTCGTAGCCAATTCATGTACATAAAAAACACTAAAAATGCTTCATATAAATGTTAAACACAGATTTATGCTCCTGACACTGGAAATATTTGAAAAAGTTCAATAGAAACTCATTTTTTTTATATTTTAAAATGTGCCTGTTGAAAATCCTTATACGTCATTGACCCATAAGCATCAGATCGCAGGCTTCCAGTGTTATTCCTGCTCCCACAGACCAATGCCGTCTTTGTGTCCTCGGGCAAGACATTTAACACCCGTGGCCCCCAGTGCCTGCGTACACTGGTGTATGAATGTGCGAGCGTGAACGTGTGAGTGGTTCCTTGATGTAAAGCGCCCTGAAGGTGGAAAAACGCGCTAAAAAACATTTAAAACCAAGTGAATCATTTAGCCAACGACTGAAAATGAAATAAAACTGAAGAATCGCATAGAATTTGACTGTGTTTGAATGTCATTTTTGAGGGTTTTGCTTCTGTTATGTTGCGGTTCGCTCTCGGTTTTTTGACTTTATAGCCACGGGTCACTTTTGGAAGACGCAGTGCCCCTCTGATCCGCCGGAGCTCGGTGTAAATCACACTGTTCTTATGTCCCGGAGCGAAACATCGAACTATCAGCTGCTCCCGTGGTTCTGACCCGCTCACAAATCTGCCACTGTTCTTCAATACACCTCTGGGCACCAAACGCCCAAGTGAAATATTAAACTGGACTGACGTAGAGCATTTATAATGTTTTTTATTTCCCTCCAAGTTCAGATTTAACCGGCTTTTCTGTCTCATAATGCTGTGTCCTCGTTACAAAAACATATCTGGAGCTTTGGTTTTTTATTTCGCTCACGTTTAACGCGAGAATCCTGCACGTTTAAGCTGCGTTTTTCTCTCAAACGGAAACAAAAATCCACCTTGTAACGTCATGTGGTGATAGAATAAAGTGAGAAAACCAGAAGCAGTGCCTAAATATTCACAGCTTCAAAAGGAATTACAAAGAGTTTTTGCTTTCGTGGCATAAGGGAGAGTGACGGTACAGCACTGGGTGATCTAAAAATAAAAAATATACACAAATATTCAAGATTCAAGTTTGTTTATTTGTCATATGCAGGTTCAACACAAAGTCGACAAAGCAATGAAACGCTCAGGATGAGAAGAACTCGCTAAGATATTCAAGAAATACGAGTAGCTGCAGTAAATAGTACTGGTAAAAAAGTGTATATAGTAAAAAATATGTATGTGGATCTATATATATATGTACAGAACTGTGCAAAAGTTTATGCCGTCAACTAGGAACGCTTCAAAAATGGAAGTGTTCATCATTTATTTTCATGAATCGACAAAACGCAGTGAATGAACCAAAGAGAAATCTAAATCAGATCAGTATTTGCCTTCAGAAGAGCATCAGTTCTTCTAGGTTTTACTTCCAGACAGTTTTTCAATTCAATTCAATTCAAGTTGTCTTCAAAAGTGGAAAAAAACTACCTCTAGATAAGTTAAAATGACTTAAATTAAGAACATTTTACTTTATTTGAGTCGATTCAACTTGACAAGTGCAATGATCTGCCAGAGGAATACGTGTTTTTTCTTAATTCAAGCAACAATTGATTTTGTTTCTTATTTTAAGTGCAAAAAGTTGCTGTTTTTCTTATTTTAAGTGAAGCAAGTTCCCCAGCTTTTTTTCCCACACCTGCCTAAAACTTTTGCACAGTTCTGTCTGTACATATGTGTAGATATAATTATATTTAGTATGTATAGTGTGTAATTTATTTAGCAATTTGTAAATATTTGTAAGGTTTTGGTGATCAAGACATACACACATAAGCAACCACAGCATTTTTGAAACTCTGTCCTGAACAGGGACGGGGTTAATACACGTTTTTCTTCCCACTCCTTTTCAAGAAATGTGCTTTTTTGTTGTTTACAATGTTTATTTTGTTTCTCTCTTGGTACAAACTCGAAATAAAACAATCTATCAAAACTTTATACACCTTCACCAGAATCATTCGGATCATTTCAGCACTGGAACTGTCCAATCTCTACTAAACAAAAGGTAAAAAAAAGTCGCTGTAAACTTAAAATATTGCTTCATGACTAATAATAAAGGGTTACTCAAACGTAAATGGAACAAAACACAACTCCAGGTCTGTTTTTGACGAGGTTAAAACATTCTAACATGGCGTAAAGAGAGAACAAGAGTACATTTTGCGTAATATAGGACCTTTAAAACTGTAAAAAACATTAAAGATTACATTTCTGCCATCTTCCTGACCCGTTTTCTCTGTTTTCCCGCAGGGTGATGTGCGAAACTGTCCGCTACGAACGCCACGAAGCCAATGAAGTGTTGTACTAGTGAGTATTTTCTGTCCACTCTATGATATCAAAGTTACTGAATCGCTGCAATAAAACGACAAGAGCCACTTTCCAAATAACATCGCAATTCACTTCGGCCGCCGAGCCTCCGCAGACCATCGCTCCACATTATCGACGGACGGCGGCCACGCGGAGGGCGGAATGAAAACAAATGTGGGCAGAGCCGCGGTGCACTTAGGGGAGGCGAGGAAAAAAAGCTCCAAAAGTGGTTTTCAATTTCATTTCGACGGTGATGACTTACGGCGGGAACGTCTGACAAATCTTTGGCTGTCCCAGATGTGAAAGGGTCGGTCCCGGAGATCATTACCGTGATGCGTTTACTCGCCATCGGATATCGAGGCGCTGGGGAAATGGTCGTCTTCGCGCGTAAGGAGTTTGGGGAAATCGCTGGCGTTCGTTTTAGAGATGATGTAAACAGGAGTCTCGCTTCGTCTTGTGTTTTCATTCATAAAAAAAAGAGTTTAAACGTTCGCTCACCTGCTGGTCTTTCTCGAAATGTTATTGCTCGGCCTGGAATGTTTCATAGTTTGGCATTAAATCTATTTTACAGACTTTTATTCAGCTGAAAGTGTTTAATTAGATGCACAGATAAAGCTTTTTTACTTCCGATATTTGCAGATTAAACATATATAGAGCTTTAATTCTGAATGAAAATGATTTAATTCGGAATAAAAAGTCATTCTGCTTTAAAAAAAAAAACACGTAAACACTTCCTAAAGAAAATGATGATTTGGAATTAAACTATAAAAAATAAAAATATACTTTATTAACAATATCTCTCAATAGATAAAACTATAATATACAAATAAATGTAAAAACAAAAAAAACAAAAACAAAAAAAAAACCCAAAAACCTCTAAAACCCTGTCCAGGGGTTAAAATATTTACTATTTACAAAGTTGAAATAAATTATTCGATTCGATAGTTTTTGACTACGTCCGCATTTTCAAAGTCATTGTTCAGTTTCTTGATGGTTCTCGATCCTCTAAGACTTAATACTGCTGATTTGGGGAGATCGAGTGACAGTTTGACTCTTAGCCAGTGTAGGACAGTACTGTAATCTTGGTCCTTTTTCCTTGAAACTTTAATTGATCATTCGCTAATGAAACGTTCCGCTTCCCTTCCGTTCCCTCCATAGGGGGTGAAGACTAAAGGCGTGAAGGAACCATGTTCAATCTGAATGACGCGTTGGTTATATTGCCGTTTCTTTTCGTTCTCGTTAGTGGTGAATGTTGTTTCTAGTTTCTGGTTCAGGTGGCTCTTAGCTAATGGGTTGAACACCCTTACATCAAAAAATGCTCGTTGCCCCCTTATCCAGAAGTCTCTTGCGCAGACATCTAACCTGGCTTCATCTGATGAGTTGGCGCTACTGTGCAAAGCTTCGCCGGTTAACGTTTCAAGTTGTGGCTCGATTTGAACATCGTGACATGGAATTGGAATTAAACTTAAATTAAAGCAGATTTTAAAGCAGAATTAATTTCATCCTCGATCATGTAAACGTTTCTTCTTTAATCGTTTCTTCTTTAATTGTTTCTACTTTAATCGTTTCTTCTTTAATCGTTTCTTCTTTAATCGTTTCTTCTTTAATCCCGGTTGTTCATTTTCGTTGGGTCGTCCTTCTGACGCGATCTTTTTTAGTTTCGATATTTCCACGTTTACATTCTGAATAAAAATAATTTAAGCCGGAATACAAATTAATTCCGTTTTAAAAAGACCATGTAAATGAAAATGATTATTCGGAATAAACTTGAACCAAAGTAAGTAGATTTAGGTTTATTACGATTTTAAAGCAGAATGAAAACATCATGTCAGAGCTCAGATGCCCTGGGGGAGAGACTGTGGCCACACAGGTTTGTCAAAGCCTGATCCCGTCAGATCTCAGAAGCTCAGCAGGGTCTGGTCAGTACTTGGATGGAGACACTGGGAATTCCAGGTGCCACAGGGGGGCGCCAGTGGCAAAAACGGTCATTGTGTCCTCAGGCAAGACACTTCACCCACACTGCCGAGTATGAAAGTGGTGCAGGGCAGGACTCCCTTGAAACAGACAGTGATCTCAGTGGGGCTTTCCTGGTTAAATAAAGGTTCAATAAAAGCTGGGCAGAGACATGAGGCCAGGGCCTGTCCATAACAACCTGCTGTAATAAGAAATAAACTAATGCATTCCAAAAACACATCAGGCTTTGCAAATGGATTAATTATTTTTTCTTCAAGATCTATATCATTTTTTCCACAACACATGTAAACGTTTATTCTTCTTAAAAATAATTCTGGTTGATCTGGGTCGTTCTTCTTCCTCCAGTCGTCTCTTCGGACTTTCCTCCTCTTTGGATTTGCGAGTGGGATGTGGGAGTGGGCTGAGGCGTCGCAGCCGGCGACTCGACGATATTTAAGTCTCACGATACGATATTGTCACGATATGAACCTCACGGTACGATATTTATTGCGATATGGTGGGAAAGCTCACGATATTACGATACTCTACAGAATAACAAGACTGATTCTAAAACGCTTTGATCAGTCACTTGGTGCAACATTTATTGTCATTACGGATGGAACGAAATCCAAATCTCTGTACGATATTTTCACGATATTTTCCTTTCTATCTGCTTTCGTTCTATCTTTCCTTTGTTTTTTTCTTACTTTCGTGCATTCTTCCATTCTTTCTTTAGTTCTTTCTTTTATGTTCTTTCTCTTTTCTTCGTTCTTTCTTTCTTTAGTCTTTTTCTTTCATTCTTTTGTTTGGTTGTTGTTTTTTTCGTCTGTTCCCTCTTTCCTTTGTTTGTTCTTTCTTTCATTCTTTCTTTCGTTCAAATTCGATATACATCTCACGGTGCGATATTTATGCAATATTTTGTGGAGGATAAAACTCACAAAACTGTGAATCTGCTCCTTTTTCCTCTAAAAATGCTTCACAAGACTTAATCCACAGACTGAAGATACGATTTCACCAGATTTCAGTTATTTTTACATCTCTAGTAGTAACTCAAAATAGACTCTTTGCTGTATTGACCTCCCCCAGTCTAAACCAAACTTACCTCCTCCTCCTCTTCATCCTCCTCCTCCTCTTCATCCTCCTCCTCTTCGTCCTCCTCTTCCTCTTCATCCTCCTCCTCTTCATCCTCCTCCTCTTCGTCCTCCTCCTCCTCTTCATCCTCCTCCTCTTCGTCCTCCTCTTCATCCTCCTCCTCTTCATCCTCCTCCTCTTCGTCCTCCTCCTCTTCGTCCTCCTCCTCCTCTTCGTCCTCCTCCTCTTCGTCCTCCTCCTCTTCGTCCTCCTCCTCCTCTTCGTCCTCCTCCTCCTCTTCGTCCTCCTCCTCCTCCTCTTCGTCCTCCTCCTCCTCTTCGTCCTCCTCCTCCTCTTCGTCCTCCTCCTCCTCTTCATCCTCGTCCTCCTCGGTGCTTTAAAGACTCAGTGTTTAACCGCTGTCACCTCCCTGACGTCTCCCACACGCCGGTGAGAAACAGACCATAATTAACTCTGTGATAGACTCCGGGGGGTGAGGAAGAGGAGGTGAGGAAGAGGAAGAGGAGGGTGAGGAAGAGGAGGTGAGGCGAGGAAGAGGAGGTGAGGAAGAGGAAGAGGAGGTGAGGAAGAGGAGGGTGAGGAAGAGGGAGAGGAGGGTGAGGAAGAGGAGGCGAGGAAGAGGAGGTGAGGAAGAGGGAGAGGAGGGTGAGGCGAGGAAGAGGGGGTGAGGAAGAGGAGGGTGAGGCGAGGAAGAGAGGGTGAGGAGAGGAAGAGGAGGTGAGGAAGAGGGAGAGGAGGGTGAGGAAGAGGAGGCGAGGAAGAGGAGGTGAGGAAGAGGGAGAGGAGGGTGAGGAAGAGGGGGTGAGGCGAGGAAGAGGGGGCGAGGAAGAGGGGGTGAGGAGAGGAAGAGGGGGCGAGGAAGAGGAGGTGAGGAAGAGGGGGCGAGGAAGAGGAGGTGAGGAAGAGGAAGAGGAGGGTGAGGCGAGGAAGAGGGGGTGAGGAAGAGAAGGGTGAGGCGAGGAAGAGGAGGTGAGGAAGAGGAGGCGAGGAAGAGGGGGTGAGGAAGAGGAGGGTGAGGCGAGGAAGAGGGGGCGAGGAAGAGGGGGTGAGGAAGAGGAAGAGGAGGGTGAGGCGAGGAAGAGAGGGTGAGGAAGAGGGGGTGAGGAAGAGGAGGGTGAGGCGAGGAAGAGGGGGCGAGGAAGAGGAAGAGGAGGGTGAGGCGAGGAAGAGGAGGGTGAGGCGAGGAGGCGAGGAAGAGGAGGGTGAGGAAGAGGAAGAGGAGGTGAGGAAGAGGGGGTGAGGAAGAGGAGGGCGAGGAAGAGTCAGCAGCTCATTAGAAGCCCACCGGGGTCTGTGAGCCGATTAGAGGATGAAGATGAAGCAGATGAAGCTGAGCCGGGGTCTGGACCGGGTTTGGTGTTTATAATAAATGTAATAAAACTGACGTAAAACAACAGGACTTCAGGTGAGAGACGGAGGAGGGACCGGGTGATGGAGCAAAACAAAAATGAATCAAAATAAAATTCATGAATAAGTAGATACAGACATTCAAGGCAAAATTTTAACACATTTTAATTTTAATTAACGTGACAAAAAAAAATTATATGATTTTGATTTACGATTATTTGTTTATTTTTTTTACAAAATAATAATTGGAGGGGACTGGGTGATATAGCAAAACAAAAGAATGAATAAATAGATAAATAAATTCACAGCCAAATTCTAACACATTTTAATTTTAATTTATCTGATTTATTTTAATTTTTTGTGATTTTTTTATTTATTTATGCGATTTATTTTAATTTATGTGATTTACTTTTAATTTTTTTATTTTTTATTTCCGTGATTTTTTTGTTTCTGTGATTTATTTAAATTTATATGATTTAATTTGAATTTTTGTGATTTATTTTAATTTGTGCGATTTTTATTTATTTATGTGATTTAATTTTAATGTATGTATTTTTTTATTCATGATTAAATTGTCGTTAACCAAAATAAAAATGGATGATTTCATAAACAAAAAACAAGAAAACATAAAAGACTTTAATAGTGCCATTTAACACAAAAGTCTGCTATAAAATAGAAATGCACCGATACTGAAAAAGTTTCTGTAATATCAGCTTCCTAATATTCGTTTTGCTGATATATTGTGATGTTATGTAGTGGTTGAATTGCTGAGGGCTCATGTAGGTAAATTAAATACAATCAATCAACTAAAATACTGTCTAATACAGTCATGGCCAACCCGTGGCTCTCGAGCCTCATGCGGCTCTTTAACTAGTTTCATGTGGCTCTTCAGGAGCTTTTACATAACATGCGTCAAATATGCTTGGCTGGCGTTACCATTCATTCAAGGATTGTTCAAGATAAGGAATGCCAAAAGTGTCACTAAGCAGCATAGTAAGAGAAAAATTGAAAATGAAAATTATTTTCTTTTTGTTTGTGGACTTGCTTGAACTGAGAGTTTGTGTGTGTGAGACAGTGCACACAATGTTAACTGTTGAAAACAACTTTTACCAACTTTTAAACAATATTATCATGTTGGTGTGGTTATTTTCATTAAATCTGGTTGAGCATAGGTCTGTGTGTGCATACATGATTGAGGAATGGGATGATGTTCATGTGTACCCATGTGTATAATGTGGCTCTTTGCAGTAACACAGAAAAAGAAGGGGCTCTTAGTCTTCTACTAGTTGGCCACCCCTGGTCTAATACTTTACTAAATACTAAAACAATAAATACTAAATACTAATAAAATACAACACTAAATACTATCAATCAATTACCGCATTTTTCGGACTATAAGACGCACTTAAAACCCTTTAATTTTCTCAAAAATCATCAGTGCGTTTTATAAGCCTTATAGTCCCAAAAATATGATACATATTGTCCCACTTTAACTGTACTTTTTATCGTATTTAACTTGTTTATGTTGTTGTAAGGCGACTTTGAGTGTCCAGAAAGGCGCCTAATAAAAAAAAAAAAAAGTATTATTATTATGATTTAGTAGTATGTTGTGTTTGAGAGAGCGAAAAATGCAGGATTTGTGCGTTAAATATGCGTGAATGAAACAAAACACAACTCCAGGTCTGTTTTTGATGAGAAAACAACATTACAGATCCGAAACTATTGTAATATAAACCCTTTAAATGGTGACGTCCTACTTCCTTAACGTGCGTATTGGGAAAAACAGGTCTCAAAATGAAGACATCTGGACGAAAAGAAAGAGAAATGCGCCTTTTAGAGCTGCCAATCTTCTCAGACAAAACCCCGGTCCCCTCAGGCCTTAAACGGCAAACAGCAGGATATTAGCTTCATTTAATTTGTGCTAATCTCTTAAGTCCTCACGTCATTTGGTTTATTTGTTTGCATGTGGCAGTGAGTCTGAGCGCGTGTGGACTCGGCGGTGGGTTCCATTAAAGGAGCTGGATTTACGCAGCAGTAGGTCAGATAATGTCATTCCCTTTTATGCCCCGAACAGCTGTGGTAATAAAGGCTACAGAATTACAGGTCGTCAGCGTCGCGGTGCAGAATTGTGTTATGGAAATCTGTCCAAAAAAAACAACCAATCTGACCTTTATTTATTTATTTTGCTGGGAAATTATTTGACCTTTTCCTACATAGACCCGGAAGCAGTGGTGGAACATAACGAAGTAAAAGTAGTAAAAAAAAGTTCTGCACTTAAGTAAAAAATGTAGGTATCTGTACTTCATTTAAAGGGGAACTCCGGCACGTCTGAAGCTAAAGTTCGTCGCTAGAGGTGGTGGAATTCGGTCAGAAGCCAAAAAATGGCAAAAGACTTGATCGCCGATGTCGTTTCTAATCCCATTTACGAGTGAATTATGTAAGTATGTCCACTGATCCGTATTTGGCTTCTGACAGATTCAACCATCTCGAGCAATGGACATTAAAGATGAACTCGGGCACATTTGAAGCTAAAGTCCGTCCCTAGAGGAGGTGGAATTCTGTCAGAAGACAAAAAACAGCACAGATCAGTGTTTCCTCGGTGGAGATCTCACTGTGGCAGTGAGTCTGTCAAGGCAACAAACTAGTGTAGTGATGGGGGCAAGTTTTTAGCTGCCAATGTGCACAGAAGAAGCTTAACACCACTTTAACCCATTTTACAACAGCCATGAGTCTAACAAACAAAACGCTCTGCCTGGTTCACTCATTAGAGTCTGGAAACGTTAGAAACCAACTTTATAAGCACCTCACACTTCCCTCTGTTGATTTCCCACTGCACAGGCCAAAGCCCAAAAGACTCGATCGCCGATGTCGTTTCTAATCCCGTTTATTTACGAGTGAATTATATTTTTTGAAAATCGCCAGATCTGACCTGTGACTTGGGTCTGGTCTGGTCTCCATGAAGATAGAAAGGTTTAACTCTAGATAAAGCAATAACGTCTCCACGGAGAAAAAACAATTGACGGATCCACTAGAAAAGTTACACTGCAATTCACCTTTAAGAATTAAGAATTGCCATTGTTGAATTATCATTTTCTCTCACAATAGATTCATCCAGATCCATTCCCCCTCCACACGACACCGATGGCTCAAAATAACGGCGTTTTCCAGAAGGCCACGGTTCACGGAGGCTTAGCACGAGCTGACATGTGAGGTTCTCTGCAGAGATATCCCGGGATTGTAAAATGTGTCCGGTCAGCCAACGTCTCTTTAGCCCCGGCTCCATAATCCCGACAGTTCATCCTCCTACACGGGAATCTTTTCAGCAGATACCCACGGTCGAGCCCAGAGGCAACGGGCGAAAAAAAACCGTCTATTTTCTATTTTCAAGGGCCTGGACTTGATTTTTTTCCCCATGTATTTGAGAACAATTCAACTCTTGAGGTCAAAATAAGTCTGCTGTGTGCTCTCGGCAACTAATTAGGATGTGTTTTATCGTCCGAGAATCAGGAAGTGCGCCTTAGCATGCTAGAAAAACTCCGCACTGACCTCCACTGGATCCAGGTTTTTCTGTTCCGATACCAACGTCGATACTTTGGCTTTAAGTATGTACCGATACTTGATATCAACCATTATTTGTCCTGAAACTGAAAATATGATGTATTTTGATTTATGATGAATTTATTTATACATTAAAGCACACACAGAATACGATAAAAATGGTCCGAATGGGTTTTGTAACTATTATGAGGCGTTTAGAGTCAACACTGGCCACTAAATCGTCTTATTTCACCAATTTATAGGCTAAAATTTGAAGCATATCTGTAATATCGGCGCCGTTTTCCAATACTAGTGTCATAACGGTGATTTTGTGAAAAGTGCTTACAGTATTTTCCGGAGTATAAGCGGCACCAGCCAAAAAATGCACAATGAAGAGGAAAAAACATGTATAAGTCGCATTTTGGGGTAAATTTATTTGATCAAATCAGGCAGGAACAGTAATAACTAGAACAGAGGAGAACAGGCTGAACATGTGTCTGGTTTGTTCACGTCACATATGAACAGAAACAACAGAACAAGTTTAACCAAACTCTCCATCTCGCTCCAAATCACTAAATCCTCTGAATTCTTCATCCTCGGTGTCACTTCTGAGCAACTCCAGATAAATCCAGCTTTTATCCGGCAATTCGCTTTTTTGTTTTCTTCATCACAGTTCGAGTTTCCTCCACTTTTCTCCGTCAAACACAAGTTTCTCTCACTCCAAACTTTCTTTCTGCTGCTCGATTCCCGTTTTCAGCTGCAGATTTCAGGACTTGCAGCGGGACGGCGGATCTTTCTGCAGGAGACATGTGCAGTAGAGCGAGAAGTGACAGTGGAGCAGGAAAACATGTGAGATTATAGACTTTATATATAAGTAGCACCTGAGTATAAGTCGCAGGAACCACCCAAACCATGAACAAAAGTCTGGGGGAAAAAATGGTAATAAAGTCATCACTGTGCATAATTAGGAGCTCAGAATGCATAATGTTTGTGTTTAAAAATGAACTACTTCTGTTTTTCACGTGTTTACAGCATAAATCAGGCACTGCGTCTTTAACCAGTACCAGCATTTATCCTTCTGTCATCTCTGTAAGACGACTTCAGGAGAAATGTGGAAGACGACGGGCGATTCTGGGTCATTAACTCCGTATAGGCGTTTGTGTGAGGCCGGCGTTTGCAGATACAACAGATGAATACGTAGCTGTAATGGGTTTGAGGAGGATGTATAGGAAAACGGTCGTATGGAATAGGGAAAAGGTCGTTATAAAACTGTTACGTTATGAAATGGTTCCAGGCGGTAGAGACGCTGTAAGAATTGTGCATATGTTTCCAGGATGTTCTTGTTCACAGGTTGAGGAGTCAAAACACGGCAACCTTGACTGCGTAATCCTTTTTGGGTGTAGCTAAGAGCACAAAGACAGGGAAAAAAACAGATTTCTAGATGCAAGTCGATACCAAAACTCGTGCTGCATTGAAATTCTTACTTGTTTCCTTCAAAAAAACAGTACAATTACCTCTACTTAACCAAACAGTGAATAGTTACAGAGTTGACAGAGTAACGTTACGATATGTAAATCATACGATACGATACAATTACGATATTCATTTTGCGATACCGTATTTAATGCACTTAATGAACTGAAGAAATACTATTTTTTCCTTCTTAAAAGCCTTGACTTCACTGCAAAAAACAAAATCTAGTCAAGCTAAAATGACTCGGATTAAGAAAGTTTGACCGTGATTTGAGTAAATTTCACTTTACAAGTAAAATGATCTGTCGATGCAATAAGACTTTTGTACTTAAAATATGAAAATACATCTTAAAATGAGAAAAACAACAACTTTTTGCACTTAAAATAAGAAATAAAATCAAATGTTGCCTGATTTAAGAAAAAAACACTTATTCCACTGGCAGATAATTGTACTTGTTAAGTTGAATCAACTCAAATAAAGTAAAATGTTGTTAATTTAAGTCATTTTAACTCACCTCGATATTGTTTTTTCCGGTGTTGGGGCAATATACGTGTCACAGTCCAAAGAATTAAGATAGAAAAGTTCTTTATAAAAGTTCTTTCTTTGTGTTTTCTGCGGTGAAATGGAATATAGTGTGTAGCTAAGAGCACAAAGACGGGGAAAAACAGATTTCTAGATGCAAGTCGATACCAAAACTTGTGCTGCATTGAAATTCTTACTTGTTTCCTTCAAAAAAAACAGTACAATTACCTCTACTTAACCAAACAGTGAATAATTACAGAGTTCACCAAGTAACATAACGATATCTAAATCATACGGTACGATACAATTACGATATTTATTTTGCGATACCATATTTAATGCACTTAATGAACTGAAGAAATACTAATTTTTCCTTCTTAAAAGCCTTGACTTGGGGCTATATATAAGTGTCACAGTCCAAAGAATTAAGATCGAAAAGTTCTTTATAAAAGTTATTCTTTGTGTTTTCTGCAGTGAAATGGAAGAAAAGATCACGGTCTATGTAGTTTTTTTTTTTTTTTTTTTTTTGCCGTTTCTGCAATAAACCAATGCATTTAAGCGAAGAAGCTTATAATTGGATATACAGTGACAGTCCACAGTATTATTCTGAGAACTTTGACATCACAATTTCACAATATTGTTTTATCTCTACTAATGGGCTGTGGGAAAACTGACCTGTATCAGAAATTACAGAAATTACTACTGAAGAAATGACTTTCTCTTAGTGGTTTTAGTGTCATTGTGAAAAATGAAATTGAGTGTGAAGCGTTTCCCTTAAAGCCGCCGCACTACAGGAGAATTTACCCGATTTGGCTGCGATTTCTTCTCCTCTTCTTTTAGTTCGACGTGACCCGACTTTTTGTCTCCGTGTGCGATTTTGAATGTGTGGAGTCAGTGTCGGATCAGAACCACCGAACATCAACAACGCGACGGAAACAGACGATAAAACAGAGAGTCAGGGGCAGAGGAGCGACAGACAAACTCGGGAAACAGCGAAAATAATGAGAAGACTTTATTACTCACCTCTCGTACAGTGGAACATTTAAAGTGCAGCGTCCGCAAATAATGACTCCAGTCCACAAAACTGCACTATTAATGAATTTTTAAGCGTTCTTTGAAAGTAAAAAGGTGAGACAGTTCCTCGCACGTGTTTGTTTACATCCACACAGCGCACGGATCGAGGTGAAGCTGCAGATTAGCGACAGTGACTCTACTTCCTGTGGACTTTATCGCCTCTTTTGTGCTTTAAAAATCCTGTATCTGAAGTATTGCTCCACATTTCACAGTCCGTGAGGTCGGAGATTTTCAGTCTCATAAGTTTCTCCTCGTGTCTGTGGTGTTTGCGCTTTTTGTCGTATGTTTAAAAATCGTTTAAGACCGAAAAATCCCGTAGTGTGTGGCGGCCTCAAGAAATAAAAACTGAGCGGACATTTTAGAACCTTAAAGGGTCCATATTACACTACTTTTCCAATCTATGTTTACATTTTGTTTAACACATAAACTCTGCAAATTTAGGCCAAGTTCTCTCAAAAAGAAAACACTTGTGATGCCATGTGGTCATACAGGAAGTGCTCCACCAGCTTTGTAAACTCCACACTCCTTCACTAGAATCATTTGGATAATTTCAACCCTGGAATTTGCCAAAAGTACCGCTTCATGACGAGCTGGAGCGGAGCATTTTTAAATTATATTTCAAGTTTCAAGGTTTTAGTTTGCGCTTTTATAACAGTAAAATTAAAAGCGTGCAGATTGCGAGGTCCGGATATTGTCTCGGAGTATAATCACGGCGAGTATCGTTTTAATCACACCGCGTATCTGGCAGGGCCCCAGTTTTTGCAGGGACGCATTAAAAGCCTCATGATGCTGAGACGGGGCATTTTCTGAGCAGCTGTTGGTAGTTGCCTCCATTCCCCTGCTGTAGTGTGAGAGTGCAGTTCTGTGCCAACTTCGCAGCCGGCACCGTAAATACTGCCCTCCAAAAACCCGCGCGTGCCAGAAACTATATATGAAACTGCATCTTTTCTCTCATAACGAGGTCAACGCATGAGGCAAGCTGCAGTTTACTGAATCAGAACGCAACTCACATGGTTTTAATACAAATACAGCTTAAAAGAACGGATATTTTGCATTTTTATGGGACTTAATACTCTTTTAAAGGTGCACTGCGTAACTTTTTAGTTGGGGGTCCGTCACCTATCTATGTATCTATCTATATATGTCGCTGCTAAGCCTGGAATGTTCCGCAGTGTGACATTAAACAGCTCCGTTCTTACATTTATTCAATTACAGGGGGTTTTATAGCTCAAAAACACCTAGAAAAACATGCATTTTGACTGTGAGCAGGGTCGCCACGCCACAGATCTGAGCTGTCACTTGGTAGGGTTTGGTCTCCCGTGAAAATAGAAAAATTTAAAGCCATACTGTGTCACATTCCAGACACAAAGTTACACAATACAGCTTTAAAAACACAATTTTAACAGTCAATTTCACATTTCTAGCTTAAAATAATGTCTGCTTTTGAGAAATATATTTTATAAACTGCTCCTCCGTTTCCCATGAGGCATTTAGGCGAAATGGAAACAAACAATAATAAAATAAACAAAAGAAGAGCTTATCCTTCGTGAACCCTATTCTGCTTTTGCTGTGAACACAATTTAAGGGCAAAATGAGTCTGGAGAAGGTTTAAAACTGTGTAGAAGTTTGTTTTTGTTTTTTACCTCTGACGCAACAATTTGTGCAATATGTAAAGTAGAGCTTCTGGAGAAGGTTTAAAACTATACAGAAGTTTGTTTTTACCTCAGACGCAACAATTCTGGCAATATTTGGGCAATTAGGGTTTCTGGAGAAGGTTTAAAACTGTGTAGAAGTTTGTTTTTTTAACTCTGACGCAACAATTTGAGCAAAACGCAAAGTAGGTCTTCTGGAGAAGGTTTAAAATGGTTTAGAAGTTTGTTTTGGTTTTGTTTGTTTTTTACCTCTGATGCAACCATTTGGGCAATAAGCAACGTAGGGCTTCTGGAGAAGGTTTAAAACTGTGTAGAAGTTTATTTTTACCTTTAACGCAACAATTTGGGCAATACACAAAGAATTATAGGGTCCCTCACGATGATATGGCAATATTTTGTGTTTTTTTTAAGAACTAAATATATTCTAGCAACAATATTTCTTTGTTAAATCACTAAATGTGCCAAGTTAATATGAAATACGTCTATTTTAATCGTTAAAACTGTGAATATGTCTCACTGTTTTAAGTTTTCTTCCACTAAAAACACCGCAAAATCGTAACGCGGCCACAAAAAAACTAAAATAGAACTCATCACTATATTTACGCTCACGATATATCGATATTTGTATATTTCTACAACAGAAACAAACAAGAATGAATAAACAATAAACAGCTCCAGGTGTGTTTTCAATGAGGGGACAAAAATATAACGCGTTTAAAAGCCGCCGTAGCGCAATATTGTCGTTTAAACGTGTGCGTCAACAGAAATCGAAATGAAATCTTTGCATGACACTTGAAATAGATATAGTGTTGTGCTGATATGCATTTTCCTCTGACTTCCCCAATCTAAAACGAGAAACAGCTGATAGTGTCAGTTGAGCGGTTTGGCCTCATCGTGCTGTGCTGATAGTGGTGACCTAAAGCACAGTATGAGGAGCACAAGATACGGAAAACGCTCGTGCTCCGGGGAAATGACAAAAAACTGAACGACGCTACACATTTGGGCCTGAGAATACATTAAAACACATCAATACATTTGTTGGGGTCTATGTATTTGTGTGTATTTTTCTGGGTATGTGTGTATGTATATATGAGTCTGGATTAAAGGACAGTTCTTAGTGCTGATCTGAGAGGAGCCTGTGTGAGGCTGAGTGTTGAAATGTGTCGGTTTTGAAGCTCGTTTTGGTTCTTTCTCATTGGTTAGTGATTAGCTGCTGTAGCTCGCACACATAAACAGGCTGTTTTCTCTTCTATTAGCGACTGTAAAGTGACTATAGTGGCCGTATATATGTTACTGGACACACACTGATATGGAAATGAGCTGTGGATAGAGGCGTGAATTATCAGCATTTAGCAGATCATTAATTACCACACGCGTTTTTCACTAAAAGTTAATAGCGGTAGTTTGCTTACAGTACTTTATTTACTGGCTAGAATATTATACAAAAATGCCTTTAGGCCGACCGACTGTCTTTAAATATGACGTAAAGAGGCAGAAGAACAAGAAATGTCGCCTAAATAAATCCAAATGAAAATCCAATAAAGCCAAACTTAAGTTTTATAAACAATTGAAAATTTACAGTGAATTTTTACGTCATAAATATATCGGCGATGAAATTGGCAGCTCCAACTCCCATTTTATCGGTATCATATCGGCCGTAACAAAATCCGTATCGGTCGGGCCCTAGTGTGTACCAGTGTATGTATGTGTGTATGTGTATATGTGTATATGTGTACATGTATCGACATACAAGACCCTATTTGTATTTACTTTGTTTTTTTTTACTGTATAATCCATCATAATTATATGACTGCCCTCAAGGAGTAAATAAAAACACAACTGTAGACGCCACCAGGCCAGATCTGTGGAAAGGCGAGCCCACCCAGAGTACAAACACATGCTTTTCATGGTGTTTCTGGGCAATAAAAACACCTGTAATTGAAACAGTTGACTCATAGATGACTTTAATGCCATACTGTGGAACATTCTGGGCAAAGCTGTCACATCCCCTATGACAAATGAATGGCGAATCTTGACAAAAAAACGTTACACATCGCGTCTTTAAGGTAAAAGGTAAAATCAAGCAAAAAGACACATTTTCTGGCTTTTGTTTGACTTTGGCGACCTCGACAAACCTGGAAAATATGTTAATGGAATCCTTAAAATTTCCTGAAAAACACTTTTGACCAAAGATGTCGTGAAAAGGTCAAACAATGAAAAGTCCGTCCAGTATTTAGTCGAGTGAAGCAGAACATAACGTTAAAGCGCATTCCAAAATTCCAGAGGAAAAATGTCGGCTCTTGTGGTTTCGTTGGACCATTGCAACAGTCCATTTCATAACGTCACCGCGAGATTGTGTCATTATGCCTCTTAGGAGAGTTTCATTGTGAAATCTTCTAAATAACAACTTAAATTTCTGCTGTCAGACTTTCTTTGTCAACATCTTTAATAATATCCAGACCTGCTAAAGGAATAAACACTGAACTGTCTCCCCAGATACAAAGCAGACACGTTCAAATCAAACAAACAGCTTTTACTGATAACACTTGTAATACTGATTTATTCTTATTTAAAAACAGTCGACTTGAGGACCATGTTATGTTTTGGTGTTATGGTTCCTCACACCAGTCTCTCATTTGGGTTGCCAGTTTTGACGCTGAAATCCAATCTCTCTGAACGAATCGTACAGAAGCCAGGAGGGCTCACAACAAATACCAACGCCGCAACACCAAAAAAAGCCTCAACACCAAAAAAGGAAGCCACAACACACCAAAAGAGCCACAATACATCAAAAGAAAAGCTACAACAAATCGACAACACACCAAAACGAGCCACAAAATAACAAAAAAGTCACAACATACGAAAATAAGTCATAAAACACCCAAAAAAAACACACCAAAAAAAGCCATAACGCACCAAAAAAGCCACAATACACCAAAAAAGCGACAACACACCGAAACAAGCCACAACATACCACAAAAAGCCCCAACACCCCAAAAAAGTGATAAAACACAAAAAACCTCATAACAAACCAAAAAAAGCAAAAAAAAAGCTATAACGCAACAAAAAAGCCACAATACACCAAAAAAGAAGCCAGAACACACCAAAAAAGTGACAACACACCAAAACAAGCCACAAATTACCAAAACAAAGTCACAACTCACCAAAAAATTAATAAAACACCAAAAAAAAAACATAACGCACCATAAAAGCCACAATACACCAAAAAAGAAGCCACAACATTCCAAAAAAAAGTCACAACTCACCAAAACAAAAGCCCCAACACACCAAAAAAGTGATAAAACACCAAAAAAAAAACATAACACACCAAAAAAGCCCCAGGCCGTGGGACCAAGCGAGGAGGATCAAGCGGGAAATGATTTACGACGGTCAGACAGCGACACTGATCCTGCCACAAAACAATAAATGACTTTTACTCACGTTTCCAACTTCGTTCACTTCTCCGTTCCTTTACTTTTCACATTCTTCTTCTTCAGCTTTTCCCCTTCACTTCCTGCTTGATCCTCGTCAGTTGGTCCGTCGGAAAATAGAGTCCCGCGGTCACTTCCTTTAAACCGACATCAAACTCAACCCATTCTTCCGCACAATCTCCCAGTGAAGCTCACGGACGCTCGGATGCATTCAGACGGTTGCTATGGAGATCCAGCTCAATTGCAACAACCTTTCGTTTGTGATTAACGTCTTTATCTGAGTCCGTCCGACCTCGGCGTGTGCTCGTCTGGATCTTCTCATTAGCCTTTTCCCCGCCCCGGAACCTTCGTCGCTCCGGTACATTCCGTTTCTCAGAGGTTCCTCGGGGGGAAACCTGAACACACCGGAGCTTCCTCCCAGTTCTGCTGCCCCAGTTCAGTCAAAGCTGTCACCGCGTTTTTAGTGTCTTTTCCTTCCCAGTTTTTCGGTAATTAATAACTAAACATCTCGGTCGTGTTGTTTCCGGAAGTTGGCGAGCATGGAGCGACTTTGGTAACAGAAGGAACAGGCGGTACAATAGGTTTCGTAGAAAGAGGGTTATTCTGAAGGTTGTATTCGCCGCTTTCTGAAATGTAATATGATTTCAGCTGAAGGGAGCAGCTTAAATAACCACAGACGCCAAGATTTTTGACGGAAATATGATGACCTTAAATTCCAGAAAATCCACAAATTACACTCTTTAAAAAATAAATAAATAAATAATAATAATAATAATAAATACAATAAAAAAAATTAAAATCTATTAATTAAATAAATAAATAAATAAAGGTTGGTTTAGACTGTTTCAAAAAAGTAAATAAATAGTTGCCAACAAATTACGCTATTTTTGTTTGTTTGTTTGTTTCATATATTTTTATTCATGTGTAAACAAATATAGATGTCATTCAAACACATGTACACACATCTTTTTCATTTTTATGCAGAGAAAACATAACTTAGAAAACTAACAAAGACAAATCACTCAAATCTCGAGGAAATATGATTAACTGCAAGTAGCGTCATACAGTATAATAACAGTAGAATGATAATAAAAATATACTACTACTATTCATAACAAATATAAGAATAGTCATAATAATTAACATAATATTACAATTTAAAAAATAAAATAAAATGAATAAAAAAAAAGGTTGGAGGTGTGGTTGGCTTAGACTATTTAATAAAAGTCAATAAATGACATGTACGCACATCTTTTTAAATTTTATGCAGAGAAAACATAACGTAGAAAACTAACAAAGACAAAGCACTCAAACCTGGAGGAAATATGATGAAATAAAGTATAAAGTGTAGTAAATAAAGTATAAATAAAGTAGCCTCATACAGTATAATTACAATATATGATAATAAATATACTACTACTATTATTAATAATATAAAAAATAGTAATACTAATTTAAAATATAATAAAAAATAAATAAATAAATAAATAAATAAAAGGGTGGAGATGGGGTTGGCTAAATGGTTGCCTACAAATTATGCTATTTTCTGATCAGTGATATAATGTTTTTTTCATATGGAGGTTAAAAACACAATGGAGCACTTCCTGTATTACCACATGACATCACAAGGTGGAACAGAGCGTTTTTAGTTTGAGAGAAGTCGGGTTTGTGTGTTTTAACGTGTGCGAATGGAACAAAACACGACTCCAGGCCTGATTTTGAGCTAACAGTATTATAACATGTCTTAAAACTCACAAGTCAATTTAGCATCATATAGGACAATTTAAAGACGTATTTTGCATTTGTCCGTTATATAGTTATCTGTAAAACCCCTCACCACACACTTATTTCAGACACTTTTCTCAGACAGGCTCCACGATCTAAACTGAGGTATGTCCACACGTAGCCGGGTATCTGATAAACCGAAGATGTTTTGCTGCGTTTTGACCTGTCGTCCACACGAACACGCATCAAAAATGAGTATTCAGGGAAAACTCCAGCCAAAGTGAAGATTTTTGAAAACTCCGTTTGTGCCTGTTTGTGTGGACAAAAAAAAAGTCAGAATACAACAAAAAAGCCAGAATACATTAAAAGAAAAGCTACAACACCCCCAAAAAAGTGACAACACACCAAAAAAATCGACAGCACACCAAAACAAGCCACAAAATACTAAAAAGAGGTCACAACACTCCAAAAAAAAGTGATAAAACACCAAAAACAAACCATAACACACCAAAAACAGCCACAACGCACCAAAGAAGCCACAATACACCAAAAAAAGTGACAACACACCAAAAAAGTCATAACACACCAATCAGGACGTAAAACACAATGCACATTCATAATTCACATTCAACACCAAAAAAAAGAAGCCACAACACACCAAAAAAAGTCAGAACACAAAAAAAAAACACAATACATCAAAAGAAAAGCTACAACACCCCCAAAAAAGTGACAACACAAAAAAAAAAGTGATAAAACACCAAAAACAAACCATAACACACCAAAAAAAAGCCAAAAAAAAGCCATGACACACCAAAAAAGCCACAAAACATTAAAAAAGAAGCCACAACACACCAAAAAAAGTGACAACACACCAATCAGGACGTAAAACACAATGCATATTCATAAAAACTGTGTTATAGTGACCAAAAGCTCTTCAGAGTTGATTTTGCTTAATATCTCTACTTTCAATTGACAGAAGTGGTACTTGTGTGTTTGAATCCAGTGATATAGTTTGGATAAATAGTAATAAAAGATCATTTAACCTTAATTCACTTGCGTTTATTTCCCGTTCGTCCAGTAATCACCGCGATATGAACCATAAACCTTCACATAATACACATTTTTAACCCGGCCCGTTCTCATTATATCTACGGAAAATGGCCGAAAAGAAATGACTCGAATTATCCCCGTCGGAGAACCGTCGCGGTGCATTCTCGCAGCGAAATTCCAGGCGATCCTTTCTTCTGTCTGAGCCGCTATTGATTCGGCACGGCTTTCAATTAGACGCCCCGTTCAAGGCCAGGTGAAAATGCCCCGCGCTAATCACAAATCTCGTCCTGCTCGCGCCAGTTTTGTCCCGAAGAGCGCTCCGTAATGGGGTGTGCGCGGAGATAATTACATAGAGAGTTACAGCCGAGCTCGACGGTGATTATGCTCCTGCCGTTATTTGCTTTAGGTTAGGAGTAGGAAGATATAGTATGCCATAGTAATATAAAGTTTGGCCAGTGCTGGAGTGGAGCTTGTTAGCCTGGCGAGCAAAACTTGTAAAAACAACAGTGGCCTTGCTGCTGAAAAAGTAAAAAAATAAAGTTGGAGAAACAAAAATTACCACATTTTCAATTGGCTCAATGGATATTAGTGCCATATAATGAATAAAATGTTAAAATATGCGCAAAATATTACACAAAATCGACTCCTGTGAGCTTTAAGCCGTGTTATAATGCCTTAAAACATGCTCAGAGTTGTGTTTTGTTTCATTCACACTTGTTTGGTTCGTTGGTTTATACATCGCCAGAGCTCAAAACGCTCTGATCCACCTTGTGATGTCATGTAGTGGTAGTTTTCAAGTGAACAGCTCCTTTTTAACTTTAGTTCAGTGGAGACGGGACAGTTCCAGGGCTGAAATCATCCAAATGAAGATAGTGAAGGTGTATAGAGTTTAAAAACACATTGACGCACTTCCTAGTGGTGTAACGATATCCAAGTCTGACGATACGATATCCTCACGGTACGATATTTATTGCGCTATCGTGGGAAAGCTCACCATATTACGATAGTCTACAGAATAACAAGACTGACTCTAAAATGCTTTGTCCAGTCATTTGGTGCAACATTTATTGTCATTCGGAATGGAACGAAATCCAAATCTCTCTGCACCAGATGTTCACCATAAACATCTCACTGTACCAGATTTATTGGAATATTTTGTGCACTGGAAAAACCAAAATCTAGTCAAGTTAAGATGACTTGAATTAAGAAAGTTTTATCATGATTTCAATAAAATAGTAAAATAAAATGATCTGCCAATGGAATAAGACCTTTTCTACTTAAAATATGAAAATACATTTAAAATAAGAAAAGCAACAACTTTTTACTTAAAATAAGAAACAAAATCGGATGTTGCTTGAATTAAGAGAAAAGCACTTATTCCACTGGCAGATCATTTCACTTGCCAAGTTGAATCTGCTCAAATTAAGTACACTGACAGTCAATGAAAACGTCCAGGTGACATTTTTAAAAATAATTTTACAACGAAGGTATGAAATTATGTAGAAACAGTACAGATCAATAAATCAACACATCCGAAGATGAAAGAAATTTTTTTTGAAAAATTGCTGTAAGCAAGAACAATGTACAGTCCATGCAAAATGGCCACCTTGCCATTACAAAGTTACAGCTTCAGTAGCGAGTGTTGTCCCCACCAACAGCAATACAAGCGGTCAGTCTCCGACGCATACTGCATATCAAACGTGCGACTAGCTGTACGGAATCGATCCCGTAAGTGCTGATTCCGGATGTAACGATCCTGATCCGGAGTCGTTACTCTCTCACGTCCAGGACGTGGTCTGTCCGCCACAGAGCCAGTTTCATCATGTCGTTGAACAAGACATTGGATGGCTTGATGAGAACAGTTCAATCGACGTCCAACTTCGGAATAACTCAGGTCGGCTTGCACCATGCCGAGGGCTCGCCATCTTTGGTCGCCAGTTAACCGTGGCATACTGGACGTATGGAATAAACATTTAGGCCTTTTCATGACCTTTATAAAGGCTTCACGACCCATCCTTTAAGCCGTGTACAAATGCTTGTTTTACTCCAAAACAGCTCGGCATCCCGATTCACAGGGATCACTCCCTAAAGTCCAATGAGAAATTTTTGGGGAGTGTAAGACTCACGAATGAGTTCTGTGCACACTACTCAATGGACACATTCCAAATAAAACTTTTCCCAAACCCCTATTTTCAAATTATATTAAAAAATGTCACCTGGACGTTTTCATTGACTGTCAGTATAAAATGTTCTCAATTTAAGTCATTTTAACTTAACTAGATATTGTTTTTTCCAGTGTGGAGGCTCATAAAACTGTGAATCTGCTCCTTTTTCCTCTAAAAATGCTTCACAGACTTAATCCAAAGAATGAAGATGTAAAAGTGCTGAGAACAGTTATTTCTTCATGTCGTCTGCACTGAAACGTAGCAAAGGATCATGGTCAATGTAGTTCCCTCTGTTTTCTTTTAGCTATTTCTGCGTCAGAACTGTTCATTTAAGAGACTTGGGATTCGATATATTGTGATGCTCCACGATATTATGGAGACCTTTGACGATACGATATCACCATACTTACGTTATTGTTACATCCCTGGCCTGAACTGCCTCAATAAATCAACTTATATAAATAATACTTCGATAATATTCAAATAGTGACCCAAACAATCACAATAATAACGTATTTTCGTTATAATCTTAGCAAATATGGGACAGAAATGTCTATTTAAAGACGCACTGCGCCGCTTTTCTAGTGTAAATATATCCAAAAAAATATCCAAATAGCATTTATTCATTACAGGTGTTTCTGTTGCTCAAAAATACGATAATTCCTTCTGTGTTTAGGGGCGACTCTCCGCAGATCTGAGCAGTAATGTGGCGTAGTGCTGAAACCTGCTCCTCTCGTGAAAGACGGAGGTTTAATCTGCACTGTGGAACATTCTAGACAAAGCAATAACATTTCTTTTTTAATCTATTGGTCAGTTCTGTGTATAATATTACCTCATTTTTATATGAAAACACAACCGTGTGCAGATATGTGCAGTAAGTGTCATTTAACATAGTCACTTCTGTAAGGCTGAACCGCACTCGACCTGTTTGTCAAACTCCCTGCACGTGAAAGTCGTGTGTTTTTTCATGACTTCACTTCCTTCTGCTCAGTTCTTCTTCCTCTTTCCCACCACACGAGCGCAGTTCCCCGTCTGCACCTGCTTAAAAGAGGATGTGCCCTCGCCGCAGTCTTTTATTTTTTGCGAATGAAACACTGTTCACCCTTCGTAGACCTATTGCCGCAAGTCAACCATGCGAGCAACTTCCTGTCCAAGGGTTACAGACGGATTATTTGTTTACACGGTGGATGCTTGAGCAGCCTAAATGCAGAACGCGCCGCCGTCTGTGCAGTTAAAATCCCTCAGTCGTCCAGGGAGAATTCAATTTGTCAACTGGAGGACGCTGCCTTAAATCAGGGAGGAGCTAACTACTGTGAAATTACTCTGAAACTAAACCCTGCTTGTTTACAGGTTCTGTTGTAGCTCGGCCTATTGAACTTGCCCTGAGTGGAGTCACATTAGCGGAATCAAACGGGGCGATAAAGGAGCTTTCACAAATCCGGTGGTGCGGAAAAGTGTCGCATATTTTTGAGCAGCTTCATAAATCTGCCCCGACACCAAATCTTCATCCAACAAGGAACAAAGAACAGATTCTGTCCACGAAGAATTTATCCACAACGATCAAGGGAAGAAAGGACGAAAACTTAAAGGAAACGACGACGACTGATTCTAGAATTAAAATTAAAAATCGATTTTGCGATGTCGATATATTAGCACAGACTGGTCGACATTAAATGGTCGACGTTTAATCTGTGAACATCTATAACATTTAAACTGTGTAAATCTCTTTGGTTGGTTTTTTTTTTGGTTAGTTTGGAAATTAAATCCATGGTTTGGAAATGTTTTTAATAGTCTTATGAAATCGTTGCTTGAAATGCGTCCTGTTATATTCTGAATTGTTTTGTTGCACCGTTGTCTTGGCCAGGACTCCCTTGAAAAAGAGATTAGTGATCTCAATGGGGCTTTCCTGCTTAAATAAAGGTTAAATAAAATAAAAAATATCTACACCCTTTGCCTTAGTTCCTTATATTCTTCCATAATTTCCACTGTACGAGGACTTTTCTGTTGCGTTTTTACCCACAATAAAATCTTTGCATCAGTTTAAGACGTCATGACCTCGAGTTTATCTTTATTCTGAATTAGGTATTTAGCTTTGAGCATAGCTTTGACCCTCTGTACTTCACGTTGACAGTCCAAGCTTCTTTGTTTTGTTGTTACGATTTTCCATTTCATCTTGCAGAAGGATCTTTTTCACTCAGACTGATTCTAGGATTAAAATTAAAAATGGATTTTGTGACGTCGATATTTGCGTAGACAGAGATTTGCGCAGTTTAAATGTTATAGATGTTCACAGATTAAACGTCGACCATTTAAACTGCACAAATCTCTGTCTGTGCTAATATCTACTTCAGGACCAGAACGTTAGTGTTGCTCAGTTGTTTCACTGATGCTCGTCGTTGTTTCCTTTAAGTTTTCGTCTTTTTTTCCCCTTGATCGTTGTGGATAAATTCTTCCATGGACAGAATCTGTTCTTTGTCGACCTTGTTGGATGAAGATTTGGTGTTGGGGCAGATTTAGGAAGCCGCTCAACAATACGCGACACTTTTCCGCAGGGATTTTGCCGTAGAAAAGCATCGACCGGAAGCTGTGGCACTTCCTACTGTTGTGATAACCGTCCGTTCCTCTGTGTACGAATTGTGCTGTACAAATAAACTTGCCTCGCCTTAACCGCCTTTATCCGTCGACGCATTTTGTTTCCACGCGCTCGGCAGGTTAGCATCCCCGCTAATCCTGCACGTACGGAAGATTGACCGTATCTCGGCGGCGCTCGTTCGATAATCTCTTCACAATCCCGAAGCTGAGAACTTAAGCGGGACGGACAAGTAGGAGGAATAAGAATTGTAATAATGACGTTTATAATGAGCGGCGGCGCTTATCTGAACTGGCACTTCTCGCAAATCCGTCACTTTGAAGATGTAAACCGCCCTCGGAACGCCAAAAAAACCTCCCGAATGTTTGCGTACGTCTAATCGAGGGTCATTCTGAGTTTATTTAGTCGACACTTTTCTTTTGTCTGGCTCCAACGTGGGAGGATGAGACGTGAAATCCTCAGTTCATTCATAGTTCTGTGTCCCAGGCGAATTGCAGCGTTTATCTTATCCCTTTGAAAACTGTGATCTATATTTAGCTGTAGGGAGTTTGCCGAGTCTGGATATCAAGTTTCGAAGAATTATGATCTACTGGCAACGCGCTGACATAATTCTCTGTTGGAATTTCCTCTGTAACTTAATTAAAGTGGTGTTGAAATAGTTTCTCTGAAGCCAGGTCTTTTAAAATAGTTATATTGTGTGTACTGGAAACGCCACTGAGAAGAGTTAGGGTTTTGGTTTTGAGAGATTTTTGTATTTTTGGTCATTTTAATCAAAGTAAAAAGGAGCATGAGGTTTGGTTCAGCTTATTTGAATTGTGAAACTACTATTGTATATTTATTTTAAAGCAAAATTGACTAAAATAAACCGTTTTTTTCATTATTGGCCACGTTTACATGGAGTTTTTTAATTAAGAATTAATTGTTCTGAATTAAATAGTTCAGAAATATGGGAAAAAAAACATAGAAATAATAATTCTGAATTGAAGTTTCTGTGGTCTGAACCAGAACTGAACCAGGACCAAAACAGGACTAAACCAGGACTAAACCAGAACTGAACCTGGACTGAACCAGGATTGAACCGGGTCTAAACCAGAACTAAACTAGGTCTAAATCAGGACTATACCAGGACTAAACCAGAAATGAACCAGGACAGAACTAGGATTAAACCAGAAATGAACCAGGATTGAACCAGGACAAAACTAGGACTAGACCAGAACTAGACCAGGTCTAAATCAGGACTAAGCCAGGACTAAACCAGAACTAAACCAGGACTAAACCAAAACTAAACCTGGACTGAATCAGGACTCTGAATCAGGACTAAGCCAGGACTACACAGGTCAAAATCGGGACTAAACCAGGACTAAACCAGAACTGAACCAGGACTACACAGGACTAAACCAGAACTAAACCAGGTCTAAACCAGGACTAAACCAGAACTGAGCCAGGTCTAAATTAGGACTGAACCAGGACTAAAACAGGGCTACACCAGGACTAAACCAGGTCAAAACCAGGACTGAACCAAGACAAAACCAGGATTAAACCAGGAGTAAGCCAGAACTGAACAAGGTTTAAACCAGGACTAAACCAGGACTAAACCAGGACTACACCAGGTCTAAACCAGGACTAAACCTGCCACAGAGATACCACGGCGTAAAAATGAGGACCAGGGGGTGTGTGGAGGATTCTCGTGGTTCGGAGGGACGTAGGAGCTTCCGTCTTAACTCCAAATCACTGCGGGAAACTCTGCGTGTGCGAAATCGTCGACGAAAAACAAAACCCGGGTCAGTCTGGAGCGCTACAACAAACCACACCTTTACGCATCCCAAAATCGTGTCGTCCGAGATCACCGTTTTCGGTCCAGAACGATAAATTATTCATCCCCAAACTCCGCCGTCTGAGCCTCTGTCGTCCCCGTGTGCAACTTTCATTTTCCAGTGTCACGTAAGGTTACCCAAATCACTCCGTCTCTGCATTGATTCGCGTCTAGCCTGAGCGCATTACAGATTCCTCCTTTCGCTGATTGCATACATCTAATTCCTCCCTGCGTTTTTTTTATTCATCTCTTTCAGCCCCGACGACATTGGGAGCTGCTGGTACATCCTCTTATCTGGCTCCGTCTTCATCAAGGAGTCCATGTTTCTCCCCAGAAGCAGGTAAGCGCCGCCTCCATTTTTGGATCCAAACCCCATTAAAAACAACATCCTCCCTGAGCCAAACTCCATTTAGAACAACGGCTGATAACGGGCGAACTTTAGACACACATCTCCTCCGTTTTTTTCCCTCTTCATATCACCCAAACCTGCCCGTCTTATCGGCGGAAGTAAACAGCACTTCCTCCTGAGCTTTACTTCTTGTTTAAAGTTATTAACAGGGAAATTGAATGTGTGGCAGTTATCGTCAACGCGCCGCACGATTGATCTGATCGGGTCGTTTTGAAATATCGGGCGGCCGCAGGTGTTTTCTCAATAGAAGTGGGGAATAAGAAAAGATTGATGGGTTGCACTTTGCCTATAGCGCGGGACTAGCATGGTAATAGGATAGTAATAGCGCGTCTGGTGAAACAAAGGTGGGATAAAATCAATAAAAGATGAATTCTAACTTTTCTAGAGCGTGTAATGGCATAAACGCAAGGCAGATAAGTCACGTAGTGCGGCTTTAAGGTTGATAGATTGTGCCTAGACTAAGGATCTCCAACCGTTTTCCTGCGATGAGCTACTTTTACGAAACGAAAATGCTAAAAAGTGACTCATTTTAGCGTTTGCAAGAAACTGAGACGATTATAAGGAAGAGGACGAGCTTTTGGGTTCAGTTAGATGCACCTGCGTGAAGTCGCCCCATCAAACCTACACAAAAACTGTGTCAATCGTTTGTGCTGCTTTAGTTTTTGAGAAATTAACGATTCTTTTACAGGTCAAATTGGGGTCAGTCCCACAGGAAGCTTCAAAATGCTCGAAAACGCCCAAAATGGAGTCAGTCGTTTGTGCTGTTTTGTGCTGCAGAAAGTTTTGTTTGTGCGATTCTGGTTCTTTAGATATTAGCAGGGCTCTACACTAACTTTTTTTTCCAGGAGCACACATGCCCCCAAGTTAAACATTTTAGGAGCACAGAAAAAAAATGGGGGCACAAGTAGGTTTTCGTTTTGAGCGTTTACTTCAGTGCAGAACTTGCGCACACCAACTTATTTGAATTAATTTTATACAAAAAACAAAATTATTATGACTGCACTTTTCCTGCATGATCGCAGTGTTTTTATGAATCTATCTCCATTTTATCTGATTAATATCCATTTAAGACTTAAAATAAGCCAAGCAAACTGTACTGAATTTAAACACTCTGTGCCCCCTTTTGGACCCTTACCCACAGTTTGAGAACCTCTTCTTTAAGAGAACTTCCGCTGACACTAGAAAACTGCTTCAAAGTGAATAAAGTGGATACAATTTTTAAACCTGTATTTGCAAATTCTTAACTGGAGTTACATTCTCTTACTGGCTTTAAAGTGGTGTTTAGCCTCTGCACATTTACCACATCAAACACACATTGTGACAGATTTATTTGGCATTTTATTAGGCAAACTTCAGCCCACATATCGCCTGCTTTGTGTCGTAGGTCTGCTCTGTGCGGGCATTGACATAAAATGATTAGTTTTTACTTCGCGTTTCGTCCTGCTCTTCTAATCAGCGCTCATTGAGGAGAAGGTGCGCTCAAGGTGGAGAGAAGAGAGCGTGAAAAGAGAAGGGCGGCGCAGTGACGTGAGGCGGATGGACACGTGGGATGTTTAACCTGCCCTGATGCACGCTGGTACACGAGGGTGCGCGATGTGAACAAGCCGGACGCTGGCGGTGCCGCGCAGTGTCTGCGGGCTCCAGCGCACAGGTCCCGCACATCAGTACATCAGTTTAGCGCCGACAGCAGCGGCTGTAATGAAATAGCCTATGACTGCACTCAGTATTCAGACCTTGATTCCGTGACAAGACAGAGTCGAAATGCGCTCGAGTCTAATAAACGTGGTTTTCTTATTAGTCTGTACGCAGGTTGTGGCGGCCAAAGTGCAGCATTAGAAAAAAATATCACTGGCTAAGATAAAGATTAACAATTCTTAATGATTATTATTCTACAGCAGTAAAATCTTTAACTTTCTCCCATTTTCATCTAATGCGTTGCCACTCCACTAGTTTATGAGATGAAGAAGTTAATGTGACATACGGATATAAAAGTGCTTAACATTTTTTGTACTTTTATGGACTGTAGATTTGAAATTACACTATTATTTTTTTGTGACCTGAACAATTTTGATTATTAAAACCATTCTCCACGGACACAGACATACGTTTTATGACACACTGAGGAAGAATATAGCCAAAGGAACATGTCCGTGATTTTATTTTAGTCTTTTTTTAGGGCTGAAAAGTTCCATACTGTGGCTTTAATTCAACAAATAATTGGAACTTCTGCCCGATCATGCCCGTTTTCCAGTCCTTCAGTTAACTTAAAGGTTTTATATTCTGCAAAACTGACCCTTGTGAGCTTTTCGTCACGTTATTTCCTCAAAAACAGACCTGGAGTTGTGTTTTATTTCATTCGCACATGTTCAAAATGGTCTGTTCCACCTTGTGATGTCATGAAGAGGTAGTTAACCCTCGAAGACCTACGGCATCGTATACAATAACGAGGAATATGTTTCTATAACCGCGCAGAACTTTCTTACAGTAAAAGACAGAAACTTCCTTTTCCCCTCTGAAAGTGCAGACATAGAGGTTTCCGCACATTTCTGCGGCTTTATCCTACGTCACACTCACGCTGTGTGATGACGTGAGCAAAACGAGTGTCCAACAGGAACTTTGTTTTCCCCAAACTCATGCGCTCCGTCCATTTTGATCGAGCCAAACTTTGCCAAAGAGTGAAGTGAGTCAAGATGGTCGACTCCTCTGACTGTGTGTGTTTATAACGAGGGAAAAAGTCGCTCTGAGTGGAGTTAATTCTCACACACATGGAAAATGACACATCTTGGTGTGTGTAATTGTGCATCTCTTTCTGTTTTTATTTAAAGGTTTATTTCAGTCAAAATGAACAAATGTAATAAATGTCCTGGAAATGCAGAAGTGCTGTGGCTCTGGCCCTGGACCTGACAGGAGCTGTTTCCAGGACTGGCCAGAAAAATCATGGAGCGATTACACTTTTTTTTGTTTTTAGGGCAATAAGAAGATTTTTAATTTACTTACAGACTTGATATTTTGCATTTTTGTAGCTAAGGCCCTAAATTAAGCATTTTTATGTCCAAAAAGTTGTTTCTATATGTTTGCTGTGTGTTTTGAGTGTGAATTTTATTTTCTGTTTTTTTTCATCTCTATTTCTGGTCCTGTAGCTTTTATCACAGCCTCATGACACAACTACAGCAGCAGATTGTGAAATAACAGGTTGGACTGAACAAAAGGAGGTAGAACACTTCATTATAAGGTAAAAGGGGCACAAAAAAAAGAGCAAAATTAAGAAAAAAATCCAGGCGAGGACAAATGTACTAAAATTAGGTCTTCGGGGGTTTTAACAGCGACGTGCGGATGAAACAAAGCACAGCTCCAGGTCTGTTTTTGCTGAAGAATTATCACGTAGATAAGAAAACAGCGTAATAAAGCCCCTTATACATCTTCACACGGCTCCGTCACCGCCTCAGCGCTTCCATTTCACAGTCTGTATCTCTTACGAGCTCCCTTCTCGTGGGTGTCTGTGAAACGGCCGATCTTTTCATGCATTAGCGTTACGTAACACACCTACGGCTCCGCACAGGCCTCGCCATTGTCCTGATCTCCCACGGCCGCGGCGCAAAACACTTAAAACTTAAGAACTCGGGCCAGAAACACCCTCATCCCATTTAAGCGTCGCCTTTTCCGCCGCGCCAAGGTGAGAGCGCGTGGGATCTGCAGGTTCGGTTTAAGAGATTTAAGGTAAAGCTGGGAGGAGAGAAAGTGTTTAGTAAGCGTATACGGCACCAAGGAGTTTATAATTAGCTCCTTCGCGCGGCGGCGAGAGCGACGCTGCTGCATTGTGTTCGTTTTCAGATTTCAGGTCGACTTTTTAAAGCGGGCCAGATTATTACGCTGTTTTCTGAGCTTCGTTATGATGTTTCCTCATCAAAAACGCACCTGGAGTTGTGTTTTGTTTCGTTCACACATGTTTAACACACAAATCCTGCAAATTTAGGCTCAATCCTTCTCTCGAACTGAAAACACTGTGTTTTTAAACTGCACACACCTTCATTAGGGTCATTTGTTTAATTTCAGCCAAGAATTTGCCGAACTTTCCTGAACTAAACGTCAAAAAAGGAGCTAACTACTGTGTCATGACATCACAAGGTGGAACAGAGCGTTTTGAGCTTTGGAGATGTGGACAGAGTAATAATAAAGGGTTTTGCAAACAGGGGAATGAAACAAAACACAATTCTGTTTATGTTTTTAATCCATTTGTTCGTTTGTTTTTCAAAGTAAAACCAAAAATAAGAAAATGAAAAAAACTTTCTTCATGATTTGTCTCCAAAACCAAAATGAAAGAACGGACCAGGACTAAACCAGGACTAAACCAGGACTAAACCAGGGCTGAACCAGGACTAAACCAGGGCTGAACCAGGACTAAACCAGGACTAATCCAGGACTAATCCAGGACTAAAGCAGGACTGAACCAGGACTAAACCAGAACTAAACCAGGACTGAACCAGGACTAATCCAGGACTAATCCAGGACTAAAACAGGACTGAACCAGGACTAAACCAGGACTGAACCAGGTGTAAACCAGGTCTAAACCCTGAGTGGACCAGGACCTAACCAGGGCTGAACCAGGACTGAACCAGGACTAATCCAGGACTAATCCAGGACTAAACCTGGACTAAACCAGGGCTGAACCAGGGCTGAACCAGGACTAAACCTGGACTAAACCAGGGCTGAACCAGGACTAAACCAGGACTAAACCAGGACTGAACCAGGACTAATCCAGGACTAATCCAGGACTAAACCAGGACTAAACCAGTTCTAAACCAGGTATAAACCAGGACTGAACCAGGTCTAAACCAGGTCTCAGTCCTGCTTTATCCCTTTTTTCCATTATTCATTTAAACACAAAATCAAAAACTGAAAAACAAATCCTTATCTGTTTTTTCATTCTGGTTTTTGAGACAAATAATGAAGAAACGAGTTGTTAATTTTATTATTTTTGCTTTTATTTTGAAAAACAAATGAACGAGCGACACGCGAATAGTTTTTGATGAGGTAACAACATTATAAGTCAATTCTGCATAATATTGGACCTTTAAATGATCTTAAAATCACCTGGGTTTTAAAACATGTTTGAGATTTAAACAGATTTGCAGGTCGCACGTCGTCATTTATCATCGGAGTAGATTTGCAAAGCCCAGTGCGACAATATGACAACTTCAACTGTCATGAATGAAGTATTAATAACTTTTTCAACCCGGAGCTTGCTCTTAGGAAGAATGTACAATATCACCGAAACCCAACTGGACTTGCTCAATTATAAAATCAGATGATTCTGCTGAGGGACGGTGGTGGCAGAGCTCAGCAATTAATGTTCTGGCCTGGAGGAGGATTTGAGGTCGAGTCTGGACTGTGCAGCGTGCGGTGGGATATTTTATACTTTATCTTAATGCAGGGAGAAAGGAGTGTTTAAAAGTCGCTGGACCTGATTTAAAAAAGTGAAAAAGTGAATCTTAAACAGTTTACAGCTGTCCAGACGTATAAAAATGCTTTTTAATTGGACGTCCGTCTCTTTTTGACCCTATGAGCTGCTTTTGCAATTTTACGATACTGTTACTTTATGAGATGAAAATAAAATGGCAACAGCCCCTTCAAGTCATAGTCATCCAAGTGCAGCCGATTCCACGCATTGAACACTCGATATTTTATTATATATCGATAAAACTGGTGATTAGGATTGGGCGGTATCCAAATTTTGATACCGTTAAACCTTCTCGGCGTTTTCCCGGGGTTTACGGTTTTACTGTGACTAATTAATTATTCTGTAGCTGCGCCTAAACCCTTCAGAAACGGAGTCGCAGCTTTATATTTTTGAAGATGAGGCACGAGTTCTGATTACACCAAACTCTGCAGCGCGTTCGATCGCGTCGGCATCAGCGCGCGAGCAAATGAGCCACGCGGTTTGAGTTTTATTCCTGTAAAACGTAAACAAACGCGCCCAAAGCTGCATTATTCCTCAAAGTCTAGAATGAGCGGCGCAGTGGAAATGTAGAGCGGTGGTCTACATCGCTTTTGACGAAAGTTTGGGAGGTGCACGGCGGCGTATAAGTGTATATAAGTCGCGCCTGAGTATAAGTCGCAGAACTACCCAAACCATGAAAAAATTGTCCGAAAAATACGGTTGTTTTTTTTCATGATACAAGATAATAAATGTGGTTTTCTTATTAGTCTGTACGCAGGTTGTGGCGGCCAAAGTGCAGCATGAGCAAAAAAAATACCACTGGCTAAGATAAAGATTCTACGAAACTGACGATTTAACAAGTCTTAATGATTATTACTCTACAGCAGTAAAATCTTTAACTTTCTCCCATTTTCATCTAATGCGTTGCCACTCCACCAGCTTATGAGACGAAGAAGTTAATGTGACATACGGATATAAAAGTGCTTAACATTTAGATGTATTTTTATGGACTGTAGATTTGAAATGACACATTTTTTTGTGACCTGAACAATTTTGATTATTAAACGACACAGATATATGTTTTACGACACACTGTGGTTTGAAGTTTGGTTTGTGTAAAGCGTAAACAAATGTGCCAAAGCTGCATTAAACACATTATTCCTCAGAGTCTAGAATGAGGAGGAAATGTAGAGCGGTGGAGAGGACCAATCACAGCCCTTATGTCGTTTTGAGGCGTCGTTAGAAAGTTTGGGAGGAACTTTTTAACCTTTTATTTTCATTTTCACAAAAAGAAAGAACATAGAACATTCCCCGAGTCTCGAGAAATAAACCATTACATGAGTATATATATATTAGGAAAGATAATAAAAAAAAGATAAGAATAGAAAATAATAATAATACTAACAGTAATAATAATAAAATGAATAATTAAATGGATAAAATAATAAAAACTAGATACACTTGCTTACATAGATACATACATTAATAAGAATAATAATAATAAATATACTAAAAATAATAACAAATAAATTAAGAAAATAATAATAATAATAAAAATAACTAAATTAAGAAAAATAAAACAAAAAAGTAAAAAAAAGAATCATTATCTGTTTTTTCATTTTCATACATTAATAATAATAATAAATATACTAAAAATAATAACAAATAAATTAAGAAAATAATAATAAAATGAACTATATTAAGAAAAATAAAATTTAAAAAAAAGTAAACAGTAAAAAAATGAATCATCTGTTTTTTCATTTTGGTTTTGGAGACAAATAATGAAGAAAAGTTTTTTTTGTTGTTGTTTGTTTTCTTATTTTTGGTTTTAAATGGTTTTAAATAATATGGTTAAAGGTCTTAAACGTCACTCTCCCAGGTAGGTTTTCACTGTGCACCATCATTGATTGAACGGATCCATTTTCATTTGTAAAGATGCAGTGATTCTTTCCATCCAGTCACGACGTTTGGAGGCAGAACCATAAATTGGGCTTTACCGTCTCCTCCGTGAAAGTCTGACTTCAGCCTCGAGCGGGAACTTTCTCCTCTTCAGCGCCTCGTCCCCTCTCGACTCTCGGCGTTCAGGAAAGTCTGGAAATAAATCTTGTGACGTTACATTACCAACTGAACTCCCAACTTTTTTTTACTTTCTGTATTAAGTTTGGGCTTCAGAAACAGAGTCGCAGCTTTATATTTGAAGATGAGGCACAAGTTCTGATCAAACCAAACTTCACCGGCGCGAATCTCCCTCCATTTAATGATCTGGGACTCGCCGAGACAAGAAAAGCGCAGAAGAGGCAGATTCAGGAGTAAAAAGTAAAAGGCGACAGTCCACGGCGTGTGATATTTCCCACTGCAGCATGTTGTATCTGACAGACCCTCAGAGAAGTTCCCGTCTCCTCCGTGAAAGTCTGACTTCGCCCTCGAGCGGGAACTTTCTCCTCTTCAGCGCCTCGTCCACCCTCGACTCTCGGCGTCTGGAAATAAATCTTGTGACACTGCAGAAGCTTATCCCAACAATCCAGCAATCAAACTTTATTTATAGAGCGCTTTTCATACAAAAAAATTTAACAAAAAGCGCTTTACAGTGGTTAAAAAGAACAGACTCACTCCATGATGCTGAGGTCAGCGCTCTGTGGGGCCAGACCATCAACTTCTGCTTCTTCTTTATGCTCAGGAGAGTTCTGAATGACTTTTTCTTTTGTTCACTCACTTTGCATTTTGTAAACTGATAAAAACATCATTATTTATATTTTTAAAGCATTCTTTCACACCTGCCTCAAACTTTTGCACGGCTCTGTACGATATTCTGTGGAAATCGTTATCGTTATCGTTGCACCTCTGGTAAAAACCCAGTACATATGATTAATATTAACAAAACAATCCAGTTTTCTTGTTGCGAGGCAGTAACCCCGAGCCTTTCCGTCACATTGTACGTCCATATTATTTCACTCCTTCGCTCAGTATTGCATGTGACATCGCAAATCTTACACTGCCTGTGTTTTGAGTTATGGAAAAGTCTGTCTCCGTGGCTTTAACTTTCCTTTAATAGTCATGTCCACACCCACTTAAAGCGAGCGCCGTCCGTCACTTAACTTGCTCAGTATTTCAGGAAATTGTGGGTGACAGATTCCCCCGCTGACGTTCTGTTTTTGAAATGTCATCGGGCTGGAGTCAGAGGGAGTTGGAGGTCATGAAGATAGTGGCGTTTGACAGACGGGGAGGCTGACGGTTCTGTCTGACTGCGTTCGCAACACATTTAAATGGAAGATGCGTTACCCGTGTTTTGTCGTTTCATGTGTCACTGTTTGGCTCATTTTTAATATCGGAGACAGACAGAAACTTCATCTAAATATTTTCCCCTTTCGAATTGAGGACTAGTGGTAAGACATGACCGTGTATATATGGATGCAGGAAGTGTTCGTGGGGGCGCTTCATAACAAACACAACAAAAAGCCACCGCACGCCAAAAAAAAACACAACGAGGGAGTCGAGTGTTGAAGTTCCCAACAACCAGGGACCAGGAAACAGCAGGAATCCATGGGACAAAAGAAAAGAATTAAAACACACAAAACAAAGCGAAGAACTGGAGGCAACAATCGTTCCGTCCCTAATGACAAGAAATGTTGAACCAAATGACTGGACAAAGCGTTTTAGAACATCAGTCTTCATAATATCGTGAGCTTTCCCACGATATCGCGATAAATATCATACTTTGAGGTTGAAACCGTGACGATATTTTATCCCGAGCTACAGGTTGGAGACTCCTGCTCCGCTGTGGCACCTGGATTTCCAGCTCTCACCAGAAATCGACTTTCGGCTTCTGAAATCTGTCGAGACTGAGGTTTGACAGTAATCGTGTAAATGCAAATCATGTCGCCTCCTTCTGTGACTGTCAATTTTTACATAAGATGCCCTTCCTGCTGTAAACGAACGATGAATTACCCAGAGAGCTAATGACAATGTGCTTGGATGGGAATCAAAACAGCTACTCCTGGGTATTTAAATCCTTAACCCAGTACTAGGGCTGTCAAAAGTGTTGTAAAATAAGATATATTCAGATTCAGACATGAGCCAGTCCTGAATATCTTCAGAATGATCTTGAGCTGACCACATAGACGAGTTTACGCCCATGGACCACAGTGGAATATATCAGGATTACACAGATACAAGGCCACACGGTAACACAATACACAGTCCTATGATTTCATCTCGAAAATCCCAGTCTGGCGTCTACAGAAACCGCGCGTTTTCTTATCATAGTATCGAGTAGTGAGTGTATACCTGGAAATGTAGTTGAAATTTTAGCTCTACCCACTGCGCCTCCTCTTCTTTTATCTTTATTTCCTACTCCTCTGCGTTCATTCATTCACAGACTTCTCTTTAACCCTTTATTCACTCCGACTGGACGGGAATTGTACACGTCAACATCTCAGGGGCGAGAGCGACTGTGACGGGAGGAAAAGAACAGGAGCCCGGTGGGATTTCCTGAAGCTTTTAAAGACTCGCAGATTTGAGTTTCAAACGTGCCCTGACCAGAAACGCCTCCTCCTCCTCCTTTTTCCTCCTCCCTCGTATCTGTACCGGAGGAGCGAACTCTATCCCTCCCCTCCACGTGGCCCTGCGTTGTGTTTTTTTCTGGCTCAAACCCGGCGCAGTGAAGTCGCGTTGAGATGCGATCCGCCGTGCAGTCGGTAAGCGGGAGGCGTGGAGCGCGGCGACACTGGATACAGGCTGAGACATGGGAGTAAAACAGGGACGCGCTCTCACCGCTTTAGGCAGAGGAAAGCACAGGAGTAAGTTACTGGTGAGAGTGGAACAGATTTGCAAATGTCAGGCCGCGATAAAAGCGCTGACTCCGCTTTTGGCAACACTTCTGCAATTCTGCTGCAATACGGAGGTATTAATAGGACAACGATCTGGCCCCGAAAGCCTGTTGAGAACCAATGACAAGCTGATACGCTAATAGTTTTTTACGACGAATATAAAGCGCGCTGAATAAAACTCTGTGAGCCAGTTTAAAGGGCTGCAACGATATCCAAGTCTCACGATGCGATATCGTCACGGTCTGAACCTCACAGTACGATATTCATTGCGATATCGTGGGAAAGTGACAGTCGGCCAAAGTGCTGCACACAAACATAGAGAAGACAAGAACAGAACAACACGATACACAATACAAACACAATACAACTACTAAAAAAACAATAAGATTCTCCACAACAAGAAATGTACATGTCACTTGTTGAAAACCAGTGAAAAAGGTTTGTTTTTATGTTGGATCAGGTCAGAGGCAGGAGGCGCTAGGCCGTGCACTTAAACGTAATAAAAGAATTTTAAAATCGACTCTAAAACACACTGGGGGCCGATGCAGAGAGGCTAAAATAGGGGAAACGCTCTTGTTTCTCTCGTGTTTCCAGGTTCCAGTTAAAAGTCGAGAAGCTGAGTTTTGGACCTGCTGCAAACGGCAAAGTGCATCTTAACTGACGCCAACATAAAGTGCATTACAATAATCCAGTCTGGTGTAACGATATTCTACAGAATAACAAGACTGACTTTATAAAATGCTTTGACCAGGACTAAACCAGGACTAAACCAGGACTAAACCAGGACTAAACCAGGACTAAACCAGGACTAAACCAGGACTAAACCAGGACTAAACCAGGACTAAACCAGGACTAAACCAGGACTAAACCTATGTCCTCATTATGTCATTTGGTGCAACATTTATTGTCATTGGGGATGGAACGAAATCCAAATCTCTCTGTACGATATTTTTTACCATATTTTCCTTTCTTTCGTGCTTTATTTTTCGTTTGTTCTTTCTTCTGTTCTTTTTCGTTCTTTCTTCTGTTCTTTTTCGTTCTTTCTTCTGTTCTTTTTCGTTCTTTCTTCTGTTCTTTTTCGTTCTTTCTTCTGTTCTTTTTCGTTCTTTCTTCTTGTTCTTTTTCGTTCTTTCTTACTTGCATTTGTTCTTTCTTTCATTCGTTCTTCTTTTGTTCTTTTTTCTTCTTTGTTCTCTCTTTAGTTTTTTCTTTCATTCTGTCTTTTGTTTGTTCATTTGCTCCTTTTGTTCTTTCATTCTTTCTTTCTTTTTCATTCTTTCTTTTGTTCAAATCCGATATACATCTCACCGTACCATATTTATTGCAATATTTTGTCTCACAAAACTGTGAATCTGCGACTTTTTCCTCTAAAAATGCTTCACAGACTCAATCCAAAGAATGAAGATGTAAAAGTGCTTAGAACAGTTATTTCTTCATGTCGTCTGCACTGAAACAGAGCAAAGGATCATGGTCTATGTAGTTCCCTCTGTTTTTTTTTTAGCTATTTCTGCATCAGAACTGTTCATTTAAGAGATTTGTGATTCGATATATTGTGATTATGTCCACGATATTATTGTGAGACCTTTGACGATACGATATCATCAGATTTACGTTATTTACATACACAACCCCCCAAAAATCCACCTTCTGATGTCATGTGGTGGTATTTTTCAAGTTAACAGCTCCTTTTTACCTTTTATTCAATAGAGATCGGCAATTCCAGGGCTGAAATGATCCACATGATTCTAGTGAAAGTGTACGGGGTTTAAAAACACAGTGGAGCACTTCTACTATTTTTACTTCTGTTGACAAAGATGTTTTATTGTATTCTAAAATGCATTAGCAAAAGATGATATGACAACATTTCATTTTTATATTTTGGGCTAAAGAACAAGGCGATCGTGCACCATATATTTACTTTTAAGGGTTTAAGTAACGATTTAATGATTCCCAGTAAATTTAGGCAGATGAAAATATCACCACGTCGCACATTAAATAATGAAACGTAGAAATTTTGGTTTCACAAATGATTTCGCTAATATTTTGAAATGTTTTTACGTCCAATTCTACCTTCTAAATTTCCGAAATATATTGTGACGCTCCACGATATTATTGTGAGACCTCGGACGATACGATATCGCCAGATTTACGTTATTGTTACATCTCTAATAAGTGTTGTTGTGCACTTGGGCAAGACACATCAGCCACATTAGGTAAGGTAAGGTAAGGTAAACTTTATTGTCCCCGAAAGGAAATTTGTCTTGGGCCACAGCACCACCAAAACTGCAGAACATACAAATTCACATACAAAGACAGTCATAAAAACATACAATAGGTAAATAGATCCCTGTGAATACAATATCCGCTTCCTGGCAGCATTGAATCCAAGATCCATTAAATTCATCAAATCCAAAAGTCCACCATAATAAATATTAATAAATACAATTATCCAAAGTCCACGTTCATAATATCAAAAAATAAATAAAAAAATTCATTAAAAGTAATCTTTGTCCGCACACAAAATCCAATTCATTGAGCAACAACAATTAAAATCTGAACATACTGCTTTAAATATTTAAATCTTACAATTCATTAGATAAGAACCTAAAAGACCAAGGGCACGTGATATGATGAATAATAATGCAGAACAACTAGTTCTTATTCAAGAAAGTGATCGCTGTAGGGATAAATGAGAACCTATAACGGTTAGTTTTATGTCTGATGGCTCTGAATCGTCTGCCTGAAGGTAAAAGATCAAATTCTGAGTACAATTATGAGTATGAACGTGGTATAAAAGCTTATTTCAAGTATTAAAACTTAAAATAAACTGTGGAAAACAAGGAAAAGTGGTGGATTTCTGTGTATATAACAAATGTCATCACTTTCGAGATAAATGTAATAGATCTGGTGAATAAACTATCGATGCGTTTACAGGGACTTCCACTTTTTAATGCTCAAAATCGTATTGAAATGACATTGGCGACTGGAATAACTGCACCTCGGGGCAACCGGTTTTAAATCCGCTGAATTCCTCCCGTCACAGCGGCATTGGGAAGCCCGGATGGTTATTTAATTTCAAATAATTTGTGATCTCCAAAAGGTCTGTGAGTCCGTCTGAGTTATTGAGTTTGGATAAGAGCCAGAGCAAAGCCTGGAAAGCACAAAAACGCACTTCCCACGTTCACAGAAACATGCCGTGGTCAGCAGAGGCGCTATCTGCTGATGCCGACCGCTCTGGAAACGGGTTTATTCACTTTCCCACCGCGATCAGACCAGGACACGGAAAATAAGGAACAAAACAGGAATTATTAGTTATTTAAAGACTTAATGTTTCTGCGCTGTCTTAACCCCCAACAGTATGTTTCACTTCCCTGCACTTTGGGTACTTTACTACAACAAGAACTACTGTTACTACTACTACTACTACTACTACTACTACTACTACTGCCACTACTACTACTACTACTGCTACTACTACTACTACTACTGCTACTACTACTACTACTGTTACTACTACTACTACTGCTACTACTACTACTACTGCTACTACTACTACTACTACTGCTACTGCTACTACTACTACTACTGTTACTACTACTACTACTGCTACTACTACTATTACTATTACTGCTACTACTACTACTACTACTACTACTGCTACCGCTACTACCACCACTGCTTACCACTGCCACTGTTACTACCACCGCCGTTACCACTACCACCACCACCACTACCACCACCACTACCACCACCGCCACTACCACTACTACCATCACCACCACTACCGCCACTACCACCGCCGCTACCGCCACCACTACCACTGCTGCCACCGCTACCACTACCACTACCACCGCCACTACCACTACTACTACCACTACCACTACTACTACTACCACCGCTGCCACTACTACTACCACTGCTATTACCACCACTGCTACCACCGCTTACCACTACTACTACAACAACAACTACTTCTACAACTACTTCTACAACTACTACTACTATTACTACTACAACTAGAACTACAACAACTACTACGACCAGAATTATTTTTAAGAAGAATAAACATTTACATGATCGAGGAATAAATTAATTCTGCTTTAAAATCGGAATAAACCACCCACTGACTTCGGAAATAAGTTTAATCATGAATCAGCGTTTTCATTTTAAGTGTTTTCATGATCCTTTTAAAGCGGAATTAATCTTTATTCAGAATTAAATTATTTGGAATTAAAGCTCTCATGTAAACGTGGCAAATGTGACCATAAAGAACATAAAGAATAATATTACAACGACAGTTTTTTCAATCACACACATCTTTTTTGTTTAAACACCTAAACAGGATCAGAAGCTCCTCAAAATGTGTTTAAATCCACTTTGCATTCCTTTGTAGAACTTTCAGACAGTCAAAAAACAAACATCGGGCTGTGTTTTCTAACGTGCGTCACCCTTGCGACTGCTGAACGTCGCTCCGTAGACTCGTATGCAGTCCCCCCCGGCGTGAGTGTCAGCAGAGAGGAATGGCCGTGCTCCTCCCGCTCTGTACGTGTGAACAGAAAAGGTCAGGACCGTGGACAGCGCCGTTTGGTGACAGGTGGCGGCCGCTCCTGTCACGGGAAACGCCGCTGACTAACTGGGAATTCGCGCTCGTGTTTAGAAAGTCAAAAACGTGAGATTTGGTTCACGAAGGAGCGGATCCTGATGTGGTGGAGCGCTGCAAAAGATCACGACAAAACCGAAAATACCCTTGAAGAAGTAGTTATGATTAATTAGAAAAAAGGGAAGCTCTGACATTCTCGTTTATTTTAGACTTTTCTCGTTTGCAGTTTCCCAGTGGATTCCCAGTTAGTAGGGGTGTAACGATATCCAAGTCTCACGATACGATATCGTGACACTTTCGCTAGAATCACTTAGATAATTGCAGCACTATTATTGCATAAGTCAAGCGAACAAAAGGTAAAAAAGGAGCTGTTAACTTTAAAACTACTTCACAAGGCGGAACGGAGCATTTTGAGCTTTGGAGACGTAGACCGACTATTAAAAACACGTGTGAATGAAACAAAACGCAGCTCCAGGTCCGTTTTTGATGAGGTAACATTATAACTTAACTTAAAGCGTAGTTTAGTTTAGATGATTTGATTTATTTGTATTAATGTACAGAAGCATTAATCACCAGAAATGAAAAGATGTTTTGTACCAGACTTTAGCTCTCGGAGTTAATGTCCGTCTGCGTCCCTGAGACAAACAACATTACAGACAATGTTTAATAAATAAAGGTCACAAAGAAGAAGGTTGGAATGAACATAAGGCATAAAACAGTGTTGGTGATACATTTCCTCAATTCGTTAAAAACAATCTAAAATTCCTCCCGTTTTACTTTAACTTTAGCGCTGACCCGTCTGCACTCTTAGAAATACTTGTTTAATTTCCTTCCGATCTGCTCTTTCTGATGCTGATCCTTTTTTTATAGCTTTTTTATAGCTCCGGTCCCTTTAATGTCGTATCGTGAAGGACGTTCGTGCCTCAGCTCCAAATGTCCATTAGACGACGAAAGCCTGACCGACCTTTACCTTCTGTGAAACGCCTCCTCCAGCGTTTGCTGCTGTGGGTTCTGTAAATCTCAAACTCGTCCGGATGATTCTGTTTGTTTGATTCACGGCTGCCGTAAAGCGCGGCGATGCTGCAAAAACGTGTGAAACTGGATCAGCCCGATCACGTGAACCCAATACTGTCCGATACTCGTAAAAGAGTTGGAACTGATAACGATACTGACGTTTTCGGTTTCGGTTTTACACATTGGCCTTTGACCGTTGACCTGGTTGTTCTGAGCGTCTGATCAGATGTTAAATGGACAAACTTTTTTCTCTGCTGGTGCCACATTATTGATCATCTTGAAGAATAACCTCAGATTGGCTCATTTAACTATTGTCAAAGTTGAGGAAACTTAAAGAGTCAGTTTTGCGTAGGGTCTAAAAATAACCCGCGACAGGCGAAATCCGAGAAGTATTCAGCTTTATTTTTCACAATCACTATACGTTTTAAGGCTGTAAAATCCCCTGAACACACAATTTATCCACTTTTCTCAAACTACACTGAAGAGCGTCTTTTTCCACTGAAGGTGCAGGAGTCTTTTTTCCGAGTGGAGAACATCGTCATCGTGGGTCGTCGTCGTCGTTTGCGCTGTTTTCTCTTGTGATTTGTATAAGTAAACGTGCCATTTTTGATTACGCAGAACAGCCAATCAGAACGCGGAACACTGTGCACGTTCACGCGCTTTAAACGCCGCCACACACGACGCGCAGGGTTTCTCCAGGTGCGACTCCCCCACATTTAAGACTTTTTAAGACCACTTTATATTTTAAAATTAAGACCAACATCGCACCCAAACACCAGATCCAATTCTAATCATGACCATTGCTCACTGCTTTAAATATAGGCTCGTGAAATTTGAGGTCGTTGTGAAAAAAATAAGACTTGGGACAACATAATTTAAGACTTTTTAAGGCCTTAATTTAGGGACATGAAATTTAAGACCTTTTTAAGACCCTGTGGCAACACTGATTTTGGCTGTGATCGGTGTGACCCAACTTTTCCCTTCACGTGACAGTAACAAATGTCGCATTACAGTGTTGAAGTAAGTTGCCCCGCACCGCTCACCTTTGCTTGTTACGGTTGGATGTGCTGATGGCGCAGATTGGCAGCTTTGCTTTTGTTTTAGTGATTGATTATTTTTGGTAAAATGATGCGTATTCCGCCTACATCCAAACCCTGAGGCCCAGAGTCTGAAACTTCAGCCGTGAGTGTAGTGAGCCACACATGCCCAGGAGGAAGTTTGCCCAAGTTACAGCCTTTATTATTTTGTTTTTCCAATTTTTAGACATGTCTGAGTGTCTGTGCTGTAAGTGAGCTGCACTCACAGTCTTCATATGCAGATCTACAGAAACTTGAAGGTCTTCGGGGCGCTGTGGGAGACGGCAGCCTGTCCAGCAGCTCTCCCTCATCTCGTAGTTTCTAAACTTTTTTATTAACTTTACAACTCTTTTTTTTCTACTTTTCTTGTGATTTAATTTCCCTGAAGGGTCTATTTAATTTCCCTGAAGGGTCTTCCCAACGGGATCAATAAAGTCAAGTCTAAGTCTAAGTCTAAGCTTTAAAATGATGCATCACACGAGCCTGTGGGGTCTACGATTTTCTTTTGATAAGCTGTGACATTTGGGTTTGTGTTACCGTTGTGCACAGACAAATTTAGGCGGGTGGCAAGACAAAAAAATCCGCAAAACAGCGAAGCCGCGAAATGTGAACCGCGTTATGGTGCGGGACGACTGTGCGGGACGTTTGACTTTGACTTTTGAGCCCCAGAAGAGTCCAGATGGTGATTTTTTATTTTATCATAAACCTCGTCGCATTAGCACTCGTCCATGAGACTTCACCTGTTCCACGACTGTGACTGATCCGAGTCCTGGGAGTGAAACCGGAGCAGGAGAACGCTCCAACCTCTGGACGAACTGCCCTTATTTTGGTTTGTGTCAACTAGAAACACGACTCCCTTCACTGGTGCCTTTAAGCGCCTTATGTAACTCTTTACAAATACACTTAAATTAGGCTCATGAAAGCAAATAATGAACACACAGTTTATCAAAGGGACTGTTTTACTCTGTTTTCTGATCTATATAATAATGAATCTATTTATAAAGCGCTTTCACTGGAAGAAACAATATCTAGGTGAGTTAAAATGTCTTAAATTAATAATGTTTTACTTTATTTGAGCAGATTCAACTTCACAAGTGAAATGATCTGACAGTGGATTAAGTTTTATTTTCTTAATTCAAGCAACATTCGCTTTTGTTTCTTATTTTAAGTGCACCCAGATGTATTTTCATATTTTAAGTACAAAAAGTCTTCTTCCTCTGGCACATAATTTTACTTGTCAAGTTAAATCTACTCAAATCCTGATAAAACTTTCTTAATTCAAGTCATTTTAAGTTACAAAACATCCAAAAAGCATAAAAATAGCAAATAAAAACAGACGATGCAAACATTTGAATTAATTATACCAATTATACCAGGACTAAACCAGGACTAAACCAGGACTAAACCAGGACTAAACTAGGACTAAACTAGGACTAAACTAGGACTAAACCAGGACTAAACCAGGACTAAACCAGGACTAAAGCAGGACGAGTACTAAACCAGGACTAAAGCAGGACTAGTACTAAACCAGGACTAAACCAGGACTAGAACTAAACCAGGACTAAACCAGGACTAGAACTAAACCAGGACTAAACCAGGACTAGGACTAAACCAGGATTAAACCAGGACTAAACCAGGATTAAACCAGGACTAGGACTAAACCAGGACTAAACCAGGACTAGGACTAAACCAGGATTAAACCAGGACTAAACCAGGACTAAACCAGGACTAGTACTAAACCAGGACTAAACCAGGACTAAACTATGATTAAACCAGGACTAAACCAAGACTAAACCAGGACTAGGACTAAACCAGGATTAAACCAGGACTAAACCAGGATTAGGAATAAACCAGGACTAAACCAGGACTAGGACTAAACCAGGATTAAACCAGGACTAAACCAGGACTAAAGCAGGACTAAACCAGGACTAGTACTAAACCAGGACTAAACCAGGACTAAACTATGACTAAACCAAGACTAAACCAGGACTAATCCAGGACTAGGGCTAAACCAGGATTAGGAATAAACCAGGACTAAACCAGGACTAAACCATTTGTCACATTTGTTTTTGTAGTAGATTTGGGGAGTTTTATTTTTCCTGTATCTTGTTTCCTTCACATTATTTAAAGTCAGAAAACATTCAATCTTTTTTGCTATTTTGCCCATTTGTCATTTTCTGTAGATAAACGCTCGAAATGCCAATACTTTTACTTGGAATCTGGGAGAACCGTGGTCACGAGTTTACAGAACGACACAAAAACACAAACCTATAAGTCGTAAAAATCAGATAAACTTTTCCCCTTCATTATCTCCAGGTGAAACCGTAAACCCGCCGGCGCTCGCTCCATTCACAATCCCCCTTTGACTGAGACGTAACTCCGGAGCAGGAAGTCGGCCGTACGCTGGAATGCCTGGCAGGAGTCAGCGCTGCATTTACACAGGGGCCCCGGGCCAAAAGAGGCGGGGGCCCGGAGCCGGGGTGGGTGTGGGGAAGGGGGCGGGGCTTAAACCCAGGCGCTGATCACACACTTTCTGCTCGCTCACAGCTCCCAGGCAGCAGGGCAAAATGCACACCCGCTCACCGCTACTCGGGACGCACTCGGAGCTGCCCCGGACGCGGTTTGGATTATTTTAGAAGCCCCCGCGCGGGTCTGGGACAGGATTTTCTTTTCGGGTGAGTGTGCAGAAGCCCGTTTTGGCCGCAGAGTTTAGAGGAAAAGTTGTGCGGGGGGAATCTGGAGCTGTTCGGTCGAGTTATCCGGAGTTAAGTTTATCAAAGGGGCTGTTTTACTCTGTTTTCTGATCTATATCATAATGAATCTCCATTTATAAAGCGCTTTCACTGGAAAAAACAATATCTAGGTGAGTTAAAATGACTTAAATTGAGAACATTTTACTTTATTTGAGCAGATTCAACTTGACATAAAATGATCTGCCAGAGGAATAAGTGTTTTTTTTTCTTCTTAAATTCGATTTTGTTTCTTATTTTAAGTGCAAAAAGTGGTTGTTTTTCTTATTTTAAGCGTAGCCAGATGGTTTTTTTATTTTAAGTACAAAAGGGCTTATTCCACTGGCAGAACATTTTACTCGTCAAGTTAAATCTACTCAAATCATAATAAAAGTTTCTTAATTCAAGTCATTTTAAGTTACAAAACCTACAAAAAAGCATAAAAATAGCAAACAGAAACAGACAATGATGCAAACAATTCAATTCATTATCCCAGTTATACCAGTAAACCAAGGCTAAACCAGGACTGAACCAGGACTAGGACTAAACCGGGTGCGTTTTGGATTATTTTAGAGGTTTGGAAGAGGATTTTCTTTTTGGTCAGTGTTCAGACGCCCGTTTGGCTGCAGAGTTTAGAGGAAAAGTTGTGCGGGGGAATCCGAGGCGTGAGTTTGGAGCTGTTCTGGGTTTTGACAGGAGGAGTCAGAAGAGAGAGAAAAGCGCTGTTCGGTGGCACAGAAAGAGTTATCCGGCTGTGGAGCTGAAGCAGACTGTGCCGGGAGAGGGTTTTGATTTGGAATTTTTGGAATATTTTAGCGGATGAAGTGTTCGAATTGTTGGAATTGTCCTCAAAATCAAACAGAAAGTGAAGGGTCGATTACACTGTTGGACTGAAGACTGAAGACTGATTTGTGTGACTATCACTGGTTATTTTGTTCATATTCATGTTATAACTTCTGTTTTATTGCCTATAATTTCTCTTTTTAGAATATTAAGAAGTAATACACATGTCCGTATTATATTCTGACAGACTTATACAAACTTTATTGATCCACAAGCGAAATTATTTGGACCCAGGAGCTCCCACATCACAATATAAAGTGATATAACAACTAAAAATCATAAATAGTAATAATAAATTCTGAATTAGTAGCAAGAAATGATATAAACGTATATGTACAAGGCGAAATAACATAGAAAAATAAGGAATAAAATGTAAAATCTCATCTTTATACTGATTTTATGCTCTAGTTTAAAGGGCAAGTTCCCTTTTCTCGCCGCTGTTTGCATTAAAATATGTTTTTGCGCGTTGCTACGCAGTGAAATAACATCCCAAATCTTTCATGAGTCACTTATTGTTGCTACGAGAAACTTTGACAATGTTTGCACAAGTCGTACACGATATAGATTTGTGCATTTGGGTTTAAACAGTGGTAAAACACAACAAAAATCTTCAGTATTTGTATCTTCTGCGGCCCTGCTTTTATGGATTTTTTGTTGTATTTGGCTTGTCTATTCTTGGGAAGTTGTGTAACGTTTGCTGCAAAACTTACTGCTAATTTATGGGGCTATAAACGATTAAAACGGGCTAAAAAGATCTTTATTACAGAGTTTAAATGGCCCATATTTCACTGTTTTCTGATCTGTGTTTTCATGTTTCCTCATCAAAAACGCACGTGGACTTGTGTTTTGCTTCATTCACACATGTTTAACACACAAATTCTGCTTATTTAGGCTGAGTTTTTCTCTCAAACAGAAAACTTGAACTCTTTTCCACCTTGCGATGTCATGCGGTGATACAGGAAGTGCTCCACTGTGTTTTTAAACTCCGTACACCTTCACCAGAATCATTTAGATCATTTCAACCCTGAGCAAAAGAGGAGGAGATGTATCCCGATGACAGACGATATATCCCGATACTAAAGACTGAAACAACGGATGATATATTTCAATTTTTCAATAATTACTTCTAATAATATTGTCAAATTGTATGAAGTAATCGTGAGAACAGTAGGGATGAAACAGTAACGTAAATCTGGTGATATCGTATCGCCAAAGGTCTCACAATAATATCGTGGAGCATCACAATATATCGAATCCCAAGTCTCTTTGCTTAAATGAACAGTTCTGATGCAGAAATAGCTAAAAAAAACAGAGGGAACTACATAGACCATGATCCTTTGCTCCGTTTCAGTGCAGACGACATGAAGAAATAACTGTTCTAAGCACTTTTACATCTTCATTCTTTGGATTAAGTCTGTGAAGCATTTTTAGAGGAAAAAGGAGCAGATTCACAGTCAAAATATCGCAGTAAATCTGATACAGTGAGATGTTTATGGTGAAAATCTGGTACAGAGAGATTTGGATTTCGTTCCATCCCTAATGACAATAAATGTTGCACCAAATGACTGGTCAAAGCATTTTAGAGTCAGTCTTGTTATTCTGTAGAATATCGTAATATCGTGAGTTTTCCCACGATATCATAATAAATATCGTACTGTGAGACTTGGATATCGTTACACCTCTGCTTGTTTCTCATCATATATCACTGTTTTACTTCTTTCTTCATCATTATTATTAATTTTTACGTCCATAATACAGCACAATAAAAAAAAAGAAAGAAATTGGATTAAAATCATATTTAGTTTGCACAGGAAGTCATTTATTCCGCTATGTGTGAATATTTGCAAAGTTTCGTCATCAGTGTGCAGAAGCAAACACATCATTTTTGAACTTTTTAAACTACGTCATGAACAGGAGTTAATATAATAATAATCATATCATATTTTTGGAGAAATGTGCTTTTCTATTGTTTACAGTGTGTATGTAGCACGTGTACGTTGACGTTTCTCGAAATCAAAAAAAGACAAATCAAAATAAAGTTACGACGTGCACAGCTGAGATATTTCTACGACTTATTCTCTATTTTATTTTTACTTGTGCACGTACAGGATGTTTATATAATTATGCTGTGCTGCTGTGTTATTTAATAGGTTTTGGGCGTCAACTAAAATGAATATTGTTCAGCTGCAGATTTTTGTTGTGATTTCATCGTCTCGGGTCTTGTTTGTCAGTAAGAGAAATGATCCGGTTCCACGTTTGGGAATTTACCGTTTGTACGTTTTCCTCTGTGTTTTTGTAAATACATCGCGACACGTGAGCTCCTGTGTCCAAATGATCTCCCGTAAAGTTCGCCTGAGCGTGTCCAGACCCGAGCGTTACGCCACCGGGCTCCGATCGGGCCAACAGCTGATCCCCCCCGACCCAGCGGAAACACAGCTCCACATCCTCTGCCACAACCTTCACAGCCCCGAGTCCAGAATAGAACCGGAGACGACCGTGGCGGGAGTGCGTGATCCGCTCGTGACCGCTGCACCCGGCACTGAGCACAGGAGCAATGGAAACAGAAAGAAAGAAAAGAAAGAGAGAGAGGGGTTTCTGTGGGGGAGGTCCTGTGTTACGCAAAAAAGAGAATGTTGTAACCTCCTTAAAAACAGACCCGGAGTTGTGTTTCGTTTCATTCACGTGTGTTTGCGTCGCACAATTCTCGAGCGGATTCAAAATGCACGTCTCACGGTACGATATCGTCACCGTATGAACTTCACGATACTGCGATATTGTGGGAAAACTCACGATATTACGATATTCTACATAATAACAAGACTGACTCTAAAATGCTTCCTCCAGTCGTTTATTGTCATCGGGGATGGAACGAAATCCAAATCTCTCTGGACCGGATTTTCACCAGATTTTCCTGTCTTTCACGCTTTCTTTTTTGTTCCTTCTTTCTTTCTTCTGTTCTTTTTTTGTTCGTTCGTTCTTTCTTGAGTTTTTTCTTTCATTCCGTCTTTCGTTTGGTTGTCCTTTGTTCGTTTGTTCCTCCTTTTGTTCGTTCTTTTTCATTCTTTTTTTCGTTCAAATTCGATAAACATCTCACCGTACCATATTTAGTGCAATATTTTGACTGTGAATCTGCCCATTTTTCCTCTAAAAACGACTTAATCCAAAGAATGAAGATGTAAAAGTGCTTAGAACAGTTATTTCTTCATGTCGTCTGCGCTGAAACGGAGCAAAGGATCATGGTCTATGTAGTTCCCTCTGTTTTTTTTTAGCTATTTCTGCACCATAACGATTCGACTTGCGATTCGATACATTGTGATGCTCCACGATATTATTGTGAGACCTTTGACGATTCGATATCACCAGATTTCGGTTATTCTTACCTGTTTTCTGTTACGTAAGGGTGAGTTGTTGTGGTTTGAGTGTCGTCCTGTTCGGGTTTTGCACTTTAACGACAGCGGTCAGTGTTTCCTCTGTTCGTCCGTGCAGACTTCACGCTGCGCTGCCCCTGGACCCTTGCATAACTCTGGGGTTTAAGCGTTGGCCTTCTTGGGTTAAAAGTGAGCGGGGAGACCACCTACAACTGTTCACTTGTTTCCATTTCCAAACCTCATGCCCATACTTAGACTTGGTTATCGAACCGTGAAAGATCGTGACGGAAATTTGAGATTTGGAAGGAGTTTCGGAAATTTAGGAGGTAGAATTGGACGTAAAAACATTTCAAAATATTAGTGAAATCATTTGTGAAACCAAAATTGTTACGTTTTATTATTTAATGTGCGACGTGGTGATATTTTCATTGATTTAAATTTACTGGGAATCATTAAATCGTTACTTAAACCCTTAAAAGTAAATATATGGTGCACGATCGCCTTGTTGTTTTAGTTTTTTTAATACACAAAAATAAAGTCCAAAGTATAAAAATTAAAGGTAAAAATACAGGAAGTGCTCCACTGTGTTTTTAAACTCCATATACCTTGAATCATTTGGATAATTTCAGCCCTGAAATTGCAGATCTCTACTGAACGAAAGGTAAAAAGGAGCTGTTAACTTGAAAAATACCACCACATGACATCACAAGGTGGAGTTTTTTTGGGCTTGTGTATGTAACAATCACCAAAATCTGGTGATATCGTATCGTCAAAGGTCTCACAATAATATGGACCACATAGACCATGGGAACTACATGACCATAGACCATGATCCTTTGCTCCGTTTCAGTGCAGACGACATGAAGAAATAACTGTTCTAAGCACTTTCACATCTTCATTCTTTGGATTAAGTCTGTGAAGCATTTTTAGAGGAAAAAGGAGCAGATTCACAGTCAAAATATTGCAATAAATCTGGTACAGTGAGATGTTTATGGCGAAAATATCGTACAGAGAGATTTCGATTTCGTTCCGTCCCTAATGACAATAAATGTGCCAAACGACGATATCGGTAAAGGGTTTAAGACTGTAAATAAATGCAGCAGGGCGTCATTTTCGATATTTCTTTCTTTCTGTGAGAAATATTTGATGCTATTTTGAACAGATGATCTTAAAATCTAAACGTTAAATTGAAAAAGTGGCCTATGTCTGCTGTCGTAGTGGCAAACAACAGCATGTCTGACGTAAGCGTGTAGTACGGGAAGCCAAAACGCCCGAAATAGACGCCCAATCCGTGCCCGTGGACGGCAGAACAACAGGTTAAAAAAAGCTCCCTCCGCATCCACACTCACACGGGCTGTGGAGACGTGTCAATCGAGGCGCCTGACAGCAGCTGGAGGGTTAAAGCTGAAGTGCTGAGATGATTACGTGACCGCTGTGGTTTTTTTTTACAGAACGGGTTCATTTTAAACTTTTTGCAGCTTTCCAGAGTTAAAGTTTGACACGAAGAGCCGACAAAACAGAGGGGAAAACACAAAACCTAACAAAGCCAGTGGGAAACAATAGGGAAACAATAGGGAAACAATAAGGACAAAATACCCCCGCAAGTTAAATGCAGTTTGAAAGCAGAGAAGATGTTATTTGGGTGACTTTTGGTTCATCAGCAGGTTTTTTAACTATAAAATTATTGTATTTCATGTGCAGGTCTTAAAGGTGCGAGATTACGCAAAATGGACTCTTCTGAGCTTTAAGTCGTGTTATAATGTTGTTACTTCATCAAAAACATACCCAAAGTTGTGTTTTGTTTCATTCATTCACCTTTTATTATTAGGTTTATTGGTTGAAACGGTGAAGTTTTTATTAATTTTGGCCTTTCGTCCACATGGAGCTGCCGTTTTGGGGCGGACAATGGGTTCCTCCGACGTTGCGTTGTTGCGTGGACGAGCAAACCGCAGCTTTTGTGTCGCTTTTGATGTCGCAACCCCGTCATTGCCATTGACCAGAAGAGAACCCCGCGCAACAACCGCTAACAACCGCTAACAACCGTAACAACAACCACGGCGGACACGGAGTCGAGTTTGTGCAGCGGACGCTTCTAAGTTTATTTGCACTGTTGCATCAAAACCTGTTAATCTACTGCAGTGCAACACCAGCGGAGAGGAAGACACAGTTACACGGGTCAGAGCCTTTTAAACCCACGACCGTGTAGAACTAGAACTCGCTCTTTGTAGTATTGTGTGTCCAGAGGCTTTGGCTGTGTCCTGTTTACAGAACATCGTTTTCATCCTTTTCCATAGCGGCCAGACCAGAAGGTGGGAGACACTGGGGATTCCAGGTGCCACAGGGGGGCGCCAGTCACAAAAACTGTTGTTGTGTCCTTAGGCAAGACACTTCACCCACACTGCCGAGTATGAAAGTGGTGCGTGAGTGTTGATGGTGATCGGAGGGGGCGGATGGTGCAGATTGGAGCCTCACTTCTGTCAGTCTGTCCCAGGGCGGCTGTGGCTACAATAATAATTTACCACCACCGAGTGTGGAGTGAATGAAGAATGAACTGTAAAGCGCTTTGGGTGTCTTGAAATGCGCTGTATAAATGCAATGATTAATTAATTCATAAATTTTCACTCAGTGCTCCGTTGTCATCTGGACGTGAATATTTATTGACCCGACACGTGTTCAACCCACAAAAAAGTAAATAAAAAAAATTAAAATCATGTGTGGATGTTACCTTAGTCTGTCTAAATCTCCAGAGCTCAAAAAGAAGCGATAGTTAACAGCTAACTTTTACCTTTAGTATAGCCGAGACGAGCAATTTCAGGACTAAAATCATCCAAATTATTCTAGTGAACGTGTACGGAGTTTAAAGCATTTCCTGTATGACATCACAAGGTGGAATGGAGTGTTTTCTGTTTGAGAGAAGAGCCTGAACATGGAAGATTTGTGTGTTAAACGTGTGAATGAACTCTGGGCACGTTTTTGATGAGGAAACAACATTATACCGATGATTCCTGTGCCTAAAATGTTGTTGTACTTGAAAAAATCCAGGCAGACAACAACGTAAAAACAGGTGACGTCTCTTACAACAGAAAAGTTACACAGTTTACCTTTAAGAAATCACGCTGTGGTCATTAGAGTTGTATAATGCATTGGGAAAAGGAGTCGTAGATGGAGCCGTGTCCTCCGCATTAGCCGTCTGTCTGAAATCTCTGCGCTATCGAACTTCTATAAATCTGATTTGCTGCTCAGACCAGAAGCTGCGAGCGTGAGTCACGGTTCGTTTCCCGGGGCCGGAGTCGGTGCTTCAGGAGTCCGAGTTATGTGCTGAGTCACGAACTGTGAAAGGGAGAAACCTCAAAACAGACATTCCCCTTTGAGTCGTTTGCATAATCGGATTTCTCGAACTGGAGTTGAGGAACAGGTGCAACTTCAGTGAGTCGAACTTGATAAGACAGTGATTTGCTTTTGGACTTTTGACTTCTGGGACTCAACATTCTGCTTTTTACTGTAGTTTTTGTTAATAATTTGTGAGAGTTTCTGCTGTAATCGTAATGTGAGAGGCGTAACTTTATATAACGCTGCCGCAGATGGATGCAGCCGTCGTGTCCTTGAATGAATGAAATGAGTTATTGAACTAAAAGAAAAAAATAAAAGCGATATTGGAGCGTTTCACCGGATCAAAACTTACGCATAACAGGTGCTCCTCAGACCAGGGGGCTGGATTATCGCATGAAAAGAAACGGGATCGCAGATTTATTTTAGATCTTGAAAGTTATCGGATATTTACGGACGCTTGGTTTATGTTTAAAGTTTTAAATGGACTCCTCCACCATTAATCGATTTTATAAGTAAAAAAAACGAGTACGCAGGACCAAATTTCGATCGGAGGCTTTAAGAACGCTCGAAAACACTGGTTGGAAAATACTCAAACGCGCGCTCACAGGTAGATTTTCTTCGTTAAATTACGAGCGTGGTTTTCTGTTAATTAGTGGTTCATTTGGTGTCGTGTCTGTGCACTTTTATTCCCTTTTGTGTGGCTTTAAATATTCTTTTTTTCTGACCTGCCCGAGGACAACAGGTGTAAAGTCGCTATTGTGCTAATTCCTTCATATTTACATCGACGCAGTTTGTTGACATGTTGATGAATACGCACTGTCCCAATTCAAATAAATGAATAATACCACTACTACTACTAATAATAATAATAATTTGCGGTGTATTTTATTAAGAGTCAGGCCAACGTGTTTCGACTTTTCAGGAGCAGCAGCTGTGAGTATTTATACGAGTCATGTGCACGGCGTGAAAATTAAAAAACAATATATATATATATATACATGTTAAACCCAAGAATATTGACTAGAGCTGGACCGATACGGATTTTTTGCGGCCGATATGACACCGATAAAATGGGACTTGGAGCTGCCGATATATTTATGACGTAAAAATTCACTGTAAATCTTCAACTGATTATTAAAACTTAGGTTTGACTCGATTGGATTATAAATTGGGTTTGTTTAGGCGACTTTTTTTTTTGTTCTTCTGCCTCTTAAAGTCATATTTAAAGACAGTCGCTCGGCCTGATGGTGTTTTTGTACGATATTCTAGCCCGTAAATAAACTACCGCTGTTAGCCTTTAGCGGTAAATGTGTGCGGCGATTACAGTTCAGATAGTTTAAAACAGTTTATAGGAGCGACTTAGTTCAAAATAGTTCACAGTTTTAACTATTTTAAATTAAATGTACAATGCCACAGTTGAATTAGGTTATGATTTTGAGCGAATACACTTCAGCAGTTCAGCTTAACCCATATTAAAGCCGCATCTTTTTCCAGATAAAAGCTCGGTTTAACATTTTGGTTGTATTTATTGCACGGAAAAACGTCATCCAAATGATTCTAGTGAAGGTGTATAGAGTTTGCATTAAAGGTAATCTGTTTATTAATGAATATACTGACCAGTTAATGTTATTCTACCTATGAATCCTTAAAGACTACACAAGACTCTCTTATTCAGTGTTTTTTTTATGTTTTACTCGACATTTTACACACATATATGAAGTAAAATATATGGAATGATGCGCCAAAGAGTTAAAAAATCCTGCATATTCCAATCCTTAAAGTAGGCGTCCTTTGCTTTGTTGAAAAATATGACCTTTTTTCCTTTAACATATAATTCCACGTATCTTGCTTCATATATTTGACGTCTGTATGTATCAAAAATGCGGAAAATAGTAAAAATAAATGAAAAAAAACAAAACGAAACACTGAATTAGGCTGTATGAGAGTGTATGGTAGTGTATGTTTAAACAGTGTCACGTCCTTATTCCAGTGCCTCCGTGTACTGCACCAGAGCCAAGTGCAAATTTGCAAACGCTGAATTATTAATCTGCGCGAGCTTTCGCACACATCTCACCGTCATTAACCGATCTAATAGAACGTGCACGGGCTGAACTTCCAGTGTTTTCTTACACCATTTTACAGCGACATAACGATATCCGAGTCTCAGGATATGATATCGTCACAGTATGAACCTCACGGTGCCATAGGAGTGCGAAGAAGATTATATTATTATTATTCTAACCCACTCCTGTTCATGGCATAGTTTTAAAATTCAAAAATAATGCGGTTTCTTCTGTACATCGATGGCGAAACTTTACACATATTTACATACAGCAAAATAAGTTACACTGTGCGTACTAAATATCATTTTAACCCAGTTTCTTTCTTTTTTGTATTGTGCTGTATTATGGTCGTACAAACTGGTAATAATGACACAGAAGGGACAGAAGTTTATTTATGAGCATATCACAATAAGCAAAATGAGAATGAAGAATGTAAGGATTCTTTTTCATTTATGGTCGTACAAAAATAAATCTCTCTGTACGATATTTTCACCATATACCGTATTTTTTGGACTATAAGTCTGAAGGTGTTTCTTTGGTCCTGACTTATACTCAGGTGCGACTTATATATTACATTTTTCACACTGACAGCCCATAGACCAAATATATGAATCCTATATATGAATCAAAAATCAATCAAGTCAAATGAAAATGAAAAACAAAAACAAATTGCTACCCATTTTTTATTTTGGTTTTAGAGACAAATAATAAAGAAAAGAGTTGGTTTTTTTTCTTATTTTTGGTTCTATATTGGAAAATGGACAAAAGAATGATACACAGATTATTCTCTATTCAGTGGTTTTTATTACTGTAACTTCTATAACTCACCTTTTGGTTCTTGGTCTCTGATTTTATAAAATAAATTTCCCCCAAAAAAAGTGCGACTTATACTCGAAAAATACGGTACATCTCACGCTATGATATTTATGGCAATAAAAAACTGTGAATATTCTACTTTTTCCTCTAAAAATGCGTCACTTAATCCAAAGAATGAAGATGTAAAAGTGCTTAGAACAGTTATTTCTTCATGTCGTCTGCACTGAAACGGAGCAAAGGATCATGGTCTATGTAGTTCCCTCTGTTTTTTAAGCTATTTCTGCACCATAACTATTCGACTTGTGATTCGATATATTGTGATGCTCCACGATATTATTGTGAGACCTTTGACGATACGATATCACCAGATTTACGTTACTGTTACATCTCTACTATATTACGGCCACTTCCCTGCTCCAAGTACATGTCTATTAGCAGTTTTCTTGTTGGAGACACACTGCACCCGCACAGCACGTCTCACACCTCTATATTTGGTCAGGGCTAATCTGCAGAGCGTTTTGTGCACTTCCATAATCCCGTCGTTGATATCTCACGTTGGCAGAAGCGTGAGCCTTTCGGTAAAAAGGGAAGTTTGCAGGTTTGTGTGAGGAATGTGAAGCAGGGACGTGATTGGACCTGTCGCATGGGTGACGGTTTGTGGCTCAGAGATCAAACCTGACACCTGCTCCATCGTAAAAATTGCAATGTTTAGTTCATTTTAGGCTGTTGAACAGTTTAAGTATATGTATTTAGCAGCTTTTTTCTCATAATATTACCAACAATAATGAATAGGTTATCAGCCAGACTGTTTTTCTGCTGGATTACTCATAATGTGGCAAAAGACCAGGTACATCCCGAAGAGACGCCAGTTTATTACATAATATTTCACTGTCGATTTTTGGCTTGTCTCGGGCTAATTGTAATATCGCCTGTTTCAGTCTAAAACAGTGTAGCCCTCAGACCAAAATTCCCGCTGAATTGGCCCATGTGACCAAAACGACTTCTTTTTATAGCAAATTTTTGAGAATTCTGCTGTCATAACTTAAAGGGACAGTTCTGAATCTTGGCCATAGGGCGTCATTTCCTGTTGTGGGAGACGTGCAGAGACACTTTTTTTGTCCTTGTGTTTGCAGAGGTTGCTGGTGCTATGTCAATGGGCATAAAAACAGTCTGACCCACTTCACAGACCTGAGGCAAAACTATTAGAACTCCAGACTGTCCCTGTGAACGTCTGTGTCCACAGAATAATGTGTGAAATGAAACCAACCTTGTGTCACACGAATCGTCACATGTTGAGGAACTATTTTCTCATATATCAGTCCGCTGCTGCTGAGCTTCTATCAGGAAGTACAACTCACTGCTGCTCAGACATAAATCCTTCAAATGCAGCGGTTGGTTTTACTTCTAAAATTATTCTATGGGCACAGACGTTCACATGGACAGTTTGACGTAAAACTACATAAGGTAAGGTAACTATTTCTGTCGCGCTTTTCACAGACACATGTCCCCAAAGACACTTTACAGAGCATTATTAACAGAGCATTGTTCATTCTTTCCACACCTGGTGATGGTTAAGGTTTTGCTGTAGCCACAGCTGCTCTGGGGCAGACTGACAGAAACATGACTGCCAATCTGCGCTGTCGGTTCCTCCGAGCACCATCATCACACACTCCTCTTGCACACCTACAGTGCATGTTTTGGGTTGATGGGGGAAACCAGACATGGGGAGAACATGCAAACTCCACACAGAAAGGCCGGAACGAACCCAGAACCTTCTTGCTGTGAGGCGTGAGTGCCACTCAGCCACTGTGCCTGCATAAAAACAAAGCAGCAAGAATGCGGCTGTTATCTGTGCCAAAGGGGCTCACACAAAATATTCACATTTTCAACAAGGACTCTTTTGTTATTCCAATTGGAAATTTTCTTTATGAATAACAATGAAACTGTTCATCTGAAACAAGTGGGAGGTGGTTTAATAAGTTTTTAAAGGTTTATAGGTTTTAAAAAACCTTTGTAAAATCTGTTGATCTGCTTTCAAAGTGCTTTTAGCTCATGTGGCTACTCTGTCCCCATTGTTTCCCTCTGGTTTTGTTTTAGGTTTTGTCTTTTCCCCCCCGTTTATTCAGCTCTTGTGTTGTTTGTGCCCTTTCCGCTCCCTCCATCTTCACCGCTACCTTTACAACCACCGTTTGACAGGCAGCGCCACGTGATCCCCCCCCCGTCGCAGTCGCTCCGCCGTGGACAGAATAAACAAAGGCGGGTGAAGGGTTAAACGCTGAGGTCGGCTGTTTGCAGAAGCCCTGTTTAATGCACGTTAACTCTGACGTGGCCGAAAACTGTCACACAAACTGATAGTGTAAAGGCTTAGTCAGGAACATGAGACATTCCTCCATTCTTTTTTTCTCTTTTTTTGCAATCCGGTTCCAGAGAAGATGAGCTGTCAGCCGAATGTGGTGTAAAGAAGGAAAGCAAAAGGATGTGATTTATGCAAGGACAACAAATGCGTCACCAACAATTGTGACAGTTTTACAAAGAACTAAATGCATCACCTTTCGGTTCAACGTTAAAGCTGACTCAATAGTTGTCTGTGTAGAGTTCTGCATAAAACACGATGAAACGTAAGTGAAAATAAGTATTGTACAGTGCTTGAGAAAAAAACACTTATTCCACTGGCAGATCATTTTACTCGTCAAGTTGAATCGACTCAAATAAAGTAAAATGTTCTTAATTTAAGTCATTTTAACTTACCTAGATATTGTTTTTATCCACACGCACGCTGCGCAAAACGAGTGTCCAATAGGAACTTTGTTTTCCCCAAACTCATGCGCTCCGTCCATTTTGATCGAGCCAAACTTTGCCAAAGAGTGAAGTGAGTCGAGATGGTCGATGCTCTGAGCGTCTGTGTTTGTAACAATTGAAAAAAGCCGCTGTAAGTGCAGTTTTTTCTCAAATAAATGGCAAATTACGCATCTTACAAAGTAATAAACACCATGGAAATGCAGAAGTGCTGTGGCTCTGGCCCTGGACCTGACAGGAGCTGTTTCCAGGACTGGACCATGGGGCGATTGCACTTTTTTTGTGTGTTTTTAGGGCAATAAGGAGATTTTTTGTTTACTTACAGACTTGATATTTTGTATTTTCATAGCTAAGCCCCTAAATTAATATTTTTTTATGTCCAAAAAGTTGTTTCTACATGTTTGCTGTGTGTTTTGTATGAAAGAGTGTGAATTTTATTTCTGGTCCTGTAGCTTTTATCACAGCCACATGACACAACTACAGCAGCAGATTGTGAAGCAACAGGTTGGACTGAAAAAACGAATGTATAACACTTCATTAGGAAGTAAAAGGGGGAGTTTTAAAAGCAAAATTGAGAACACAGGTCATGTACAGGTCTTAAAGTTCTTATATTACGCAAAATTGACTCTTCGGAGCTATGTTTTTAGGGTTTTTTTGTATGTTTTTGATGAGGAAACAACATTATAACATACAGTAAATGGGAAAATAGCGTGATATGGACTGTTTAAATTGTCGCCTTTTGGCCTTTTTGGACAACTTGAGTTAAAATAGTCAATGTTTTCAAATATTTAAGGTGGACGTTGATGTGACAGACAGACTGACTCGAGGTATGAGTGGAATCTCGGTGAACTAAAGGCACAGGGGCCACACAGACATAACAGAGGAGGGACCGTGAGCGGGATTGAACTGCCCAAATAAACCTTAATCTCACTTTTCATAACACACGCTTCTTCCAGTAACGTTCGGTGTGAAGCGGCCCGACAGTTTGGCACGTTATGTAATATTACGAACCTAAACAGGATCCGTGGGGCTTAAAGAAAACACGTTCATCGGGTTGGCGCCCACTATGGAAGAAGCAGATACAGGATAATGTGAACAGCTTTAACCGTCCTGGGTACAGCACATACTGTATTTACTCACCAAAAGTTTCGTAGGAGCAGAAGAAGTAGCAAAGTAGGAGCATTAATCACCAAAAATGTGCATTTCGAAACAACCTGGATAAGCAGTAATTGTAGGAGGTTGGAGGAGTAGGAATAGTAGTCATAGAAGTAATTGTAGGAAGAGGATGAGGAGGAGTGGTCTGGTGTGGGAGCAGTAGTAGTAGTAGTAGTAGTAGTAGTAGTAGTAGTAGTAGTAGTAGTAGCAGTAGTAGTAGTAGTAGTAGTAGTAGCAGTAGCAGTAGTAGCAGCAGTAGTAGCAGTGCTAGTTGCCGCTAGTAGCTCGCTGTTGCCGCTGCTGTTGCTGCTGCTGCTGCTGTTGCGCTGTTGCTGCCGCTGTTGCCGCTGCTGCTGCTGTTGCTGCTGCCGCTGCTGCTGCCAGCTGGTTGCTGCTGCTGCTGCCGCTGCCGCTGTTGCTGCCGCTGCTGCTGCTGGTTGCTTGCTGCCGCTGCTGCCGCTGCTGCCAGCTGCTGCTGCCGCTGCTGCCGCTGCTGCTGCTGCTGTTGCTGCTGTTGCTGCTGCTGCTGCTGCTGCCGCTGCTGTTGCTGCCGCCGCTGCCGCTGTTGCTGCTGCTGGTTGCTGCCGCTCGCTGTTGCTGCTGCTGCCGCTGCGTTAAACTGGCTGCTGTTGCTGCAGCTGCCGCTGCTGCCGCTGTTGCTGCTGTTGCCAACCGCCGCCAGCCGCCGCTGCTGCTGCTGCTGCCGCTGCTGCTGCTGCCGCTGCTGCCGCTGTTGCTGCTGCTGCTGTTGCTGCTGCTGTTGCTGCTGCTGCTGCTGCTCGCCATTGCCGCTGCCGCTGCCGCCGCTGCTGCTGCTGTTGCTGCCGCTGCTGCTGCTGCCGCTAGTTGCCAGCTGTTGCTGTTCGCTGCCGCCGCTGCTGCCGCTGCTGCTAGCTGGTTGCCGCTGCTGCTGCTGCCGCTGTTGCCGCTGCTTGCTGCTGCTGCTGCCGCCGCTGCTGCCGCTGTTGCTGCCGCTGCTGTTGCTGCTGTTGCTGCTGCTGCCGCTGCTGCCGTTGCTGCTGTTGCTGCCGCTGCTGCTTGCTGCCGCCGCTTGCCGCTGCTGCTGTTCGTTTCGCCGCCGCTGCTGCCGCTGCTGTTGCTGCTGCTGCCGCGCTGCTGCTTGCTGCCGCTGCTAAGCCGCTGCTGCTGCTGCTGCCGCCGCTGCTGCCGCTGCTGCTGTTGCTGCCGCCGCTGCTGCTTGCTGCTTGCTGCCGCTGCTGCCGCTGCTGCTGCTGCTGCTGCCGCCGCTGCTGCTGCTGGTTGCTGCCGCTGCTGCTGCCGCTGCTGCTGCTGCTTGGCTGTTGCTGCCGCTGCTGCCGCTGCTGCCGCTGCTGCTGCTGCTGCCGCTGGGTTGCTGCCGCTGCTGCCAGCTGCTGCTGCTGCTGTTGCCGCCGCTGCTGCCGCTGCTGCCGCTGCCGCTGCTAGTAAGCAGCAGTAGTAGTAGTAGTAGCAGTAGTAGCAGTAGTAGTAGTAGTAGCAGTAGTAGTAGTAGCAGTAGTAGCAGTAGTAGTAGTAGTAGCAGTAGTAGCAGTAGTAGTAGTAGTAGTAGCAGAACTCTCCCTGAAGATGTGAGTCTGACTCTGTTTAAATCCAGGCTAAAAACAGTTCTGTTTAGCTGCAAATGACTGAAAGGTTTTCATTTTCATTCCGCACTCTCTTCTCTTCTCTCTAATTCTCCCTAATTTAATGTCGCATCTCTATTTTAAAATGTTATCGTCATTATTTCTGTTTTGATTTGTTTGTATTGTGATTTCAACATATTTCTTGTCCTTTGTGTACGACTCGTGCTTTGCCGGCAGCAGTAACAACAGTCGTCGCAGCATCAGTAGCAGCCGTAACTATTTTTACTCCGGCAGTTTTGCTCTGTTGAAGTTTTGTTGCATTTTGTACAATGAAAATAAATCTTCTCTAATCTAGAAGTCGCAGCGCTGGTCACTTTTACCACCAGGACTCCAACGTGAGCAAGTAATAAAACAACTTTATACATGTCCTAAAAAATCAGATCACAAAACCTTCCACATCACCCGTATATCCTCGTATAAAAACCGTTCTAAGTCGTACCGCCGCACCTGTAATTCCCTTTGACAAAACACCAGCTGTGGCCTCGTCTCTCCCTCCCTCATGTCTCCCGCTCCAAATCAATCCTGCTCTCGTTTTCCCTCCTCCTCCCGTCGCAGCTCCTCTGCGCCGCTCGCCGTCGGGTGTCTGCGTGATTGATGAAGTCTGGCCTCTGTACGTTCGCTCTTTCCCTCTTCCTTTTCGAACGGGAACGCGAGGAACCCGGAGTTTTTCCATTTCGTCCCGGTCAAGCCGAGGTCCGGGAGTGAGTGAACGAGTCAACCGAGCGACACCGAAGACGGGATTCTGAGGAAAAGGAAACGCGTCGGCACAAATTGCGCTGTTTTCTCATCTGTTTTCATGTTGTTTCATACCTGTAGCTATTAAACACCCTGTTCCAGCTTTTCATGTCGTATGGTGATACAGGAAGTGCTCCGCTGTGTTTTTAAACTCCCGGAATTACCCATTTCTACGGAACTAAAGGTAAAAAGGAGCTGTTCACTCGAAAACTAAACCGCTTCATGGCATTTTGAGCTTCGGAGATGTAGGCAGACGATTAATAACGGATTATTCAAACTAGAGACGTCCCGATCATGATTTTTTTGGCTTCCGATCCAACTTTTTTAAGGAGTGGTCTTTCCGATACTGATCCGATACCTTTTAGTGTGGTGTCGTGAAGGAAGTTCGTACCTTAGCTCCAAAAGTCCATTAGACGACGAAAGCCTGACCGACTTCACCTTCTGTGAAACGCCTCCTCCAGTGTTGCTGCTGTGGTTTTTGTGAATCTCAAACTCGTCCAGATGATTCTTTTGTAAGTGATAAATCAAATCGGTCGTGTTAAAGCGGCTCTGCTGGTTCCTGTTTGTTTGCAGCGATTGCGTCGCTGTTTGACTCTCGTTTTGTTGGAGTGAAAAGTATTACAACACTAAATACAATCAGTCAGTTAAATACTGTCCCACTTTAACTGTGGCTTTTAACTGTTTTAATCGTACGTCATTTGTTTATGTTGTTGTAACGCGACACTGTGTCCAGAAAGGCGCCTAATAAATAAAATGTATTATTATAATTACTATTACCCAATTTTTCGCAATGTAAGTCGCACTTTTTGTCAGGGTTTGGGTGGTTCACACTGACAGCTCATAGACCAAATATATGAATCCTATTTCCTGTTTTGTCATTTTCTTATTTTTGGCTCTATACTGAAAAACGAACGAGTGAATGACACACGGATTCTTCTCTATTCGGTTGTTTTTATTATTATAACTTCTATAACTCGCCTTTAAGATGAAATGTTGGTTCTTGGTCTCTGATTTTATAAAATAAATTTCCCCCAAAAAGTGCATCTTTTACATGTTTTTTCTTCTTCATTACACCTTTTTTTGACTGGTGCGACTTATGGTAAAATAGAAAAATAGGGTATTATTAATCCCACACAGCGACATGGTGAAGTTTAGATTTACGGCTGCAGTAAAGCGCGTCGATGCTGCAAAAACACGTGAAACTGGATCGGTCCAATCACGTGACTGAATCCAATACTGTCTGATATAAAAGAGCCGGATCAGGAGCCGATACTGATACTGAATATCGGAATATCAGAATTCGAACATGTATGAATGAAACACAAGCCAACTCCAGGTCTGTTTCTGATGAGGTGACTACATTGCAACGTGATTAAAACCTCACAAGAGAAATGCAAACTTAAATCAAGCCCTAAAATGTAAATACACACAACCCCCCACTCCTCCTTTTTATCGATTTATTTATTGTTCCTTTTTTGTGTGATCTTATATTCTGTTATGTCTGTTTTGTTGTCGATGTGCTGGATGTTCATTCCCTACAAATGAAAAAAATACATAAAAAATAGCTCACAAGAGTCACTTTTATGTAATATAGGAGCTTTAAAGTGTAACTGGTGGCTGTGGGTTTATCTGCTGCTTTATTGGAGTAAGATGACGATGACCGTGACCCAAAACTGCACCTCAACAAGACTCGAGCTTCTTTAACGATAAGATAAGACGACCTACATTTGTCCCACTGCAGGACATTCTGTAGTGTTGCAATTCAAGAACAGTTAGAGAATAAAAACAAGCACCGAAAAATGTTTGATTTACTTTATTTAATGTAATAAGGAACGTGATCTGGTTCAGTCCTGTTTTAGTCCTGGTTTAGACCTGGTTCAGTCCTGGTTCAGTCCTGGTTCAGTCCTGGTTCAGTCCTGGTTTAGACCTGGTTTAGACCTGGTTCAGTCCTGGTTCAGTCCTAGTTTAGTCCTGGTTCAGTCCTGGTTCAGTCCTGGTTTAGTCCTGGTTTAATCCTGGTTTAGACCTGGTTTAGTCCTGGTTTAGATCTGGTTCAGTCCTGGTTTAGTCCTGGTTTAGTCCTGGTTCAGTCCTGGTTTAGACCTGGTTCAGTCCTGGTTTAGTCCTGGTTCAGTCCTGGTTCAGTCCTGGTTTAGACCTGGTTCAGTCCTGGTTTAGTCCTGGTTCAGTCCTGGTTCAGTCCTGGTTCAGTCCAGTGTTTCCACTTTCCTCCTCATTTCTGTTCTGCCAAATCAAATGTAAATGATCAAAATGAGAGAAATATATTGTTAGAACTTCAGCATTTAAATATAAATTATGACAAAACGTGCTAATAGCTCCAGAAGTTTTTCACTTATTCATTCACCGCAATTATTTCGAGCCAAATCACCGATGCAACACTGGGTCTGAACCGTGACAAATTTCCCAAACAAACTTCACGCCGCCAGTTTTACACGTTAAGTTTTGGGCCTTTCTAAAACAACTGCGTCTCCATCCATCTTCTCCCGCTTAATCCGGCTGGGTCGCGGGGGCAGCTTGCTGCCCAATACTCATAGCACCTGACCCCCCCTATGAACCCCTCTGCGGGTGGTGAGCCCACAGGAGGGTGGACAACATGGTCCTTGATTTTAGTTCATAGGGGTGCGGGCATGTTTTGGGTTGATGGGGGAAACCGGAGTACCCGGAGGAAACCCATCCAGACACGGGGAGGAACATGCAAACTCCACACAGAAAGGCCCGGGCGACCCGGGGATCGAACCTGCAACCTTCTTGCTGTGAGGCCTGAGTGTTGCCACTCAGCCACCGTGCCGCCCAACTGCGTCTCTTTACCCCGATTCCTCCCAATGCGGACACACGGGCCCTCGCTCCGGCAGAATCGGAGTCATGCCGGCGGCGGTGCTCCCGGCATTAGCTCCCGGCATTAGCTCGCGGCCGCACAAAGCCGGTCTGTTGTCCGGTTTGTCTTCGTAAACCTAATCGGGGGCCGGAGTCCGCGGGTCACATTCTCAATCACAACATGCTCAGAATGGCGGACAAGGGACGGCTCTGTGCGCCGGCCGCCCCGGCTCTCAAAGGCGCCTTTCTCCGCCCCGGCCGCGACCTGGACGGCCTCCTGTTTGGTGTTTCCATGGCGACGGGCATCCACGGGCATATTCTGGGCTTTTAACGTCAGACGTACTGTACGAACTGTAACTGCGGGTCGTCGTTCGGTTTTGCAAAGTAAAACCGAAAGTAAGACAACGAAAAAATGACTCTTGGTGCTGATATTCGATGTGGAGCTTCTGCGTACTTCGTGTCATTAGTGGACCAGGTCTGAACCAGGTCTAAACCAGGACTAAACCAGGACTAAACCAGGACTAAACCAGGTCTAAACCAAGACTGAACCACGTCTAAACCAGGTCTAAACCAGGTCTAAACCAGGACTAAACCAAGACTGAACCACGTCTAAACCAGGTCTAAACCAGGACTAAACCAGGACTAAACCAAGACTGAACCACATCTAAAGCAGGTCTAAACCAGGACTAAACCAGGACTAAACAAGGATTAAACGGGACTAAACCAGGGCTGAACCAGGACTGGACCAGGTCTTCGACTCCCCGGTCCTCACCCCTCTCCCTGGTCACCATCCAGGGACTTGCCGATTTTGTTTTAGACCTGGTTTAGTCCTGGTTCAGTCCTGGTTCAGAACTGGTTCAGTCCTGGTTCAGTCCAGGTTTAGACCTGGTTTAGACCTGGTTCAGACCTGGTTTAGACCTGGTTCAGTCCAGGTTTAGACCTGGTTCAGTCCTGGCTCAGACCTATTTCAGTCCTGGTTCAGTCCTGGTTCAGACCTGGTTTAGACCTGGTTTAGACCTGGTTCAGACCTGGTTTAGACCTGGTTTAGACCTGGTTTAGACCTGGTTCAGTCCAGGTTTAGACCAGGTTTAGTCCTGGTTCAGACCTGGTTCATTCAGACAAATCCTGAAGAATTGTTTTTTTCATTTTATTATATTTAGTTTTATTTTGAAAAACCATTGAACGAACGACACACAGATTCTGTACAAACTGTGACGTGGCGTTCGAGGAGTTTTCCAAAAGCAGTTTTCCACGGCTCTGAAAGGTCCTGTTCTTCCCTGCAGGTGTTTATACAGGAATTCCATAGTAAATGTTTTAAAAGTTGGACGCGTTTCTCGCTCTGGTTCCAAAAACACACTCAGTAAGATTTTTTTCTCTACATATTGAAACATAAAATTAAATTATACAAAAAAGAAATTCTCACGTACATTAAGACCCTCGCCCCGCTCTAAAACCCACTTAAACCCACTTTGAATTATGATTTCTGTGTCAAAATTCTTTACAATGTGCAAAAAGGGCAACCAAATGTCCTCAAATTTTTCTCTAGACATTAATTTAATCCACTGGTTGACTCTATTTCCTTTCATTTAAGAGCAACAACATGTTTGGCCTATAATAAACAAAAAATTACAAACTTCTTTCTGTTTAAATTAACCAAAAGTCCACTTCTTATCTCTAATGATTCTGTAAATTTGAACAGCAATTTCAGTCACTGTTTAGTCGTTTTTTCAAAAACTGTGATAGTCCTGGTTTAGGACCTCGTTTAGACCTGGTTTAGATCAAACTGGTCAAAATTAGGGACACCTGGGACGTTTCTTATATAAAACTGGGACAAATCAGTGGTTTTGGATGAACCTGCAGGTACAGGGGACACTGGGACTGTCCCGGGGAAATAGGGACGTTGTCGTAGTTGTAGTAATTGTAGTAGTTGCAGGAACAATAACAGTAATGGCATCAGTAGCGATAAAGAAATGTGCATTTCCAATCAACCCGGGTAAAACAAGTGTGTTCTGAAAAGTGATTCTATGGCTCCTACAATTGTTTTCCTCAACCTTCCTATTTCCATTATATCCTCCTGGGACCCGGAGGAAAAAAAACTGTATTGTAAACATTTTTGTGTGTGATTTTCGATCTATTTCGAGGTAAATTAACACTTTAGCACTTAGATTTTGTAGCATGTCCTCTGTAACGGACACCGGGGACATTTTGGTGCTAAATCCATGTATAATAATCGAACAAAAACAACTTTTCTGATGACCAACATGTCTGACAAGCTTCTGCAGTCGCCTCAAAAAGTTTTTAGATTCCCTTCCGGTTTCTTTTAAGAGTCTGTATCAAAACATTTAAGAAATCGACTGGTTAACTCAAATGTCCACTATGAAGGACACAAATGAATGGGCCGGGTCTCAGGAGGGTCAAAAAGATCATTCTAACTTTCAGCCGGACATCTTTGCGCCTGTAATTCCCTTTGACGAAACTCCAGAGCTTTTGCACGAATAACTCTTTGTCTCTCTCGTCTCTTTCAGTTTCGGCAAGCGCTCGGCGGGCAGCCTCAGACGTGGATGTGAGTGTATCGTCCTCGAGCCGTCCGAGATGATCGTGGTGAGTCCCCGTTCGCCGCAGTAGACGTGTCAACACCTCGGGATCGTCCCTGTAAATCCCCACATCCAGACCCCATAACGTGCTATTTAGATACGACTTGTCCTGTGAGCTGCCGAATTGTGTGAGATCCAATTTCTGGGCTGAAGCTGAGATTTCTGTGTGGAGTTTAGAGGTTTATGAAATCCTCCAGCGACGTGTACTGACCGGGAATGGAAAGAGGCGTATGCGCAAACGAGTACGTCTACGTGAACTAGACGTACGCGAAGTCGCCCCGTCAAACTCAAACCTACACAAAAACTGTGTCAGTCGTTTTTGCTTTGTTTGTGCTGCAAAAAGTTTCGTTTGTGCTGCTTTAGTTTTGGAGAAAGGAGCGATTCTTTTACAGGTCAAACTGGGGTCAGCCAGAACCACAGGAAACTTAAAAATGCACGAAAACGCCCAAAATTGAGTCAATCGTTTGTGCTGCAAAAAGTTTCGTTTGTGCGATTCTGGTTCTTCAGATATTTGCAGTTTTATTTTGGGTCGATGACGTCGTCCAGAACCTCAGAGTGTGAAACAATCAAAACAGGAAGAAAAATGTAGAAAACGTTTGTATTTCGTTTGTGCTCTGACAATTTTTATTTGTGCGAGTTTATTTTCTAAAATGATTCATTCATTCATTATTATTTCCACGATAATTATATGTCATTTCCGCTCAGCTGACGGCAGAGACTTTAGCAAAACTCCATAAAACTAGTGAAGATAAACGATCTCAGGCTGCAGAAAAGTCTGTATCAGTCTTTAGGCATTTGCTCACTAAACCGCCACTAGTTTTGTGGAGTTTGCCGCCGTCAGCTGAGCGGAAATGACGTCCTATAATTGCCACAGAAACTTTCTAACGACGCCACAAAACGCCGCAGACATAAGGGCTGTGATTGGTTCTCTCCGCCGCTCTACATTTCCTCCGCTCATTCTAGACTTTGAGTAATAATGTGTTTAATGCAGCTTTGGCACATTTGCAAACCAAACTTCAAACCTCATGGCTCATTTGCATACAGCTCATTTGCATACAGTATAAGCGCTGATAAAAACAGCTCGTGCGCAGATGCGATCGAACGCGCTGCAGAGTTCGGTTTGATCAGAACTTGTGCCTCGTCTTCAAATATAAAGCTGCGACTCTGTTTCTGAAGGGTTTAGGCGCAGCTACAGAATAATTCTTCATTGGTCACAGTGAAACCGTATATAAAATGACGAGACGGTTTAACTGTATCAGAATTTGGATAGCGCCCAACCCCTAGACTTGGATATCGTTACACCCCTAATAATAACGATTAATTCATTACTCAAACGTGTGTGAGTGAAACAAAACTCGACTCCAGGTAACAACATTCTAACGTGGCTTAAAACTCATAAAGAGTCCAGCTTTAAGGAACTTCTCGGCGTTGAACCACGAATGAGGAAGAACCGCTCGGTGTCTGTCGAATATATTCAGTCTAATTCATCACAAATCGCTTCTTTTACAATATGCCATAAAGACTCTAACGCCTAAAGGTCGGATAGTTTCTTCAAATCTGTCTTTATCATATGGCCGCTTTAGTACTTCAGCCGACATAAAACACATTGTCGTCCGGCATTACGTTACTTCATAAATCATAGCTCATCGATTCTTTCTTCTCTTCTCATAAAACAAAATCTTCTATATTGACGTAATGTATGGGGGGTTTTTCATGGACTTTGGGTATTAGCGCCGCCCGTTTAATCAGCCTAAGAGCTTTTCCCCACTGATATTTATCTCTGCTCCAAACTCTTGATTTAACCGTCGTCTTCCCTGGAGTCCTTCCAAATCGCCCGGTCGTTTGAGTCCAACGACGCTCCCGAATTCTGACCCACTTCGACTATATGGGCCCCGTAAAAAGCATAATGGAGGCGGCTGGAGGCGGAAGTAAAACGGAGCGTAATGTGATTTCGGTGAGGAAACGGCGATTACAGAAACGCACAAATACGAAATGGCAAATGGTCGTATTTTTAGATCGCTCTTTTCCACCTTGGAGGCATTCAGAGAGCGCTTTACAACAAGAAACCACACACGCTCATGGTTTATTTAGTAGATAATGATATACGCAAGACATTATTGAGGAAATGCGTTGAATTTACTGGTCAAATACTTCAAATTTTGAGCCCACTATATATATTTTAATAACTAAATTTACGGCTATGACACATTTAACAATAATTTACATTTGTGACGCTCAGATATTGATGATTTTGAGGCTTGAAATGTATATTTTGCCACTGATATCAAACTGAAACTGAAAGTACGACTCTGTTAGAAGCTTTGTTGCTCAAATTAGACTTAAAGTTCGGAATTTTGGACATAGGGCGTCATTTTCTCGTGATCCAGAGCGTTGGAGACATGTGGAGACACTTTTTAAAAAAAAAATCTTCCCTCCAGTCCTTGTATTTGCAGAGGTGCTGGTGCTGGGCTAGTGCAGGTCAATGGCCATAGTCGTCCTGCCACTAAAAACAGTCTGACCCACTCCACAGACCCGAGGGAAACTATTAGAACTCCAGACTGTCCATGTGAACGTCTGTGTCCACAGAATCATTTTAGAAGTAAAACCAGCCTTGCATTTGAAGGATTTATGTCTTACGGAAGCCGGGAAGGCTCACAATGAATACAAACACCACAACACAACAAAAAGCCACAACGGAAGTGGATGCGGGTAGAGCTGCAACTATCGAATATTTTTGGAATCGAGTATTCTGTCGATTATATCATCGATTAATCGAGTAATCGGATAAATCACACTTTTTTGTTTTTATACAACTATATCAATAGTGTGTAACGCAACATGAAAGGCCTCTTAAAATGAGCAAGCAATTGCTGTTATTCCTCACAAAAAAGGTTTTTATTTAAAGTCAACATTTTTTTTTAAACAAGTGTAAAACCTTTGGCTTATTGGCTTATAAAACAGGAGTTTTCTAAGTGACAACGTTAATCCTTTAACTAGCCTAATTAATAAGCTAAATATAGAACTAGCGAACACATAAGTGTTCGTAAACGTCGGTAAAATATTTCCTTTCTCTGATATTGGAATTGATGCCAGCGGTTCTAGATTAAATCAGATTTTTGGTAAAAGTAGAACAACGAACTAGACGTTTCTGATATGGGAACACCGAGTGTGTGCGTGTGTCTGTGTATACGTGAGGAAGGGAGCGATTTGAGTGAGATCATTTGCTCTCTTGCTGCTCATTATGCCTCGTTACTATCGACTCATAACACAGGTTACAAATAATTACAAATACTGTACATTCTAATAGGCGTTACTTTTCATTTCAGTTAGCAATCGTAAAAGTATATTACCTCGTAGATTCTCCGACTCCGCTTAGAGAAGTACAGTTCACGCTTTAAGTTTCGCTTTAAGTGCTGCAGCATTGAAGGCGTACTGTTGTGGTACATCAGGTTGGCTTTGCCAGTGCACACTGGCACCGGCCACATCATTATCTGCCATTTCCACACCGTGGAATAAATCGCGCCGCTTCAAATCTTTGAAATGTACGTCATTGATAACTGTCCGTGTGAAACAGTGATCCCAGACTGGCGCAGCAGTCTACAAAGGAGGAGTGATACGATAGCAGAGACATTTTAAATAAATTGACTTTGGTGACATGAATTAAACGAAGCCTCGAGGCAAAGAATTTGCCCCGAATATTTTTTGTAATCGAATTATCCGAGTTACTCGAGTAATCGTTTCAGCCCTAGATGCGGGACTCGTTTAAGCGCACAAATCATCTCACCTGTTGTCGTTCCAACCAAATCAGTTCTTCCTGACCAGATTGTGTTAAAATAAACCTCAGGTAAAAAGGACAGTTTCAAATTTTGGACATGATAGAATAAAACTAACCTTGCGTCGCATGAATCGTCGCATGTTGAGGGACTATTTTCTCATATATCAGTCCGCCACTGCCGAGCTTCTATCAGGAAGTACAACGGGAGAGTTCACAACAAATACAAAAGCCACAACACAAAGCCACAACAGAAGTGACCGCGGGACTCTATTTTCCAAGCGGGAAATTATTTACGACGGTCAGACAGTGGCATCGATCCTGCCACAAAACAATAAATTACTTTTACTTACGTTTCCAACTTCATTCACTTCTCCGTTGCTTTACTTTTCACATTCTTCTTCTTCAACTTTTCCCATTCATTTCCCGCTTGATCCTCCTCACTCGGTCCGTCGGCCACTTTCACTGTGGCTTTTTTTAGTGTGTTGTGGCTTTTTTGTGGTGTTGTGGCATTTGTATTTGTTGTGAGTCCTCCCAGATCAGAAAATAGAGTCCCGCGGTCACTTCCATTGTGGCTTTTTTGGCTGTGTTGCGGCGTTTGTTGCTCCGTAAAGTTGTACTTCCTGATAGAAGCTCGGCAGCGGCGGACTGATATCCGAGAAAATAGTCCCTCAACATGCGACGATTCATGCGACGCAAGGTTAGTTTTATTTCAAACATTATTCTATCATGTCCCTTTAACCTGAGCTTTTTTCAAGACGACGACAACAGGTGAGATAATTTGTGCGCTTAAACAAGTCTCTTACACGTAAAATTACTTTCCAGTTCGTCGCCCTCTCACGTCTTTGTCGAAAATCAAACACCTAAACAGAACTGTGAGCGCTCGTATCCACCACAGGCCCCTGAAAATGTTTTATTTAAATCCATTTTGCATTTTTCTTGAGTCTCCAGACACTCTGAAAGCGCTTTTAGCTGTGTTTGCACATGAACATTGCCGCCGCAGTCGTAGTATCGATATGGCTGCTTCTTTTCGCCTCCGCTCGCCTCCGTCGCTGAATTCCGAACATTCCGATGACGGCATTTTCGAGGGTCTCTCCAGCCCGTCGCACGTTTTCCGAGCCAAGGCGTTTCCATCTCGGTGGGAGGCACAATACGACGCTCTGTCCGACCCCCGCGATGTGAGGGCAGAGACAAGAACGCGCGTCTGCATTTTTGTCATTTTTTTAAAAAACATTTAGCACCCAGTCGGAAGCATAAATCAGCAGCCGCGTGCAGATGGAGCAGATGCGGACGGCACTGATGCATGATGGGAGGAAAATTAGGATTCGGAAAGTGTGACAAAACATGATTCATAATGAGTGAACAGCACGAGTTGATTTACTCGGCTCATTATGTCTTGATCTTTGGATTTTCAAGGTGCTCACTGTTAGGGGTGTGTTGATGAGTTTCTGTATTGATACATCGCATTTTTGGTCAATTTTACTAAATAATTTTATTACAGAGCTACAGAATGAAGAAGAAGGAAACTTTTTTATGCAGCACATTTAACACATTCACTGTTTCGATGAGTGAAATGGATGTGTTTTCAGATTAATCACACTTTAGAATTTTGATTAATCACAGTTAATTATTCTTCAAAAAAAAGACCAAAATATTGTGACAAATTTCTGCTGATTTCTGCTTGTTCTGTTCATTAATAGAAGTGTCTACTTGCTTGATGGCTGAGTGGCTCGTCTTCTCGCCTCATAGCCAGAAGGTTCTGGGTTCAAAACCTGGGCCTTTCTTCTGTGTGAAATGTTTCTCTTTGTCTGGACGTTTTCCTTCAGTTTTCCCCACCAGCCCAAAACATGCACAATAGGGCAAATCCTCCAGCTAAAGTAGTAATGAGCCTGATTCACTTGGTGCAAACCGTCTGACCTCACAGCATTAGGATTCGTTCTCGACGGTCGGCGGGTACTTTTTTTATTTAACCAGTCGCTGCTGTTTGGTGGTGACGTCTGTAATGCGCCAGAACGTTCAGCGGTGTCAGAGTAAAACCTGCACAACAGCAAAACCTGTAGGAAGAAGGACAATAGCGTCTTGATAAAATTCACCAATCATTCACTTTGTTCCGGCTTTAAATCCCCAATGTCGGGAATGTACGCACTGAGAAGTAAAAGTCTCCAGCAGGAGACATGGAGAATGGGCTAAACCCGAAACGTCCGTCATTACTCCAGTGCAACGAGTCTTGTGTGCGCCTCATTCTTTTACTTCTCATTGGTTCCACGTTTTGTGAGTTGACGCACCGAGTAATACACGGATCAAAGACAAGGCTCAGACGCCGACCTTTTTTGGAATGTACGCACAAAATGTCTGGCTTCGTCTACATCCATGTGGACGCTTTGTTTCCTGTTGTCCATAAAAGGACCCAGAGGTGTTTGAGTTTGACGTCACGGCTTCACAGCTCTTCACTTCCGGGATTCTTGCAAACCGCCGAGTGTTTTCTGATTCCCGACGAGTCGCTGGAGAGAAATGGAACTGAGCGGAGGCACTAGGTGGCGCCAGCCTGACTAATACATGACTTTTTTGCTGTACAGTTGCTGCTGTTGTTCTGCTCAGTGGAACGTTTCTAATTCAGCATCTACCCCACAAAGGTTTACGACTGACACTAAACCGTCTTAAATTCAGGGTATGTGTACACTGGTGTATAAACAACCAATGAAGGTAGAAAATTACTATATAAATGTTACCATAATTTGCAAATTAATTAATCTTTTTCAAATGCATAGAACGACTAAACTATTGTCTAAAAATGTACCAAATCTGAAGCATCCCATTGTCAACCAGCCGATCTTTCTCTCCGTTCCTCTATGTACGGTAAATTATGCAAATGATAGTTTTACATGCAGTTTCCTAGATGCAACATAGAATATTATAGCACATTGTTGTTATTATTTTCAACATTTACACGTTATCGGGCGCGAGCAGCTGTAAATGGTCACTGCACACGACATATTCAGCCCTACATGTAATAAAACACATATCAGTTTAGCGCGTGCCCCTCCGATCTGCGCTCTGATTACAGGCTGCCGTTCACGTATCATTATTGCAATATAGTTATTAAATGCAAATGCCGAGGTCTGTCCCAGCTGCCCGGGATCTGTGCACGCTGTTATTAGAGCGGGATGAGGAAGCCCCTTCTGTCACGGCCACGCCACTATTACCACGGCGTCAGGCCCAACCCCGTCATTATATTACGCCGACGACAGGAAGCGGAGCCGCTCTGATGTCTCATTCCAAAGAGCGAACAAGTGTGTCGGACGCCCAGGGATAGGTTTGTAAATTACCCCTTTGGGAACGACGGTTAAAGTCGGAGTTTACGATGTGGAAAGCGACGTGCGGTGGTCAGATTACGAGGGAAATTCGGTGTTTGTTGCTGTGAGGAAGTTACAGTTTGTGCATTTTGTGCAACTTCGCTTCCAGTTTGGGTTATGTTCATTTGATTGTGAACTGAAATAGAAGTTAAATATTCTAATTTTGTAGGCATGCAACTTTTCTGATGAGTGTCTGCTACTTGCTTGTCTCCATGGAGATGTTATTGCTTCCCCTGGAATGCTCCATGGTGTCACTTTAAACATATCCATGTAGCATTTATTCATTACGGGTGTTTCTCTAACCTGCTTGTGTAAGGTTTAATCTAGACAAAGCATTAACCTTCCTATGGAGATAAGAAGGTGAAATATATTAAAAAATACATTTAAAAAGTTTGAATCGATGTTAAATAGCATTATCTACAATGTAAACAACATACAGTGTCTGAATTAGCAGATGGGTAAATTAATTATCTAGGATTAACATGGTGGATTGTTGGGATTAAAACCAGACGTTTTTAATTCAGTAGCCAAAACCAGACTAGTTAAGGTCTTTAATGTCCCTGTAGGGAAATTTGTCCTCTGCATTTGACCCATCCTTGAAAGCCTCTGGGGAAAACCTGTCAGGAGTATTTGATCTAACTCCAGACCTTGGAGCTAGACTTGGTCATTACTATCCAGGCTGGCGCCCCCTAGTGCCTCCGCTCAGTTTCATTTCTCTCCAGCGACTCGTCAGGAATCAGAAAACACTCGGCGGTTTGGAAGAACCCCGGAAGCTGTAGTCGGCGCTCCGGCCAATCAGCTGTGAGCGGTGAAGCCGTGAGGTCAGACTCCAGCACCTCTGGGTCCCTTCTGTGGTTCAGCACAACAATAAACAACGGTCCAGATGGACGTAGACGGAGTCGAACATTTTGTGTCGTTCCGGTGCGTTACAGACGTCAACACCAAACAGCAGCGATTGGTTAAATAAAAAGTACCTGCCGACCGTCAAGCGAACGAACCCTAACGCTGTGAGGTCAGACGGTTTCCACCAAGTGAAACCGGCTGAAGAATCAGACGAGGCAATAAAAAAAACGCTGGATAGGATATCGGTTCCAAAATATCAGTTCTGCCGATATCCTGGTTGGGCCAATAAATTGATGTAATAAAACGATTTGGATGGGAGACACTGGGAATTCCAGGTGCCACAGGGGGGCGCCAGTGGCAAAAACTGTCGTAGTGTCCTTAGGCAAGACACATCACCCACATTGCCTAGTATGAAAGTGGTGTGTGCATGAGTGTTGGTGGTGGTCGGAGGGGCCAATGGTGCAGATTGGAGCCTCGCTTCCGTCAGTCTGCCCCAGGGCAGCTGTGGCTACAATAGTAGTTTACCACCACCGGGTCTGGAGTGAATGAATAATGCTCTGTAAAGAGTCTTTGAGTGTCCTGAAAAGCGCTGTATAAAACTGATGCATTATTATTATTATTAACGATTTACTGGTCATAGTTGATCCAGTAAGTCTCATTATGTTTGAGCTTTTAAATGTCTGTAGCTACACAACACATTTTTAATCGTACAATATCGGTTGATATTGAAATTGGGTTAAAATTATATTTAGTATGCATAGTACATAATGTATTTTGCTATATGCAAATATTTGTAAACTTTCGTCAGCAAGGTACAGAAGCAACCACATAATTTTTACAATTTTTGAAACAATTTAACGAACAAGATTGGGCTAATATAAGTTTTTTTCTTCTTCTTCCGACTCATTTTGAGAAATGTTGTTGTTTACAGTGTATATGCAGTATGTATATGATTACTGGATCCATCTGGGCACAAACTTGAAATAAAAAACAATCAAAATATCAAATATTGGCAGATACATTGCATTATAGGTGCGGTACCTATTTAAAAAGCAGGTACAGTGCCTTTAATGCAATGTGTAAAAGAGTGGTGCTTACTCTTTCTCAAATACTTTTAATTTCTTTTATTAAGTTTTCTCGGTATAGCACAGCAACTTTATCAATGCCATTAAAAAACCTACACAAACAACAAACAACACGATTCAGAGCTGTCGAAATATTTTGCCAGTGATTATAAACGACCCGTATGAGTGTTAAAATCTGCAGCGTACAGTCACGCTCCCGCACACGCCCGGAGCACACGGCCGGAGCACACGGCCGGAGCACACGGCCGGAGCGCACGCCCGGAGCACACGGCCGGAGCACACGGCCGGAGCACACGCCCGGAGCACACGCCCGGAGCACACGCCCGGAGCACACGGCCGGAGCACACGCCCGGAGCACACGCCCGGAGCACACGGCCGGAGCACACGCCCGGAGCACACGCCCGGAGCACACGCCCGGAGCACACGGCCGGAGCACACGGCCGGAGCACACGGCCGGAGCACACGGCCGGAGCACACGCCCGGAGCACACGGCCGGAGCACACGGCCGGAGCACACGCCCGGAGCACACGGCCGGAGCACACGCCGCACACGGAGATTCGCAATTAGACGCACACAGTCGCACTTGGGCTCCGCGGCACCCTGCTCCCTGCTGTTGTCATGGCAGCAGTCGGAGAGATTTTAGCGGCGTAATCCCGACGAGCGAGGACGGCTGTGAAATCTGAGGCCGCTCCGGGAGAGGCGGGGGGGGAACGAGCACCAAAATAATGGCTTCAGCGCGCCATACAATCACCATAAGCTGCCCGTTTGGGAGTCTTAAGCAAATTGTACAGTGAGAGTGGCGCTGATTGCAAGGTTGAGGTGGCGTTCGGCAGCAATTTTACACTGAGAGTAGCTCTTCTAAGACTGCAGAAAATACCCATAGTGGTTCAGCTTGTTAGTTTTGTCGGTTTTGTCGATGCTAAAACGTTTCACAGAGATTGAGTTCGCGTTCATATTTGTATTTTGCTATTCTGAAAACAATTTGCCTTATTAAAGTGCACGTATTACGCTGTTTTCTCATGTTTCCTCATCAAAATCCTGGAGTTATGTTTTGTTTCTTTCGCACATGTTAAACCAGTCCCCCCAAAAAAAGCCTTGGGACGGTTACGCTACAAAATACTGAATTATCTATAAATTTCCTCACTTTTTCCATAGTGTTCTGTCACTTTCTTGGCACAGACATTTTGCATTTCCATATCATTTTTTTCCTGGAGCAATATTTTTGACAATATTAATTTGGAATAAAATAATTCTCTTTGTGTTGTTCTCAAACTAGGCACAGGAATAAAATGTATTTGAAACGATTTGAGCAATTTTGAATAAGATTTGCACAAGAGTCTACGGGTGTCCCAAGACTTTTTTGAGGCACTGTATTATTAAACTGATTGAATTGAATAATTTCAGCCTTGGAATTGCCATTTTCTGCGTTTACATGAGAGCTTTAATTCTGAATAAAAATTAACTTCGCTTTAAAAAGACCCTGTAAACACTTAATGAAAATGATTATTCAGAGTTAAACTTAATTCTGAAGTAAGTGGCTGGTTTATTCCGATTTTAAAGCCGAATTAATGTACTCCTCGATCATGTAAACGTTTATTCTTCTTCAAAATAATTCCGGTTGTTCATGGTCGTTGGGTCGTCCTTCTGGCTTCGGACTTTCCTCCACGTCTCGGAAGGAAACAACAGAATGGAAAAAGTTTGGATCATGTTTGTGTCGGCGGCGAAACGACAAAACGAGATGACAGAAAGACGGAAATACGTTTGTGTCGCTGTCCAATCAGAACCTTCCCCACCCCCAGACGCTGAGAGGAATTAAATAAAGACCATTTAAGGTGTTTTCCATGTCAACCTCAATTCAGAATTATTATTTCCATGTAAACTCAAGGTAGAATATTTGAATTCCGAACTATTTAATTCATAATAATCAATTCAGAATTTAAAAAAACATGTCGTAAACGTGGCCATTGTCTGCTGAACTAAAGGTAAAAGGAACTGTTAATTTGAAAACTGCCACATCATGACATCACAGGGTGGAACGGAGCATTTTGAGCTTTGGAGACGTAGACAGGCTCATACTGAAACGTGTGTGAATGAAACAAAACACAAGTCCAGGTGTCTTTTTGATTCTGACACAGCTTGAAATCTCACAAGAGTCAATTTTGTGCAATTTAGGCCTTTTAACAAGAATCTATTTTTTCTTTCTCTTCTTGGGTTTGGGCTTTGTGTTATACGGGGCCGTTTTGGGGACATTCTATTCAAAAATCGCATTCAGTCAGAAAATCGGCCCTACGTAACGCTTGCATAACCTGAATGATTTGAAATGTTCAGAAAAGCATTATTCTGCCAGTGATGTATTTGCTTTTCTCAACAAAGCCGGATTACGCCCATGATCGTTCTGCTGTGTACAAAAGACTAAATACGAAACGTGGCGATTCTTACTCACAATTCATTCATTTATCTTCATCTACGCCTGAAAGATTAATCGCAATTGAATCGAAACCGCAATTAGCAAATTAGTATCATAACTTCCTTCAAAAACAACAAAATATCCTGGTTTATTCTGCGTAAAAACTGCTAACGCTGTAGTTAAGATCTGTACAAATAAAACTGAAATACATGTCATACTTGTATTAAGGCCGCCACACACTGCAGGAGAATTGGCCCGATTTTGGCTGCGATTTCTTCTCCCCGAGTTCAGGAGGTGTGACCCGACTTTTTGTCTCCGTGTGCGATTCTGAAGCCGCTGCTCCTCATGTGTGGAGTCAGTGTCAGATCAGAACCACCGAACATCAACAACGCGACGGAAACAGACGATAAAACAGAGTCAGGGGCAGAGGAGCGACGGACACAGAGACGCAACAAACAAACTCAGGATAGAGCGAAAATAAAGACTTTATTACTCACCTAATGTAAAGTGGAACATTTAAAGTGCAGAGTCTGATCTACATTATTCAGAGAAATTGTCCTCCGCAAATAATGACTCCAGTCCACAAAACCACGCTATTAATCCAGTTTGAAGCGTTCTTAGAAAGTAAAAAGGCGAAATAGTTCCTCACATGTGTTTGTTTACGTCCACACAGCGCACGGATCGAGGTGAAGCTGCAGATTAGTGACACTGATTCTACTTCCTGTGGACTTTATCGCCTTTTTTCTGCTTTAAAAATCCTGTATCTGAAGTATTGCTCCACATTTCACAAAGAACAATGACACAGTTTGGACTTGTGTCTAAAGTGGAAGTGCAGAGTCTGATCTTTGAACACTTCAGAGTCTCAGAGCGACTGGTTTTACTGTAGACAGGAAACAGCTGACGCCATCGCGCTCACAGCTTTAGATCCCGCTGCAGTCTGGGAGATCAGAGATTTTTAGTCTCATAAGTTTCTCCTCGTGTCTGTGGTGTTTGCGCTTTTTGTCGCACGTTTAAAAATCATTTAAGACTGAAAAACCCTGTAGTGTGTAGTGGCCTTTAGTTTAAGTTTTTGTTTTGGTCTCTTAAAATGCTGCTTAAATGTGAACAATATCCTGTTATTAAACCATAAATTGCAACTGTAATGCTTTCAGAAAAAATGCTATTCGATATTTTTACCCAAATCTTAAACCACAACAACAATCAAATAAATTTCCCTCCAAAAAAAAAAGAAAATTTTTTTTCTTCTTCATTGTGCATTTTTTTGGTTGGTGCGACTTATTATTACATCCGGAAAATACGGTACTTGTTTTATTCTGTACCCTGCAGTTTAGATCTGTACAATTAAAACTGAAATACATGTCATACTTGTATTATTTTGTCAGTTTTTATTTCAGTCACCTCTTAAAATCCCCTCTAAAATGTCAACTTTGAACAATATCCTGTTGTTAAACCATAAATTGCAAATATAATCAGATAAATTGCCATTCGATATTTTTCTGCCCCGATCTCAAACCACAACAGCGATGACCTGCAATATTTTCTTAAACGTTTTCCATCTGGAGTCTGTATTTAGGATGCAGTGACAGTCCTTTCGTTTGATTATCCGGCTCAATACGTCATCCTCAACCATAAACTTCAGTTCCGCGTCTATTTTCGCAAGTTAATCGATGCTCCATTTATCCGAGCAACTATTTGTTAGTCAGTCAATACCGAACGCTTATCTCATATTGAACACGCAATTTCCAGCTCCCGTGTTGCCGCATTCATCCGTCCCTTATCTCCATACCTCATTCTGGGCCTGTGTTTTTCTCCCATCTACCTTTTTGTATCAAGAGCACCCTTTGACGTAGGTGTACAGCCCACACGTGTCTATTTTTACGCAGAAGAGGAGGAAGGGAGGGCTGTGGAGAGGAGTGGAAGAAGGAGAGAGCAAGAGAGAGGAGGAAGGGAGGGCTTTGGCGGATGGGACTGGCGCTACTGCTGACTGTTTAGTTCCGAGAGAGTTGCTCGAAAGACAGACCGGGGAGGAAGGCGGCGCTCGCTCGGATGCAAATATGGTAAACACGGCCGACCCCTTGTTCCCCGCAGGTGGACTACATGGACGAAAATGAGGAGTACTTCCAGCGGCAGGCTTCGCACAGACAATCACGCCGGCGTTTCCGGAAGATCAACCAAAAGGGCGAGAGGCAGACCATCATCGACACCGTGGACCCCTACCCCACCGGCAAACCCCCCATAGGACGAGTCTACCACACGGTGAGTACCAGAACGTCGAAAGTTCTTACAGATATCGATGCAGTTTGCTCTAAAATCCTGCTTCTTTTGTTGGTGGTGTTGTGAACTTTGGAGTCTGTTCCTCTCCCTATTCCCTTGACTAGTGTTGCTACGAGCGTTTGGTCAAACCCCGGAAGGCCACAGAGTCTAATCAGGGTCGCCGCGGGGTCTTAAATGTCTTAAAAAGGTCTTGAAAAGGTCTTAAATGTCATGTTCCTACATTAAGACCTTAAAAAGTCTCAAATTATGTCATCCAAGTCTTTATTTTTTCATAAACAAGACCATTTGAAAGCTTAGTTTGTCTTGTTAGAATGTTATAAATGATTATTTGGCCATTTTACAGCAACACAAACGGCCATAAATGAGTCTGGAATGAGATTTTATAATGAAAGTATTTTTTGTGAGTAATGATCATTGTTAGAATTGGATCTGGTGTTTTTCGCCCTCATAATGGCCGCGATGTTGGTCTTAATTTTCATTTAAGTGCTCTTAAAAAGGTCTTAAATTTGGCGTAGTCAGACCTGAGGATACCCTGCAAATCCAACCTGGCCGTACCCTTAAAATGAATCTAATTTTGCACACGTTTTGTTCTTTTAATGCTTGAATGACTTACAGTGGCTATTGGGTTGTAAAAAGAGAACATGTTTGTTGTTTAACGTGCAGAATTTGCCGTTTTGGGGCTTGACATTTCATAGATTTGCCCGTAAAAGATTGAAGCGTGAACTTTTGTTGACAACTATCCAACTTGGAAGACGCCAACGCAGGTGTACGGCACAGATGACCGTGCATTGCTTCGTTCTCCAATTTACTGCCTGTTTCATCATCGTTGAGAACTTTCCAGCCTCTGTCCCCTCTACACTCGCTATAATAAGCCCGTCTCTGGAGTTCCCGTGTTGTGATGTTTTCCTAGAAAGATAACTAGCTTTGTTCCCCACGGGTCGCCCTTCAAATTTGTTTTCATGAGTCTCTTCCCCCCCTTTGAGCGACGCTTCCTGCTGTGTTTGCCGCTGTCATTCTGTTCGTCTTGACTTTTCCGGCGGGTTATTTGTTGTTTACTTACTCTGAAAGTGAATCTAATCGTGCATATGGTTGAATATTATAATTTAAATGGGTTTGTGCCGTCTCCTTTTGCTTCAGAATCTTGCTGCTTGATAAACTGACCCCTGGCAAGAAACATACATAAGAAACGTAGATGAATGTATGTTTTTTCTACTTCTGTGCTTTCATGTTTTGCACTTATGTCATTCTTTTTTGACTTAGTATGTGTTTTTCCATTGTCTGAACCCTGGTAGATCACTTTAGTCTCATTTACTTTATTTATATTAGTGAAATCAAAGTGAATCCAGTTTGAATATTGCAGAAAACATGTAGATTTTGAATAGCCGTGCATGTTTTTCATGTTTCCTCCGCCCTGTGTTCCCTTAACTCTATGTTCCCTCAGCCCTATGTTTCCTCCGCTCTATGTTCCCTCAGCTCTGTGTTTCCTCCGCTCTGTTTCCTCAGCCCTATGTTTCCTCAGCTCTATGTTCCCTCCGCCGTATGTTTCCTCCGCCCTATGTTCCCTCAACCCTATGTTTCCTCAGCTCTGTTTCCTCAGCCCTATGTTCCCTCCGCCCTATGTTTCCTCAGCCCTATGTTCCCTCCGCTCTATGTTTCCTTCGCTCTATGTTTCCTCAGCCCTATGTTTCCTCAGCTCTATGTTCCCTCCGCCCTATGTTTCCTCCGCCTTATGTTTCCTCCGCCTTATGTTCCCTCCGCCCTATGTTTCCTCAGCTCTATGTTCCCTCCGCCTTATGTTTCCTCCGCCCTATGCTTCCTCCGCCCTATGTTTCCTCCGCCCTATGTTTCCTCCGCTCTATGTTCCCTCAGTCCAGCTTGAGGTCCTGGTGCAAAGGAGGTTGAAATTACTCTGAATCATCTCTTGGTATAAAAACAAAAATGACAAGTCATTTTTGTTTTTATACCATGTTTAAAAAGATTAAAGTTAAGTTTTAAGAGTTTAATTTCGAGAAAAATCTTAGAAAATAGAAAAATCTTAGAAATGAGGAAACATAGGGCTTAATTTCCCCAAATTTTAGTAAAAAAAAAAGAAATTCTTAGAAATGAGGAAACATAGGGTCTACTTTTCAAAACTTTCAGTAAAAACAAATTCTTAAAAATGAGGGAACATGGAGTCTTAATTTTCCAAACTTTCAGTAAAAAACGAGGAGCTGACCCTGGGAAAACCTCCTACCAGAGTCTCAAAGGGAACCGAATATATTAAAACTTCACAGTGGCAGATTTTGAAGTTGTTTCTTTATGTTGTGTTTGATTATGTTAATTCACAACAATCTCAAATCTGTGCATTTACCGACTGCTCGTCTGTCACGGTGTTAATTTGCACCTTCAGAAGTGATAATTGCACCGCCACACTGCATTTCAACATGTTATATACACTTTATGCTATAACCTTTACTATTCTAGTGTCAGACTGTGTGTTCTTACTCTTTGTGCTGCTTTTATACCTCCGTTTGTAGCTTTAGACACCTGTTCCCTCGCTCGCTTTGCCGGGCTCCTCCGCGGGCCCCGAGGTGCTGTGTTGTGATGTTTCATGTCCTTGGTTCGTCTCGCTTTAGTTCCCCATAGGCAAAACTCCAAATATGTTTTTAAAAACCCGTTTCTACCCTTGAGCATTTCTCTGTCGCCTTTTCAACTTCTCTCTTAGCTTCAGATTTTGGGTTTGCACGTCGACCGAAATATTTGTGTCGCGTCGTTCGCCGAGTTGTGACAAGAGAATCATGCCCGTTATTAGCGAATGAATATTGTTTTAGCTTAGCGCGCACATCCATTTGCAAACATGTCATTAGAGCTGTGTGTTGAAGTGTTTTATAGATTTGTTTCTTCACGCCTGCATTGATTAAACCCCGGCAGGTCACGGTACTCGTAATTTACCTGGTTTTACACTTACGAGAAGCTAATTGGTTCAATATCGGGTCATTCCACGCCAAATCTCCGAATACCCCCACTCGACCATCAGATTTGACTGAAAAAACACACTTTCCGATAAAAAAAGTCCCCCAAAAAATTATTTGTCAACTACCCACTGACCTGTTTTGCGCAGAGTTTTCCAAAGATCCAGAACTTTTTCAGGTTGCCCCTTCAAATTTCACTTAATTTCATTTCATTTTTGCGAAAATAAGGCTGAACACCACAAATCTTTAGATATTTTAAAGACCGACATCTAATCTTTCTAAAACGATCCACTTTATGTTGGTGGGTGCTGTCATTTTTTTGGTATATCACCGCAAAGATGGCACCAAATTAATTTTTCTTCCATTTTTTACACAGTACACAGGATTAGGATTGATAATAGATGAACAAATTAGCTGGAAAAAACATATTAGACATATCCACAGTAAAGTTTCGAGAAGTTTAGCAGTATTAAATGAAGCCAAACGGGATCTAGATCACTACAAACTCTTTATTGGTCATTAGTTCTTCCATATTTTAATTACTGTGCAGAAGTTTGGGGTAATAATTACAAAACAATTATACATCCACTATTTGTTCTCCAAAAGATTGTGGAATAAGTTAAATATGGAGCTCAAGGAACGTCCAAATAAAAAAAAAATGTTTAAAGATATCACTTGGACACACTATACTAATGAAGAAGCTTCTTTTTGAAATATTTATTGTTATTTTTGGTTTGAAATGAACGATTTAAATGAAACGTTTGCAGTGGTTGATCAGAACGGTATAATTTAAATGTGTACGATGACCTAGATAAGTAAAAAAGGACTATTTCTACTTCCAATTTTTTGTTTCTTGTATTTTAGTAGTAGTTTGCACGTTTTTACATATGGTTTTGTGCTCGAAATAAACCATTACCACAGCGAGTGTGGGAAGGTGTACGTTCAATATCAAACCTCTGTCTTTGAAATTGCATTTTAAGCGTTGGAAATGTAGTTTTGTAGTTTAATTAATTAACATTTTGCGAAAATAAGGCAGAAAACCATCACAAATTTTGGATATGTTACAAACAGACGTCTAATCTTTCTAAAACGATCCATTTTATGTTGGTGGGTGCTGTCATTTTTTTGGTATAACGTGGTAAAGATGGTACCAAATGTGTGTTGTTGTTTTTTTCATTTTCAACACTTAATATCTGTTAGACCGTTCATCACAGAGGCCAGTTTTAAAATACAAAACACAGCATGTGTGGGAAGGTTCAATATCAAACCTGTCTTTCAAATTGCACTTTCCACAGTCCTTTAAATATGCACTCAGATTTAAAGAGTAGAATTTTCGAGCCAATTCAAACTCCCAGAAATCTGTGATAAACCAAAAGTGTAAAAACTGTAAAAATCCATCATCTACAAGTACATTTGCCCAATTTTAACCCTTGAAAATGTGAAGGACCTGCCTTAAAATGGCCTTAAAGTGGCTCAAAACAGGTCAGGACGTAGTTGACAAAACAGGTTTTAATGACAAAACTATTGGGAGCTAAAATTTGGGACTTTTCTTATTGGGAAGTGTAGATTTTTTTCAGTCAGATCTGAGATGGTCGAGCAGGGCCATTCTGAGATTATTATTCACATGGGTTTGTGGTTCTCCTATGGTTTAAAAGTAAAATTTTCAAGCAAATTCAAGCCCCCAGAAATCTGTGATGAACCAAAAGTATAAAACTCCATATTCTACAATTACATTTGTCAAATTTTAACCCTTGAAAGTTTAAAGGACCTGCCTTAATTAGTTTTTTTAGACATAGCGATCTGAAAGTGGCTCAAAACAGGTCAGGGGGTGATTGACCAAAAAAGTTTTAATGACAAAACTATAAGGAGTTGGGAGCTAAAATCTGGGACTTTTCTTGCTGGAAAGTGTGTGAACCTCCTTGAATCTTTTCAGTAAAATGTGTGATGGTCGAGCGGCGCAATTCGAAGATTTGAAATGACCCAATGATTATTTAAATGGTTTTATGTGTACTTCTTTGTTTAAGGTTTACTGCTTTATATTACACTGCCCTGGTCTATTATCACCTGCCCGACTTTTAAATGGAAAGAGATGTTTTTAATCATCATTTTAGTGTTGCTATTGCGTTCAAACAAGGGAATTATGTGATTATTTCCTCGATAAATACTGTGTAAATCGTTTTCCGAGCCGATCCATACGTTTCCAAACATGTCATCAGAGCTTTGTGCTGAAACATTTTATAGATTTGTTCCTCCGAGCCTGAATTGATTCAACCCTGGCAGGTCACGCTAGTCTAATTTACCTGGTTTTACACTTATGAGGATTTAATTGACTCCGTTTTATTATTTAAACGGATCTGTGGGATGGATTTGTGCGTCTAAAATCACCTGCCAGACTCTTAAATGGAAATAGATGTGTAATTTTGATCATCATTTGTGTTGCAATTGGGCTGCGACGAGGAAAATATATTTTTTTATGAATGAACACTGTGTAAAAGCTTAGCATGAAGTCTTTTTAACTCACTTTGACGCTGAAATTGTACAGTTTTGCCCAAGAAAGATTGGCTCTATTTCTGTAACGATAATCACCGGTCTAGGCGTGTACAACCGAAGTTTTCACATTGTCTAGAGCTGAATTTTGCAACGTGTGTTTACGGAAACTATAGACTACGCGTAGCATTGTAAAAGAGCAGAGAAAAACACCGGCTTCATCTGTTTTTTAAGAAGCGGACTGGTTTGTGCGGAAAACATAGCACTTGAGAGTCCCGAGACCGTTGTTATTTGCAGCGAATTGCACGGTACAAGTCTGGTCCGCTGAGGTCAGGCGGCTGCTCTTTTCCCGGCTTCCTCTTCGTGTTTTTTATTCTGAGTTATAGCGCAATATTTAAAGGAGTGTACGGTTAATGTAGCGTAGAAAGCTTTCGTTGGTTTAATCCGTGTTCTCTGGAGCTGCCGACTACAGTTTTGAATCATGCAGATGTTTCTGTTCGGTTTGTTTATAGACTTTATTTCCTAAAGAGACGTGTTGTACTATATTATAATAGTTGTGATGCAGAAATAGCTAAAAAAAAACAGAGGGAACTACATAGACCATGATCCTTTGCTCCGTTTCAGTGCAGATACATGAAGAAATAACTGTTCTAAGCACTTTTACATCTTCATTCTTTGGCATTTTTAGAGGAAAAAGTCATAGATGCACAATATTTTGCAAAAAAAAAACTAAATCTAGCCAAGTTAAAATGACTTGAATTAAGAAAGTTTTATCAGGATTTGAGTAAATTTCACTTGACAAGTAAAATGATCTGAAGACTTTTTGTACTTAAAATATGAAAATACATCTGGCTACACTTGAAATAAGAAAAACAACAACTTTTTGGCAGTTAAAATAAGAAAATCGAATGTTATTATCTTATTCAGTTGACGGATAATTTCACTTCCACTCAAATAAAGTAAAATATTCTCAATTTAAGTCATTTTAACTTACCTAGATATCGTTTTTTTTTTCCAGTGCACAAAATATCGCAATAAATATGGTACCGTGAGATATATATGGTGAAAATCCGGTACAGAGAGATTTGGATATTCTGTAGAATATCGTAATATCGTGAGCTTTCCCACGATATCGCAATAAATATCGCACCGTGAGGTTCGTACCGTGACGATATCGTATCACGTTATCGAAAGATGGGTCAATTTTAGAAGATTTTAGAAGATCAAATTGCTTTTTTGTGCAGTTCTGAGTACAGTTTGTTTAAAAAGCAGGGTTCAGATTGCACATTATAAACAGCTCCAGAAGCATTTACATTTGGGACAAGACAGAAATAAGAATTGATAAACAAATAAGCAAAGAATAAGTAATAAAAGAACAATCCCGTGTGCTTCAGAACATATTTGCAGAAGTCAAAGACAGGATGTTTTGTTTTTTTGCATTCTATTTTCTATGTAATTACAATTTGGATTCAGTTGTGGATCACATTTCACACATTTCTCTCTATAAAGTCTTAAAACTTCTTTCTAAACAACAAGAACTTCACATTGAACTTCTTTTTCTCCTTAAATGGATTTTATACTCATTTATATTGACTTCTGAATGCTACAGCTTTAGTTTTTAACGTAAAAAAAGCTCTGAACCCTTCTACAAAACCCTTCGCAGATCTATAATGTTGTTTTTCTGACTCCAGAGTCACGCGCCTTCATTTGGAAAGTACGTTTTTAATGAGGTTACCAGCTCATGACCGTCCACTGTATAGTTTCCTGCCGTGTTACATAAGATCCAGTGACTTCTTGGACAGTATTTCCCTAAGTTTCCCTGGGAATAAGAAGCAGAGCCCTTTCACACTGACAAACGCTGCGCTATTCCCCGCATTCTCCTCATTCCCTCGCGTTCCCTCGGGCTTTTTTGAGTGAACGTCTTTGAGGAAAACAACAAAAAAAAAGCTAGTCTTAAATAAGGCAAATGCGGCAAAACGCCATCCCCTCCCCGCCAGCTCCAACCGCACCCCGACGACTAAATTTAGCCTCCCGTTCAAAAGCCTGCGCTGAACTTTCCCATGGCCCTGACGTCTCCCAGCTTCGGCGAGCTTCGGCACTCGCTCCGGTGGGAAGGATGGAGCGGGGCGCCATGGCAACCGGCGAATCCCAAGTGCACTTAGGAGTACAGTAAGAGGAGGAAGAGGCGGCGGCGTGGGCTAAACGAGAGGCGCGGAGTGACAGCGGACGGGACGCAGAGCCGACAGGGCAGGCTTAATCTCCTCCGACGTCCTGCTGCACTCGAGACGCCGGTGTTTAGTTTGAGCTGAGGAATCCGCCGGGGAAAAGCTGGAAAGAGAAGACAGGAAGTAGCGTCTGGAGCTGGGGAAGGTTCGTACTTGAGCTTAGTCACTCCTCACTCACTCGAGGATGGAAATTATCTCTGAGCGAAATGGATAAGAGTTGCAGCGGTGGCAGAAATGTTGCGCGATGAGGAAGGCGATAAGACCTGAATTAGCTCCAGTTTTACTCTGGGTTTTTCTGCAGGTTAAGATTCTGCCGAGATTTATGCGTTAAACACTTTATTTACAAAGTGCATTTTACAAACAAAGCGGTTTCCAAAGAGCTGCACAAAGATCAATAAAAAGAAGGTAAAAAAAACAGTGAAATCAAATAAAAGCAAAACCAAAAAAATATATAAAATAGCAGGAAATAAGTCAAATAAATAAAAGACACAGAGGAAAACACAACTCACGCGGTGTTAAAAGCCAGAGAAAAAACATCAAAATATTATTACAAGACCAGCACCCCTATGAACTAACATCAAGGACCATGTTGTCCACCCTCCTGTGGGTTCACCACCTGCAGAGGGGTTCATGGGGAGGTCAGGTGCTATGAGGATTGGGCAGCAAGCTGCCACCTCGACCCAGCTGGATTAAGCGGGAGAAGATGGATGGATGGATGGATGGATTATTACAAGACTTAAAATTTAAAGATGCACTGCGTAACTTTTTTGATTGAGGTTACTCTGCTGTAGTTTTGCTAGGAATGTTCCACATAATGACATTAAATATTTGTGTTTTCAGCTAAAACAATCCGAATAAAAAGGCCGGGCTTGCCTCATCATAGATCTAATGCATAACGGTTACCTGCACTGTTATATTCTTGTAAATTTTTGTGTTACTTTATAGTTTCTTATAGTTTATAGTTTGGCCTGTGCAGTGGGAAATCAACAGAGGGAAGTGTGAGGTGTTTATAAAGTTGTTTTCTAACGTTTCCAGACACTAATGAGTGAACCAGGCAGAGCGTTTTGTTTGTTAGACTCGTGGCTGTTGTAAGATGGGTTAAAGTGGTGTTAAGCTTCTTCAGTGTGAAGCAAATTGGTGTTTTACGTGGAAGTTCAGAACTTGCCCCCATCACTACACTAGTTTGTTGCCTTGACAGACTCACTGCCACAGTGAGATCTCCACCGAGGAAACACTGATCTGTGCCGTTTTATGGCTTCTGACAGAATTCCACCACCTCTAGAAACGGACTTTAGCTTCAAACGTGCCGGAGTTCAACTTTAAATTTTCGGCTTTCTTCCCTTGATCGTTGTGGATAAATTCTTCATGGACAGAATCTGTTCTTTGTTGACTTTGTTGGATGAAGATTTGTTGTTGGGGCAGATTTATGAAGCTGCTCAAAAATATACAACAGTTTTCCGCAGATATTTTGCCGTAGAAAAGCACTGCCGCACAACATCTCAGCCACTTCTTGCCGTTGTGAAAAAAAGTCTTATTTAATCCGCTTTTAAGCTCCAGCCTGAGCAAACCCTGCAACATTACGCACAACAATGAAAACCCCAGTTCTGAAGACTTACCAACAGCCACTACACCACATTTTGTTTCCTGCAACGTCCAATTTCGTGTCCGTTCAACAAACCACAATCCCGTGACTCTCGACAAAGCCTGCACAACTAGCCAAGTATTATTATTATTGCGTTTCACGAAACAGCGGGCGGCGTATTTGAAGTGAGTGCGCCATTAATCACGCGCTGTCAATACGCGTTTGCCTGATCACTGTTACCGCGTCTCTTCTCGTGGCTCGTGCGTTTCAGCTTTAAAGTCTATTTCCAAAATGACAAATTCATTACCCAGCAGCCCCGCCCGGCTCGGATGATGTCATTTTTTTTAGAAGTGGCTCAGTAAAAACCCTAATGGCCTTTTGTCTGCGTGATCACATGTGACACGGCGATGCATTACCTCCCTCTTCATCGCATCGCAGTGAATCTTTGGACCACAAATAACCTAAATCCAACCAAGATGTATTCCACTTTTTTTGTCTCATGCTATTCATATAAATGCACAACCCCCTCTCCCCTCAGTGTACTCGGTTTGTATTTGTGACCCTGTGAAGTTCAGATGGAGCAGGAAGTGTTTTGTGCAGCTTTAAAACAGCACAGTGGGCGCAAAAAGTTTGAACGGACCTGCTATAGTGAAAAAATAAGTCTAATAAGTCCCGTACGATGTGGAGAAGTCGCACTTTCCGTAGAATTTGGACGATTTCCCGACGTTGAGGCGATGGATATTAAAAAATGATCTGGTGCTGCAGACCTCGTGTTACACTGAGCCAAATGAAAGGCTTTAAAAACACGGAGGAGATGACTATTTCGAATTAAAATCACCCGCTGCACCAGGAGAACCTAAAATAATGATTAAAAAAAGGTATAAAACGCCAAATTTTAGCAGTAAGCGAATAAAATTAGCTCCACGTGAAGCTTTTTGCGTAAGTCCAGTTTATCTGTCAGTTACAACGCTCTTCTTTCTAAAAAAATGTTGAAAATAAGAATTCATAAATGACAATGGTCGCTGCAAACTCGAGCATCGTCTGTTTCTGCGCCTCCCGAGTTTGTCGATCCACTTTTGTCGTCTTTTTCTTTGTACGTTTTTTGAAACTAACTCTCTTGTGACACAGCACTTTTGGTACCTGCAAAAACCCATTTGTCTTTCTCCCGATTCGAGCGTTCGCAGCGACCACAGACTGCACAGAATTTAGGCGTTTCGGCGCAGAGTCACTGGAGGTAAACGGGGTTCGGCGCGTCTGTCTTTACTTCCTGACCCCATCTGCTTTTATTGACGTCATCTGAAAACCAGCGACAGCCTCCTCACCCGCTCCATCTCCTCCTCTTCACCGTCATGAATGTCTAGACTCGTTCTCTCTCTTCTCCACATTCATCATCATTAGAATCTTGTCGTTGCTTTGCGTCGAATGTTTCACAGTGTGACATTAAAGGTCTTCTCGCATTCGCTGTTTTTGCTGCTCAAAAATGTCTTGAAAAAATATAATAATCCTCGTTGTGAGTGCGGTCGCCTCTCCACAGCTTTGACCCGTCGCTTCACCGCAAAAAAGCTTGGCCAAAATGTAAGATATAAACACTTAAATCTATCAGAAAATGACCCAAAAGTCGTGAAATGATCCATATCCGTGCGGCGAGACAAGTCCTCTTAAAATAAACGACCTCTAGACTAGAATTAAACGCTCTCTGGTCGAGTAAATCGATAATAAATCTGAAAACAAGATGAATAACCTGAGATAAGTTTTAAAAATCTTGGACAGATCAGAGACATTTGCAGTGCTGGCGTTGTCTCCATAGAGATATACGAGTTTAATGCCGTACTGTGAAACATACACGGCAAAGCGATCACATCTCCATGGAAAAAAAGCGGGTAGCGGACTTTTTAACAGGACAACGCGCCTTTAAATAGTTCTGCTGTTTGCTAACCTACTGATACTTCGCAGCTGATGTCGTCAACTTTCCCTGGGGGTGTGACGCTAACTGGAAGCACTGCTCTGTTAGAAGCTCTGTTACTCAAGTTGGACTTAATCTGAGCTTTATTGTAGCACAATCTGATCAGAAAGAGCTACAACAGGTTTGTGCTGTTAGACAAGTCTCTCGTACATACAAATAAAAGTCACAAGCTTTTTAGCAACAGTTTTATTACTGAACGCTCGTGTTGATCACAGGTTCTGGAAAATGTGTTGTAAAGTTTGTCTGTGCACTGCAAATTTCTCTGATTTAAAACTTATCTCGGGTTATTCATTGTGTTTTCAGATTTATTATCACTTAGCGCTTAATTTTAGTCTAGAGGTCGTTTATTTTAAGAGAACTTGTCAAGTAAAATGATCTTGTTGCATGGACAGATCATTTCACTACCATTTTCTTTCCTCTTTTTTTTGCGGCTTTAAGTTTTATTTCTCTAAATGTAAACACTGTGCACAGATCTTCCCTTATGTCAATATGTAATCTCTGTTCATTCCGATATAAAGTTATAAAAAACGTATATATTTAAAGGTATATCCAGATAGTTGTACTGCACGTCTGAAGCAATGAAACTTTTAGTACCTTTTCTACCTTTTTTTTGGGTCATTTAAGTGTTTATATCTTAAATTTCGGCCGAGCTAATGTGTGCATTGTGTCTCCATGGTAACTGACGAACTTTCCACCCATAAAGACGCACACAGAGCACCCCCAGCGCGACGCCACCGCAAAATATCAATATGTTTTTTTTTTCCATATGCCGAGTGTGCGCGATGTCTCACCCCTGGACCATTTAAATCCCTGAAATATGGATGTGACCTTGCAGGGGAGGTCCCGCCGGGAGCCCGAGCACAAACACAGCCCACTCCGCTGCGCTATGATCCAAAGTACCACCATTATCTCAGCGACGCCCACAGTTCAAGTGCTTTATTTATAGACGTATAAACAGAGTCTATAGGGTCAATGGCCACTTGTGCAGCAGTGAAAACATACAGCGGCGCCGTCAACTCTGACCTGTTTGTTATGAAGCCGTATTTCAACAAGCAACGTGAATTTCTCCCAAGCAGCGACTGCCAGGATTCGCAAATATGTCTGTATGTGTCCGTAGCAGCGGCATCGGATTCATCACCGTCATTAAAAACTCTGTGTAAGGACCTAAACCCATAGCAGGACTTTCTCCCTCCGCTCTCTCTCCTCTTCAAACATGGTCCCGCTCGGAGATTTCCATCCACACGCAGCGAGGAAGAAGAAAAAAACCTGACTGACGCTTCGTGTGCGACGCTGAGGCCAAAAGTTTGTGACGGAGACGTTTTATCGAAGCCGAGAGTCGAGAGGGGACGAGGCTGAAGAGGAGAAAGTTCCACTCGAGGGCGAAGTCAGACTTTCACGGAGGAGACGGTAAAGCCCAATTTATGGTTCTGCGTCAAACATGCAAACGTGCACCTCCCAAACTTTCTAACGACGCCTCAAAACGCCGCAGATGATAAGGGCTGTGATTGGTCCTCTGCACCGCTCTACATTTCCTCCGCTCATTCTAGACTTTGAGTAATAATGTGTTTAATGCAGCTTTGGCACATTTGTTTACGTTTTCCACAAACCAAACTTCAAACCTCGTGGCGCATTTGCATACAGCTCATTTGCATACAGCTCATTTGCATACAGCTCATTTGCATACAGTATAAGCGCTGATAAAAACAGTTTATGCGCTGATGCTGATGCGATCGAACCTGCTGCAAAGTTCGGTTTGATCAGAACTTGTGCCTCGTCTTCAAATATAAAGCTGCGACTCTGTTTCTGAAGGGTTTAGGTGCAGCTACAGAATAATTCTTAGTCACTGTAATAACGTAAACCCTGGGAAAATTCTGAGAAGGTTTAACGAGTTTATAAAAATGTGGATACCGCCCAACTCTAGTACAGATATTATGTTGTGCAGAAGTACTTAGCGGGATTATTACACTTTTTAGATTGTTTAATCTTTATTGGAGCACCTATAAGAACCACACACTCAGACGTCCCTCTCAAGTGAGTTTAAGAACATTATTTTTTGAGGCAGCACATATTTCACAAAATTGTTGATGTTATGCTATAGTTTAACCCATTTACAGCTAAAACGCCTGCAAATAAACAATGCTCTTCTAGGGTAAAGGTCCTTATCTCTTCAGGGTTTTTGAAGAATTTTATTTATGAAAACCTTCATATCTCAGCCTCTGAAGTGCATAAAAACATGAAATATTTAAAAGCATAAACATTTAAAAGGTAAAACTCTCAGCTTTTATTAAAACACGTCATGAAATTTGATTAAATGAAAACTCAAACAACAAAAAAATCAAATATCCTTATTGCAAGAACAAGATGTGGCAGGTAATGCGAAGGTTTGTAATTTGATAATTTTGTTAAAATATCAAAATGTGCAGGTAAAATGGAACAAAGTCTGACTTAAACTTGAACTTGGCCTAATGGTGGCACCACTTTGTGACACTCCATAGAGACTCCACAGAATTTAATGCCATACTGTGGAATATTACAGGCAAAGCAATAAAATCTCCATGAAAACAAGCTCCACCAGGAAAGTTATATGTGAACTATTAAGTTACATTTAATTTTTTTATTTATGTGAATTTAACACTTAAACTCACTTCAATTCATCTTAAAAGATCAATTTTAAGATTTCTTTTACTTAATAAGATGAGATTTTTTTTTTACTTGTTTCAAGATTTATCTTATCTCGATATTAAATTTATTCTAAGCACTTTTTATATTAACTCAGTCCAGGTTAAGCCTCTTTAACTTCCTTCTCAAACCAATAAGGTGAAAAATCTTGCCATAAATACTTGAAACTCGTGTTTTCTGCTTAGAACAAGATTCAGATTTCGTCTTGTTTTAAGAAAACTCGATAAGTGAAAATTTCTTCCTGCACTGGCAGAAAATTTCACTTAAAATGGGGCATTTTTACCTCAAAATTATTTTTTCTCTTACTTTCTGATAGGCCTTTTTGCAGTGTAAATAAAGCAGTGATCTTTACTTTGTGCAACCTCTAAATATTGTTTGATTTAGCTGAATTTGTAATGTAAACATAAAATCAATGGTCATCAAATCTAGAGAAAAGAGAGAGAAAAAACATCTGGACCAGCCTTGTGTTTAGTGCCACTTTAAAAAACTTTTCGCACAAACTTTTTCTCCAATAACCACTGTTTTGTACTTAGGGAATAGTCCTGATCGAGAACAGATAATTATCATTGCGAACAGTTGCGAAAATTGCGCATTACCAGAACAAAACTGTGTAATTCTGAATCATGTCGTTCATGTGGCACCGGACAGTATGAGTCTGTAAACATACAAACGTTGCCTCCAACTAAAGTGCACTTATTTTACGGAGCAATTAGCGCAGTTTCTTGTTTCTTTTCCATAGCGGTGATTTATTCCTACCTCGTACTAATTTTTATTATTTTTTTTGCAGTGCAGTTTTACAAAATAAAAATATAAATATCCCGATTATTTCTGTAATATTTAACCATCTCATCAAGCAGCTTTAACTGTTGTGCTGGTAGTAAAAACACAGTTAAACGCTGCACCACACGGTTCTGTTGTATCGTTTGGAACATGAACGGATCAGACGTAGAAGCCGGTGTTTATCCTGGAGCACGAGCGTCGTGTGTGAGGACACAGCGGGGCCACACTTAGGGCCCCTGTTACAAATGGACACGAGTTATTTTCAGAGCGACTTTATTCAGCTGCCGTCCACAAAAATACACCCGAGCAGAACAGGCTCTTCTGAGGAGGTCCAAACGTGCGTCTGTGGAGATCCTTTCAGCCTCTCGCCGACTGCAGCAGATTCACTTTGAGATTATGAAGCGTCCTGCGTTTTGGAAGGAAGTACGAGGGAGGCACAATTAAATAATAGACTTGGTGGTTTTGCTTTGAGAAATACACAATGTACAAAAATGATTTAAACGTATGAAAAGTGTGTGGGACTTGAATCACTCACAGGGATGTGTGTGTGTCCAGTTATTTAAATAAAACAAAGTGTAGTTGATGTTATTTGCTTGTTAAGGTTACAGGCCGATTCAGCCGTGTGATTATTAAGTTTGGACTGAGCTCTTTTCAGGACCAGATTTTCATGGCCGGAAGAGGAGACCTGGTTTAATCCTGTTATAGTCCTGTTTTAGACCTGGTTTTAGTCCTGTTATAGACCTGGTTTAGACCTGGTTTGAGTCCTGATTTTAGTCCTAATTTAGTTTCAAACCTGGTTTAGTCCTGATTTAGTCCTGATTTAGACCTGGTTTAGACCTGGTTTTAGTCCTGGTATAGACCTGGTTTAGACCTGGTTTAGTCCTGGTTTTAAAAGCAGGTCTATGCCAGGACTAAAACCAGGTCTAAACCAGGTCTAAAGCAGAACTAAACCAGGTCTAAACCAGGTCTAAACCAGGTCTAAACCAGGACTGAAACCAGGTCTGAACCAGGTCTAAACCAGGTCTAAACCAGGACTAAAACCAGGTCTAAACCAGGACTAAATCAGGACTAAAAGCAGGTCTAAACCAGGACTAAATCAGGACTAAAAGCAGGTCTAAACCAGGACTAAATCAGGACTAAAAGCAGGTCTAAACCAACACGCCTCGACGTCATGAGTAAATTGTGGGAATGGAAACATAAAAAGTGTGGGAACAGGGACTGAACCCCGATGTAGTCCCTTATCTCACTATTATAAAAGTGATTTGTTTTTTTCATGGTGGCAGGACGGCAGGTATTTAGAAATAAGTAATAAGTCAAACCAAAACCATGACTACGACTTCATGTTGTCTAAACTTCAAACTTGATTTCCTACTAAGGAATAAACTTGATACTCAATACAAGTTCTGATACCAAAATGATAATTAAAAACACTTTATTTAGACAATAGAATGTCATTTTCAACATTAAATCACAGTATTTTCTTTTATTTTACCATGCCGTGTTATTTCTGTGTAATTCTTCAATGATCCTGGGGCGTATACAAGTCTAAGGGGCCGTTTAAACGACAATGGTAAAAAATTATGCCCATATCATTTACACGGCAACAGCTTTTTGGGGCCTTGAAATCCTGAAAACGCTCCATCCACGATAGAAAGAGATGACGTCACGAGCACGAGTCAGTTCAGGGTAAAAACAAACATGGCAGAACTTCAACTTGAGCAGCTGCAAACGCCGCAGGCCTCGAGTCAGAAAGAGGCTCCACTGATCACACAGAGTCATTCAGAGGTTTATTACTTGTTTTATTGTTATTATTATTATTGAGTCATTCAGATTTTCTACGCTTCTCCCTGTTGTTTTGAACTGAGGCGCTGGAGAAGAGGAAGTAGAGAAGCAGAAGTGACATTTACTTCTCTGAGCTCCTTCACCACCCGAACCCTCACCCGACGCCATCTCCTGGACTAAACACAAGACCTGGGGCCTTTTCACCCTCTGGAACTTTCTGCCCAAACACAGAGACTCACCCACATCCTCCCCATGTTTAAAAAAAGCCTCTTTCACTCACTATCTTATTTCTATCTCATTTCTTTCGTTGCCTTTGTCTCTCCATGTAAAGCGTCTTTGAGTATCTTGAAAAGCGCTACACAAATGTTAATAAGCATTATTATTATTATTTGGTCTCGGTGGTGCTGCCCCCTACGCTCTGGGTGTGCAAACTACATCGACAAACTGCAGGTTTTGTGTCTTCATCTGCAGCACAATTCCCCCCAAAAACGCTTGTGTAAACGCGGAATAAGAGCGAGAACGAAAACGCACTTTTGCCTTTTTGCTTCAGACCGTTTCCGTAGCCGTTTCTGAAGTCTTATACTTGTTCTGATACAGCTCATTTTATCCTAAATCTGTTCAGAAAAGGTTCATTTCTGTCCTGTGAATGGGACTTTTTAGTATCAGTTTTCGCTCAAATGAGTTTCTACTTTTACTACTAAACAAAAAGAGCAGTTGTCATTTATAAGACAGTTTCCAAATTGACTAAATCGAGTTTGTTTTGTCATCTTTAAAGTTCCTAATGTGTGTCTTTGTTCACAGCTTTGTGCAAAGAAGTTACATTTGACAGTTTCGACACTGCGTACATTACCATAATTCCACCAAATGTCAGTGTGCAAGAACACTGCTTCCTTCCTTCCTTCCCTCCTTCCTTCCTTGCGTTTTACTCTGAAACAGACTTCAGAGCAGATCCAATCCGCTGTCGCACCATTTTAACCAAACTGGCGTCTTAATTTGATCAATTATCCTTCCCATTATTTAATCCCGCTCTCATCTCGGAGCTGTCCCCGTGCGCCCGCTAACAGCCCCATCGCCGCGGGCGCATGAGCGATATCCCTCCTCTGGGTGCGCTCCGTCACCAGTTGGGTTTTCACGGCCCCAAACAGCTGTTCCATAATTACACGAGCGGCTGGAGGCGCGATCGATATACCCGGCTCTCCCTCTGAACCCGGGGAGCCTGCTGCTTAACCCGGCCGCCGCCGCGCGATCAGACGCCGAACGTCTAATCCTCACCAAGGCCAAAGACTCGGCCGCCGGCGGAGCCCTGTCGGAGCGTCCTTGAACGCGACATTACTCCATCGTCTGAGTGCTAATTATGCAGGAGTGGATTCAAGTGTGAGGGGGTTAATATACACCTGGTGAACTCTTTATCAATTTTTTTTTATTTTATTTTATTTTATTTATTATTTATGTTTTATTAATTTATTATACATTTTTATTTATTAATTATTTTATTTATTAATGTGTTATTTATTATTTTGTTTATTTATTATTTTATTAATTTATTATTTTGTTTATTTATTATTTTATTAATTTATTATTTTGTTTATTATTTATGTATTTTTTATTATTGTATTTATTTTTGATTATTTATTAATTAATTATTTTATTTATTTTATTTTTCTCGTGAGAGGCCATCACACTTACATTTTTTATTTATTATTTATGTTGGTTATTATTTATGTTTTATTTATTTATTTTTATTTATTATTTTTTATTTATTTTATTTTTCTCATGAGAGGCCATCACAATTACATTTTTATTTTATTTTATTTTATTTTATTATTTTTTTTGGAAAGCTCTTTTTTTCTGTACTATAACCATTATGTCCATGAGTTATTTCATTTCAAGTCTCATAAATACGACCAAAGCCAATCACAACAGGGCATATATCTTTCTTTTTTATGTCTTTTTTATATATGGCCTTTTCTTTTATTCTCCCCATATTTTAACTTTCCATTTGTGAATTAGCCTCCAGAGTTAATAGTCAGAAATCGAATAAAGCGAAATATAAAATACTTCCTCTGACCGTAATCCAATCCACTCCACTTTATTTCTATAGCACATTTCATAAACAGTTCCCAAAGTGCTGCACAAATACAGAGTAAGAACGATAATAAAAGAAAATAAACGCTCAGATTTGATCACACTCGTCTTAAAACGATCAAACCAGTCAAATTAAATAAAATACGCTCTGGGGCGGCCCTGATACGGGGTCAAAATGTAAAGGAAATTGTACGGACGCCTCCTACATCGGTTCCGCTTGATGTAAAAACATTTCCTGTCACATATTTTGTATTTTAAACAAAAATTAGGCTATGCTGGAGTCTGAACGCTGTAATAACCAAAATAATACCAAATTTAGCAGCTGTCAAATATGCAATAAAGTCATCAGGAGTTTTATCGTTCGTTTATCTTGTTTATGACTCTCGATAAGTGCGATTTTAGTTGGAGCACTGCAAAAGGAACGGTGTGTCTGGTTTTACTGCTTATACGTTTGTGTTTGAGTAAAAGGAACATTTCTGTTTCATTCTAGAAACGACTGACAACATTTCTCCCCCCAAAAATAAAAATAACGGTCGTCACACATGTAGAGACGCTGAATTCAGGAAAAAAAAAATGCCGTGGTCTGGTATTTTTTTCCAGAGCTGAATTCCTGATAAACCAAACCATAAAGTAGGAAGGATCCTTCACTAGTATCAAGGGATTGTTTTGTGTTTTTTGTGACAAAGTCGGGAATTTCTTCTTCTTCTTCTTCTTCTACTTCTTCTGCTTCTTCTTCGTCGTCTTTGTCTTTTTCTTCTTCTTTTGCTTCTTCTTCTTCGTCTTCTTCCTCTGCTTCTTCTTTGTCGTCTTCTTCATCTTCTTCTTTGTCGTCTTCTTCCTCTGCTTCTTTGTCGTCTTCTTCATCTTCTTCTTCTTTGTGGTCTTCTTCATCTTCTTCTTCTTTGTTGTCTTCTTCCTCTGCTTCTTCTTCTTCGTCTTCTTCTTCGTCTTCTTCTTCCTCTGCTTCTTCTTCTTCTTCTGCTTCTTCGTTGTCTTTTTCTTCTTCTTCTTCTGCTTCTTCTTCATCGTCTTCATCTTTTTCTTCATCTTTTTCTTCTTCATCGTCTTCTTCCTCTGTTTCTTCTACGTCGTCTTCTTCGTCTTCTTTTTCGTCTTCTTCTTCCTCTTCTTCTTCCTCTGCTTCTTCGTTGTCTTCGTCTTTTTCTTCTTCTTCCTCTGCTTCTTCTTCTGCTTCTTCTTCATCGTCTTCATCTTTTTCTTCTTCTTTGTCTTCTTCTTCTTCCTCTGCTTCTTCGTCGTCTTCTTCGTCTTTTTCTTCTTCTCCTTCTTCTCCTTCTTCTTCTTCTCCTCCTCCTTCTCCTCCTTCTTCAAAACTTTGAAAATAAGAACCAGCCTCATACCCTCAGGTTAAATCACACTAATCCTAAAACAAAAAAGCCAAAAATAAGATACGAGTAAAACCACAGAGTAGCAATAAATCAATAAAAGCAATAGAATAAATAAAAAATAAATAAAAGACACAGAAAACCACACGACTCACGCAGAAAATAAAAGTGTGTGTTAAGAGTGGAGGATGGATATGACCACATCTCCATCTCGATTTGATTTTTCCCCGAATTTTCTCCTTCTTTTAGTAAATAAGTGACGCGTTTTGACCATTTATGAATTCCTGTTTGGTTTTATAGATGAATTTAACCCACATTACACTTTATCTGTTCATTTTAGTGCCCCGACTGCTGCCAAATGTTCAGCGAAAGACATAAAACTGCGAGTGTCCGAGAGCTACAAAAGATTCCCATTTCCATAACTCTAAATCCGGCTAATCCCACATGTTTACTCGAAATCTCTGCTGGGCAAACTGTACTTTTAATGAGGAGACCGTAAAGCTCGCGTTAGCGTAAGTGGCTGAAACGCAAAAGCCGGGAAAGTTTCCATTCACTCTTTCTCCACGCGTGCACAGAAATACTCCGAGTTATCCAAAGTTATGGAATTCTGAATGGAGAATGGATCAAGTGGGAAGTGGATGGGAAACGTTGAAGAAGAAGAATGTGGCTTTTTTTGATGTGTTGCGTTTTTTTTGTTGTGTTGTGGCGTTTGTGTTCTGGTTCAGTCCTGGTTTAGTCCTGGTTCAGTCCTGGTTTAGTCCTGGTTCAGTCCTGGTTTAGTCCTGGTTTAGACCTGGTTTAGACCTGGTTTAGACCTGGTTCAGACCTGGTTCAGTCCTGGTTTAGTCCTGGTTTAGTCCTGGTTTAGACCTGGTTCAGTCCTGGTTCAGTCCTGGTTTAGACCTGGTTTAGACCTGGTTTAGACCTGGTTCAGTCCTGGTTTAGTCCTGGTTTAGTCCTGGTTCAGTCCTGGTTCAGTCCTGGTTCAGTCCTGGTTCAGTCCTGGTTTAGACCTGGTTTAGTCCTGGTTCAGTCCTGGTTCAGTCCTGGTTTAGACCTGGTTCAGTCCTGGTTTAGTCCCGGTTTAGTCCTGGTTCAGTCCTGGTTCAGTCCTGGTTCAGTCCTGGTTTAGACCTGGTTTAGTCCTGGTTCAGTCCTGGTTTAGTCCTGGTTTAGTCCTGGTTCAGTCCTGGTTTAGACCTGGTTCAGTCCTGGTTTAGTCCTGGTTCAGTCCTGGTTCAGTCCTGGTTCAGTCCTGGTTTAGACCTGGTTCAGTCCTGGTTTAGTCCTGGTTTAGTCCTGGTTCAGTCCTGGTTCAGTCCTGGTTCAGTCCTGGTTCAGTCCTGGTTCAGTCCTGGTTTAGACCTGGTTTAGTCCTGGTTCAGTCCTGGTTCAGTCCTGGTTCAGTCCTGGTTTAGACCTGGTTCAGTCCTGGTTTAGTCCTGGTTTAGTCCTGGTTCAGTCCTGGTTTAGACCTGGTTCAGTCCTGGTTTAGTCCTGGTTCAGTCCTGGTTTAGACCTGGTTCAGTCCTGGTTTAGTCCTGGTTCAGTCCTGTTTTAGACCTGGTTTAGACCTGGTTCAGTCCTGTTTTAGACCTGGTTCAGTCCTGTTTTAGACCTGGTTTAGACCTGGTTTAAAGGCAGATGCTCCACACTAGATTTTAGGACCAGGAGTTCGGGAAACGGGAAATGGCCGATATCCATTTTTTAATTTTGGTTTTGGAGTCAAATAATGAAGAAAATAGTTTGTTTTTCGTTTTCTTATTTTCGGTTTTATTTTTAAAAACAAATGAACAAATGACACATGGATTGCTGGAACCAGGACTGAACCAGGACTGAACCAGGTCTGAACCAGGACTGAACCAGGTCTGAACCAGGTCTAAACCAGGACCGAACCAGGACCAAACCAGGACTAAACCAGGTCAACACCAGGATGATATTTTCACCATAAACATCTCACGGTTCCATATTTATTGCAATATTTTGTGTGAATCTGCTCCTTTTTCCTCTAAAAATCCCTTCACAAGACTTAATCCAAAGAATGAAGATGTAAAAGTGCTTAGAACAGTTATTTCTTCATGTCGTCTGCACTGAAATGGAGCAAAGGATCATGGTCTATGTAGTTCCCTCTGTTCTTTTTAGCTATTTCTGCATCAGAAATGTTCATTTAAGCAAAGAGACTTGGGATTTGATATATTGTGATGCTCCACGATATTATTGTGAGACCTTTGACGATACGATATCACCAGATTTACGTTATTTTTACATCCCTGCTCACTACTAACGAAAGCAAACCTCGGATCCGGGAGTGGCTTTTGAAACAGCGGACACTCTTCTCTTTCACCGTGTTTCTAAAGGGGGTTAATTGGCCAAAGATATTGACTTTATTAATCCATTCTCCTGCATAACTTCCTTTAATGAGTCTATTATTGCGCGCCTCAAGGTCAATTTCGCTGGAGAGATCTCGTCGCTAATCTTGAGCCAAATAAAACGGCGTGTGAGCAAGAAGGAATTAGAAGAAATGCGTGTGCGGGTACCTGTCCTTGGCTCGTACCTTGGATAGCGCTTATCCCGAACAAAAGTAGCAGAAGAAAATAAAAGGATTTCACACCGACTGGGGACAGTGATCGTTAAATCAGTGGTTATCGGAGTGAATTGAGCGCTTTGGTGCGAAATAGCAGGTGTAAAACTCGGTCTAATAAACGGCTGCTTGAGGGAGTTGGACATTTTGAATGTTTTGAAAGAAAAATGACTTGAATTTGACGGTAGAATAAAGAAATACTGGAGGAGCATTTGAATGACGCTTTTCATTTTTCGATTTTCGTTCAAAATTTTAAAAATATAGATGGAAAAAATAACGAATTTATGCATCCAAAAGCAGATCGAAACCACAATAACTGTTATATATCATAATAAATCATGAGCTGAAATAGATAAACCGCCAAATGAAACACAACTATAGTATTTAAAGGGACAGTTTGGGTTTTTTGACATGAATCTGTACGTCTCCGTCAGCAGAGTCGCATCAACACTGACTTACCTCCCGACAGCGTCTGAGCCGAGTTCTTCTCCGGTTTCGGTGCTGATGAAAGTGTCCGGAAAGTCATGAAAATAAAGAGTTTTTCTGCTCAAAACAACATGATAGTAATAAACAAAACCGATGAACAACAAAAAAGTCAGAGCTCATAATCTCTTGGTACTATTTTCTCTCTGGTCTTATCACTGAATCCTGAGCACGAATCCAACACTTTTTTCAGTAGTTCAGTGTTTACGCTCAGACGGATGACGCCATGACGCGACAGAGCTAACGAGAGAGCTACAGCCAGAAGTATATAAACTTGTATAAGCTATAGAAGAATATATATAAAAATGGTTTGGACTTGTGATTCTCCAGGTGGAACAACAAAATTCCAGGTTCTTCAGGTTCTCGTCCCTCTGTCCCTCCTCTGTCTCTGCTGTTCTGACTTCATCTGCTGAATTTGGGCTTCAGGATATTCGGGTTCATAAAGATCTCCCCTTGGCTCTGAGCTAAAGCCCACGTCTTCATCGTCGCTGTCGTCGTCACACATGTTGTCGTGAACTTTCCGAGCAGGAAACAAGCGATTATGAGGTCTGACTTTTTCCCCGTTCACGTTTTGTGCTGCAAATTTGTCGCTCTTTTGAACACATATTGTTTTGAGAAGAAAAACTCTTTATTTTCGTGACTCCAGCCAACTTTCCGGACACTTTCATCAGCACCGAAACCGGGGAAGAACTGGGCTCAGACGCTGTCGGGAGGTAAGTCAGTGCTGATGAAAACACTAAAAACCCAAACTATCCCTTTAAATACTATAGTTGTGTTTCATTTGGCTGTTTATCTATTTCAGCTCATGATTTATTATGATATATAACAGTTTTTGTGGTTTGATCTGCTTTTGATGCGACTCTGCTGACGGAGACGTACAGATTCATGTCAAAAAACCCAAACCATCCCTTTAATGGGACTAATATGGAATAGTCATTTTAATCAGCTTGGTTAGAAATGCTCCTTTTCACTTACATCTGACTCACCTTTTTTTTATCTTCTTTTTTTTTTTACTGTTCATCATTTGTTCTTTATAAAACAGTATTAATAACTGGTATTAACTGCGTGGACCTCTGTTTTCTTATACTTTTCCTTGTCCCAAATGTATTTGTTAATAAAAAAACACACAGATAAATCACTGAACGCCTTGGACCCGACGTCCTTTGACACTTAATTTTAAAGCACTATAATGTTGTATTTTGGATTATAGTTTGAGCGAGTATCCGTCATTTTCACGCAGAACACGTCTCCACTTTTTCACTTTCTCAGACAAGTCCGTGCAAGTCCGTTTGATAACTTCCACCTCGTCTTATGTTGTTTTTTTTTCTTTCTTTCTTTCTTTCACATCGCAGTCTCCATCCCGGGAAGGCAGTAAAACACAGGTACGGCGTCTGCTCCAGCCCGTCTGTCTGTAGGTGTGTAGCTCTATCTCCCAGCTCGCCTTGTGTTGTTGTTCTGTTGTCGTAGACTTCCTTAATAAACACTCTCCGCTCTCTGGCACAGACACGGAGGGAAAAGGGGGAAACAGCCGCACTGCATTCAATCATAACTTACTGTAGTTTACTCGATTTTTTGGGGGGGTATTTAGCAATTTTACCTCTTGTAGATATTATCACTTTCACTACACTTCAATTACAGCAAAGTCCACTGCAAACGGCCTCCAAGACGAAACACATTTACTCACGTTGAGAAAAATGCCGCTTTATTCCAGTTCACAATTCCAGGCAGTGGCAGAAAAAGGGTTAAACGTAATTGTAGCGACGCTTACGGACCCGTGAACCGAGATAATGGCGACGATTGAACAAACAGTACCGCAGAGAGTCTCACAGCGCGTTTCCCGTAGCTGGTAACTGTACTGAGCGTCTTTAGGCGGTTTGGATGTTATTAGCACAGCACACGTCAAGTCAACAAACACGATACGATACTCGATACGGCCACGTTTCTCCAACAGTCCGTAAATGATCTTGATTTACATTACGGCCTTGTCTTTAGTATTGGAATTGAATTTGACATTTTTGTATCATGACGATTATTATATTCGGACTTCAGTGCGAGTTAAGTGCATGGACTTTTTTAAAATTCCAGATCTAAAGTGTCTAAAGGTTCAGTGAATGTGAATAGTCTAATATATGTAGTTTCGATACTAGTTTTAGTATCGATTAGGGCCCGAGCGATATGGATTTTGTTGCGGCCGATATGATACCGATAAAATGGGAGTTGGAGCTGCCGATATAGTCGCAGATATATTTATGACGTAAAAATTCACTGTAAATCTTCAATTGTTTATAAAGCTTAGGTTTGGCTCTATTGGATTTTCAGTTGGGTTTATTTAGGCGACATTTCTTTTTACGTCATATTTAAAAACAGTCGCTCGGCCTAATGGTGTTTTTGTACGATATTCTAGCCAGTAAAGAATGTACTGAAAGTAAACTATCGCTATTAGCCTTTAGCGGTAAATGCGTGTGCGCCGCAGTAATTAATGATCTGCTAAATGCTGATAATTCACACCTCTATTCACAGCTCATTTCCATATCAGTGCGTGTCCAGTAACATATATACGGCCACTATAGTCACTTTACAGTCGCTAACAGAAGAGAAAACAGCCTGTTTATGTGTGCGAGGTACAGCAGCTAATCGCTAACCAATGAGAAAGAACCAAAACGAACTTCAAAACCGACACATTTCAACACTCAGCCTCACACAGGCTCCTCTCAGATCACAAGTCAGCACTAAGAACTGTCCTTTAATCCAGACTCACACTGAGCGTCCGGAAAAAGAAAATAATCTCAGTGTTGCGCACACAAAGACCGTATATGTGAATCTAACGAATCTAACACGCACACGTCGATGCTTACACACTTAACAGGTCCAAACGTACAATGAAACCAAAACACTTTTAAAATGTCACTTTTTACTCCGCTTCTGTCTCAAGGAGCTCAAATCGACAGGACACCAGGCATTTTCCTAACCGTACAGATCGCCAAACTGATCCTGCTACGCGCCATACCATCACACGGCAGCACTTCCACGTCACTAAAACCCCTCGTTCGTCTCCCCGGCTCAGTATTCTCCTGCAGACTCTCTCGCATTGTTCAGCCTCGGTTGCAGAGATCAGAGCTTTGAGGTGCGGAGTACGAGACGGAAGAGACAGACGAACCTGCCACTCTCCCCGGCTACAAATGCTCCCTCCTATTTTTAGAGCCGTCCTTTGTGACAACCTGCCTCAGCTGCCGCACAACAGCCTCGCTTTGAAGAGACACCGTGCACGAGCTCGGCGACGTCACGCACTGTGTCTATTTATATGTGACGACGCCATTAGAACATGTGCAAAATGATGAAAATCCACCGTTTTGATGTTTTTATACTGTGAATTATCGTTAAAGGTGCGGCGCTGTCACTTTCTGAGCTTGATTCCACGGAAATACAAAGTTAAACCTGAACTTCGGAACATTCTCCATGGAGATTTATATTATACTTCACGCTTATAGTAAAGACACATGAAAAAGCTTTTATTTTAGTCTTTTATTTGGCTAAAAAGTGACATACTGTGGCTTTAATAATGATTAATCTTGTAGATAATACTGTAAATGTATCATACAGTGTCTCTTCAGTTAACACATGAACTAAATTTAAGCCAAAAAATATATACTTTACTATAATTTTACATGAAAACAACTGTAGTTATATATTTTTACAATTACAATTTCACTATTCAAGAATGTTCTGATAGTAATATTGCGAACATTTCCGGTTTATTTATGTATTTTTTAATTGTGTTATGGGAAATGCAAAAACTTTTCCTGTTATATGGAACATTTGAAGGACTTTTTTACCCATTCAGAAAATTGAAATTGTTTAAAACTACTGAAACAATCATCATTTTATCATTCTGAAAGCCGTGAATAGCTACGTCGGCGTTTGTATAAAAGAAAAAAGTGAAAACTAATCTAATCTGAACCCGATATAATGGTAAATTACTGGAATCTTTGTTCTATAATGAAACCCAGAAGATGTGGGGGCTATAAGAATACAGTTACATTTGGAGTGAGAAAGTGACGATTCCCACAACTCGTCACAAGATTTTACGACCCAATATTATTTAACCCGCGACTTCTCGTTACCGTATCTCCAGAACTACAGGCGCTATCGTAAAAAGTCCAACAGTTCCTGAAAGCAGAGAAGTTGTGCTTTCTACCCATAAAGTGTTATTATGGTAAATTTCTGCAGCACCCGCCACAGATCCTGTAGCATCGAGCGCAGAGTGGTGGAGATTTGGAGTCCGGCGGTAGTTTACAAGTGGTTTTTCGGTGCTTTTTAATTTTTGTGTGTGTGTTTTTCTTCTCTTTCAACTGTTATTCCACATGAACACACGCACAGTAATGCTGAACAACTGCCAGATATTGAAAGCTGAATTCATCCTGGTAAAAACGGGGCAAAAGCACTGACTCCTGAGACATTTTCTGACATTTTTTAAGTCAAAGGAACACAAAAAAGTCCAGGCGGGATTTTGATGCGTGGAAATAACAGGGCCAAAAGGGTTAAAACAAATGCGGGGCGACTCAAACTTATGTGAACGATATTTATTGCGATATCGTGGGAAAGCTCACGATATTACGATATTCTGAGACTGACATTCTAAAATGCTTTGCCCAGTCATTTGGTACAACATTTATTGTCATTAGGGATGGAACGAAATCCAAATCTCTCTGGACGATATTTTCACCATAAACATCTCACCGTACCAGATTTATTTCGATATTTTGCTGTGAATCTGCTCCTTTTTCCTCCAAAAATGCCTTCACAAGACTTAATCCAAAGAATGAAGATGTAAAAGTGCTTAAAACAGTTATTTCGGAGCAAAGGATCATGGTCTATGTAGTTCCTTCTGTTTTTTTAAGCTATTTCTGCATCACAACTACTCGACTTGTGATTCGATATATTGTGATGCTCCACGATATTATTGTGAGACCTTTGACGATACGATATCACCAGATTTCGGTTATTTTTACACCCCTAGTTAAGCACAATATCATCAATAAGAAAAACTGAATCTGAAAACGTGGAATATCGACACATTACTGCTCCAATTTTGCCTTAAAAACACTTTCTTAGCCGTATTGAACCGAGCAGCTGGTATCTCCGTATGGGCACCCGCATTTTGGCTTTGTTATTTATAGTAAAATGTCAACCTCTGTGCTTTGGATCCAAATGGACGGGATATTTTGGGCAGAAATAATACATGCTCGATAACCCAGCGCAGATGGAGAGCGCGTGTGGAGAAACAGCCCCGCGCTGTTGGGTTTATTTCGCCACTTGTACCCAAAAAAAACCATACCGACATTTGCTTGCTTTTCGTGTCACTTTCGACATTCAGGGACCTTTTTGAGAGCGGGAATTTTCTAAACAGGACTCGGCACGTGGCATTTATTGGGATGGTAATGAGGACGGGCAGTGTTTCTGTCGTCAAGAGCCTCCGAAATGTGACGGAAATAGCAGTGAGCGCATGCGGGAGGATTGGTTCGGTTGTAATAACTCGGGAAGGAATGTCTGGTTATGTAAGGCTCAATTTGATGTAAAAATAAATCGTGTGCAGCCCGTCCCTTTCATTATTAGTATATTTAGAATAGTCATCTGGTGAGCGAACAAAATGAGTCTGTCAAAACTGGAAAGATGTGTAACTAAATGTGAAATTCGCCCGTTGGTGAATATGATAAAAATGCGCACAGTCTGGCAGAGTGATAACAGGGGCTACTGAGCTGAAAAATGTGTTGGTTTTTTTTTAATAAAAATGGGGAAAAGTGCATTTTAATGAACATTTAGAAAAGGCAGGGCAGCCATCAAGAGTCTTACTCTAAACTAAATTGTCGTTAACAGTTCACCAACGTCGTCCAAGTGGAAAATTGGTTTGATATTTTTTGATGCTTTGAACCATTCTGCCCTATAAAAGCAAAAGAGATTAACTTGTGTGTGAAACTGAGAAAAAAACACATTCAAATTATTGTTTTGTCCAAAAGTCTAATAAGTAGGGCTCCTAAAATCTGACTAGCTGCTATAATGGAGAAATACTAGTTCTCAAATTTTGGGAGCCCTATTATCCTTTTAGATAAAACAATAATTTTGAAGTCTTTTTCTCAGTTTCACACTTTGGCAAGTTAATCTCTTTTGCCTTTGTGGGGAAGTATGGTTTCAAATATCAAAATATTTTGTTTTCTTCATTGCAGTTCAAGTTTCCTCCGATTTTCCCCCGTTTCTCGCTCACTCCGAACTTTCTTTCTGCCGCTCAGTTACTGTTTTCAGCTGCATATTTCACGACTTGGAGCTGCACTTATATACTGCTCAAGAAATTAAAGGAACACTCTGAGAAACCATCAGATCTCAACAGGAAAAATGCATATATATGTTGGATATCTATACAAATAATGTCTTAGAAATAATGGGCAATGTCTTAGGAACAAAAGGCTTTCACTTCCGTTAAATTTTCAGCCTATAAAGCTTTTAAATTTAGTGTTTTCAATGTGTTCCTCTTATCTTTTGAGCTGTTATATGAAGTTATATATTTTATGTATAAGCCACACCTGAGTATAAGTCGCAGGAACCACCCAAAACCATGAAAAAAGTGTGATTTATAGTCCGAAAAATACAGTAATAACATTTTTTTCCATGTAGTTTGCACTATTGCTGCACCGTAACAATGAGAGACTTGTGATTCAGTATGTCGTGATGTTACTGCTGCATCCCCACGATTCATAAAGCCAAAATCCCTCGCCATAACTTCTTAAGAAACATTCAAACCCACTCGCATTCACTCGCTTTCCCATTGTTAAACATTGCGAAAATTGCGCCAGCTCTCCCCCCCCGTAGGTGTCAAACATTCTCCCGATTCTCCTACTCGCTCATCCTTAATGACCTCTCCGCCACTTCCAGTTCACGACCCTTTACCACGGTTACTCTACAACCGCATCCGGAAGCCTCGCAGTTACTCTTCAACCCCGGACTAACCCCGTAAAAAAAAAAAAAGAAAAAGCTCCGTCGGATTCCCACATTGAGCTGCAGACGGCGTGCTCCACTCGCCGGCACGCTTCACCCTCTTTTAACCCCAAGTCTTTCTCGGCGCGGGTGACACTTGATGAATGAAGTGCAGTCTTGGCTCCTGCGGGCGTCTGCGAGCCTTTTGTGCACCCGTAATAGCGTTGACATTGGGTTTTCGCGCTATCGGGAATGCTACGTTGTCTTTTCTGTCTCTCGTAGACTCGGCCACGGTCATTGAATAACGATTAAACGTGAATCAATAGCTATGACTGGACCAGGTAGCGGCCCTAATAGCTTTTGTGTGTGCGCGTCCGCGGGGAGATGCGTGGTCCAAGAAGCTCGGTGAATTTCAATCTTGACGACAGGGTAATTTGGTTTTGAGGTCCTGAGCGGATTGCGGTAAAGCAAGTTTTCATTTTCCAGTTACTTAAGCGATTGAAAGAAATTGTACTTATAGTGTATTCCCTTAAGTCTGGATTTGGCCGCAATGTTTGGACTTTGTGAGATGAAACAGTGAGCAAATTTAATGGGTTATGTTTCAAAAAAAGAGTTTTCCCGGTTAGTTTTGGCGGAAATGTTTGTAGAAATTGGCAAAGGAACCGAAAACGACTGATCAAATACATGTCAAGAAATGGTGTTTGTTTCAGTCTGTCCAAAGAAAATTCCATATAAAGCACTTTGTGGAGATTATTTTTAGGTCAAGTGTAAAGTTTATAATAACAAAATCACACTCGTGCTCACTTCCTATTTGGAATATGTTCGGTCTGTGCTTAATAAAAGTTCCAGAGTTTAAAATGCATTGCTTTGGTAAAAGTGTGTTTATTTATTAGCAATAATGGTCATGAGATTGGTTGTTTTTTGGCTGTTTTTACAAGTTAGTTTTATATCTACTAGTGCTGTCAAAAATATTGCGTTATTAACGAGTTAGTGCAAAACAGTTTTAACTGCGGTGTTCATTGTTTTTGTCACAAACTCGTTTTTTCATGGCCGCTGCTGTAACGTTAGAAATCTACAGGATCCGACTGTCAACAGGAAGGAAAACATTTTGTACAGAACAGAGAAGCTCTGTGTGCTGATGTTATTCACACGAGGAAAACATGAAATAAAGTCGCTCCAAAACATCAGAACGCTTCTTCAGCTCTTCATCTGCGCTGTTTTACTAATGAAACTAAAGGAGATTTTTAGAGACTGATGTAAATGTTTGTTTTACTAATGAATGATGCTGAATATCTTCTCTTGGGCTTCTGGTCCAGGCCAACACTGTGAATAAGAGTTTGTTCTTAATGTTTTGCCTGGTAAAATAAAGTTAAATTAAATTAATTAATTAATTAACGCACAGATTCATCTGTCGCCTTAATGACTGTGAGAACAGTTTTATCATGAGCCTAACGAATGTCAAACTCAGCACCACGAGGCACCCGTCAGATCTGTGGAGGCTCTGGTGCTGCAGTTTGGTGTGAATATTGTGTTTTGGAGAGTGTTTGTTTATTGTGTCTTTTTAAACTCTGGACCAAGAGTCTGTAATAAAAGATGATGATGATGATGATGATGATGATGGTGATGATGATGATGAAACGGCGACTCCGCACTTACCTTAGATTCTATCTGTGACCCTCGATAAAGAGTCAGGAGTGTTTCAGCCTCTGAGCTGCTTTATCTCCATAAACTCCTGAATCTGTCTCACTGTTTAAATAACAATGTTGTCATCAGCAATATCAAAAACGTGTTCGTTAAGAAAATGGCCAATTGGAATAACAAAAAATTGTCCTTATGACAAATAATAATCAAAAATGTGAATATTTAGTGTGCAGCCTCATTCTTGCTGCGTTGTTTTTATGTCGTTTTGCAAAATCTCTTTTGTTTGAGTTCCAAATCGTTCCTCGCTGTTCCCAGAGACTTGCTTTGGTGTCATTTTCGGAAAACATTAAACTTAAAAATGTATGGATAGCAACAATAGTTCTGTTTTAGCATTAAAGATATCGTTTACATAAAAACATCTTGCATATGGGTCAATGACGTATAAGGATTTTCAACAAGCAAATTCTAAATTAAAAAAAATAGTTTCTATTGAACTTTTTCAAATATTTACAGTGTCAGGAGCATAAATCTGTGTTTAACGTTTATATGAAGCATTTTTAGTGTGAAATGTCACGTGGTGCGACTGAGAATAACCTTAAAATGGTTTTATTTTCTAAAACATGGTTGGGATATTCATCTAAGTTCTGTTGCGTTTCTTTAGATTTTTAATGCATATTGATATTTTCTTTCACCTGCTCGTGTTTAATGAACAAACTACTGCCCTGGAAAATGCATCAAATGAAGAAAAATGCCTAAAGAACCATTCACCCAAGTCGACTTTGTCTGTTATTAAACTCCAGCCATACCATAGAATTCCTGCTGTTATTAGTTGCACCACATGATGCACGGTCGCACCACATGACATTTTAACACTTTAAGGACAAAAAACACGCAGAATAACTCAGGATTTCTGAAAAAATGATCCATGGAGGTCAGAGGTGCTACAGAAATGTGGTGAATTATTATGAAATTTGAACGTTTTTAACTGAGGAAACTGCAAATGTAGGCATCATTTCATTCACCATTATAGAAACATTAAAAAAAAAAATCAATTTTCACGTCTACTACTCTACTCATTCTAGTCAAAAACATTGTTCTGGGAAAGAAAAAAAAATCGCAGTGACAGTATCTGCCATCAAATTTAAAAATCAGACCTAAAATAAATCGATCTTGCAGGCGTGTAATTTAATACCAGAAGGCGTTGGGGAAAGCGTGATGCAATAGACGTCTCCTGCCAAACGTCGTCGTTTTATTGCCCGTGCTTCGTGGGAGGACCTTATTGTCACGGCAAATAAAGCGCCGAGACAATACCTCGGTAGCATCTGCAGCGACAGTTTCGGGGAGAGAACGGGGAGCGGGCGGGGGTGGGGGTGTGAAGGGACCCGCTGGAGACCCGGTATGACATCACCCCTTCCTGCCCCGCGTATGATGTAATGCCTCCAAAACAAGACGAGAAGGCGGAGGGGAGGGGGGGAGGGGGGTAAAAAGCTCAGGTGGTTTTCCGCGCTCGCCGGGGTCATTAGCCGAGGATCGCCTGGGAGGAATAGCATCATTACATCACCGCGGTAACCGGGTCACGTCTGGGGAATATCGAGCCTCTTACTCCTCCGCCCCGCCCCCATTTCCTTCCCTTCCTTCCTTCCCTCGAGCCGTGGATCATTTCTGTACCGACTAATCACGAGGAAAAACGCTGAATCCTTGATCTTGGGACGATTGTGACGGCCACGCTAAAAGGGCCAATAGAGAAAAGCGTTAACGCACCCGGAATCGCAGAGTTGGCGCGTAAAAGGGGAGTCCGGGACGGGCGGGGTGGCCTCATCTGGCATTTGGAATCACTCTGTCGGAAATGGAAAGGCCGGGCGAAGCTGGCGAAGCTACGTTTGGGCGCAGCATTGGCGTTGTAAAAAAAGTCATTAGCCTACGGGATGGAGCGTCCGACATGCACAGCGAGTCAATACAGCGAGGTTTAAAGTCAAGGTGAGCGCCGGCTGAAAAATAAATCAGCCGTTGCAGCATAGTTTCGTATAATCAGTGTTTTGGAATTCGTGAAAAGATTGCGACGCGTACAAACCGAGGTCATTGTCCTTGGTGAAGAATATGCAAAGCGGGTGGTGTTTTTTTTGGTTTTGTTTATTTATTTTTTCTTTTCAAGAGCAGTGATTTTAGTTTGGCCGATTCGTTTGAAAAGAACTTTTCAGTTTAAAATAAAAACGGTGAGACGTCAAGGTTAGTGCAGCGCATAGGCTTGTTCAATGTATTAGAACGACTGTAGATACAAGTGGTGTCAATCGATTTAAATATTTAATCGCGATTAATCTCATGAATGTCATAGTTAACTCGTGATTAATCGCACATTTTTGTCCCTTGAATAATCATTTCATAATAATCACTCTAGAAAAGTGGATGAGCTTTGTGCAAATGTTTTTTTTTTTCATTGCAACTGCGTTTACGACCGTGTTTGTCTGTGTTTACGACCTAAAACCACAGAATTATAATAAAAATCTATTTTAAAAAAATTATTAAAATGTCCTCGCACGTCGTGGATCTGCAGCAGCGACGCTTTAGAGGAGAAAATAAGTCCAGCGACAGAAATATCTATTAACACAGATGGGGCGGCTGCTAAAATTAATACTGTTCAAATGCAGATTTTTGTTGCCATGCAGTGAGTACTTGGGTCTAGACACTGATAGAAATGATCAGGTTCAACATTTGTGACTTTATCTTTAGGATATTTCATGTTAAAGTATCAACAACAATGTAGCTAACAGGGAAAACGGTCTCTTGTGAGAGTATAACATCATCACCTTCGAGAAAATTACCAAAACTATGAAGTTATTTATGTTTTCTTGTTTTCAGGACTAGTAAATGGTCTAATAAATTTGTTAAGCACTGCAATAGTTTACACAAGAAGGATTTTTGAATGGTTATGGTTAAGAGTGGGAAAACATATCGTAAACACTGACAATATTGTAATTATTTTCTTGGAAATCAGCAAAATTTGAATCTCGAGTATTTGACATTAAAAGAGACAAAGACATAAGGCGTAATTTCCCAAAGAACTGTATTTTTTCTTTATTTATTTTGCGGTTCACTTCATGGTCCACTCCAATTTGTGCTAGAACTGAACCTTAAGCAAGATTTTTTGAAAATACTGAATGAAAGGACTGAACCAGGACTAAACCAGGTCTAAACCAGGACTGACCTAGGACTGAACTAGGACTGAACCATGACTGAATCAGGACTGAACCAGGTCTAAACCAGGACTGAACCAGGTCTAAACCAGGACTGAACCAGGTCTAAACCAGGACTGAACCAGGACTGAACCATGACTGAATCAGGACTGAACCAGGTCTAAACCAGTACTGAACTAGGACTGAACCAGGACTGAACCAGGACTGAACTAGGACTGAACCAGGTCTAAACCAGTACTGAACTAGGACTGAACCAGGTCTAAACCAGTACTGAACCAGGACAAAACCAAGACTAAACCAGGACTAAGCCAGGTCTAAACCAGGACTAAACCAGAAATGAACCAGGATGGGATCAGGACTGGACCAGGACTAAACCAGGACTGAACCAGGACTGGACCAGGACTAAACCAGGTCTAAACCAGGACTAAACCAGGACTAAACCAGGTCTAAACCAGGTCTAAACCAGGACTAAACCAGGACTGAACCAGGACTAAAGACTTTTTGAAAATATCTGAATGTCTGAATATTGAGATTTACATTTTTGTCAATATCGTCTGGAAAATAATTTGAAAATAGTGATAAGAATGACTAAATTATAGCTAAAAAGATGAATCATTGCTGCGTTCGCCAGTATAATCTTAATCTTAATGGGCTTTAGATGTTTGTCACTCTGGTCCGTCTTCCTCCCTGGTCACTGTTGTCCGATAATGTCGTGTAAATTGATGTCTAGACAGGCAGATGCGCTTTGTTTACATCCTCTCTCACATTACACTGTAAGTTATGACAGATGCTGTCGCCTTCCTGTAGTGGACTTTCTAATAATGGACTAAACTGCACAGTCCGCGTATCGTTTATTCATCTGTTTTTCAAAGGAAAAACAAAAAATAAGAAAACGAAAAAACAACTCTTTTCTTCACTGTTTATCTCCAAAACCAAATGAAAAACGGATGATGATTCACCAGGACTGAACCAGGTCTAAACCAGGACTAAATCAGGACTAAACCAGGTCTAAACCTGGACTGAACCAGGTCGAAACCAGGACTGAATCAGGACTGAACCAGGACTAAACCAGGACTAAACCAGGACTAAACCAGGACTAAACCAGGACTGAACAAGGTCTAAACCAGGACTGAACCAGAACTGGCCCAGGACAGGACCAGGACTGAACAAGGTCTAAACCAGGACTAAACCAGATCTAAACCAGATCTAAACCAGGACTGAACCAGGGCTGAACCAGATCTAAACCAGGACTGAACCAGGGCTGAACCAGATCTAAACCAGGACTGAACAAGGACTGAACCAGGGCTGAACCAGGACTAAATCAGGACTGAACCAGGTCTGAACCAGGTCTAAACCAGATCTAAACTCGGTCTAAACGAGGACTGAACCAGGTCTAAACCAGGACTGAACCAGTGTCAAAATAACCAAAATGAGAATGAAGAATGTAAAAATTATTATAATTTTTCCCCCGTTTATGCTCGTACAAACTAATAATAATGTTCACGAAGGCACAGAAGTTTATTGTTTATGACCGATTACACAGAAATAAGACGAAATAATAATCTAAAAGAAAGTACTATGATTTAACATTGAAAATGACACCCAATTGTCTAAAGAAACTGTTTGTGTCATCATAAACAGTATTGTGTAAGTGTGTTCCTTAAGTTTTACATGTTAACATGATAAATCCGATTTCCTCCTGCCCATATTAGGGCGTCGTTCCTCTCTGCACCTTCCTCTTTTCATCGCACGGAGACACAATAAGCGACGCATTATTTATTAACACATATTGTAATCCGCCTTGATGGAAACCCTTTGTAGTCCAGCTGTGGAGACGCTGCTGAAGAGGACGGCACTTCTGTCTCTTTCCACTCGTCCCCCCCCCCTTTTCGCCGCTTCCGTCTCCGCGGCAACCGAAAGCCCCAGAGGACGAGTGCCGAGGCTCGAGTACGACGGCTCCGGGCGGACGGAGGGGAGGGTGCGAACGGGTCACGTGGCGCAACCCGCCCCCCGTTTTTTTTTTTCTTTCTCTTTTTTTTTCTGGTTTTTTTTTTTTGTTGGAGTTGCCATGGTTACCCCAGCTGACTGACAAGAGTGACATCATCCCCAAACGCCCGGCTCTCCCATTGTCAATCCGCCCCATCCCGTTTTTCGTTATTATATTTTTGTTTCCGAAGCCGATGTCTCCTCGGCCCGAGAGTGTGCCGGGAAACGTCTCTCCTTCGTCCCCGGTTGCCATGCCAACCCGGCTCCGTGCCGAAGCCGGCGCGATAATAGCATTACTAGCACTCATCTGCTTCTCACACTCTATCTCGTCCTCCATCTTTCACTACCTCTTGATTTTTTTTCCTTTTTTTCCCCCCCATCCCTCCTTCCTTTCCTTCTTGACGGTATCAGCTGGTGTCGAATCCCCCTCCTCCTCCTCCTCCCTCCCTCCCTCCATCCTCCATCCTTCCTCTTCCTTCCCCCGTGTTATTTTTGCTCCTTGTAGCGGCGCTGGCATCAAAGCGTCAATTTTACTGGACGGACGACACTCGGAGAAGAGTTGCTAATGGTGCGTTTCGTGTAAATCCCCGGGGAAGTGCGGTTTGAACGTTGACGACCACAAATGATGGTGACATTTGGGTTTTTCGTGCGCTGTTTTAACGCCATTTATCAAACATTCATGTACAAGTAATGTGTGTGTGTGTGTGTGTGTGTGTGTGTGTGTGTGTGTTGAAGTAATGAAGTCAGTGGTGTCATGTTTTTGAACAATTGACAAGGGAATAAGACGTAAAAAATGATGATAGGGGACATTATCAACACATTATTGCTATTAAATATTGCTAAATAAACTAGTGTCTGGATGTGATCACTGAGACTGAATGGGACTAGTTTTACTTATTGATTGTCTCGATGAATGACTGCACTAATATACATTTTATTTATTTATTTATTTATTATTATTACTAGTCGTAGTATTTTATTTTATTTAGTCATTATTTTACTATTTTATTGATTTATTTATTATTATGGATTATTATTGTATTTTATTTATTTTATTGGCATGTGCGCCCTTTATGACATCAGCCTGTCCAGGGACTGAACGTGGAAATGAGCAATTTTGCTCTAACCTGGCACAAACATATGACCTCTTTGTGTAGCGCTCTTTGTGTGTTTTTTTTTTTATGTGCATTGCCCCTGAGAAATAAACAAATAAACTAAACCTAAATATTGCTAAATAAACTCGTCTATGGATGTGATTGAGACTGAATGGGACTAGTTTTACTTATTGAGTGACTGGATGAACGACTACACTAATGTACATTTTATTAATTTTTTTTATTATTTATTTATTTATTTTACTATTTATTATTATTTTATTTATTTTTTTATATTATTTATTTTATTTTTATATTATTTATTATTATTTTATTCATTTTATTTTATTTATTTTATTGGCATTTACGCCATTTATGCCATCAGCCTCTCCAGGGACTGAACGTGAGCAATTTTGCTATAACCTGTACAAACAACAACATATATCTTTGTGTACTTTAATGTTTTTATGTGCATTGCCCGTCATAAATAAATTTAAAAAAAACTAAAATTAAACTAAAACTAAATATTGCTAAATAAACGAGTGTATGGATGTGATGACTGAGACTGAATGGGACTAGTGTTACTCAATGATTGCATTAATGTACATGTTATTTATTTATTTTTAATTTTTATTATGTATTATTATTATTTACACTAATTTATTATTGTTGTTTTATTTATTTATTTTATTTGTTATATTATTTATTATTATTTTATGCATTTATTTAATTTATTTTTATTGGCATGTACGCCATTTATGACATCAGCCTGTCCAGGGACTGAAGGTGGAAATGAGCAATTTTAAGATGAGATAAGATAAGATAAGACATCCTTTATTTGTCCCACAATGGGAAAATTTCAGTGTTGCAACGCACAGTTAAGAGAACAGCAAGAAAACAGTAGCAGCAACAGAAGTACAGTTAAGTTAAAAATAGAAATAGACAAAAAATATACAAACACTATAAAGATCTATAAAGATAAGGATTATTTTGGCACAAACACATGACCTCTTTGTGTAGCTCAGTGTTTTTTATGTGCATTTCCCTCATAAACAAACAAATAAACTAAAACTAAATAAATCCCACAATAGCTGATGTAGTTATATCTTCACATTTTGTGCCTTACTCATTTTATACAGTGAATAACATTGTCAATATTGATGTTATTGGTGGCAAATACGCACGCAGAGCTACAATAGTCGTTTCTTTTTACTCTCTCAAAGTGCTATTGCAAATATTAAAATCAATTTGGAGAGGTCATAAGGTTTACCCGTGTATTGTCACATGATTAGCTGATCTTTCAACGCACCAGCCAATTGACAAAACACAAGGGCGGGACTAAGGAAAGTGTCTCAGCGGTCAGCCAATCGCATCCACGCATTTATTCCCTGTGTGACCGATCCATTTTTGGAGCATACACTTTTGGAAGCCTGTGTACTTGGATACAAAGCGAGTATTCTTACTTAAATTACAGCTTACTTCCTTAAAAATCCCGGTTTGTCATCGTTACGTCGTTACGCGCGTCCTCTCCAAGCCCCCATCGACCCCTCCCCTCCCGTTCCCATCCACATCCCCATTCCCAGCGGCCCCTCCTCCTCCTCCTCCTCCAGCAGCAGCCCTGACACACATCTCACCCCGTTTACGCGCACACGCCTCTTCCCTCCGCGCTGGCTCCCCAAACAAACCGCCGCCTTCGCTCCGCCGCGCGTAAAGACGCCGCCGAATCTCGTCTCACTTTCCGCGCGGAGGGATTTTTGGAGACGGGGCGCGGGAGGACGCAAACGTGAGTGAAAGTCTTTGGCAGCCATGATTCTCGCCGCTTCTTCTTTTTGCGCCGTGTTATCGCGTTGCTGCCTCCTCCGCCGCTGCTCCCGAGCCCCGAATGTGATTGTCAAGTAAAAGGAACGGGGCACGTCTACGCCTTTTGGATTTACGCGTCGCGTTTTTGGCACGTTTTTGTTGGATCTGCTCGTGTTTGGAAGCTGCAGCGGGGGCGGGTTTTTTTTTGCTATTTTTTCTATTTTTTCTTCTTTTTTTTTTGGGAAGCGAGCAGCAGTCACACCGGAGTGCACGCAGGAGTGTGGCCGAAGAGAGGACAGGGACAGGCGGGGCACGGACATGGCATAGTGGAGCTCATAGGGATGCTTAATTTTACCCCGGTGCACATTTGTTCATTATGAAACCATTAGCAGCAGCGGAAGGCAATGGAGTCCCGAGCCAGCAGGATAAAACCCCGGTAAGTATCTCCTTCCTCCACCTCCCCCCCTCATATTTTTTTGGAATATGATTACCCGTCGCGCAGAGGATGGACTCGCGTAGAGTTCGTAACGCGTTTCGGAGATGAATGGGTGAAAATATAGGACGAGCCCAGATGTGTGTCAGTGTGTTGTACTAGAAACAGCCGCCATGTGCTCGCTGTCACTGGCCATTGATCTGGATACTACGAGAAACGCGTCGAAATACTCAACTATTCTGTTTAGTAGCCGTAAACTTGCGACGTAACGGGGAGTATGCAAAAAAAGCGAGCGTAAAAAGGGCAGGGAGGTGTCAAAGGAAGAATACAGCTCCCCCCCTTCCAAAATTCATCATAGACTCGCATTGATTTAAAGAGACAGTCGGAGCTTTCGGTGTCAAAGGCTCGTTCAGTGCGCGCAGCTGGCCTCCGCTACAGCTGCCGGTGGTGCTGTCCGTGGTGCTGGAGGCATTGAGTCCATATCCGAGGCGACACAGCGGTTTAGGCCCCGAGCACGTCTGAACTTGAGCGGATTGATCGTCTTGTCTGCGCGCCTGGCATCGTTCACGCTCCGGGACCACACGTCGCCCCCACACGCACACGCACGCACCCCACGGCACAGACAGCGGTTGTAAATCAGAGTGATGGACGCTGCATGGGTTACGCGGAGCAGATGCCTGAACGAGAAATCGCCCTAATATTCGTCTAATAGTCGCTGATGTGTCAAGTGTTGATGGCATATTTCTCCCGGCTCGCAGTTTGCGCAGCAGCCCCCATAGAGCTGGCATTATGTGAGCCGGAGAGCCGTATCAATCACGACTGCCAAATACAGATGTCTAGAATAGGGAGCGCATTAGATTGGAGATGATTGGGTATAATTTAGCATAATTATAATGATGCGTAATGTAACAACACAACACAATGGCACTTAACATGTCTAATTAGGGTTTTTAATGATAGTTCTTGGCAAAGTTTAAAAAATATTGTGGTTTAGTCTTGTTTTATCATGTTGTTTTTCTTGTTTTTGTCATTAGCAAAATGTTCGTAATGTCCTGTTCTAACGCATTTTGACTGTCAGTTGTTGTTAAAGGTGCTGCTACTGAGTTTTATTGTCTTAAAATGGTGGAAAAACACATCCAAAGTTATTCCTCGCTTACCGTATGCAGTCTGAGCGTCGTATTTACTCACCACGATGAGTTTAAAAGCGCTTTTCACTTTCTCGGAGAACAGACTGAAGCTTCGCCATGACCGTAAAGTGAACAACTGGCATGCTAACTTGCACTTCCTTATTCTCAGACATGAAAACGCTTTTTAAAACTATATTGTCAGCACAAAACTGACTTATTCTGACCAAAAAAAGCTACTTATACAGTATATCTGTGCTGGGGCGAGACATTTTTTGTTATTTTGCTTGTTTGTATCCATATTTCTCGTTATACTTTCGTTTACGTTACAATATCAACCGTTTTTAATACGTGTGTGCTTTTTATACCCGTAATAGGGATGTAACTGAAATGTGGTGGTATCGTATCGTCAAAGGTCTCACAATAATATCGTGGAGCATCACAATATATCGAATCCCAAGTCAAACAGTTCTGATGTAGAAATAGCTTAAAAAAAAAAAGAGGGAACTACAGAGACCATGATCCTTTGCTCTGTTTCTGTGCAGACGACATGAAGAAATAACTGTTCTAAGCACTTTTACATCTTCATTCTTTGGGTTAAGTCTGTGAAGCATTTTTAGAGGAAAAAGTCGTGCAATAAATATCGCGAAAATATGGTGTCATTCGTTCCAAAAATAAGAAAAACAAACAATTTTCTTCATTATTTGTCTCCAAAACCAAAATGAAAAAACCAAGGTCTGTGTACGTTGCGTCATCAGAGGACCAGGACTAAACCAGGACTAAACCAGGACTAAACCAGGACTAAACCAGGACTAAACCAGGACTAAACCAGGACTAAACCGGAGAGATTTGGATTTCGTTCCAACCCTAATGACAATAAATGTTGCACCAAATCACAAATGGTCAAAGCATTTTAGAGTCAGTCTTGTTATTCTGTAGAATATCGTAATATCGTGAGCTTTCCCACGATATCGCAATAAATATCGTACCGTGAGACTTGGATATCGTTACACTCCTAAAAAAGACATTTCAGAGCCGTTTGTCCAGATCTAAACTACAGGATTAGCAGTTTTTATGTCGAATAAGATCGGAGATTTTGTTTTTAATGGAAGACATTATGAAACTATAGTGTTATCGATTCGCTAATTGTGTCAAATCAAATTATGATTTTGATTTGTTCGTGACTAATCTCGCATCTTTAAACACCGCATTGAAGTTAGAAGATGAAGAGGGGCGAGCTAAGCCAAAAAAAATTCGAAGTTTATGAATTTAGTTTGCAAAATGTCAATAGTTGACCTTGCGAATGAAGTTGCACGTTAGTTTAGAGACACTTCGCGTTAGAATTCCACAGGAAAATCTGCTAAATCAGTTCACCACGTCACCATATCGTGAGCTTTCCCACGATATCGCAGGAAATACGACGGCTTCATCGTTGCCTCCTCATTGCTTGTGTCCTCTTTAGTCACCGGTCGCACAGTAAATCTCCTCTTCTACCCAATCCCTGTGACAAATTTAAATGTCAAACTCGGGAATACTTCATCATTACGATAAAAACGCCTGGCTCGCGCGCACATCGTCTGTTATCTAATTCAAAAATCTCCACTGGCAGCGTACGATCGTCCCGCAGCCAAAATGTAATTATAGCCTCTCGCACGCGCGCACCTCCTGATAAACCAGCAGACGAGCCTCACGCGCGTCCTCCCCGATCCCCAATTATGTAAAACACGAACCAACACCAACTCCGTAATCACGCCCCGGCTCTTTAGCGTGTGGAAATTAGCAGCACATTGTAGCGTCGAGAGTTTTGCTTCCCTCCTCGACCACGGTTCTTCCCCCTCCTTTTGTTTTTTTTATTTTATTTTTTTGCGAATTTGGCTCGGCTCGACGTCTCCACGGCTCCGTCCCCTTCGTCTTGTTTTCTCTCTTCGAGCAAACGCGGTGTAAATATTCCTCGGGCTCCGCAGGAAGTCCTCCACAAAGTCGATACGAGCAGCCGCCGGATCCTGTTACAGTAATGACATCATGGGCGGCGAGAGGTGCTAGGAATCCACGCGTTCTTATGGCGCCGTCTTATCTTTATGGCCGTATAACGCACGTTTAAGTTATCATCAGAGCACAATTCATACAGATTTATTAGCTTTTTATTGCGCCGGATAGTTTTATGTTGGGGAGATTGCAGGGCAGTGGACGTCGGCTTTAATACTGTCATTATGCTACTTTATGGTTTCTGACGACTAAAGGCGATAGCCACGTTTTAGCCCGCGGTAGTTTTTTTTTATAACGAATGATTTGTCAAGCAAGTGATTTTTCATACCACCCCAATATATTTTTATTTCTTGAGTCCGATATTAGTCGTTTTAAGTCTTTCTGAGTCGAGTTATTTTATGGCGAAAGCAAAGAAATCAAGAAACGTAAATCTTCAGCGAATTTTGAATGGATTTAGCAGATTTTCCTGCGAAATTCTAACGCAAAGTGCGTCTAAACTAGCGCGCGACTTGATTAGGAAGGTAAACTATTGAAATTTTGCTAACTAAATTTGCAAATCTTGCATATTTTGGCTTGGCTCGCCCGTCTAAACTTCAATCCCGGATTTAAAACTGCAAGATTAACCACGATCAAATCAAAATTATTATTTGATTGGACTCAATTAGTGAATTTCATAATGTCTTTCATAAAAAATTAAATCTCCGATCTTATTCGACATAAAAACTGCTAATCCTGTAGTTTAGATCTGGACAAACTGCTCTGAAATGTCTTTTTTTAGGGCTGTAACGATATCCAAGTCTCACGATACGATATTTATTGCGATATCGTGGGAAAGCTCACGATATTACGATATTCTACATAATAACAAGACTGACTCTAAAACGCTTTGTCCAGTCATTTGGTGCAACATTTATTGTCATTAGGGATGGAACGAAATCCGAATCTCTCTGTACGATATTTTCACCATATTTTCCTTTTGTTGGTGCTTTCTTTTTCATTTTATTTTTCTATTGTTCTTTCTTTTTTCTGTTCTTTTTTGTTCTTTCTTTTTCGTTCTTTCTTACTTTGTCCGTTAGTTCATTCTTTCTTTAGTTCTTTCTCCTTTGCTCTTTTTTTCCTCTAATTCTTTTTTTCATTTGTTCGTTTGTTCCTTCTCTCGTTTGCTTGTTCTTTCTGTCATTCCTTCTTTCTTTTTCATTCTTTCTTTCATCAAATTCGATAAACATCTCACCGTACCATATTTACTGCGATATTTAAACTGTGAATCTGCTCCTTTTTCCTCTAAAAATGCTTCACGAGACTTTAATCCAAAGAATGAAGATGTAAAAGTGCTTAGAACAGTTGACAACACTGTGGAACATTTCAGGCCAAACTTTGACGTCTCCATGGAACCAAGAAGGCGGCAAAGTTACACAGTGCGCCTTAAAATATGTGTTGCAAAATGAATAGCCATTATATTCGTCTTTTCTTCATTTGATCCACTTTAACTGTCACTGTTCGAACAGAATGAAAAACGTAATTATGATATCAAAGCGTAATCATCAGTTAGCAGATTTAAACTGTGAAGCGCCACACAAAACCCTCATTCTGACGGCTAAGCTACAGCGATCCTTTCGATATCTGGATATGGTTTCGCTTTACAGAGATGTCACGGGAGGGAAAACAGACGAGTTTCCTTTCAGAGCTTCAGACTATCCCCCCCCCCTCTTCCCGGATCAACAGATTAGAGGATTTTCCGACGTGTGTCCGATTAAATGGGTCCGATCTAGTCCCCGGATCTTCGCTCGCACGTCGTCGCAGCCTTGACACATGCCGTTGCGAGATGGGCCCTGTCATTACCTGGGAGAGCTGAGGCGGCCCGTGCTGCGCCGCAGTAGCCGCCGGTGTTGTCACGGATGGCAATTTATTCCCGAAATCTAGGTCATGTCACTGGAAAACTGTTGCGGTGGCGGAGGGAAAAAGTTCCAGAATGTGTTATCGGTGGGGCTGGAGCAATGTGGGAAAGAAATAATCCAACTGGAATTCTTCTGACAAGTATTCTGATTAGATTTGTGAGAATTTATCCTGTAGAATTGACAAAAAGACTACAGGTGTAACAATAACGTAAATCTGGTGATATCGTATCGTCAAAGGTCTCACAATAATATCGTGGAGCATCACAATATATCGAATCCCAAGTCTCTTTGCTTAAATGAACAGTTCTGATGCAGAAATAGCTCAAAAAACAAAGGGAACTACATAGACCATGATCCTTTGCTCCGTTTCAGTGCAGACGACATGAAGAAATAACTGTTCTAAGCACTTTTACATCTTCATTCTTTGGATTGAGTCTTGTGAAGCATTTTTAGAGGAAAAAAATTGGAATAAATATTGTACTGTGAGATGTATATCGAATTTGAACGAAAGAAAGAACGAAAGAACAAACAAACGAAAGAAGGAACAAACGAACAAATGAAAGAAAGAATGAAAGAAAATAAAAGAAAGAACTAGAGAAAGAAAGGAAGAACGAACGAAAGTAAAAAAAACAAAAAGAAAGTACAAATGAATGAAAGAAAGAACAAAACATAAAGCACAAAAGAAAGGAAAATATAGTGAAAATATCGTACAGAGAGATTTGGATTTCGTTCCATCCCTAAAGACAATAAATGTACCAAATGACTGGTCAAAGCATTTTAGAGTCAGTCTTGTTATTCTGTAGAATATCGTAATATCGTGAGCTTTCCCACGATATCGCAATAAATATTGTACCGTGACGATATCGTACTGTGAGACTTGGATATCGTCACACCTCTATTTTTCTGTTCATTTTGCAGAGTAGACGGTTTCTCCTCAATACAAACTCGAACATCATTTTGAAATCTCACATTCCCATTTCACTTTGAATTCTAATCACGGCGTCTCTTAAATTCACGCAACCACGACGGCAGCATCTCCCCGGCTCTTCGCACAAGTGCCGGGGGGAGATGGCCGTGCAGCCCGTGCAGCCCACACAGCGGCAATCTAGGTCATTAGGTCTAGAGTGTAATTTAAGGAGTGCCACATCTGCCGGCCTGTAGCTCAGAGTGTTGTGGCTCCGGCATTAGTGCCATGTTTAATCCTCCCCCGACAGCTGATCGGACACACTCTGGGATCAGGAAGGAGAGTCAGCGGTTTGTTTGCAAGCACGCGCAAAGTTGAAAACACCTGAGAGTTCTCGCTGCCCCGGTCATGTGGCAACTTAATCTGTGGAGGATAAAAAAATAGATAAAAATGCTTAAATATCTCCAAAGGGAAGTGTCTCAAAGCATTTACGTACTTATTTCAAGCCATTCGTACAATAAATGGATGATCACAGTTGCGTTCAAGTAGAATTTAACACTTGTTTCTGGAGGATTTATTGTGAATAATCTGATATTCAGTACATTTTTATGGGTATCGTCACAAATCTGAACATTTTAACTCATTTTGATAAGGAAAAAACGAAAATTGATACTTTGAAAGACAGAATTTGTTTGCGATTCCAAGACAAGGCGAGTTTATTTGTACAGCACAATTCGTACACAAAGTAACTCAAAGTGCTTTGCAGAATAAGAAATACATTAAAATCACAATACAAACAAATCAAAACATAAATAATCATCATTAAAAAAAAAATTACACCATTTTATCAATACGACCAACCACTTTGGACGTGTTTTAAAGGAATTTCATAAACCGAACTGTCCCCAGATACGAGTCGGCAACTTCAGTTCCAATATCGCTGGTTTCAGATGACGTCAGTAAAAGCAGATGGGGTCAGGAAGTGAAACCGGACGTGCAGAACCCCGTTTACCTCCACGGACTCTGCGCCAAAACGAAACCGAAATCCTGCGCAGTCTGTGGTCGCTGTAACCGCTGGAATCGGGAGAAAGATGAAATTTTTTTTCGTGTACTGAAAATGCCATGTCACAGGAGAGTTAGTTTAAAAAAACGTACAGAAAAAAGAGCCGCAAAAACAGAAAATGCTCGAGTTTGCAGATTTTTATGACAATTATTTAGAAATAAGAGCGTCGTAAGTGACGATAAACTGTTGCATTATAGGTCCGAACTTGTCGGTGTGGTGCTGATTTTACGATCTTACTGCTGTGATTTGGCATTTTATACCTTTCAAATAATTATTTCAGGTTCTCCTGGTGCAGCGGCGGATTTGAATTCTGACTAGTTGTATTTATGATTCCAGATCAATTGGCGTTAATCGTGCGTAATCAGAGTTGAAAAGGTTGAACGACCCCGCGCTTCGCCACATCCGCCTCCTCTGGGCCTTCGAATAAACCCCGGCTTATTGACACAACAGAAGGCCGACCTAAATGAGTGCACAGGACGGATTAAGCTCCGTTTCATCCGCGCTTTTATCTGCGGACGGGGAGGAGCTAAACGGGGGGGTCGGGGGTTAGATTCCCGAGCCGCTGCACCAGTCGTGTTATTATTATTATTGACATCCGAGTCTACTCAAGTGCACGGCTGGGAGGGTATTGACCAGTCCCTACTTCCAATAATGAGGATATTCAATTAGGTTAACCTTCAGTTCACCAAATGAGAGGGTTACGGGGGCAATTGGGGCGAGTGCATTACATCACGGGGCTGATTTGATATATAATGGTTCATATTCTGCTAAAAAGGGTATTGATTTCAAGCACAAAGTGTATTAACTTGACTACAAACCTATTTAAAGTTATTAAATATCGTAAGAAATGGATTAAAAAACTGAAAACTTTGGGGAATGGGTCAATAAAGCATAATTAGATCGTTGATTTTGTAAAATAAGGTAATTGGAGCTCAAAAATACGCGTAGAAGTTTATTTTTTGGGGGGGAATTTCTATTCTATTGCTATTATATTACACAAAATTGATTCTGGTGAGCTTCTTGTAAGTCATGTTATCACGTTAACTCCTCAGAAACATAACCCAAGTTGTGTTTTGTTTCATTCACACAGTTTTCACACCTTTTATTATTAGTCTGTCTGCATCTCCAAAGCTCAAAATGCTCTGTTCCACCTTGTGATGTCATTTATTTCAGTAGATATTGGAGATTGGACTGACATCCCAAAGTGGAACAGAATATTTTCCCTTTGAGAGAAGAACTCAACCTAAATATGCAGGGTTTGTGTGTGTGAACGAAACAAAACACAACTCAAGAAATGCTCAAGATACAGATAAAAAAAATACAGTAATATAGGCGCTTTTAAATGAAGAAAAGTTTTCAAGACACAATAGTTTGACCATGTGTAGATCATCACAGCTGTATTCAAGTAAAACGCGTAGTTTGCTCGAGCTATTACGTAGAAATCTTGGCTTTTTGTGAATTCAATCATCCAAAACCCTTTTTTGTTTTGTCCCAACACTAAAATTTCAAGTGAATTTTGAACAAAAAGCTTTGATACTGAACACCATTTAGACTCCACAGTTAGAATCAGAAACACAGACAATAGACTGTAATTTAAGTGTAATTTTCAATCAAATTTTGTAGTAGTTTCTTCAATATTGTCATGTGGTCTCATACGTTCTGATATTGTTCTGATGGATCTGATGAAACCATTTTAAAAACCATTCGAGAAAGGTCCAAACTTGTCATTTTTCCGTTTCAATACTTGTAATTTTACCACTGATTTAGCATCTGAAAACATAGCTAATACTACTAAAAGATGAGTATTTCCCCTTTGGACATCTTAACGTATCTCCTATAGATTTTTCCATAACCTGGTCATATTTGTAGTAGTATTTAGTGTTTGTAGTACCTGTAGCGATAACATGTGACATTAGATGCTGCCTCATTGTAGGATTAGTAAGTATTAGTAGTAGGAATTCAGCATAAAACTTCACCAGGTTAATGTCATACAAGAGAAGATAAGATAACCTAAAACCATTCGAGAAACTATTTTTTTCCCCCCCGTTTTCACACTTCCAAGTTACTGGTTTCGCTTGTGATTTCACCATCGATTAGTATCTGTAAACATAACTAATATTAGCGGGACTTTACGTCAATTAAAATCCAAACTAACCCACGCTTCAGCAAACTTCGCCTAAATTTTCTGTCCAGCTGCAGTTTCCTCAGTTAAAAAGGTTCAAATTTCATAATAATTCAGCACATTTTTGTCGTACCTTTTACCTCCAGGGAACCAAATCATTTTTTTCAGAAATCCTGAGTTATTCTGCATGTTTTTTGTCCTTGAAGTGTTAAAATGTCATGTGGTGCGACCGTGCATCATGTGGTGCGACTGATAACAGCAGGAATTCTATGGCTGGAGTTTAATAACAGATAAAGTCGACTTGGGTGAATGGTTCTTTAGACATTTTTCTTCATTTGATGCATTTTCCAGGGCAGTAGTTTGTTCATTAAACACAAACAGGCGACTGTCATATTGGAGCAAAAGAAAATATCAATATGCATTAAAAATCTAAAGAAACGCCAACAGTTTGTTTCTGTACACTTCATATTACTCACAACTTGACATTTTTAAAGTCGTAGCCAATTAACATCCATAAAAAACACTAAAAATGCTTCATATAAATGTTAAACACAGATTTATGCACCTGACACTGGAAATATCTGGAAACATTCACTAGAAACAAATATTTTTTTTCTCTTTTAAAATGTGCCTGTTGAAAATCCCGGTACGTCATCGCCATCATCAGAAACCAATTCGGCGACGCACCGGTGCAAACAGACATTCATCACTCCGCACAATAGAGCGCGGCTGTAGTAATAACGCGGGAGTCATTAGGATTTGGAGGCTTTTGGCGTGATAGGTACAGGCCACGTCAGCCCGAGGGGAGCCGCCCAGTCCCCTCCGGTCGGCCATTTCGCTCTGTGCAGCCACCCAGATAATTAAACGTGATGGCGATCTTTTGACACTGTGTAATCTCGTCGTCGCACCTCCTCCCGCTCCTTCGCTCCCCTTTTCCGCCGGCGTCTGGCTCCCCCCCTCGCCCTCCGCCTCCCCCCTCGGCTGCGGACGCCACCAAAAATGAACAGATATTTCCCCCCGTAATTAAATTAACTCCCAACAAGCGCAGTCAAAGTGGAAAGTGGCGCCGAGAACTTCTCACCTCCTTTGTTAATGAATGCAGCGGCGCAACACCTAGACTCCTGATTTTATCCCCGAGAAAGTGGACGGATATAGAACGATTTGTTAAGCGTCTCGGAGGGAGAACAATTGAAACAGGAAATGTGGTTAGTTAGAGGCCAAAGAACTTATTGTCTTTCTATGAATATATGAATATAAGTTTGTTTAGTTTAGTTACCATAATTAAAACTGTATTATTATTAAAATTCTAACAATAAAATTCAATTAACCTCCTTAATTTCCTTATATCCATCTTGTCTAATGCATTACCACTTCACAAATATTACATATTCTGAATAAGTAGCCTAACTTAACTATTACTTTTCTGGAGTATTTTCTGGTGGAGGTTTTGTCACCTATTTCCAGATGATTCCATGGTGAATGTTCCACAATATGGCATTGAATTATCGCCGTGGAGACAAGCAGATGTCACCGTCAGACGAACTTAATAGTTAAACCTAAAAATCATTCTTACGATTGCAAATCTGCTATCGCCAACCAAAAAACAACCAAAAAACAACTATAAACTAACCAAAAAATCTCTGTGGAGAAAAACAGAAGTTGGACCATCAGAAAAGTTACATAATTCTTTACTTACTGTGTTTTCCGGACTATAAGTCGCTCCGGAGTATAAGTCGCACCAGCCAAAAAATGCACAGTAAAGAAGAAAAAAAAACATATATAAGTTGCATTGGACTATATTGGACTGGACTTATTTTATCAGTCCAAAAACAGACATTTCAACACTTTAAACTGTCGATACTCGGCGTGGAAGTCTGCTGCAGTTTTTGGTACGTTGTTTTCCGTGCTCTGATAGAGGCGGTTGCGTTGCATGAAGCGGGAACAGCTTTTTTTGTTTTCTTCATGACAGTTCGAGTTTCCTCCACTTTTCTCCAGTCAAACAAGTTTCTCGCTCACTCCAAACTTTCTTTCTGCTGCTCGATCACCGTTTTCAGCAGCTTTTAATCCGCAGAATATGATTTTCCTTTTTGGAGGCATTTGTGTTCAGTCTTTCTCAGTTGTCTTTATAAGCTGATGTTTAAATTTTTTTATTTTAAATGGTGCAGGAGCAATAGGAGCAGCAGATACTGGCACACACGCCTAAAGCGCCCCCTCATGGCTGTCAGTGTGAAAATAACCAACATGTTAAACTATAAATTTTAATATATAAGTTGCACCTGAGTATAAGTCGCAGGAACCACCCAAACCATGAAAAAAAAGACTTATATTCCGAAAAATACGGTATAAATGGAGACTAACCGAATAGTCTTGCCATCTCTACTCCAAAACTAATATTGACTTTAAAACGCATCGCAAATTTGATCACAAGATCAATTTCCTATATCATGAAACTGAATCAAAACAACTGCATTTACTGAACTTTTGGAGCCGGGAAAAAGCTACTTGGTTAGTAGCAAAAAGCTGACTGCAAAAGTTTAGTAAGTCCAGTTCTTTTGATTCAGTTTCGTCCTGGATGTCTCACAAACTGCTTCGATTAATGTCAGTTTTCCCAGCTATTCCTGCCCCAAACCGATCTGACTCCACTCCTTTGCGAATTTTGGTCCTCCTTCCTTTCCCCTTCCTCTTCCCTCTCGTTTAATTAAGCCGTAATGTTGACGAGTGCTTCCGAGGCTGTGGTGGATGTGTTCCTGGAGTGTGTTACCCCGAGCAGATGACAGCTTAAATCCATTTACTTGCAAATGAAGCTCCCAAGATAAAATTCAAGCCAATCCTCCACCATTTGTCATCCGCGTGCGACTCCGGCGTTCCTCAAAGACAATTTTCCAAACCTGTTGTTGAGATTATTTACAGTCATGATGAGCGCTTCAGTAGTGGCAGTTCTTTATTGAATGTCGGAATCGCTAAAGACGACGGGAACAGAGACTTGTTTTTCATTCGGAGATGGTTTTAAATTGTGAAGGATGAGGAACCTTTTTCGGAAAACTAAATATCTATTTGATGAGATTCCCTTTGGACCAGTAAATGTACCGCCTTGCTATTTGTGTGTAACCTTGTAGTAGTAGGATTTAGTTGAAGTGGAGTAGTAGTAGTAGTAAGAGTAGAAGTAGTAGTAGTAGTAGTAGTAGTAGTAGTAGTTGTTGTTGTAGTAGTAGTAGTAGTAGTAGTAGTAGGAGTAGAAGTAGTAGGAGGAGGAGAAGTAGTAGTAGTAGTAGTAGTAGTTGTTGTTGTAGTAGTAGTAGGAGTAGGAGTAGAAGTAGTAGGAGGAGGAGTAGTAGTAGTAAGAGTAGAAGTAGTAGTAGTAGTAGTAAGAGTAGAAGTAGTAGTAGTAGTAGTAGTAAGAGTAGTAGTAGAAGTAGTAGAAGTAATAGTACTAGGAGTAGTAGTAGTAGTAGTAGTAGAAGTAGAAGTAGTAGTAGTAGTAGTAGAAGTAGTAGTACTAGGAGTAGTAGTAGTAGTAGTAGTAGAAGAAGTAGTAGTAGAAGTAGTAGTACTAGGAGTAGTAGTAGTAGTAGTAAGAGTAGAAGTAGTAGAAGTAATAGTACTAGGAGTAGTACTAGGAGTAGTAGTAGTAGCAGTAGCAGTAGTAGTAGTAGTAGTAGTAGTAGCAGTCATAGTAGTAGTAGTAGTAGTAGCAGTCGTAGTAGTAGTAGTAGTAGTAAGAGTAGAAGTAGTAGAAGTAATAGTACTAGGAGTAGTAGTAGTAGTAGTAAGAGTAGAAGTAGTAGAAGTAATAGTACTAGGAGTAGTAGGAGTAGTAGTAGTTGCAGTCGTAGTAGTAGTAGTAGCAGTCGTCGTCGTAGTAGTAGTAGTAGCAGTAGTAGTAGTAGTAGTAAGAGTAGAAGTAGTAGAAGTAATAGTACTAGGAGTAGTAGTAGTAGTAGTAGTAGTAGCAGTAGTAGCCGTAGTAGCCGTATTAATTAATTCACCATAAAACCCCCATTGTTAAAATGCCATAGTGTGGAACATTCTAGGCAACGCAATAACATAAGCAGTGGTTAGACCTTTCACCAGAAAAGTTACATGATGCACCTTTAAATGAATGCATAGAAAACGTAAATACACAGGTGTAAAACAAAAAATAAATGCTTCTTTTCTATAGAAATAAACAAAAAAGTAAATGTCATGTCTTTTTTTCTTGTGTCCATAAAGGAGCAGGAGGAAGTAAAGACATATTTACCCCACCCCTTTTTTCTCCTGTCCAATAAAATCGTGATATCGTATCGTCAAAGGTCTCACAGTAATATCGTGGAGCATCACAATATATCGAATCCCAAGTCTAGTAGTTCTGATGCAGAAATAGCTAAAAAAAAACAGAAGGAACTACATAGACCATGATCCTTTGCTCCGTTTCAGTGCAGACGACATGAAGAAATAACTGTTCTAAGCACTTTTACATCTTCATTCTTTGGATTAAGTCTTGTGAAGCGTATTTAGAGGAAAAAGTCGCATAATCACAGTCAAAATATTGCAATAAATATCGTACCGTGAGATATATATGTAATTAAAACGTCTTGTATCGTAGTTTTAAGCAAGCTATTGTAAAAAAACAAAACAAAAAAACTGTCAACCGAGATATACATTTTTCTACTAGAGAAAAAACGCAAATCCCATTATATATTCCTGCCATCATAGTCCTTTTAAGATGAAACGCCGCCGTAAAACCACGTGTAATCCCACTCCAAACACGCTCCGGCATATTGCTAATCTAATATGAATGAAGACGCCTCGTTCAAACCGCCACATATGAGTTTCGGGTGTAAAAATGTGATATTGATGTGGTGCCATGAGCCGAAGCAGAGCACTCCCCCCCGCCGAGTATCAAATATATAATAGTAAATAAAACATATTCAAGCATTAAATATTCACGTCTATAGACTCAGTGAACCAGTTTTTGGCCTTTGATTAAATACATACTTAGCTGGCAGCAGGCAAAGTGTCCTGCGCCACTGATTTATTGGGGTTTTATTATGATTCGCCACTGAAATTTATTACTTCACATAAAATTATCGTAGCGAGTAACGAAAATCTGATGCTAATCGAGACTAAAACGAGTATCGGAACCGAAAAAAGTCACATTTTCTTTCCTGAATAGCTTCAAAATGAGCTTGAGCTGTATCGAAACAAGAATAAGAGCACATAGAATAGAAAGATAGAAGACCACATGGTAATATTAAAGAAAGTACTATGATTTAATGACTTTTTTAATGACTTTCTATTGACTATTGACTTTCTATTGACTAGAGAATAAAAAAAGAAAGTGTTTTTTTTATTATTTTGGCATCTGTCAAGTCTATGCCGTAGTATTAAAATTAAATAGAGTATCGTGACTAGAGACGTTCCCGATCGCGATTTTTTGGGCTTCTGATCTGATCTGAGACCTTTTTTTTTAACCCTAAGGATGGAAGGAATCACACACAGGTTTAAAGGAATGTTTTATTACACTCTCAAAACCTCAAACAACATTTTAGTTTAACTTTTGGTACAAACCTACAACCTACTCTGAGGCAGGTCGTAATAAAGAACACGGTGAGCATTTTCAATATTTTAATCTCAAACTCGCCCGGATGATTCTTTTGTAAGTGACGAATCAAATTGGTCGTGTTAAAGTGGCTCTGCTGGTTCCTCCAGGAGAAACTGTGGCTGTTTCACTCTCGTTTTGTTTGTAGTGAAAAGTCCCACACAGCGACATGGCGCAGTTTTGATTTACAGCTGCCGTAAAGCGCGTCGATGCTGCAAAAACTTGTGAAATTGGACCGGTCCAATCACGTGACTGAATCCGATACTGTCCGATATTCATAAAAGAGCCGGCTGAGTCCTGCACGGGTCTGATTTTGACAAACCGCACCATCGCACCTCAATCTGCACCTGACCCGTTTTCCGACAGAATTTCTGCACTTGCTCCGACCCGATATAAATACAGACAGACACCTGAACTGTATTCGAATGAAAATCAGTCCCGAGAGCCACAAAAGAGCCACAACTTTACGCTCTCCACTCGCTAATTTTCTTTTCAGCTCCTCACGAGTCGTTTTAAACTGCAGGACGTCGCATGTGTGGTTTGAAAATAAAAGTAGCAGAGATTTCTGGGAATGCGTCCAGCAAATCATATGGATTTTACATCTAATCATCTTGTAAAAACAACGGCATTTTTGCATTTCACTAAAACACAGCCCTGATTTTTGTGAACATGATGTTTTGTAAACCGCAGATTAGACCCGCGCTCTCCTGCATCCCACACAGCACAACACCCATCGTCGTGCAGGACTAAGAGACGGATCAGGAGCCGATACCGATACTGAATATTGGATCGGGACACCCCTAATCGTGACAACATTAATTAATTTGCACGTTTTTGTTGCTCAAATACCCCAAAAACACGTATTTTTACTATGAGCAGAGTTGCATCTTCATAGATTTTGTACATTTGCCTCATTACATCATTTGTGCACCTTTTAATTTACACTAAATATCAGTTTTAATACATTCTGTAGTAGCAGGGCCGTCATTTGAATATGCCCTATTTTGATTTGCCTCGTTTATAGTATGGTTAATTACAGCGGCGCTCGGTACTTCTCCATCTCGGGGCTTCCCCGCTGCTGCCCATGGTTCAGAGAGTGCCCGCTAATGAGGAGCGGAGAATTCCCTCCTCTGTGTTGTTTATAAAGTGCATAAAAAGCCCAGTTAAGCAGAGGTGGCTAAATTAAATAGTATTAGATTTATACAAGGCAATTTACGCGATTATAAAAGTGGTGTTTTGGTTTGGTGCAGTAAAGAGACTTGGCTGCAAAGGGAACGGATCTATTGATGCAGAAAATATTAACGACGGGAGTAACACATATGACTTATACGTGTTTGCACAAGAAAGAAAATCGACTACTAATCAGGACTAAAACTATTATTGAAGCTAGATACTCATTTAAGCAAGAAAAGTTACACCAACAGGACAAAAACGAACCTTTCCTCAATAGATTTAGATTCTCTTGAGCTGTATTAAAACACCACAAATCCCAAGATGACCGAGAGATTACTCAGATCTAAGGCGACTTTGGGAATATAAAAGAAAGTGCGATTATTTAGTGTTCAAAATGACATTCTGCAGTCTAAAGAAACAGTTGGTGGTATTGGAATCGGTATTGTCAACACTACATAGAAACATTAAAAGGTATTAGTGCGGAAACCGGGGGGGCTCACAACAGATCGAAACCGATTCAAACGCGAAAACACAACAAAAAGCCACAAAACGCCAAAAAAGGAGACGACGGAAGTGGCCGCGGGGCTCGATTTTCCGACGGACCGAGCGAGGAGGGTCAAGCGGGAAATATTTACGACGGTCAGACGGCGACATCGATCCTGGCCACAAAACAATAAATCACTTTTACGTTTCCAACTTTGTTCACGTCCCCATTCCCCGTATGTTAGGTTTCATGTACCAAATGTGAAATATCCAACGCCGATCTTCCAGCACATCAAGGTTTCAGATTTAGTTTCGGTTCTCGGTGAAGTTTGCGTGTTCTCCCCACATTAGGCCAATAGACCAGTCCTTCTGCTTAACCTTTGGCTCGTTGTCATCCTAAACTCTCCGGGCTCTGCCAGTTTTCCTAAAGACACGATGATAAAACCGCTTTTACCCGTCGTGCATTCATATATCGGGTCAGTGTTTGTGTAGCGTACAAACGATAGTCAGGAACCAACGTGCAACAACCTGTTTTTGTTCTCGTACCGTCCATCTGACACATGTTCATAGCTCTGAACCTAAACTACACGACTAGAATTGTAATTGTCTGATTTTGTTGAGAATATTCATTGTAAACGACTCCGGGAGGGTTAACACTGAAATATTAAGTGATCAACTCGTACAAGAACTTTTGAACTTTGCAATTTTCTTTTCTTTATTTAAAGGAAAGGTCGACATGTAAGAGTAAAGTTGCCTATAGGCTGGCCGGACTTCGTTCAAGAACTGTTTTTCAGTGCATATTTAACAAGATACGAGTACATGAGATGATAAAATTCAGTAATAAAGTGCATCATGGACAGTAATGGGTGCTGGTTTAAGGTGTAAAACCGTTTAAATTGTGTGGCTGATCTTATTTGAGGAGGGGGTAACTCACTCCAAGTCAGAACAGATGTGCGTGTGAATTTGACAGTAGCAGCAACTTTTAAAAAAGCGTTTTCGACTCCTTCTTGTTTCGCCCCAACCGCGAACTTTTACCTATCGCGCAATCGTGTTATAAATTTTATGTTGCGTACAAAACAATATCGCAGTCCAACCCACAAAGCGCGCTATCCAGATGACCGTGCCACCGCGTATAACCATAACCGTGTCTCGCTCGTTTCCGCCCGATTCTCGCCGTATCGTGAACTCCCATCGGCCGCCACTGACCCCTGGTGTGTTGTGTGTACGTGCAGCTCCCCGCAGACTTCAGCAGACTGCACCTGGCCGACGCCCTGCACGCTCAGGGCCCCCACGTCTCCTCCAGCCACTCGGGATGTAGTATCACCAGTGACTCCGGGAGCAGCAGCCTGTCTGACATATACCAGGTAAGGAAGCCCCCCCGTCCCGTCCCGCCTCCCGAGAACTCCAGATGCCCTACCTGGACCCTAACCCGCCCGTCCACCTGCCTAACGACCCGGACCCACCACCTCCCCGTGTGACAACAATAATCGGAATAATACAAGTGATTTTTGGAGATGAACTAACGAGTGAATTGTGATTTTTGTGAATGAATCCTAATCAGCGCTGTTGTGTGGAATCAATAATCAAAAACAATACGAGTGATTTTGGGGATTAATTTATGATTTTGAAGTCCTAATTTGCCTGTTTTGTGTGGAATTGTGTGAAATTGCTGCATTGTTTTGGAAAATTCTTGCTTGAAAATGCTTGTTTTTTCAGTTGTGAACTTAAGCGGTGGTTTGCAGATGTTTTTATTTCATTTAGATTAAAAAAGGAGCTTGTTCAAGTTCAAGTCATGAGATTTTTGTCAATAGAAATTTGATTCAGTTGCATATTCTGTATGGTTTGCAGAATGAGTTTTAGTTTTATTTATTTCATGAGTAGAAACACATTATATATTACAATACTATATAAGTGCTTTGTGATTTAAAGTAATTGTCAATTGGTTCTATGGGAGTCTGGGACCTAAATGTGGTTGCTATGTGGTTGCTATGTGGAGGTTGTAAATAACGTAACACTTTCAGCTGTTGAAACTGTATCCACGGACTTCACAGAAATTCCTTTTTACATATTTAGAAGGATATGACTGTTGGAAATAGCATGGAATTACCAAAAGTCTTATATCATCGCAGGTTTAATTTATAATATCAAAGTATAATTCAATTAGGGATGTAAAAATAACCGAAATCTGGTGATATCGTATCGTCAAAGGTCTCGCAATAATATCGTGGACCATCACAATATATCGAATCACAAGTTGAATAGTTATGATGCAGAAATAGCTAAAAAAATGTTACCCAATGTAATTAAGATCTACAGAAGCAATGTTAGAAGCACATTTATTTTCATATTTTTACTTTTTTAATCTTCTTTATGTGTTTGAAACTTGAACTTTGAACAGAATCCAACGCGATCAGATATTTTCTACAAATTGAGGAAGAGTTACGTTTGTCTAAGCTCAAATCGTAAAGTAATGTCGTACTTATGTTGATGTTTATTTATTAAATATGGGACAGTGCACATTAATCAACATGTTACTACAGCTGTAAATGTGCCAGAGTCGCAGTGCAGGATCATTTTCACCTGTAGTTCCATTGGCAGGTTGATGGCAAAACAAAAACAGGATTTAGGCTCAATAACATTCAGTCCATCATACATCGCAAACACATTAAAGACCAGTGAAACTTGCTTCATACCGGTTCACTATGTAACAATAACCGAAATCTGGTGATATCGTATCGTCAAAGGTCTCCCAATAATATCGTGGAGCATCACAATATATCGAATCCCAAGTCTCTTTGCTTAAATGAAGAGTTTTCATGCAGAAATGGGTAAAAAAAACAGAGGGAACTACATAGACCATGATCCTTTGCTCCATTTCAGTGCAGACGACATGAAGAAATAACTGTTCTAAGCACTTTTATTATTGTCATTCTTTGGATTAAGTCTTGTGAAGCATTTTTAGAGGAAAAAGTAGCAGATTCACAGTTTTCCTCCACAAAATATCGCAATAAATCTGGTACCACGAGATGTATATGGTGAAAATATTGAAATATTTGGATATCGTTACATCCCTAATGACAATAAATGTTGTACTAAATGACTGGTCAAAGCATTTTATAATGTCAGTTTTGTTATTCTGTAGAATATCGTAATATCCTGAACTTTCCCACGATATCTCAATAAATATCGTACGGTGACACTTGGATGTCGTTACAGCCCTAAATTCCACCATAAAACAGACAAAACTACAGTCGATTAACTCAAAATTATAAGTCGTCAACAGCTGATAGGACAGTAAATAAATAATTTAGCTTAAACTGTTTTTCAAGGACGATTTTCAGCTTTTAAAACGCATCTCAATCAAGTCGGGAACTGTCCTCTGAAAAGCGAGCGACAAGATTTTTGAACTGAGCTGAGAAATCGTGTTATTTCCGACTCCTGTGAAAATAAGCTCAACGTAGCAGAGCGTTCCTTTTTTTGGCGCGGCGTAGTAAACGTTTTGACAGCGGCCCCTTTAAGGCCCCTTTAAGACGCTGCGACTGCCCCGCGGGGGGTGGGCAGACTGGAGGAGGACACGACGCAGGAGGTCCAGAACACGGCTCCTCTCCTGCTCGGCTTTCGTCGGTGTTTTCTGACGGACGCCACACACGGAGAGACGCCGGGAACGCCCCAGAACTGCTTTTAGAGATTGGAAAGCGGCGATGCGTTTTACTGCATGAATCACACCTGGATAATTCTTTACAAATAGAAAAGAGTTAAAACGTTTCTTAGAGGTGTTAATAAAAAAAACAAAAACGTCTCATTTATGATTGATAAAGCGTTAAAATCCTGCAAATCCACTCCAAATTCTTTTTAAAAAATGACCAAATTGAAAAGATTCCAATTATCAAAACTGCAAAAATCTAGTTCTGTACCAATCCTTTTTTTTCAGTTCTAATAATGAAATTGACAGATTCACCAATACTTGATATCGACAGACACTAAAACAGCGACGGAAAAGAGCATTTTCTTACAACTTAGTAAAGGAACGGATAAAAAAACAGATCCAGATGTGTTGTGTAACTTATCCTTAGCTACAGAACAGATTTGTATAAACATGGGCTGAATTGGGGCAACCTCAACCCATAAATTCGTCTTATTACATCATTTTATAGGTCTAATTAGCGTTAACTGCTGAATTTCTTATTATTATTATCTCAGAAGTGTCGAAAATCAGCTGCGAATCGACACTTGAAACTGCGTACTCATTTGAACAAGTATCTAGGCTAAAAATTCCCACTCACAGGACAGAAATAAAGCTTTCCTGGATGATCTCGAGCTGCATCAGAACAAATACAAGAGCGTAGAGACGAGTATACGCCCACGGACCAGTGAGCGATCACACAAATATAAGACCGCGTGGTAATATTAAAGGAAGTGCTATTATTTAATGTTGAAAATCGCATTCTGTCGTCTAAAGGAAGATTGTTTTTTGTCATCTCCGCGGTATCTGAATCGGTATTGGGCAGTTTATTCCTTAGTATCAAAATCAAGCTTGAAATTTTAGTCAGGGGCGTAATGATATCCAAGCCTCACGGTGCGATATTTATTGCGATATCGTGGGAAAACTCACGATATTACGATATTCTACATAATAACAAGACTGACTCTAAAACGCTTTGACCAGTCATTTGGTGCAACATTTATTGTCATTGGGGATGGAACGAAATCCAAATCTCTCTGGACCAGATTTTCACCATATTTTCCTTTCTTTTGTGCTTTATTTTTCTTTTCTTTTTTTTAATTTAACCTTTATTTAACCAGGAAAGTCCCATTGAGATCACTAATCTTTTCCAAGGGAGTCCTGGCCAAGACAGCGGCTCAACAAAACAGTTTAGAATATTATATTATACAATATTAGATTTCCTTCCTTCTTTCTTTCGTTCATTTGTTCTTTCTTTTTCGTTCTTTCATTATTTCTTTCTTCAGTTTTTTCCTTTCATTTGATAGTTCTTTTTTGTTTGTTCTTTCTTTCATTCTTCTGTTCTTTTTCGTTCTTTTTCACATTGGTTCATTCTTTCTTTTTTATGTTCTTTCTTTAGTGTTTTCTTTCATTCCTTCTTCCGTTTGGTTGTTCTTTTTTTGTTTGTTCCTTTTGTTTTTGGTTGTCTTTCTTTTTCATTCTTTCTTTCGTTCAAATTCGATGTACATCTCACCGTACCGTATTTATTGCAATATTTTGTGTGAATCTGCTCCTTTTTCCTCTAAAGAATAACGATAATAAAAGTGCTTAGAACAGTTATTTCTTCATGTCGTCTGCACTGAAACGGAGCAAAGGATCATGGTCTATGTAGTTCCCACTGTTTTTTTTAGCTATTTCTGCTTCAGAACTTGTGATTCGATATATTGCGATGCTCCATGATATTACTGCGAGACCTTGGACGCTACGACATCACCACATTTCAGCCGCTCAGATCACACCCTATAACTTCTTACTATTCCTTCCATCCGACTCTTTCTTCCCAGCTTTCCCTGCCCGAGGACACCAGAAGGAAAGCGTTATTATCTAGCTCCATGTTCCACACACGGCGGGTCTTGTGACTGTGGTCGGTTGTGCCCTGAACCCTACAATAATCCTCTTAAACCCCTCGCCCGTCGGCCCCTAATGCCGTCACCTGCTGTTGTGCCTCTCCGTACCACTCCGAAACTCGCCGTGTAGTTCCTCGTTGACCTTTCCGTGGCCCTCGTTGATGTACGTTGGCACGAGCTTGTTTGATAGCTTGTATTGAAGGTCTTAATGCGTGTTGGAAGCCCCGTCGGAGTCGGGCGTAGATGTTTCACTGTCGCCAGCCTCGTGATCTCGGACTTAAGGCCCATCTGTTTGAGCGTGCGGTGATGAACCTTTGATCTCTCGCTCTCGATTTAGGGAACTTACGGTGATGAGATCTCACTTTGATGAATTTTGGGGAGCGTCTCAAGAAAATTGGGTTAGTCAAGGTGGTGGAAGGGAAGATTCTCAACTTCTAAGCAGGGTTTTTAGAGATTTACCTGTGTTGCCAATATGTTTTTTCTATATTCGCATTAGTTCTGGGTGATATGGCTGAAAAACCCACAAATTTCACTTTTTTTAACCACTTTTAGTCAGTCTTTCAACCAGAGGAAGCTTCATATTCCTTTTATTTAAGGAATTTGAAACTGCGTGATGGCAAAGTGAACCCTTAACCTCATTCATTTGTTCTTTCTTTTTCGTTCTTTCTTACTTTTGTTCGTTCGAACCCTTAACCCCACAACAAAATAGGTTTGTAGATATATTTTATTTATTTGACCAGGCCAGTGCAGTCAGACAGTCACATAGAGTGTGTATCTAGTGCTAATTCTCAATTCTTGTCCCAGGTTGGTCTTTTCACACTAAACAGCTCAAATCTGACCTTTAAATGCATTTTTAAAACAGTGCAGTTTCATGTTTCAGTCATTCACACATTCATAAACCACATACACAAAAGATGCAATACAATATTTGTTTACAAGTGGGTACAATTTGGTTTGTTTTTAAGCAGCACTTAAGCGCCGTTATGTAACTCTGTTCAGGTAGAAGAGTTTCATAATTGACTGTACTCGAATGAAAAGACCGACTGTCCAAATGTGCTTCTGTGGTGTGGGATTAGACTGGTCCATGCACAGCAGAAAGTGTTAGAATCAGTTTTAACATTTTCTCAGAGTCCAGTCTGTTCTAAAGTTAATTTAAGATTTTTGGAAATGTTAATCAAGTAACACTGGGCCAGAGTTCCTGTTTAACCCCGAAATCAAGAGTTATATTCACGTATTGAGAGTAAACAGATAACACTTTACAGGGTTATCCTGATTTTGCGAAACAACACACAGAGGTGTTTTATTTTTACACTTTATTTTAGTTAATTTAAGATGAAATTATGAACAAAACTGGTTCGAACTGGTCTTCTCTGGCAGGAGTTTGAAGTGGTGGGTGGAGGTCCCAAATTAACACTAAGGAAAGTCAAATTAACACTAGGGGAAGTTGAATTAACAGTAGGGGAAGTTGAATTATCTCTAAGGGAAGTTGAATTAGCTTCAACCCTTTCAACTTCTGGCAAATAACCCCAACTCGAACCCTCATCTAACTCTCAAATGCTTAAAATAACACTTTTTGCGTTAAAAACAACTCTGAAATATTTTACCCTGAAGTTTTAACCCTCCAGTTTTTACTCTGTGCTTGCCCAGTGCTGTTTACAGGCTGGAGTGTAATCGCCACCACCCTGTTTCACTCTATAATAATATAATACACTCCTGCTTGCAAATCATGAAATAATTTAGGACCCAGTCGACGACATACGTGACCGGCTGAGCACAATTAGACGTCTAAATAAAGAACTGCCCCGACTGCAGCTGAAAACACCAGCAGTTGCCCCCTCGCCGGCACAGCGTGGGGGCAAGAGCTGCACATAAATTGCTTTCGAACCTGTGCTTCCCCATCAGCCCCAGTTAAATTTAGGAGTGCGTTTTTGGGCTCGCTGACTCCGGCTCTTTAGCATCTGTTTCTCGCCCACACAGTTTTTACGACTATTGGAGGCGCAAATGACACTAAAATAATAAACTTGTGTTGAAACCTGCAGGCAGATTGCTTCACGTGTGGCTTTTGAAAACAGCTGCGGCTCGGTTTGCCATAGAAATTTAGAAAAGCGTAACAAGATTTCTTATTTTGAATTGAAAAACGTTGAATAGAAGAGTCAAAAATGTTAGTCTTGGTGCCACGTTGGAAAGTTACAAAAATTCTTGTAAGACTTATTATTTTATTTTGAATTTGGCATAGAAAATCAAAATTAAATGGGCAGAAATACTGATTAATAATTAATTCATAATTAAAAAAAAGATTAAATACACTACCAGTCAAAAGTTTGGAGATACCCTCTCTTTATTTTATTTTTTTTTTATTTGTACTACTTTCTGTCCTCTATATTTTATAAGATATATGGAATTATGTAGCAAAGAAAAAAGGTTCAACTAATTACTTACTACAAACCAAATGGTGACAACTTTGAGGATTTAAATATAAAACATAAAAAAAAATAGTAGAGTTGTATACCTTTTTTCTTTGCTTCATATATTTGATTCTTTTGGGACCTGAAGAAAAAAGTGTATTGCAATATCTATATTTTTTATATATTTTTTGAGTTAAATGAACATCTTAGCATATACAATTTGTTAATTTTACTTTTATTTATAATTATTATATGGACGCCACAGACATTTTATTGTTATTTTTATTAATTTTATTTTATTGTATTTATTTTTATTAATTAGATTTTATTGTATTTATTTAAATTTATTTATTTATTTTCTTTATTTTATTTTTATTTATAATTATTATATATACGCCAGGGACATTTTATTATTATTTTTATTTATTTATTTATTTTATTTCTTTTCTTTTTAATTTATTTTTTTTCATAATTTTTTTTTTTATCATAGTGCACAAACTTAACGCCTACTGAGTTATTTTTTTTATCCCAGACATAATAGTTCCCTATAATCCCTCAGCCCTGTTTAAGCAGAGTCCATCTCAAAACTCTTAGAAAATAAACTGGTTCATTCAGAATTCACTATAAAGGACAAATGAACAGGCCGGGACTCAGGAGGTTGTATAAAATGTAAAAAGTAATAAAAAATAAAGAAAGAAAGTAAAGAAATGGAGATGTTGTGTCCAAACTTGTGACTTGTGGTGTAGATTATGAAGAACATGTCATTTATAAAACAATTCTAGCCCAAAATAGCGTTAAATTAATCATTAATATTTAAATTCTTAGCGAACATCCATTTTAATTATCAGCAAAGGCGTCTCATTGTCTGTGCTCAAAGGTACGAAATAATGAATTCTAATATATGGGCTGGTGGTACAGTGCCTTCTAACAGGGACCAGCCCACAGACGTTAAACAAAGACTCCATATTGTCGTCTGTCATTCTCTTTTCTCTTTGAACGTCGAATTAAAACGCACGTAATCGCAATATCGATTCCATTTTTCACGCCTCGCCACAGGACGCTCCGAACTTGTTTGTTTTGGAGCGACAGTAGTGCTTACTCCAGTAGCTCCCCGCGGGGTCGTGGATGAATAATGTGGCTCGGCAATTCATTAGGGACTCGCGCTATCCTCCGTGGGGCTGTTTTGGAAAAAAGCCGCCGCAAACGGACCCCACAGGAAACGCGGAGACAGATTGTGCCGCTCGGTTTGAATGGAAGGTTAGCGTTTTTGGTTCTGGAAATGTTACGAGGCATTTGTGAGTTTAAAGGGGATTCATTGTGCTAAATTAGTCGGTGTTGTTTCTTAAGATGTCGACGTGATATGATTAAGTGCTGAGTTTGTCTTAAAGTCCACACTAGTGTTGTCACAAGGGCCAAACCAATATGGATGTTGTTTTGCGGCCGATATGATGCAGATAAATTGGGAGTTGGAGCTTCCGTTATGATTGTCGACATATTTAGTGACGTAAAAATTCACTGTAAATCTTCAGTTCTTTATAAAACTTAGGTTTGGCTCTATTGGATTTTAAATTGGGTTTGTTTAGGCGACATTTCTTGTTCTTCTGCATCTTTACGTCATATTTAAAGACAGTAGGTCGGCCTAATGGCATTTTTGTATGATATTCTAGCCTATAAATAAAGTAAATTACTGCTATTAGCATTTAGTTTAATTAATGATCCCGCTAAATGCTGATAATTCACACCTCTATTCACAGCTCATTCACATATCAGTGCGGCCGCTATAGTCACTAGTTCGGCCTAATGGCATTTTTGCATGACATTCTATCCAGTAAAGCAAGTAAACTGCCGCTGTTAGCTACATATGGCTGCGCACTGGTGAAAACGATAGCACATGAGTCACGTGACGTGGCTCTAGGGGTGCGTTCAGGGGCAGTACAGCGCCAGACGCAGACAAATTACAGTATTATAAGTACTGATGCGGTTAAATGGAAATAATATAGAGTCTAAGTTTTATAATGAGGTATAACAGGCTCATGTGAAATATCGGCCCAGATCGGCAAGATTTAGGCCGATATGTCTCCAAGTGCTGATATCGGTCGTGATATTGACCAGGCCCTAGTTGGCACTAAATACTAAAATTCAAAACTCAATATCGATACCACAATGATGATTAAAAACAGACTTTTTTTAGACAATAGAACGTTATTTTCAGCATTAAATCTTAGTACTTTCTTTTATTTTACTGTGTGGTTTTGTGTCTGTGTGATCCCTCAGTGGTCCAGGTCGGTTCTATGGGCGTATACTCATTATTATTAGCCTATGTGCTCTTACACTTGGTCTGATGCAGCTCAAATCATTCAAAATCTATTCAGAAAAGGTTCATTTCTGATCTGTGAATGAGACTTTTTTTAGTTTTGATGCTTTCAATACGACTTTAGTATCCCTCAGGATCAGATTTCCAATACTTTTGACTTTTTTTTAAAAAGGAAAGTGAAAAAACTTACAATACGGTTCACATATTTCAACAAATTTTTTTGCATTTAAAGCTGCACTATGTCACCTTTTGGTTGAGGGTCCGTCACCTGCTTGTTTCTATGGATCTGTCATTTCTCGGTCTGGACTTAAAACAGCTCTAACTTTACATTTTAGTTCAGTTCAGTTCATCTTTATTCCAGACTCATGGTTCATTTTTAAAACAAACATGGACAGAGACAAAACAAAACAAACCTTTATATTTTTTAAAAGTGCCGCACCAGTGTCTCCACATGTTGATATCTGGGATCTTATTGCGCTGAATCTCATATTTGTGAGTGACATTTTTATTATTTCATTGTCCGATTTGTTCAGCCTGCAAATAAAACTGTACGTTAACGTTCTTAGTAGAGGCTGCAACGTGTTCACTCATGCATTTATTCAATTACAGGTGGATTTACGGCACAAAAATACCCAGAAAAACATGCATCCTGACTGTGAGCGGGGTCGCCTCTCCGCAGATCTGACCTCGAACCTGGTCTGGTTTGGTCTCCGAGAAGATAGAAAGGTTTAAAATTATACTGTGAAACATTTAAAGCGATAACATCTCCATGGAGAAAAGGATTTGACGGATTCTCCACGAGAAAAGTCACAAAATGCACCTTTTAAATAAACGTACAAGTCATGAAATACTCCGAAAAAAGTCTTTAAATTACACGTCATAAATCATAACCTGTCCCCGTTGATCTATATCCTGGTCCTTCGCCCTCTACAACCCCGTGGTCACGTCGCTGCCCACATGCCGCTTTGTTTTTGCGTCTGAATAAAACATGAAATGGGTCCTTCTGTAGTACCGGGACTTTGAAAGCATTGATCCAAGAATAGCGCTGATAAAATATTAACCGCGCCCACCGTGGCCACGACTGTTGATGCTTTACCGCACGTTATAGATCTTTGCGTACACGTCGAGCAAAAACACGTGCAGGAGGTAAAGGTTTAAACGCGGCTGCACTGGATTGTACATGGGAACGTTATTGAGATTTGCGGATTGACCTTCTGAGGCTTCTGTAGTCGGCGGGGGGCGGTTTCTGAAGCGTGGAGTAAAAGGATCGATTACAGTTTGGTTTTGTTAACTAAATCTTCAAGCCAAAATGTGCATCTTTAACTTTTAATGTCATATTTTTAATTTATTCTAGAGAGTCGTGTGATTTACTGGAACAATGAATACGCAATTTGGCAAAAAGACACAAAAAACATGGGGATTTTGACAGATTATTTGAATTTTGCTTCATTTTTGTGTCTTTATCTTTAGATTATGTAATAGTTTACTTAAAGGTAGAGTAACTTTCTGAAGAACGATAAATACACAATTTGGCAAAAAAAAAAAAAACATAGGAATTTTGACAGATTATCTGAATTTTGATTAATTTCCAAATCTTTATCTTTAGATTATTTAATACTTTACTTACTTAGGTACAGTCATTTTGTGAAGAACGATAAATACACAATTTGGAAAAAAAAAAAAAAGGAATTTTGACAGATTATTTGAATTTTGATTCATTTCCATATCTTTCTTTTTTTGTATTATTTAATAGTTTCCTTTAAAAGTACAGTAACTTTCTGAAGAACGATAAATACACAATTTGGCAAAAAAAAAAACAGGAATTTTGACAGATTATTTGACTTTTACTTTATTTCCAAGGAGATTATTTAACAGTTTCCTTTAAAGGTACAGTGACTTTCTGAAGGCGACATGTCACCTGCATAATTCCATAGCAATCGAGAGTTAAAGCCATACTTGGGAACATTCTCCACTGCGATAAGTTTAATGCCAAATATTTCCAATCCAATCCAATTTTATTTTGTCTCCAAAGTACTGCACAAAGTAGGTACAATATAAATTAACACAATAATTTAAAAAAAGCATGAAATAAATGAATAAGCAAGTCAAAAAAACCTAATCAAATAAAAATAAAAATAGCAAATAAAATTAAAAAAGACAGTCAGAGGAGCACGCAGTTCTCCTGCTGTGTTAAAAGTTAAAGTTAAAAGTTAAAGTGTGTTTTAAAACGAGACTGAAGTAAAGATTGAAGTCGGGACGATAAGTTGGAGCTGGACCTCAGATCGCGAGTGTAGGGTAGGACAACGAGGTCCGAGGTTTACGTTGGGGCCCGTCCCTGAAGCGCCTTAAAAACAAACAATAAAAAGTAAAAATCAACTCTGAAATGGTCGAGGAGCCAGTGCAGTGAGGATAAAATAGGTGTGATGTGTTTTCTCTACGACGTGCGGTGGAGTTTTGGACTCACCGAAAGCGCTCACAGGATCACTCGGATCATCCCACACTCCAGATCACGAGAAGATAAAACCGGTTCGAGTCTGTATAAAAGCCGCGGGTGATAAAAACTGGATTTAACCACTGCTTTTCAAACTTAAACTCTTCATAAATGATGACGCCGAGGTCGGTCACTGTAGGTTTTGTTGAAAAGAGCCCACGTCAAACAGGACATTGGGAGACATGCTTGGTTTAAGAACAACTATTTGTTTTAGACTCAGATTTTTGACAATTTTTTTTTAAAATTCATAGCCTCTAACATCTAGACATTTCAGCAGGGATGTCGCTGTCTTGCGTGGTAAATAAATTTGGGAATCGCACACGTTTTTCAATTCAATAAAGACCAAAAATGGGGAAAAAATACCACAAAAAAACCCCAAAAAACTAAACAATAGGATAGAATAAATGATTTCTGTGGCTAATTATTGCTTCGTTTGATATTTATTGCAGCTCGTCGCTTTTAATGATTCATTCAACCATTTCGTTTCTCTGCTTGTCAAACTTAAACTCTTCATAAACGATGACGTCGAGGTCGGTCGCTGTAGGTTTTGTTGAAAAGAGCCCCACGTCAAACTGAAAACGAGTAGACATGTTTGGTTTAAAAGCAACAATTTCCGTTTTGGACTCAAATTCTTGACAATTTTAAAAAAAATTCGTAGCCTTGACGTCATCTAGACATTTCAGCAGAGGTGCCAGGGATCAGATATTGATTTTTTTGAGTGGTAAATAACTTTGGGAGTCACATTTTTCAGTTCAATAAAGACCAAAATGCAAAAAAACCCAACAAAAAACATTATTATTGCTTCATTCTGATATTTATTTAGTGCAGCTCGTCGCTTTTAATGATACTGTCTGTTTAAAATGTTGTTCTCTTGCTTTGCGTCCGTGGATTAAAGTAGTTTCACTATTATAGAAGCAATATGTCCTTTGAAATTTGGCAGACCCACTCTTTTACCTTAGTTATTTCCATTTTATTTCATTCTTATATTTCCTTTCGACTTTCCATTGTCCCTCTCTGACCTACATCGGTGCATCTTTATAGATCTTTGGCCCCGCCCCTCCCCGGTGTGCGTTAGCGCCTAAGTGGACATCGCGCTCTGAATCATTGATGAGGCGTTTCGCACATGGCCTTTCGGTGCAGATGTGACCGAGGCTTTGGGTTTTAGTGCTAGACCGTCGCTCGCAACCGCGCGTCGCCTCAATCCCGAAGATTTAAACTCACTTTCGGGCGGCAAAGATGCGTCTGGCGCTGGGATTTTGCGAGCAGTTGGCCAAAGCTACGTTTTCTTCGTTTCCTGTGAAGAAGTCGGGGGTTTGTGAGGTAAAGGGGGACTGCAGGTGCTTGGGCGATTTCTTATAGCGTTTGGACATGGCAGAATATGTTTACTATAGGGCTTTTGATACTGACGAGGTTAAAAAACTGCATATTTTTAGATGCTGCTGATAATGATCGCTGGATTATATCAGAAATGTGTTAAAAAATGTCTAAGAACCTTGGTTTGGTTTAAAGAATCGCTCAAATAGTGAATGTTAAAGGTGTAACGATATCCAAGTCTCACAGCACGATATTTATTGCGTTTTCATGGGAAAGGTCACGATATTACGATATTCTACAGAATAATAAGACGATATTATACGTATTAAACGCTCTGACCAGGCATTTGGTACAACATTTATTGTCATTGGGGACAGAACGAAATCCAAATCTCTCTGTACGATATTTTCACCATATTTTCCTTTCTTTGTGCTTTATTTTTCGTTCTTTTTTACTTTCGTTCTTTCTTTTCTTCTTCGTTCTTTGTTTCTTTAGTTTTTTCATTCATTCTTTCTTCCGTTTGGTCGTTCTTTTTTCATTTGTTCCTTTTGTTTATTCTTTCTTTCTTTTTTGTTCTTTCGTTCAAATTCCATAGACATCTCACCGTACGATATTTATTGCAATATTTTGACTGTGAATCTGCTCCTTTTTCCTCTAAAAATGCTTCACAGACTTAATCCAAAGAATGAAGATTTCAAAGTGCTTAGAACAGTTATTTCTTCATGTCGTCTGCACTGAAACGGAGCAAAGGATCATGGTCTATGTAGTTCCCTCTGTTTTTTTTGCTATTTCTGCATCAGAACTGTTCATTTAAGCAAAGAGACTTGGGATTCGATATATTGTGATGCTCCACGATGTTATTGTGAGACCTTTGACGATACGATATCACCAGATTTACGTTATTGTCACATCCCTATCGAACTATAGCATAGTATAATACCGATATGAAGCAAGTGCCGCATTACTTTACAACTTGAGCTTAGACGAACGTAACTCTTCCTCGATTTGTAGAACACATTTGATTGTGATGGATTATGTTCGAAGTTCAAGAAGATAGACAAAAAGTAAAAATATGATCACAAATTTGCTTTTAACATTGCTTCTATAGATCTAAATTACATTGGGTAACATTTTTTATGCGATATATGCAAGATATTTAGTTGTTTTTGTGATATATGTAAGATATTTTGTTGTCTGTGGAGGAAATTATAGAAACTGTGATACATCTTGCATCCCTAATATCCTGGTTCGGGAGATTACACTGCGAGTTGCAGTTCTTTTCTATTCTTGAGCAATTCTTTTTTGATTCATTGCCGTTTTAGTACAGTTTTACTCTCCCCGGATCTCGACTTCTTGCTGTACGTTTTTGTAGACCTTCAAAAACAGCGATTGCAATGTTCTTTTTAAAACAATGCATCACAAACCTTTAATATCTTCTCCTTTTCCCCGTTTTCTGTGCGATGATCACAGCGGCTGGTGCGGGGTAATTGGATGCTTTTCTTTCTGCTTCTGCTGCATCTATTTGCGCTTTCAAAGAATCGCCTGGAGTTTGCTGGGGGAAAAAAATGGAACAAGTTAATTAGCTTGTTTCACTGCTGCCTGTTTGGTGCACTGTATTGACGCCCGTCTCTGTCTCTCTGTACCCACGAGCTGTAATCCATCACCTAAAATGGGTCACATGTAATTCTGCACACAGCTGATGTTGCGCACTATACAACTACCCAGAACAGGCATTTATTTTGACATTTTACTTTCAAAATTGGCTGTGCATTCGTGGAGATCTTTACAAAGTTCCTGAAAACTACTAGTACGAGTTTGGGTTCCATGAGTTTGGTTTTGATGCTGGACTGTTGGTTAGACTTTTATGAACATGAATTGTTGTAGTTCTATTTTTATGTGGCTATTTCATGATTTTTATGCATTTATTTTTATTTATTCAGTATTTTACCAGGTGCGACAGCTGAGAACACATTCAAATTTGCAATGACGACCTGACCGAGAGGCAGAACACACTCACGCATCAATCGTAACATGAAACAGTGAAACATTCGCAGATTAAAGGCATAAAAGTGTTAAAAGCACGTGCAAGGATCCCGTAGAATACTGTAAAATACTCTGGATGGAGCTTTTAAACGTCGACGGAGGTAAAAACGAACTGAGCTTTAAAGTGTGGCAAAGGGTAGAGTTCAATTTCAAGTTCAAGTTTTAGGCAGAAGACGTTTACTCTGAAACGAAACCTGTTCAATTGGCCGAGCTAACAACAGAAACTGTAAACAAGTAGGTTTAGTTTCAGAGTAATTGGGGTAATTGCAGGCAGATATAAGTCAGTTTCCTCCAACATTCTGATCAGAACTGAAGAAGCAGCTTGGATGAGCGGGGAAACGTCTTCTAATCTACCTAAAACTCTTGTCCAGTTGACAAATTGAACTCTACGCTTTGCTGTGGATTCTACCTGGATGACTGAGGGATTCTACACAAAGCTATAAAGTTGTGAAGGTGGTTCCAGGCGCTGCAGAGACTGAAATATTTAGCTATTTAACTTAAAGCTGCCGTCCATAATCAGACTGGCCGACCCACACTATTGTATTCTCGCATATCACAACTAGATACTGTCTACGTCACTGTTATCTGGTAGTTTCTTTGGTCTGTCAGAAGAAGATCAGAGTAGTTGTAGTAGCTGCAGTTGTTGTAGTTGTCGCAAAATAAATTGTTTTCTTATTTTAGCTAACAAAATTTACTACAAGTTGTGTTGCTGCCCTGTGGTTGTGGAACCAGACGTCATTAATCGTTAGAGAGGCGAAGTCTGTACCTGTTTTTAAGTCACTAAAAACGCACCTTTTTTCACCAGCTTTTAACAAGTGAGATGAACATTTCTTGTTGTTGAGTATCTATTGTTTTCTCTGGTTTTTTAGTAGTTGTTATTGTAGATTGTGTTGTTCTGTCCTTGTCTTTTCTATGTTTGTGTGCAGCACTTTGGCCGACTGTAAGGGTTTTAACGTGCTTTATAAATCAATTTGTTATGGTGTTTTGGTTTTCCTAATCTAACTGCATTGTCTTTGGCTCCTTCCTTTACTTCTTGCTTTGTCACACCTCCTGCCAGTTCCACCTTTTATGTAACTCCTGCTCATATAGTCTTTGTCTTTGTGTTTCCAGGCCACAGAGAACGAGCCGGGGGACATGGACCTGAGTGGACTCCCGGAGACGGCGGTGGACTCGGAGGAGGACGATGACGAGGAGGACATCGAGAGGGCGTCCGATCCCCTCATGAGCAGGGACATCGTGCGGGACTGCCTCGAGAAGGACCCCATGGACAGGACGGACGATGACATCGGTGAGTGCGGCGAGACGGTGTAAAGTTGTTGGATGATTTCCAGATCGGGTTTGGTTAAAAACTGTAATGTGCAAAAACGAAAATGCACAAAACTAAATCCTTTGTTAGTGAAGTTCATGAGGTCATTAACCAGGCAAGAAACATGCAGTTTTTCTAGTGGAGGGTTCACTACTTGCTTGAGTCCATGGTGATGTTTTTGCTTTGCCTGAAATGTTCCCAGAGTGGCATTAAACGTCTGTGGAGACATGGAGACAAACAGTTGTTACGCCACGAGGCCAAGGTACTGGTAACATCTAGGAAAGAAGACCCTGCTTCACTGTAAGAATGTGTGTTACTTAGGTTACGTTTACACTGAAACGAATCACCGTATCACCACATCGGAAAAGGTTTGTGTCCAGAGACGTCGTTTCTGTGCCTGAAATGACTGAAAACTGACTAGGCTGGCGTCACAACGTCACATGGGCGGTAAAAGCAATGAAGTGCTCCATGTCTGAAGTTGCAGCAGCCGATTTCGAGCCGAGGAAGACGGCAAGCGTGAAAAGAGTCTTTTGTTCCTCGTTTTCCATGGCCTAGTAGCAAGTAGTTCTAGCTACGCTGTTTCACGTTTGTCTAGGGTTTGTTTAAACTGTTTTCCGCAATAGAACGAATTCAGCGAATCAGGAAGGAGCAAGTCACAGTGACGCGGTCCAATAAGGACGGAAACTACAGCTCCTACGGCAGCGTATCAACGTTTTCAGACGTCCACACGGCGTCGTACCAGATCCGTGCTCAGGTGAATTCGTGGGAGCCGGTGGCACCAGATTGTTCCGTCTCCGGAGCCGTTTTCCATCCGATTAGTGTGGACGAACACCGCACCCGCAACGAAAACGACTCGAATACTCTAGTGTGGACGGGGCCTCAAAGCTGCACTCTGGATCATCCCAGGCAATACACTGAAAAGTTACTTAATGCACTTTAGTTGTGGTGATCTTGTACCCAGTAATGTAACTAAAGTAATGTAATTCATGAAGATATTGATTCAAAGACTTTTAGCTTTCCCAGAATAACTATACAAGAATACAACTTAATAACATCAGTATGAAAGGATTTTCTTATGGTCCTGAAACGTATTGCAGAGGATTTACGGTGATTCTTTGTTCAATTTCACAGTCGCTAACGGCAAATCTATTTCAGCGTTAGCTCTTTATGACAGGGATTGTGTTGGCGTAGTTTTATTTTATTACATTCAACCAGTTTTACTTTAAGAGCTATCAAATACTCTTTATTCTTCGCTGTTTCAAATAACGTTGGTTTAACTAAATGGACTGTCAATAAACGAAGGATCAGAACATCAATGCTGTAAATCCTGCAAAATATCTTCATGATTTTACCACTTTATTCAAAACTGCATATTCAGTTTGATTAATATTCACATCACTTTTGAGTAATTCTTGAGCTTGTGGCGTCGTAGCTTTTAAACCTGTGACTCGTTCGCCGTGATTATGATATCCCTGTTGCAGAAAGGATAAAAACAAAGCTCCAGTTGCGCCGGCTTAGCTCCAGATGCGGATATAGCACCGGCGCACGTTGAGTTTGTGCCAGCGGTATCTCTTCCCTCCCCCCACAGCCGATCCCGCTCTCCTCTCCCCCGGCCCCTCCCCGCCCCGCCAGGCTTTTCTAGGTCACTCCGCCAACATCCTCACCTCTCCCGACGCATTAAACTTTCAGAGAAGCACATCCGCAGCCTCGTGCTCCGTCCACGCTGCTGCCACGCCAAGCACAGGTCGGGGAGTGCGCTCGTGCCAGCGTGGAGCGGCACCCGGGAAACGCGCGCACACCAAAACATGAACTCGGATTTTCTTTGTTTTCACCCCAAAATGAATGTACTGCAAAGAGGACACGCCCTTCCAATGTCACAGTGTGGTACAGAGTGTGAAGTGCCCAGACAAAGGGGTTTTGCGGTAAAGATGGCAGCCCTATACTATTCTCTTTGTGCAGAAAATAAAAGCAAACGAGCTCGCATTAGCTGCTAAAAACCAGCTTGCTAATTGTAGCATTAGCAACCAGCCAGTCTGCAGTTGTTTTGTATAATTTCGCGATATATAATGGTGAAATCCAGTGCATCGTATGTGAGCCTCTTGTTGTAATGAATGTAATTAGTGAGGAATAGTACTGCAGTTTTGGTGGAGAGATGTAAATGCACCTGCTTGTCTCCATGGGTATGTTATTGCCTTGCACAAAATGTTCCATTGTATGGCATTAAACTTGTTTGTCTCAATGGGGAGAGGCAGGTGATACCACCAGGCCAAGTTAAATAGTCAGAACGTCAGATTTGTGGACAGCGCTCCCACTTTTTTGAGTTATAGGAACAACTGTAATGAAGGAAATATAAATGCAATATAGAAAAGGTGAGGGATGCACAGAATATTAGGTTAATGTTGTTTAATATATTACTAAATACTAATAAAATACAATCCTAAACATAATCAATTAAATAAATACTGTCCCACTTTAACTGTGGTGTTTAACTGTATGTTTTGATCATATTTAATTTGTCTATGTTGCTGTAAGACGACCTTGAGTGTCCAGAAAGGCGCCTAATAAATAAAAAATGTATTATTATTCCGCAACTCAATATATTCCGCCAAACATTGCAAAATAAGCCACATTCAGCTTTCAGTGGAAGTCGGAGCCGAAGTCCGAATAGAGGCGTGTGACGCAATGAAGCAGTCGGCGTTTTTGGTTTTTGGTGGATAATTTAAGTTTGGATTTTTATTTCCTACGAGGACGACTCAAATGGAGATTTAGTAATAATGTGTTTAATGCAGCTTTGTGTATGTTTGTTTATGTTTTACAGAAACGAATCTTAAAACCGCATGGCTCATTTGCATAAACTATAAGCACTGAAAACGCTGTGCTTCTATCGCGTTGGAGATGGTTCATGTTAAACTTTTCAGAGATTATACGTCTGCAGGTCGTACACATAGACCACATATATGATTGGACATATATTCTCTGTAGCATTTCATTGATTTCATAAATGCAAAACATTATAGTCTTTTATACCGAGTGTACAAACGATCTGCAGTTCTCCTCATTTTAGAGTCAAAGGGTTTTGTGGCTCCAGGTGTTTTCGTTCCTGTGGGAGACGCTCCAAACAGCTCTTTGAGTATTTAATGCTGCCGACCCCTGGATTAGCCTCATATGTAGTACTGTGTACTGTAGTTCTCCCCGAGGTTTCTTCTTTTTCCCAGGACCCTGGGTTTTTTGGAGTTTTTCCTTGCTGAGAAGGAGGGTCTAAGGACAGGGGATGACTGGACAATGTTTCATTTGCTGCTTTACATGAATGTTGTTTATTCCTGTTCTGATATGTCTGTGTGTATGTTTTACTCATCCAAATCTTGGAACGTCCTTAGAGGCAACTGTTGTTGTGATTTTGGGCGCTACAAAATAAATTGAATTGAATTAAATATGAATGAAAACCTTACTGATATACTGAAGGCTACTGGAATATTTAAAGAATAATAAATAAACATTTACTTTGTTTACATGTCTACAATTTTATTCTAGGCTATTTATGCAATATGAAAAAACAGAGAAAAACTTAACCACATTTGATATTTGGTTTTTGGTATTGGGCAAAGTGTTTACTGTATTTTTCTGACTTAAGTTGCGCTTTTTTTTCAGGGTTTGGGTGGTTCCTGCGACTTATATATTAACTATTTCAACAGCCCATAGACCAAAATATGAATCATAATCAAACTAATAACGATTTGTTTTTTCATTTTTTATTCATATATATGATTCATATATTTGGTCTATGGGCTGTTGAAATAGTTAATATATAAGTCGCACCAGAGAATAAGTCGCAGGAACGACCCAATAAAGAAGAGAGTTGGTTTTTCGTCTTATTTTTGGTTCTATACTGAAAAACGAATGAACGAATGATACATGGATTCTTCTCTATTGGGTTGTTTTTATTACTATAACTTCTATAACTTTCCTTTCAAGATGAAAATCTGATTTTGTAAAATAAATTTCCCCCAAATAGTGTGACTTATACATGTTTTTTTCTTCATTTTGCATTTTTTGACTGTAATTAATCAATCAAACTTTATTTATAGAGCAGTTTTCATACAAACAAATGCAACACGAAGCTCTTATTCCTTACTGTGGAACGTTCCAGACAAAAAGGAATAACATCTCCAGGGAAGCAAGTAGGTGTCAAACCCTCTACCAGAAAAATGACACAGTGCACCTTTAAAATTTGCAGGTAAAGTTTTATAGAATCCAGCGCATAAAAGAAAAAAAACAAAACGAGAGAAATACCTTCTGTGGGACTTTACTGCAGTTTGACACACCCTTTGTATGTATGAAATAATATGTCTCTGTAGCTCCCCGAACGTGCGGCATTGTGAATCCAGCGAAGACGACGCTCCAGTGTTCTCTTTACAGCTCGGGAGAATAAATTATGACACATTTTAAATAAAACAAAGCCGTCCTGTCAGAAACCGTGTCGTATTAAAACATCCTCCCCAAAGGCTCTTTCTGTTCGCGTATTTTCTGTCTTAAAACTGCTTTTTACGAAAACGCTGACAGCCTGTTTTGACACTGCGCGGGGAATATTTTGATAATGCATTTGGGTTTTTCTGTCATTGGAATTTTAAAACGTGACGTCGAACAAGAAATCTTCCTGCTTTGGCGTAAACGGAGCAGCCGGAGACAGGAAAAGATGCTATCGGATATTGTAGATATAATATGATCTGTCGGTGTTTTCGAAAGCGGTTTAACCCAATGAAATGCACGTGTCGTCACTTTGGCTTCGGTTTATCTGTGAATTTAGTCAGACAAGATACTTAAGATACTGTCCAATTCGGTTTAAAGAAAATGCCGAAACTTTAAGACGCTGAATCTGATATTTACTGTCTTATAAAACGTGAAAGGTTTGCACTGATCCAAAGTTATTCCTCACTTACTTTATGCATTCCTGGCATCCGAAATATTTCCTGTCATGAGTTTAAATACAACTGCGGAGTTTACAGTGACAGTAAAGTTAGCAAAATATGTACGTTTGGAGTGCACTTCCTGGTTTTTGGACAAGAAAACAGATACACATAACACATAATTAGACACAAAAAGAAAACAGTGGTCTTATTTTGACCTCAAGCTGCTTATTAGGTCTGGGCAAAAAATCTATTTAAAGTAAAAATCAAGTTGGCAAGTCAAATCGATTTGTTTTTTTTGTTTTTTTTTGGAAAATCGATATTTCTGTAGGCTTTCCATAGACACTTCCTGCAGTGCATCTCTCACTTTCCCCCCGAAAACAGCACAAACACAAACAAATCTCTGTCACAGGGAGAACACTCATATTCCACTGAGTCGTGTCCTTTAGTCCCACAGAAGCTGAAGCATCAGCACAAGGAAAGAGCTGCTTTTTTCAGCGTCTATAGTTTATGCAAATGAGCCATGTGGTTTTAAATTTAATTTCTGTAAAACATAAACAAATGTTTAAAGCTGCATTAAACACATTCTGATCTCACACTGATGTGGCTCTGGAGTGCTGATGGTTTATATGTTGTAAAGTTTAGTTTATTTATGCAGATTAGTAATAATAATAATAATAATAATAATAATAATAATAATAATGCATCAGTTTTATACAGCGCTTTTCAGGACACTCAAAGACGCTTTACAGAGCATTATTCATTCACTCCAGACCCGGTGGTGGTAAACTACTATTGTAGCCACAGCTGCCCTGGGGCAGACTGACAGAAGCGAGGCTCCAATCTGCGCCATCGGCCCCTCCGACCACCACCAACACTCACACACACCACTTTTATACTAGGCAATGTGGGTGATGTGCCTTGCCTAAGGACACTACGACAGTTTTTTGCCACTGGCGCCCCCCTGTGGCACCTGGAATTCCCAGTGTCTCCATCCAAGTACTAACCAGGTCCTGCTTGTCAGGGTTTGGTGTTTGTTATGTGTTCCCCCTCCCTTCTGTGTCTGCCTGCTCCTCCCATCCTGTGTGATTGCCTGCTCCACCCCTAATGTGTTACACCTGTGTCTTATTTGTTTCCCCACCCTTTAGTATATATAGTCTGAGTCTCCCCCTTTGTCTTTGTCAGATTGTCTTTGTCCCTGTGCAGCATTTATTGTGACTTGGAAATAAACCACTTTGTTTGAAGCCACGCATTTGGGTGTCTTGTGCTTAGTGTGATACTGCTGAGCTTCTGAGATCTGACGGGATCAGGCTTTGACGAGCCGGTGTGGCCACAGATCAATCTAAGATTTTTTTTGGTATCTGCACTGAGGCAAGATCATCAATTTTACTCAAATACATCAAGTACAGGTTCTTTAAGATTAGAATTTATGGCAAAATATATTCTATCTATTATATACTACTATATATCTATTCTGTATTAATATCTGAGCATTGAAGAACCAGGATCTCTTTTACTCGCTTTAAAGCACAACTTTCAATCCAATTTTTCATTTGTAACTTACAGTATTGCCCAAGATAATGTTGTCAAATTGAAAACCACACTGCGACTAAATGTAAAGATGTGTAGAGTTCCTCTTCACAGTGGAAACGCCTCTAAAATTCTGCTTTATTTCACAAGAATAAAGTGGCTCGGTTGATTAGTGTTTGGCGTCTCTCGAATCAACAACATTTTTCAGACTTTATTGTTGGGAGAAAATCATTTAATTGAGCTTATTTTGTTGTACACTTTCTTCCTTCTGAATTTAGCATTTTTATACGTTTTAAAACATATAGTCTATGTCTGTTTACACGGCCATTGCTCAGCGTTTTAAATTGAGGCTTTGTGTATAAATAATCAAGTACACGAACTTCCCCTCCTAAATATTTGTCTTCTCTTCTCCTTTCCCAGAACAACTCCTGGAGTTCATGCACCAGCTGCCGGCCTTCGCCAACATGACCATGTCGGTGCGGCGGGAGCTTTGTGCCGTCATGGTGTTCGCTGTGGTGGAACGAGCCGGAACTATAGTCCTCAACGACGGAGAGGAGGTGAGTACTGCGGACACATAACACGTACATGAACGAGATCTGCCAGAGTTTAGTGGTTTGTTCTGTTAATTCATGGTTTCTCAGTTCTTTATATGATCTTTTTAACATATAATAATGTGTTTCTCTGATTGGTTAATAAGCCTGTCAATGACGCTCATCGGAAATTGGAGAAACACGATACAAATCTTACGTCTGAGTTATTCTCAACTCGGTTCCATTTATGGACAATAACGTAAATCTGGTGATATCGTATCGTCAGAGGTCTCACAATAATATCGTGGAGCATCACAGTATATCGAATCACAAGTGTCTTTGCTTAAATGAACAGTTCTGATGCAGAAATAGCTAAAAAAAAAAAACAGAGGGAACTTCATAGACCATGATCCTTTGCTCCGTTTCAGTGCAGACGACATGAAGAAATAACTGTTCTAAGCACTTTTACATCTTCATTCTTTGGATTGAGTCTCGTGAAGCATTTTTAGAGGAAGAAGGAGCAGATTCACAGTTTTATATTGCAATAAATCGGGTACAGAGATGTTTATCGAATTTGAAAGAAAGAATGAAAAGAAAGAACGAAAGAACAAACAAAAGAAGGAACAAACGAAAAAAAAGAACAACCAAACGAAAGAATGAAAGAAACAAACTAAAGAAAGAATGAATGAAAGTAAGAAAGAACGAAAAATAAAGCACGAAAGAAAGGAAAATATGGTGAAAATATGGTACCGAGAGATTTGGATTTCGTTCCATCCCTAATGACAATAAATGTTGCACCAAATGACTGGTCAAAGCATTTTAGAGTCAGTCTTGTTATGTAGAATATCGTAATATCGTGAGCTTTCCCACGATATCGCAATAAATATCGTACCATGAGGTTCATCCCGTGACGATATCGTATCCTGAGACTTGGATATCGTCCGTACACCCTTAACATTCACAATTTGAGCGACACTTAAGTACTTACAGACACGTTTTAACACATTTCTGATTTGTTAAATATACCATCCAGCGATTATTATCAGCATCATCTAAAAATATACAGTTATTTAATTTCTTTACTATCAAGAACCCGATAGTCAACATATTCTGCAGCGTCAAACAGTAATATTGATGATAATGATGTAATATCGTGAGCTTTCCCACAATATCGCAATAAATATCGATACTGTGAGGTTCATACCGTGACAATATCGTATCGTGAGACTTAAATATCGTTACACTCCTAATAGACAGGCTAAAAATATCGCTTTTATTGTAGCATAAGTCAAGATTAGGACCATTTAACTGCCTACAGTGACTAAAGAGACTGGATCTGTTGGTTGCCAAAATAAAACTCTCATTCTCGAGCTAATTGACTGTGCCGCCGCGGCCGTAGCGCACGCTCATGTAAACATAAACATCCTCTACACTTTGCCCACACCAGTGCATCTTTCATCTCCCATTTCCTGTTTTTTTCCGCTCTATTAAACTCCAACGGCGAACCTCCCTTATCTCCGGACTTCTGGAGAGTCCCTCAGGCATCAAACTCAGGCCCCATTTATTCTCCCTTCCCCCTCGTCGGGACACGACCGGCCTTTTCAGTGCAGACGATTTGCTTCCCTTTCTCCGGCCACACTCTCGCACAACACGGAGCAGACGTTCCTTCGGGCCGTTCCTTCGGGCCGTTCCTTCGGGGCCGCAGCGCTCGCTCAAAAAAACAACCGATTAAACGAGTTTAAGGTTCAGCGAGCAAACCGCGGCCGTCTGGGAGTGAAACGGAGCGATACGTCAGGACCAGAAGCAGCTCTTTCTGACGTTAAAGCTAAATTAGCCTCTTCAAAACCGTTACTACATCGACTTATGGTTCGATAATGATAGAAAGAACTCTTCTCTTTAAGCTTATTTATTTACTTTTATTTATCTAACTACACATAAGCTGTAGCTGGTTGAATAAGTACAAATAATCCATGATACTTTATAGATACTAGAGCTAACATTAAAGCAATCCTGTTACTCAAAATGGACTTTTCACAGGTTTCTTTATTGATTTTTTTCATAAATCAAGCGTATGTATAGATTTTACAATATCACAGATTATAAAACAAAACAAAACCAAATCAGATAAAGAAACAAACAAAAAACGTGAACACGTGCTCACTTTCTACACATTTTGTAGAAATTGATTAAAATATTCTCAGATTTCCTTTGGTACGTACCTTATTTTTTCTAATTGTAGATGTTTCGTAATGTCTTTCATTAATACCGAATGACTGCTGCTATACGTAATTTAACAGTATTTCTGTTCACCAAAACATCTGTTTATGTTTCTATAACGGTTAATCCTCCAATTCATGCAATATCTTTTTATCAAACCCAAATCCTTAATGCTAAAATATAACTGTTGCTGTACATTAAGGGTGTAAGAAAAAATGGATTCAGTGATATATCGTGATACTTAATTGCACAATTCTCAAATCGATTCAAAATGCATCTGAATCGATTTTTTAAAATAATATTTTTCACTAAAATGGTTGGGTTAGCTGCATTCACTGTTCTCATGATTTAAAAAAGGTAATTAATTATATTTCATACAATTTGGTTCTCGTGAAAGTGCAGTTGACAATATTATAAGAAGTAATTATTGATAAATTGCAATACTAATACTAAAAATACAAATACTACTACTACTACTGCTACTACTACTACTACTGCTACTACTACTACTACTACTGCTACTACTACTACTACTACTACTACTGCTGCTGCTACTACTACTACTACTACTACTACTACTACTACTGCTACTACTACTACTGCTACTACTGCTACTACTACTGCTGCTGCTAAGCCAGCTAACCAGCAGCAGCAGCTGCTGCTGCAACAGCAGCACTACCAGCAGCCACCAGCACCACCACTCAGCAGCAGCAACCAGCAGCACCAGCCACTGCCAGCAGCAGCAGCAGCAGCAGCCAGCAGCCAGCAGCAGCAGCAGCCACCAGCAGCAGCAACACCAGCAGCAACAGCAGCACGGCAGCGGCAGCAGCCAGCAGCAGCAGCAGCAGCGGCAGCAGCAGCAGCAACAGCGGCACAGCAGCAGCAGCAGCAGCGGCAGCAACAGCAGCAACAGCGGCAGCAGCGGCAGCGGCAACCAGCACCAGCAGCCGGCAGCCAGCAGCAGCAGCAGCGGCAACAGCAGCACTACCACTGGCAGCAGCACAGCAGCGGCAGCAGCCAGCAGCAACTACCAGCGGCAGCAGCCAGCGGCAACAGCGGCAGCAGCGGCAGCAGCAGCACAGCAACCAGCAGCAGCAGCTACCAGGCAACAGCATCATCAACTAGCAGCAGCAGCGGCAGCAGCAACAGCAGCAGCAGCAGCAACAGCCAGCAGCGGCAGCGGCAGCCAGCAACAGCAGCAGCAGCAACAGCAGCGGCAGCAGCAGCAGCGGCACCAGCAGCAGCAACAGCGGCAGCGCTGCAGCAGCAGCAGCAGCACCACCGGCAGCAACAGCACAGCGGCAGCAGCAGCAGCAGCAGCGGCAGCTACACAGCAGCAGCAGCAGCTACTGCTGCACTACTACAGCTGCTGCTACTACTACTACTGCTACTACTACTACTACTACTATTACTACTACTGCTACTACTACTACTACTACTGCTACTGCTACTACTACTACTACTGCTACTGCTACTGCTACTACTACTACTACTACTGCTACTACTACTAATAATAATAATTTTAATAATAATAAACAATACATCTTTATTTCTAAAGCACTTTTAAAAACACGGTTTACAAAGTGCTGAACAAGCAGCAATGAACAACACAAAACACATAAAAATAGCAGATAAATCAAATACAAATCAGTCAATGATGCAACAAATCAGATTAATTCTAATAAATAAATAAAAGATAGAATAAAAAGTAGGGAATAAACAGAACTAACACCAGTTAAAGGAAGGGCAGTCGATAAAAATGAGTTTTAAGATACATATCATCCATATTGTGATATATCGAATCGTGACATGAATATCATGATAAATATCGACTCTCGGCAACACACGCCCCGACTATTCGTACATTTTCAAGTTTAATGTTTTCCAAAAATGACACCAAAGTCTCATCTAAAACAAGTCTCTGGGAACAGCTCGAAACTATTTTGAACTCATTAACAAAAGAGACTTTGCAAAATGACACAAAAACAGGTGGCGACACAAAATATTCACGTTTCTGGTGATTGTTTGACTATTTTGTTGCTCCGATCGTTCGTTTTCTTCGCGAGTAACGACGACACTTTTGATACACTATGAAGTTATTGATGTTTTCTTGATTTCCCGACAGCTGCTCTAATAAATTTAAGCGCTGTGAGTTTCTATCAGACACGTCTCAGCTAAATATTGATTTTGTACGATGAGTGATTCTTCTGGAGCCTCAGACAGGTTTGAGAAGTCTGAAGACGACCATCTGTTCGCCGGTTTTCACGTTCTAGTACGTGCATATGCTTCCCTTAGTAAACATCAGAGTCGTTAAGCAAAGAGCAGCTGTCGTCGAACAATATGATCATAAGCGTTCTGCCACTCACCCCGTCCTCTTTCTCTAATGAGCCGCACTGTAATAGTTTAAAAGTGACAAAGCGCTCGGAAGTGGATCACGCGGGGATTTAAATTTGCACATTACGTAACTTTTTGGGAGATTTTTTTAACGATTTAGCGAATAATCTTCCTCGCTGTGGCATTAAACGTGTCTATTTTTCCCATTTATTCGACATTTACAGTGGTTTTGTCGCTAAAAATACCTGGGAAAACATCATTGTCGGTGCGAACGGGCTCGCCTCTCCGGAGATCTGACCCGTAAGGTGCTCTGGTGGTGGCATAGATACGTTTAAAGCAATTCTTTTAACAACGTGGTATTTGTTTGAATCTAATCGTAGCGTGTTTTTGCTTACGATTTGAGTCTTGAGTTTTATCAGTTCGACATTGTTAAATTAAATTGATAAATAGTCGATTTACAACATTAATACACTGTAAAACACAGAGTTATTCCTTTTATTTTTACATGATTTTTTTGCGAAGTTGAGAAGTAAAGATTCTATTTTTCATTTTTCATGTTGACAGGTCGTAATAAGTTTAATCATTCAATTTAAACACTTAAAGTTTCCATTCAAGATAAATGGGAACAATGTGATTTCATTTATACAAAGACATTAAATACTATCTACTTTTACTACTACTACTACTACAGCTACTACTACTACAGCTACTACTACTACAGCTACTACTACAGCTACTACTACTACTACTACTACTACTACAGCTACTACTACTACTACTACTACTACTACTACTACTACTACTACTACAGCTACTACTACAGCTACTACTACTACTACTACTACTACTACAGCTACTACTGCTACTACTACTACTACCAGCAACAACTACTACCACAGCGAACAGCATCAGCAGCAACTAACAGCAACAGCAACAACAGCTACTACAACTACCACAGCTACTGCGAACAACAGCAGCAACGCGAACAACAGCAACAACTACAACAGCAGCGCGAACAACAGCAGCAACAGCGAACAACAGCGCGAACAACAGCAGCAACTACAACAGCAGCAACAGCAACAGCAGCAAGCGAACAACAGCAACAGCAGCGAACAGCAACGCGAACAACAGCGGCAGCAACAGCAAGCAACAGCAGCAACAGCAACGGAACACAGCAGCAACAGCAGCAGCAACCAGCAACAACAGCAGCAGCAACAGCAGCGAACAGCAACAGCAACCAGCAACAGCAACAGCAGCAGCAGCAGCAACTAACAGCAACAGCACAGCAACAACAGCAGCAGCAACAACAGCAACAGCAACGCAGCAACTACAGCAACAGCAGCTACTAACAGCAACAGCAGCAGCAACAGCAACAACAGCAGCAGCAGCAACAACAGCTACTACTACTACTACAGCTACTACTACTACTACTACAGCTACTACTACTACTACAGCTACTACTACTACAGCTACTACTGCTACTACTACTACTACAGCTACTACTATTACTACTACTTCTACTTCTACTTCTACTACTACTACAGCTACTATTACTACTTCTACTTCTACTTCTACTACTACTACAGCTACTACTACTACTACTACTTCTACTTCTACTACTATATTCTCTAAGCTGCAAAAAGCTTAAGATATAAACACTTAACTCTATCAGAAAATGACTTAAAAGTAGTAAAATAATCATTTTCCTTGACAAGTTCTCTTAAAATCCCTCTAGACTAAAATGAAGCGTCTCAGATCTCGTAAGTCGATAATAAATCTGAAAACAAGACGAACAACCTGATATAACTTTTAAACTCTCGCAGTGTAGTAAAACCCGGTGTGTTTTCCTGTTTTTAAACGTGCGGCTCTGTGCTCCGCAGTTGGACTCGTGGTCAGTGATCCTGAACGGCTCTGTGGAGGTGACGTACCCGGACAGCAGGACCGAGGTGCTGTGTATGGGCAACAGCTTCGGCGTGTCCCCCACCATGGACAAGGAGTACATGAAGGGAGTGATGAAGACCAAGGTGGACGACTGCCAGGTACACAGGGATTTAGAGCAGAGATACAGAGCGGAGCAGGGGTGGTGCTGAAGGAGCTGCTGTGGAGGGGAAATAAGAGTGTGTTGTCAGAATAATAATAAGCGACTGCTGCTACTGCTGCGACTGCTGCTACTGCTGCTACTGCCAATTTCCTCAGTTAAAAAGGTTCAAATTTCATAATAATTCACAACATTTCTGTAGCACCTCTGAGCTCCATGGAACCAAATCATCATTTTTTCAGTTTTTTTGTCCTTAAAGTGTTAAAATGTCATGTGGTGCGACTAATAACAGCAGGAATTCAGACAAAGTCGACTTGGGTGAATGGTTCTTTAGGCGTTTTTCTTCATTTGATGCATTTTCCAGGGCAGTAGTTTGTTCATTAAACACGAGCAGGTGAAAGAAAAGATCAATATGCATTAAAAATCTAAAGAAACGCAACAGTTTGTTTCTATACACTTCATATTACTCACAACTTAGAAAATAAAACCGTTTTAAGGTTATTCTCAGTCGCCCCACGTGATATTTTACACTAAAAACGCTTCATATCAACGTTAAACACAGATTTATGCTCCTGACACTGTAAATATTTGAAAAAGTTCAATAGAAACTAATATTTTCTTTTATATTTTAGAATTTTCCTGTTGAAAATCCTCACATACATACACATACATACACATACATACAGGAGGGACATTTAATCTTACTGTGCATTATCTTTATCTTCCTGTTCAGTTCATACTGGGTATTTTCTGTCATTCGGGGCAAATAAAGCCTCTTAAATGGAGCCCGTCCTTAACTAAATAATCCAAGGTTCCTTCTCATACATTATACAATCTTTCTTAAGGCAAAATTGATGATAATTTTTCATGTCGGAGCTTAAGGGAGAGCGAGTACATGTAATATAGAAGAAGAGGGATTCATAACAGAAATATAGATGGTACTGAAGTCGCCGTTCTGGAGGCTCAATTCGAGTATGTTGTTATCATGATAATCTTGAGAAAAAGGCTGATGTTTGTTCCTCTTTATAGTATTACAGTTTTTCCATTTCTTCACAGATCAATATAAGAAATAAGCATTAACAGTAAGGTTCTGGAGATTAGCAAAAAAGGACAGCAAATTATCAAATTAATCCTGACTTAAAACTGAACTAAAAACACTTAAAACGTTTGATAATCAATCATCTTAAATCTAAAAACAGGTACGTTCACACTTTCATACTTATTTGGTCCTGGTGTAGTCCTCACATAGACTTGGTTTGGTCCTGGTCTAGTCCTGGTTTAGTCCTAGTCTAATGTAGGTTTATCTTCGGGTTTAGGTCCAATTTAGTCCCGATTTTGATGTTTATCCAAGTTATTATTCGCCAGTGTTTATTACTTTTTATTACTTTTATTACGAAGACTGTGCAGTAAATAATAATTAATATTGGGGCCACATTGTAAGTATTTTTGGACTCTTGCTGTAGAAGTATTTGAGTCATTATTGTAATTCTTTATAACCTGTAATATGAGCTAATAGGGCCTTGTCATGTTCCCAGTGCGCTTATGCTAAACTCAAACGGCTTCAGAAAATCCCTTGTTTACGCACAGAACAAGATCCTGTAGCTCTGAGCCGTCACGTGCTTCGCGCAAATAAATTTCACAATAATGAATGTAAAGAAAGGAACTGCTGGGAATACTGCAGACTGGCACTTTTGTGGAAAATGTTAATTGGAGAAAGCCCTGTTCATTATTCAGCGCTGGGGAGAGTCAGTTAGTGTTGATTTGAAGCCCTTTCTAGTCCATTCATTTGCCTTCAACGCAATTAATGTGAGCTCCAGTCAGTTTCCTCGCGAGAAAAATCTGCACTCGTGAGTCCTTGAGAGCAGCAAACCGAGTCATATTAGAAAGAAAGTCTGACTGTACCGGGATATCAGTAGTATTGATATTTTAATATACTTATGACACAAGCATTTTAGCGCTTAAACCAAAAAAATAACACGTCTTAATTCGCTTGTTTGTTGGTCTTAAGGCAGGGGTGTCAAACTCATTTTGGTCCGGGGGCCGTATGCAACCTACTTTGATCCCAAAAGGGCCGGATCAGAAAACTCAGTTCTCTCTTCAAGTTATTGTATTTTTCTCCGTGTCTCGTAGTGGTGTTTAAGATTATATTCCTCGAGCAACACCACTTGTTCCAAACACACTGAGCACAGATTTCCCATTCACCTCTGTCAACAAATAAGAATTAGACTATTTTTCTTGGGAAATCCTGAACTCAGCATCTGCTTTTCTCATTTTTTGACATTTTGCTGATGAGGGTCACGGTCGACAGTCAAAACGATCGTCCTTTAAGAGCGTTTGGAAAGAGGAAAGTCTTCATTTGTGCTGCTCTGGTGGGAGTCGCAACGTACAGAAACGCCGGAGACGCTGCTATGCTAAACAGTGCAGAAAATTTACAGAAAAATCTGAAAATTTTAAGTATTTTAATAGAAAAATCAGCCGAGGGCCAGATTAAAGGTCTTGGAGGGCCGGATCTGGCCCCCGGGCCGCATGTTTGACACATGTGTCTTAAGGTAAATCTTCAAACCCTTTATCAGTGTTTTCATCGTAATAAACTGTATCTTTCATTCACGTAGAAAACCTATGATATGTTTAGCCAGTCGCAGTAGTGATTATGTGTTTAATGAAATAAATGCAGATGTTTTTTGTTTGTTTTTTAGAATTTATTGGCTGAGATTTGTTGTTCTGTGCAGTTTGTGTGTATAGCGCAACAAGACTACTGCTGCATCCTGAACCAAGTGGAGAAGAACATGCAGAAGGTGGAGGAGGAGGGCGAGATCGTGATGGTGAAGGAGCACAGAGAGCTGGACCGCACGGGCACCAGGAAAGGACACATCGTCATCAAGGTGATAAAAGAACACTGGGAACGATGACGTGTAGTTTCTGTTGCAGTCGTGTGTGTTCTGTGCGGTGTTTGGGTGAACATGTGTGAAAGACACTTGCGGTGAGATGAAAACGGTGCAGTGGGTGGAGGGTTTGGCTGGATTCCCTCCAGGAAACACTTCATTCAGATTAGACGAGCCTTTCTCAATCACTGGGCCCCGGCGCACACTCATATGGAGGAACGTTTAATAAATTAATATTCTTGGCCCGAGGCTAAACCCCCGATGTGATATATTCTATTCATCCCAGGCTCAGACTCTGCTGTGCTGTCGGGTCGGGCTGGTTTATGTGCAGATTCATGCTACGTGTACAGAGTGTGTCCCTCCCATAGAACTGAGCCCTGAGCTGAAACCGTAGTCTGTATAAAAGAAGTGGACTAAGTGAGTGTGACGTCACCCACAGCGTTTAGCGTCGCTCAAATGAGGCTCTCGATGCCACAGTTACAGGAGCGAATCTGGAGCCAGGATCTGTGTTATGAAGAGGGTTTTTTTGACAGACAAAATAGCGAAAGAAGAAAAAATTCAGAATCATGTAGAGCGAGTTCATACGAACATTTTAAGACCAAAATGATGAGGCTCAGTGCAGCAGGTCCAGAGAGAGGAGCGAGAAGATCTCAGTGTGAGTCAATGGGAAAAAGGGAGAGAAGGAGCCGGAAGAGCCTCCTGGAGCACTTCCTGTTTGGCACGCGGCGGCTAACGGGTTAGCTTAGTCCACTCATATATACGGGCTATGGCTGAAACTGAACTTGGACTGGGGAGTTTTTAAGAATGAACTTAAGCGGGTTTTAAAGAGGACTCGGATATGTGATCATTAACTTTTGTATTTATGTTATTGGGTTTTTAAAAGCTCTTCTAGGGACGGACATTAGCTTTGGCAAATTAGCTTTGGCTATAAATGTTGTAGTGTGATGCAAGTTTATTGTTCATACTTGTCCCAAATAAATAAATAAAAATAAATAATAAAATCAGAGGTCGAGATACTGGAGCGGAGTGCGGGCTCAGAGCAGGAGAGGCTAACTCTTACAAAGCTGATTTAAACATTTTTAAAAGTTCATATTGTAAAAATACAGAAGAATCCTACAAAACCCGACCTTTATAAAAGCCGTGGACGCCCTGTCAGCTGAACACGGGCAGGTTGATCACACAAAAAACGCTCTGTGCTTCTGTGGGAGGTGTTTTCCTGGGCTGCGGTCACTGATACAGTGAGCGTGTCTTCTCCAGCTCTTATTATACCTCCATGGTTCCTCCACTGTCGTCCCAAGACGCACGTTTAGCTGTGCGACTCATGTCTGTGCTGTGGTCCAGGGCACAGCGGAGCGTCTGACCATGCACCTGGTGGAGGAGCACTCTGTGGTGGACCCCACGTACATCGAGGACTTCCTGCTGACCTACAGGACCTTCCTCTCCAGCCCCATGGTCGTGGGCAAGAAGCTGCTCGAGTGGTTCCACGACCCCAGTCTCAGGGACAAGGTACGATCGCAGAAAACACAACAGAGTTTCATTGAGGCTTTTTATATCAGCCCGTCACATTCAGGCCATGTACACACGTAGCCGGGTATTTTTAAAACCGAACATTTCCCCCCCTCCGTTTATAAAAAATGTTTTATCCACACCACCTCCTCTTCGAAAAATACCTTCCACACATAACCGAACATCTGCGTTTTCAACCACATTCATACGCAATCCAGACCTGTAGATGGCGTTATTTCCATCACTTCGCCGTCACTTCCGCCTAAACTTAAACAACAGAAAACATGGCGCCGAGCTCCTCTGTCTGGACAGACTCAGAGTCAGAATTGCTCCTAAACACAGTTTTCTGCAATTAAACATGTACATAGCACCTGTACAATACTTAATGCTACCACAGCTCTCAAGAAACGACTCTGACCCATAGTCTGCTTTGGCTTTTGCAGTCGCCTAAACAAAGGTCGCACGTTTGACGTCAGGGCAGATTCATATTTTTTGGCGCAGACAGTGACGTTTTAAAACGCAAAACCCCAGTTATCTCTGTCCACACAAACAGGCATCTTCACTTTGGCCGGAGTTTTCCCTGAATACTCGTTTTTGATGCGTGTTCGTGTGGATGACAGGTCAAAACGCAGCAAAACATCTTCGGTTTATCAGATACCCGGCTACGTGTGGACAAGGCCTCAGACTCACTCTTCTGTTCACGCTTCAGCAGCTGTACTAATAATCCTTAACGTGCCCGTGTGCTGCTCCCTCAGGTTACACGGGTAGTCTTGCTGTGGGTGAACAATCACTTCAATGATTTTGAGGGTGACTCCGCCATGACCCACTTTCTGGAGGAGTTTGAGAACAATCTGGAGAAGGAGGTGAGACCGACTGCCGCCTTCGTACATTCAGCCAAACCTGACGCATCCCGAGTGACGTGTCTGACATTTCTCCTCTCGTGTGAGCAGAAAATGTGCGGGCACCTCAGACTGTTAAACATCGCCTGCGCCGCTAAAGCCAAACCCCGGCAGGTGACTCTGACCAAGCCGTCCCGGGACTCCCCTCTGGCCTTCAGCCTCCTGGGGGGCCAGGAGAAGGGCTTCAGGATCTTCATCGACGCCGTGGAGCCTGGGAGCAAAGCGGCGGAGGCGGGGCTCAAGCGCGGAGATCAGGTAACGGACGATTCGTGGTGGTTACTTAGGTTTGTAGATCTGTAATGCACAATACAAGCGGAGATTTAAGTGATCGCATAAAACAACCTCTACTACTCATACTTTTCTGAACATAAACAAGATCGTCTTTTAATAATTGCAATTTAAAACAACAAATCTCATTTCTTCCTCCAAAATCTGAGCTCTATGATTTCATATGATTTCATATTTTAAAGGATTAGGATATAGTTTAGGTAATTACTTGATACTGGTAGAATTTAAACAGATGATTATTTTTAATGATTATTTTTCATTTCGTTTAAAATTTTTATTTGGTGTACACCGTGGTCCCTCGTTTTTTTTTGCAGAGGTTACAATCTAAGAATAACCTGCAATAGGCAAAATCCACGAAGTATTCAGCTTTATTTTTTACAATTATTATATATATTTAAGGCTGTGAACCCCTTACCACACACTATACACTTTTTTCAGACAGGCTAAACTGAGGAGCGTCTTTTTCCACTGAAGGTCTTGGTACAGGTGTCTTTTTCTGAGTGAAGGTGTCTTTTCCCACTGCAGATGTCTTTTTCAGAGTGAAAAACATAGTTATGGGGAGTTGTTGGTGCTGTTTTTTTCTTCTGGACGAGAAGATTCTTATAAACACACAAAAAAATCCACGAAAGAGCGAGGCCCCGCAAGTTGAATTGCATTATACAGGGTCACCGCGGGGTCATAAAGGTCTTTAAAAGGTCTTAAAAAGGTCTTAAAAAGGTCTTAAAAAGGTCTTAAATTTCATGTTCATAAATTCTAAAGTCTCTTAAATTATGTTGTCCAAGTCTTATTTTTTCACAAAGGTCTTAAATTTCTTGACCTATTATCTTCTAAAGTCAAGACAAGACAATGTGAAAGTTTAGTTTGTCTCGTTAGAATGTTATAAATGATTTTTGGCCATTTTACAGCAACGCAAACGACTATAAATGAGTTCTGAATGAGATTTATTCATTGTTATTTAAAGCAGTGAGTAATGATCATTATTAGAACTGGATCTGGTGTTTTTCGCTCGCATAATGGCTGCTCTTAAAATGTCTTAAATCTGGTTATAGCGAGGGACAACTGTATTCTAATGTTTGTTTTACTAATACGATCAGTTTTATTGTGCAAAAACGCAAAATTCCCAATCAGGTTTCACATTATTCTCATCTAAAATGCATTTATTGTACACTTGAGGCTATTTTACTCTTGGTTTGTACTCAGGCAGCCGGGCAAGTTGCTGTTCTCCAGTTCGCTTTTATCTGAAGGCTGCGATTCTGCGACTGGGAGCTCTCAGACGCGCTTCTCTTTGCGAAATGGGTTTTCTCGGCTGCTCCGACCGCCATTAAACTCCCCGTTTCCAAACTCCCCGGCTGCACTCGGCTGCTCGCTCTCCCCGTCACAGCCCGGCTTCTCCGGCTCTTTCCGCGGCTCCTCGGGGCTTTGGCGGGGTTCAGTCCCATAATCCAAGTTACAAGCGTCTTTAGAGTGTCTCAGCTCCGGATAAACGGTTTCAGTCGCCGCCGTTTGCCCGAAAAAGAGCGGAGGCGAGCGCGATGCCTCCCTGTAGTCAAAATTCCTTCAGTAAAACGCGATATTTGATCATTTTTGAGACATTTACGATAGATTCACTGTATTGAATCTGTGTTTTCTGCACTTGAGAACACTGGGAACAAAACTAAACTTTGTATACTGAGGAATTATCATATTTATTCTTTATGTACGTCATCATTTTTTTTTTATTCTAGGTTCATATAAAGACACACAAAGCCAATACAGCCGTTTTTTGGTTTGTTTTTTGTTTTTAGATTGACAAATATATATGGGATAATCTAATGTACTTTAAAAAAACCTTTTAAATCGACTAATTTCGGTGATGTTTCGTTGATTTGAGGGTAAAATCCTAGTAAATACAAGTAAAATATAAGGAAATAATGCGTTTTAATGTGGCTTTTTGTTATATATTAAGTTTTAGTTCATTTTCAGTTGGACGAATAAGCGTTACAGCGACACTGGGACGTAATATACAGAGTTTTGCTGTACAAATTTGCAGAACGGAGCCAACCAAAGGTCACGTCCTCTTGTACTAAAAGGAAGTCGCATGTACAGATATATGTCTCGGTGTAAATACACTTCCTCCTGAAACAACACGACCGGACGGGTTAATATATAAACTCTGACCGTCCAGTGACACAACATAAAACATGGGAAATACTCGCTCTATAGATTGAAAATGACCTGTGGTTCACGTCTGTCCCGGTTTTATTGAAACCATAAGCAGATGAATTGTAATATTGGTCCAAGATAATTAAGCCAGATTACGTTGACGTTATCATACGGGCATTCCAAGCGCAGAGTATTTGCACATTTAATATTTTATAAACATATTTCTCATGCAGCGTGTTGAGGATTTGGGTGTATTGGCAAGTCTATACGGTACATACAGTGAATGCAGGAATTGTGAACTATTTTTGGACTTCGCCTTCTTAAACAGTATGAATTAGAGACGTCCCGATCGAGACTTTTTGGCTTCCGATCCGATTTTTTTCCCCAAGGAGTGCTCTTTCCGATACCGATCCGATACCTTCTTCTTATAGCTGTGTTAGCGACGTCTCTGTAATGCAGTGTCGTGAAGGAAGTTCGTACCTTAGCTCCGAAAAGTCCATTAGACGAGGAAAGCCTGACCGACTTTACCTTCTGGGAAACGCCTCCGCCAGTGTTTGCTGCTGTGGCTTTTGTAGATCTCAGACTCGTCCGGATGATTCTTTTTGTAAGTGACGAATCAAACTGGTCGTGTTAAAGTGGCTCTGCTGGTTCCTCCAGGAGAAACTGTTTGTTTGCAGCGTTCGCGTCGCTGTTTGACTCTCGTTTTGTTGTTGTGAAAAGCCCCACACAGCGACACGGCGGCGTTTTGATTTACAGCAGCAGTAAAGCGCGTCGATGCTGCGAAAACATGTGAAACTGGATCCAATACTGTCAGATACTCATAAAAGAACCAGATCAGAAGCCGTTACAGATACCGAATATCGGATCGGAACATCCCCAGTATGAATCATTGGGTTTAATACAGTTAGTTGAGTGAAAATGTTATGGTTAAGCCCTGATTTTGTCCTGATTTAGTCCTGTTCTTTAGTTCTGGCTTATGTATTATTTCTGTTTAACGTTTAAGTAGTGCTTTATCAACTTTTTTTTCAAACTATGGAGCGGAAAATTCGGTTATTGGCGATAAACTAACGTTCAAATTCTAAATCTGTCCTAAAATAATACAGATACACAAGGGCATTTCTCATGTGTAATTTACTAACTACATCAGCCCAGAAAATAAGCCAAAAATAATTTACAGCATCCAACTATGTCCCTGTAATCCTGATTTATTCAGTATTATCTTTATTATTATTGTTGTTATTATGAAATTAGTGTTAATGACGAGTTATGTTTGGCCATTTAACATTTTCAAGTGAATAACACACACATTTACGGAAAATTTGGTCATTTATTATTACACTTTTTTGTTTTTTCTTTTTATACTTAAGATATTATAAACTTCACTTTTATTTTCCAGATTTTGGAAGTCAACGGACAAAACTTCGAAAACGTCCAGCTCAGCAAAGCCAACGAGATCTTGAAGAACAACACACACTTATCCATAACTGTGAAAACGAATCTATTAGGTACGTCTACCACTGCAAATCTGCTCACATTTTACACGTGTAATTCAACCCCACGATCTTCTGCAGTCTTCAAAGAGCTGCTAACCCGGCCGGAGCAGGAGAACGATATCGACGGCGACGAAGAGCACGACAGGAAGAACGGCGCTCCTCACCTGCCCAAGATCGGGGACATCAAGAAGGGCAGCAGGTACTCGATCCCGGACCTGGCGGTGGACGTGGAGCAGGTGATGGGTCTGGAGAAGGCCAGCAAGAAGGCCAAGTCCAACACGGTGGGCGGACGCAACAAGCTCAAGAAGATCTTCGACAAGACACTGACGAGCATCTTACCGCCCAAACCGTACAAGTAAGGAAGCAGAACGGTTTATTTTATGGAAGCTGGAAGCTGGAAACTAAATTTTTACAGGCTCCTGTGCTAAAAAGGACTGATTTTGACATTTTAAACAAGGACAATCAAAAACTCGCCTTGGGCAGTTTTATTTTGTTTAAGGAAGTTCAAAGTTGCTTTCACACTCCAGGTTTCTTACTGGTTGGATCACAGTTTAGACCTGGTTTAGTCCTGGGTTAGTCCTGGTTTACTACTGGTTTAGTTTTGGTTTTGTCTTGATTTAGTCCTGATTTAGTTTTTGTTTAGTCTTGGTTCAGTCTTGATCTAGTCCCAGTCTAGTCCCAGTCTAGTCCCGGTCTAGTCCCAGTCTAGTCCCAGTCTAGTCCCGGTCTAGTCCCGGTCTAGTCCCGGTCTAGTCCCGGTCTAGTCCCGGTCTAGTCCCAGTCTAGTCCCGGTCTAGTCCCGGTCTAGTCCCGGTCTAGTCCCAGTCTAGTCCCAGTCAAGTCCCGGTTTTGTCCTGGCTTAGTTCTATTCTAGTCCTGCTTTAGTTTTTGTTTAGTCTTGGTTCAGTCTTGATCTAGTCCCAGTCTAGTCCCAGTCTAGTCCCAGTCTAGTCCCAGTCTAGTCCCGGTCTAGTCCCGGTCTAGTCTCAGTCTAGTCCCAGTCTAGTCCCAGTCTAGTTCCGGTTTTGTCCTGGCTTAGTTTTATTCTAGTCCTGCTTTAGTTTTTGTTTAGTCTTGGTTCAGTCTTGTTTTAGACCCAGTCTAGTCCAGTCTAGTCCTGGTTTTGTCCTGATTTAGTACTGGTCTAGTCCTGCTTTAGTTTTCGTTTAGTTTTTGTTTAGTCTTGGTTTAGACCCAATCTAGTCCCGGTCTAGTCCCAGTCTAGTCCTGGTCTAATCCTGGTCTAATCCTGGTTTTGTCCTGGTTTTGTCCTGATTTAGTCCTGTCTTAGTCCTGGTTTAGTCCTGGCTTAGTACTGGTTTAGTCCTGTCTTAATACTGGTTTAGTACTGGTTTAGTCTTGGTTTAGTCCTGGCTTAGTACTGGTTTAGTCCTGGCTTAGTCTTGGTTTAGTCCTGGCTTAGTACTGGTTTAGTTTTGGTTTAGACCTGGCTTAGTCCTGGTTTAGTACTGGTTTAGTTTTGGTTTAGTCCTGGCTTAGTCCTGGTTTAGTACTGGTTTAGTTTTGGTTTAGTCCTGGCTTAGTACTGGTTTAGTCCTGGTTTTGTACTGGTTTAGTCCTGGTTTAGTTTTGGTTTAGTCCTGGCTTAGTACTGGTTTAGTCCTGGCTTAGTACTGGTTTAGTACTGGTTTAGTACTGGTTTAGTCCTGGCTTAGTCCTGGTTTAGTCCTGGTTTAGTCCTGGTTTAGTTTTCATTTAGTTTTTGTTTAGTCTTGGTTCAGTCTTGGTTTAGACCCAATCTAGTCCTGGTCTAGTCCCAGTTTAGTCCCGGTCTAGTCCCAGTCTTGTCCCAGTCTTGTCGTGGTCTAATCCTGGTCTAGCCCTGGTCTAGTCCTTGTTCAGTCCTGGTCTAGTTCAGGTTCAGTCCCAGTCAGGTCCTTATTCCCACCTCTATAACAGCAATTTAAAACAGCAAATACACCAAAAACACCAAAAAATATAAAAATAATTCAAAAATCCAGAATTTTGCCTCATATTCCCTCTGCTTTATCTTCCCCACTGCCCAAAAACACATCATGAAGCAGCAGTGGAGAAAATCGCTTGATCAAATCCGCCCCGTTTCCATTTATATCCGCACAAACGTCGCCCCCTGCCGTCGGCTCGGTGGTACTGCGCTCTCACGCCTCCTCTCTGCTCCCCTCTGTTTCCATAGCGACGTTTGCGTGGGCCAATCGCAGGACGACAGCATCGTGGGCATGAAGCAGTCCAAACAGATCCCGCCGGCGCTCCCAGTCAGCGGGAACCTGTCCTCCTCCAACCCCGACCTGCTCCAGTCCCACCACCGCATCCTGGACTTCAACAACCAGCCCGGTAAAGGCTCACACTTCAGACTGGTTTAGTCCTGGTTTAAGCCTGGTTTAGTACTGGTTTAGTCTTGGTTTAGTCCTGGTTTAGTACTGGTTTAAGCCTGGTCTTGTCCAGATTTAGTCCTGGTTTAGTTCTGGTTTTGTTCTGGTTTTGTCCTGGTTTAGTCCTGGTTTAGTCCTGGTTTAGTCCTGGTTTAGGACTGGTTTAGTCTTGGTTTAGTCCTGGTTTAGTCCTGGTTTGGTCCTGGTTTAGTCCTGGTTTAAGCTTGGTTTAGTACTGGTTTGGTCCTGGTTTAGTCCTAATTTTCTCTTGATTTAGTCCTGGTTTAGTCTTGGTTTAGTTCTGGTTTAGTCCTGGTTTAAGCCTGGTTTAGTCCTGGTTTAGTCCTGGTTTAAGCCTGGTTTAGTCCTGGTTTAGTCCTGTTTAGTCCTGTTTAGTCCTGGTTTAGTCCTGTTTAGTCCTGCTGTAGTACTGGTTTAGTCCTGGTTTAGTCCTGTTTAGTCCTGGTTTAGTCCTGTTTAGTCCTGGTTTAGTCCTGGTTTAGTCCTGGTTTTGTCCTGATTTAGTTCTGGTTTTGTTCTGATTTTGTCCTGGTTTAGTCCTGGTTTAAGCTTGGTTTAGTCCTGGTTTAGTCCTGTTTAGTCCTGTTCTTTAGTTCTGGCTTATGTATTATTTCTGTTTAATGTTTAAGTAGTGCTTTTGCTTGAATTAAGAAAAACACAGTTATATCGTCAAGTTGAATCGACTCAAATAAAGTAAAATGTTCTTAATTTAACTCATTTTAACTCACCTAGATTTTGTTTTTTTCCTGTGATACATTTAGTTTTATAAAAATGAAAAGTTAATTTGTGATCTTCAACTTGAACTTGCCAAAAAATACAAATTTGAGGGCCTTGTTATGGATTTTGAAATCCAAATATCGAAACTGCAAATATTGGCTGCAACATTTCAAACGATCCTGATTCATTTTTTAGAGAATTATGTTTAAAATATAAGTAATTACAAAACTGACATGTGATCGTATCATCTAATCTCCTTTCTTTTATCCTCTTTTTAAGGGTCAAATTTCTATTTTCCTTATTTTTTTGCCCAAATGTTGCTGCTCTGAGCGTTAATATTATGACAAAAACAGTATTGATCATCATAAGAGGGTAATTTTATCAAAGCCGCTGTAACTACCCTACAAATCAGAATTTATGGACAAAACTAATAGCGTAATTTCAGAATTATCATCACTATAACCTGTTCTGATAAGATATTGAAAAATGGTAATGAATGAAAAGTGTTTTTTTTATAAAGCTCTTCAGTCCCCGTCGCTCTTGTCTTTTGCATTTTTCTGCCGTGTGAGTAACGACGTTCTCACCTTCACATTTTAATTTGTCATCGTAAAATCTGCTCAAATAAACAGCCTTAATAGAAGCGCCGGCGTTTCCTGAAACCCGGTGAAAAACTGTCGCGTTTGTCACTCCAAAGTGCGACGCTTCGACCGCATTTGTGAATCAAACGCGAGAAAGAACGAACGCTCATAATTCAGGCGTAGATTTCCCCAAACTCGTCTGTGATTTAAGCCTTTCTGCAAACACATTTATATAAATCACAGTGGAAATGACTCCTGGGTGATTCACTCCTCCCTGTGCCGTGTTTCTGTTCTTTCAGTCCCGGTGTTGCCCAGTAAGTATCTGCAAATGTCAAACGTCTTTTGGACTTTAATCAAACCGTAATCGTAAATCGTTTATTCTGCATGCGAGTGGGAGTTCGGTTTGGTTAACGGTGGTGGTGCTGAAGGGACAGTCGACGTTCGGGCACAATGGTGATGGTGATAACACTTGATTTAAGGGTATTTCTGGTCAGATTCAGGTAGTGGGGCTGCACAAACTTTAAAACAACAAGGATTTCACTTGAAAACCTACAATAATTACTGCATATTACCCGAAATCTTACGTAAAAAACCTTTAAAGAGTGCACATTTTGCTAATATACTTTGATTTTGATTATTTTGTGCATCCCCACATACTGGAAAATACACAAACTGATGGTTGGCGGTGGTTGTCTGATAGAAATGTGGTATTTGGGTTGGTGCTTTTTAATTGTGACTCATAATTTGTATAATAATTAAAAATAATAATTGTTGAGGCTATGGTGACATTAATAATCCTTATGTAAAACTGTTTTAACAATACAGGGTGTCCCGAAAAGTTTGACATCATTTTTTAAAAGCAATTATCTTCAGCCTGAAGAAAGAACAAAAATAAAACATAATATAAAAATCCTGTCCAATCCAGCGTTACTTGTACAGCACTTTTTAACGTCAGCACAATATAAATTAACACATTAATTAATATAAAGCATAAAATAAATAAAAAGCAAAGCAATAAAAAAAACTTACAATACTAAATAAGCAATAGAAAACATAAATAAATATAAATATAATATCTTGATCTGTTTCCATTAGAGATGTCCCGAAGTTTTTTTGGCTTCCGATCCCATGTGCTCTTTCCGATACCGATCCGATACCTTTTTTACGGCTCCGGTAGCACCGCCTCTGTAACGTCGAGTGGAGAAGGCGGCGTTTTGATTTACACCTGCCGTAAAAAAAAATCCACAAAAACGTGTGAAACTGGATCACGTGACTGAACCCGATACTGTCCGATACTCGTAAAAGAGCCGGATCAGGAGCCGATGCTGAGTATTGGATCTGGACATCCCGAGTTTCTGCACGATCTGTGAAAATTTGAGGTTATTTCAACAAGAATCGGCGAAATGAAATACAAAACCGCTCTTGCCGGCTGATAACTGATGTCTTTTAGCTTAGTGCAATTTTTATTATGCATTTTTATATATAAAGGCAAAAAAACTGTACGTGCGCACTAAGTGAAGTAGTGGTTTGCACGTCTGCCTCACAGCAAGAAGCTCACTGGTCTGATTCTGGTGTTACAGCTACAGTACGTCACTTTTTTAGCCAGTGTCACTTTTATTCTGAGCGGGATCACGTCTCCATAAACCCGACTCTCTTACTGAGCCTGGAGGAGGGTCGATTCCTTCCTTTTTTTTATGGAAATATTGTTCCTTTGGCTATAATATTCCAAAATACGGCATAAACACGTCCACGTCCACAGAGAATGGGCCAAAGTTCCATGAAGGTGATGTCCAACCTCTAGAAAATGACCTACTGTACCTTTAATTTAAAACTATAAAAGCACAAATCTATTCTTCTCTTTATTCCGTGAAGTCACCATAGTCCTTTTTTGCTTAATAAAACTCTAAAACGCTGCGCCTTTTGCGTCTTTTGACCGATTCTGTGTCGTCCTCCCGCCTCAGACATGTCAGACCAGGTCCTGCGGGTGTTCAAAGCCGACCAGCAGTCCCGCTACATCATGATCGGGAAGGACACCACGGCCAAAGAGGTGGTGGTCCAGGCCATCCGGGAGTTCGCCCTGACCGCCGCGCCCGAGGCCTACTCCCTGTGCGAGGTGTCCGTCACCCCCGAGGGCGTCATCAAGCAGAGGAGGCTCCCCGACCAGCTCTCCAAACTGGCAGACAGGATCCAGCTCAGCGGCAGGTAAACCAACTGCAGGAACGTGCGTGAATGTGGATGAGTTTGGCGTTAAACTGGTTATTTTTGAGGTAAAGCACATGTTTTATTGTTGTGAAATGTGATGGATGTTGTGTACGTTTCTGGCAGAGGAAATTAAATCTTCATTTTATAAGCAATAACCGTCCACATGCAATTAGATAAATGCAAAATGGATAAGTTTAACCCGGATTTAATCACTTGCGACCTGGTTTCTCCCCTAGAAAAGTTACATTGTGCACAGACTTTTTCATTTTCATCATTTTAAAAGTTATTTAATGTTCCGCCGAGTACGAGCAGGTGTTAAAAACTCAAGTCACTTTCCCAACCTGTGAAAAATGGTCCCGTGCGCATTAGCGTCGGGTGATAATGTGGTGTTAACGTCTCCCGAGGAATCAAAAAGCATCAGCGGCGTCGGTTTCATTACGTCATTTAAAAAATCTGCAGCACATCTGTAGCAGCCGACACTTTTAATTTAATAAATACATCTTTGATTAAGTGATATAGAAGAAATTATTACATTAGTGGTGGCAAAGATTTGTTATTAAACTAGCCAATAATGTAATAACTAACCAATAATGTCATATGTTACTACATTTTTGGCATCAGGTTATTACGTTATTGGCTTTATTACATTAAAAATCATTACGCTATAGGCAGTTATTACATTATTGGCCATTATTACATTATCGGCTGCTACAGGACCTAATGTAATATTTAAATTTATTGAGACCTAAATTTGTTTGAGCAGCACAAATGAATGTGTTTAATCCTATGTCCTGATTCAGTCCCGTCCAGTTCTGGGTTCTTTTCAGCGATTATACGTCTGCAGGACACAGGACGTGTACGTGAATGGACCTCGTATATTCTCTGTAGCATTTCATAAACACACTATAGTCTTTTATACAGAGCATATAGGTGAAAAAAAATAAAAATCATAAGCAGTGTTCTCCTCATTTTATGGTTTTGTGTCTTTTCGGTGGGAGACGCTCCAAACGGGTCTTTGAGTGTTTAAGGTTTCCGACCCCTGTCCTGGACCGTTCACAGCAAAATCATGAATTTTAAAGAAATGGGCCCAACATCCACGATTTAGTTTGTTTCACGGTTTGCCCGGATCAGCGTTCGCTCTGAAGATGTTTGAAAGCCGTTTAATCCAACATTCTTTTCACTTCCTTCTTCCTTCCTTCCTTGTATTTGTGCATCCGAAAATACAGCAGGAAAACACCCCAAAGGTCACGCACTGTCTGTGTTTTTTGCTGCCATATTTAAAATGGGAAATAGTCACATTTTTATAGCGCTTTTCTACCTTTCAAGACACTCAAAACGCTCATCTGTGGGAGCTGGAATCACACGTTACCAATGATGTTTATGTCGAGAGCGGGAACCACCAACCTTCCGATCAGTGGACAAACGCACCAACTGAGCTCCTGTCGCTATTGTATTTAATAATAATGATGTCGGCTGAAACTCGCCTATACGGTCGAATCGAATCACGAACTGAGCTTTTTATTTAAAAATCTAATATTTTTGGGGGGGGGAATTGCCCAGCTTTACTGCAGAGACGCTTCTAAATTTACCTGTGAAATCCTGGCGTTCCCCGTGGTCGGCTGTAAACGCGGCAAATCCAGGCCTGTTCTGCTGTGAGTTTCACTGTGGACTTGATACAAGAGGCTAAAACGCCCCATGTGCAGTTTGATCGACTTTAACACTGAGAAAGACAGAGAACGGAGAAATTTGATCAAGACAAACGTCCTGCTGGAGCTGCTGAAGCTACAAAATAATCGTTAACTCGTCCAGGTAAAACTGAATGCTCCGGTAAAAAGCCGAGAAGGTTTAACAGCGTCAGAATTTGGACGCCGCTCAACCCTCGTGTGTATTTGATTTGATTTGTTACGAGTAGAAAAGGGCAGCCCCGCACTGCTAACTTTCAGAAGAACATTCTTGGCCTGGTGAAGCTTATATAACCGCCTCCTGTAGCCGCGAACACGATCAGACGGGGATGAGGGGAAGGAATGTTTGGCATTTCAGCTCGACCCTGAACCATAACAAGAATATATCACTCCTGTCCAAACGTATTTCCTCACAAAACCCTCACCGCACGTTCTCTCTCCGCCTCCAGGTACTACTTAAAGAGCAACATGGAGACGGAGACGCTGTGCTCGGACGACGACGCCCAGGACCTGCTCCGGGAGGGTCAGATCTCCCTGCTGCAGCTCAGCACGGTGGAAGTGGCCACGCAGCTCTCCATGAGGGCGTTCGAGCTGTTCTGCGCCATCGAGCCCACCGAGTACATCGACGACCTGTTCAAGCTGCGCTCCAAGACGGGCTCGGTCAGCCTCAAGCGCTTCGAGGAGGCCATCAACCACGAGACCTTCTGGGTGGCGACGGAGGTGACCCGCGAGCCCAACCAGCTCAAGCGCATGAAGACCGTCAAGCATTTTATCAAGATCGCGCTGCACTGTCGAGAGTGCAAGAACTTCAGCTCCATGTTTGCCATTATAAGGTAGATTTTCACGAGTTTTCAAACACGCGTGTCCGTCTGAACCAACATTTTTCCTCCTCTGAGCTCCTTTACAAAACAAAAACACCAGAGAGCGACTTGTTTTAGCAGCTGCAAGAAATTGAGAAGAGCTTTTGGGCTTTTGGGTTCAGTTAGACGCCTCAATCAGTCAAACTTTATTTATAGAGCACTTTTCAGACCAAAAAAGCCACACAAAGCACTTTATAGCCTATAAAACATAAACCACTGTCCATTTATTAGCGCACAACGTTGGGCTTTAGAATTATACATTTACAATAGTAATAGGCAAGTAATTAATACGTTTTTGGCTCAGAAAGTACATATAAAAACTTCACTATATTTATTTATTTTATTTATTTATATAATTTACGTATTACTTTATTTATTATTATTGTTATTATTAATTAATTAATAATTTTATTTATTTAAAGTTGGGCTTTAGAATTATACATTTATGATGAAAAAAAAAGAAAAAAAAATTTCCCTCTTTTCACTATATTTATTTATTTATTTATTTGAATTTATTTAATTAATTAATTATTATTATTTATTTTTTTAAATGTTTTTTTTTTTTCATTTATTTATTGCTCCATTGAGCTCCAGAAAACAACAGTCAATTAAGAAAAACATCAATTAGTTATAAAAAAAAACCCAAAATAATTCTCTTACGTTTTTACCAATTCTTTCTATAAATTTTCTTTTTGTTCAAAAGAATTAGCAAGTTGAACTTTTTTTGTTGTTAAATTGGTAATATCGCCTCCTTATTTCATTTGTGATTAAAAACGCAGTTGATTTATCATAAAAATAGCATTACCCCGTTGTTTTCTTCCATTTTTAACACTTCTTCCCAATAAACGTGATTCAGTTTCGCTCAAAAGTACGTCGAAGCCCTTTATTTAGTTATTATATGTAAAGTTTCCCCTTCGCATTGCAAATCATCGCCTTAAAACAATAAAAGAAACACTGCAAATTCACCTCTATTTAAAATAACCAAACGTCCTCCGTCCTCCTGCAGCGGCCTGAACCTGGCCCCGGTCTCACGTTTGAGGGGCACGTGGGAGAAGCTGCCCAGTAAATACGAGAAGCTGTTCAGCGACCTCCAGGACCTGTTCGACCCGTCCAGGAACATGGCCAAGTACAGGAACGTGCTCAACAACCAGAACCTGCAGCCGCCCATCATCCCCCTGTTCCCCGTCATCAAGAAAGACCTCACCTTCCTGCACGAAGGTAATACCAGTTAAGTACCGCTCTCGCTACTACGCACGATCCGCCGGGAACGCACGCTGTAGAGGCTGGGAGGAAGCACGTTCACGCTCCCGATGAAGCGTCTGTACGGAATACTGCATGGAAAACGGGGATAAATGCAAATAAGACACACCGGCTTTTAGTTTTGTTGCGAAGTTTGAACTCGGAGTGGAGCTAATGGGTAAAATATGTCACAAAAATGCTCGATTACGCTGCAAATGTCTCATCTTTTAAACCTTCCATCAGGTTATACGATTTGTTTTCAGATTTATTATCGATTTACTAGTTCTTAATTCATAGTCTAGAGGTCTCGTCTTAATTCTAGTCTAGAGGACTCGTCTTAATTCTAGTCTAGAGGACTCGGCAACAAAATCCCTGTGGAAAAGTGTTGAGCAGCTTCATAAATCTGCCCCAACACCAAATCTTCATCCAACAAGGAACAAAGAACAGATTCTGTCCATGAAGAATTTATCCACAACGATCAAGGGAAGAAAGACGAAAACATAAAGAAAACAACGCCGAGCATCAGTGAAACGACTGAGCGACACTAACGTTCTGGTCCTGAAGAAAACAGAAGGAACTTGTTCACTGGGTCAAATCGATTCTGTGATGTTTATTAGCACAGACTTAGAGATTTGTGCAGTTTAAATGGTCGACATTTAATCTGTGAACATCTGTAGTATTTAAACTGCACAAATCTCTCAGTCTGTGCAAATATCGACATCACAAAATCGATTTGACCGAGTGAACAAGTTCTTTCTGTTTTCTTCAGGACCAGAACGTTAGTGTCGCTCAGTCGTTTCTCTGATGCTCGTCGTTGTTTCCTTTAAGTTTTCGTCTTTCTTCCCTTGATCGTTGTGGGTAAATTCTTCATGGACAGAATCTGTTCTTTGTTCCTTGTTGGATGAAGATTTGGTGTTGGGGCAGATTTATGAAGCTGCTCAAAAACGTGTGACACTTTTCCACAGGGATTTTGCCGTAGAAAAGCACTGACCGGAAGTTATTATTAGTTAATAGCTTATTGTCTGTCCATGCTGCAAGATAATTTCACTACTTTTAAGTCATTTTCTGATAGATTTAAGTGTTTATATCTTAAGATGTTTTGCGGCCTGCAAATACAGCGGGTTAACATAAAAAGGGTTAAGAAAAATACATTTCTAGATGTGTTTATTGCTGAAAAACTTAACTGATAAACTCAAAAAATGCCCAAATATGAACATGTTTAAACGAAGATATAAAGAAATTATTAAAGCGAAGTATGTAGAAGAAGGAATTCAAGTTTATCTGTCACTGAATTTACATTAAAACATTCGGAAATGCAGTGATTTATTTTGCATCTGGAAGAATTTCGCAGCAGCACATTATTATTTTGATGGTTTTGTAAAAAGGGGGTGGAGGCAAATCAGCCTTTTTCGGAATTATTTATACTTATTTTGACTATATTATTTGTATTTCTGTCCGAATAAACGTCTTGTATCTTCTTTAATCCACGAGTTACCAAAGCTGTGTGTTGTTTCTCGTCTCTCCGCACACTCAACGATGCCGCCCGCTCCTTTCCCCTCAGGTAACGACTCCAAAGTGGACGGTCTGGTGAACTTCGAAAAGCTGCGGATGATCGCCAAAGAGATCCGCCACGTGGGGCGCATGGCCTCCGTCAACATGGACCCGGCGCTCATGTTCAGAACCAGGTACTTCTGCCGCGCGACGGTCGACTCCGCTGCGCAGTCCCCGGGGGGTTTAGCCGTTCACTTCCGTAGCCGATCCCCCCGTCACGCTTCCAGCAGCTGTGGGTTTGGCACATGTAAAGTTAGACGTCCTGTTGTGCACAGCGCTTCAGTCTTCGGATGTCTCTCGTCTAACGATGTCCGCACAGTGTCGATTCTCTCTTCTCGTGGGTCTCTGGTGAAAATGATTTGTCTCGGTGGTGATCTTTGGTGCTCTGTTTTCCGGTCTTTAAGCTTGTTTGTCTCCTCTCCCCTCTTTCTCGTCCTCCTTTTGCTTCTTTGTCCGTGGCACATCCCTCTAGGAAGAAGAAGTGGAGGAGTTTAGGGTAAGTTCGGTGACCCCATCCCCCCTTACCGCACTTTGCCTGCGACTGCCCGGCTAAAAAACGCATTTCCACTGGGTTTGAATGCAGCGGGGGAGTAATTCGATGTAAAAGTTGTGCTTAAAGGCGCTGTTTCTGATTTTACCGGCTTAAAAGAGGTTCATTTTCAACTTTTGCTCACTTGTAGCATGCTAATTACAGGGTTCTTACAGTGTCTTAAAAGCACTGATTTGATGAATTTGGAAATTATACCTTTAAAAGTCTTGAGTTTTCATATCTGGGGCTTTAAATTTGGAGGAGAAATGTGATACGGAGAAGTTACAAAACTTCTCCGTATCACATTTCTCCTCAAAAGTTTAATTTGTCAAACTGCATTATTTGGTTAAATAGCGTCGCCTAAATAGAAAAGCAGCAGAACCAATAATTGAGAACCCAACGCTTCCTTTTTTTGAGAAACAAACACAAATTCAAGAATTTTGTTTTTCTCTGCCCGTAAGCCTAATGTACCTGAAATAAGCTGTAAATTGGTGTAAAGTTTTTATATAAAAGGTCTTAAAACGGTCTTGAATTTAACTTGAAGAAACCACGATGAGTTTATAATAAGCTTAAGAGTCCAGAGCAGAGTAAAGCAAACAAAAATCAGTACAGGATAGTCTTAAAAGTCTTAAAAAGGTCTTAAATTTCATGTTCCTAAATTAAGGCCTTAAAAAGTCTTAAATTATGTTGTCCGAGTCTTATTTTTTTCCACAAAGGTCTTAAAAAAGGTCTTAGTTTGTCTTATAAATGATTTTTTGGCCATTTTACACCAACACATACGACTATAAATGAGTTCTGAATGAGATTTTATAATAAATGTGAGTAATGGGCAGCATTAGAATTGGATCTGGTGTTTTTCTCTGTATAATGGGTGCGATGTTGGTCTCAGTTTTCATTTAAGCGGCCTTAAAAGGTCTTAAAGTCTTAAATTGGGGGGAGTCAAATCTGGGGATACCCTGTCGTATGCTAACGCTGCACTTACTGTTTCACCGAGGGTAAAATGCGAATGCAAAGCAGACGGCAGACGTCTCATCTAAAAGCTGCTTCTAAATCTTTGCTGCAACATGACAAATTTTACTTTTATTACATGAAATATTTACAGGGGCTAAAGCGGCAACATAAACTTTTACTAGACCAAGACGAGACCTGGGTCATAGGAGGATTTTAAAATATAAAAAATATGAGTTTCTATTAAACTTAATAGCATAAATCTGTGTGTAACATTTATATGAAGCATTTTTTAGTGTAAAATATCATGTGGTGCGACTGAGAATAACCTTAAAATAGTTTTATTTTCTAAAACATGGTTGGGATTTTAATCTAAATTGTGAGTAATATGAAGTGTATAGAAGAATAATGAAGAAAGAAGAAGAAAAATGCCTAAAGAACCATTCACCCAAGTCGACTTTGTCTGTTATTAAACTCCAGCCACAGAATTCCTGCTGTTATTAGTCGCACCACATGATGCACGGTCGCACCACATGACATTTTAACACTTTAAGGACAAAAACATGCAGAATAACTCAGGATTTCTGAAAAAATGTCAGAGGTGCCTCAGAAATGTGCTGAATTATTATGAAATTTTAACCTTTTTAACTGAGGAAACTGCTATTTGACGGAAAATTTAGGCGTCACGTCATCAAATTTGATCGTTAAGCACAACTTGTATCTGCAGTACTGATTTTTTGCTCTTTTTGTTGCTTTTTTCATCTAATTTGGGAACCATCTGGGGCCAAAAACAAATAAAATATGAATAAAATAAATAAATCAGCTGCTTTTTTGATGTTTACCAGTGGAAATGTGTGTTTGAAATCCTGTTTTTCATGTGTGCTTTCTTCTAACTGGTTTGAATTAAACTACTAACACTGTCCGGTGCATGCACTCAGTGAAAATGTCACTTTCAATACATAATCCCAAATCATTCTGAAATCATTCTGGTCTGAAATTTGCTCAAGATTTGCTTTGATTCCGAACCATCTTCCACATTTGTAGAGCAGATTTTGCTTCTCCCCAAAGTGACCTTTTTGTGAACGTCGTCGCGTAACATCGAGCATGCAGAGTTTAGACAGAGCTTTAAAAATGTCTTTATTTAATCTTTATTCCACCTTCAAACTGCCAGAGTGTCCGGTTATTGTGTTTCTGCTCATACTTTGCATTCCTGTGGCCTCTTGACGTTAATAAGGGACATGTGAGATAAACACTTTCAGAGGAAACTGAGGAAGTCCAGAGTTTATTGTTATTGTTTGTTTCCTTTTTCACATGAATTCTAATTATTTGCATATATATTTATTTATATTTAAGATACGACTGTGAAAATTTCACAGTGTCATATGTTAGAGAGACATTTTAGATTCATTTTAAACAGATTTTTGTCTTCAGAGTGAAGCGTTTGGATAATAAGGTGCTTTAAACACAAAATGTACAGTGACCTTATTCATTATGTGCAAACTTTTAGAAAAAAAAAAAACATAAAAAAATATTACAATTGTTAACAGGACTAATTTTGTATATTTCCTTCATATCTTCAAGTCAGGCCAAAAACTCAATTTTGCATAATATTTTTTGATATTTTATTTTTGTATTGATATTTTGATATATTTTATTGATATGTTAATATTTTATTTTTTTTATTTATATTTTGATATTTTATTTTTACTGACTTTTATTTTTTATTGATATTTTTATATTTTTTTAATTGATATTTAAATTTTTTTAAATTGTACTTTATTGTATTTCTTTATAAAAAGCTGTAAATCTTGTTGTTTTGACAGGCTTCCAGGACTGGTAAGAGTTTATGTTATGACTAAACAATGAAAAAATGAGGTTGCCTTACAGATAAAATTAAATTAAAAATTAAAAAATTAAAAATAAAGACAATTTAGCAAAAAATTTTGCAAAAAGTTAAAGATTATAAAATGTGGGCTGGTCAGAGTCAACCAAAGGCCCAGGTCAGTGTTTTACAGTATGTTCCTTTTATATATTGTTTTATATTTACATTTTTATTCCAAATTCCTTTCACTTGACCACATTTCATCTTAGAATTTTTTGTATTTTTTCACTCATTGTTTCACGCTGTCTTAGTTGGTGAAAAAATCTTTTAAAAAATCTCACATTTACTCCCTCACCGAACACTACCCTCTGGTACCCTCAGGTGCATTGTGGGAAATGACTAAAGCGCCGTCACCGCAGACAAAACGTGACGAACGCTTTTGTCCGAGTTCGGCGTTTGCTCTTTGCTACGCGTGAGTCAGGCCACAGAAATGCAAACTCTGAGCAGAACTGCCCCCGTTTAAAGCCCCCGATGTTTGAATGGACTGAATATCCACCCCTCCTCCTCCTTCCCTCTCTCCATCCCCCGCTCCCTTCCCTCCCGCTGCTGCCGCTGTGTGGAATGCCGGGAATGTTTTGGGGTCGGACGCCCGTAGCTGCTCGTGCATGTGTGAAACTCCCCCGTGTGAACCACCTGGACTCTTATATAATAAAAGCCCTGGCTACACACATGTTTTTAATGCTTTTTTCTGAGCATTTTATCCACGTTTCAAATATATTCTGTGCTAAAATACATGAATACGTCAAATAAACATCAAGATAAAGCAAGTTAAATGACAAAAAATGTTTAAATGTCCAATTATTACGTACATTTTTCACTGATTGGGTCCAAACTAAACGCTTATAGGGACACAACAAAAGGCTTTACATTTGGTACAAACATATTTTTAACACTAAACAACCAAAATCTGGTGATATCGTATCGTCAGAGGGTCTCACAATAATATCGTGGACCATCGCAATATGTCGAATCACAAGTCGAACAGTTCTGATGCAGAAATAGCTGCAAAAAACATGGGGAACTACATAGACCATGATCCTTTGCTCCGTGAAGCATTTTTAGAGGAAAAAGGAGCAGATTCACCACAAAATATCGCAGTGAATCTGGTGCGGTGAGATGTTTATGGTGAAAATATCGTACGGAGAGGTTTGGATTTCATTAAATCAAGAAATCAGTTTATTAAAAAAGAAAATATGTAGTAACCAAATAAAATAGTCACCCAAAAAATAGGTAATAGAAAATAAAACTACAACTTGTTCACCTCCAGTAATTAAATAGTTGCATGTGAATATTTATATGGACATTCTGTATTATTTTAATCCTAAACTGTTATTTATCCTTTTATTTAATACTACACATGTGTCCATATGAATATTCTTCCCTAATGTCGGTTATTATGTAGAATATTGTAATATTGTGAGCTTTCCCACGATATCGCAATAAATATCGTACTGTGAGGTTCAGACTGTGACGATATCGTATCGTAAGACTTGGATATTGTTACATCCTTAATAAAAAGGTTTCCAGGGGATTTTTTACTAATTCCGATTAAGATTAACTCCATAAATACAATATATTTATTGAGGAAAAGTCAAAATTTTGGCATGTTTTTATAATGTTTATAATGTTCAGGATCAACATTTCAGTAGTTTTAGGATCCGCTAGCGTCTGTGGATCAAAACAAAAATACTAAACACTATTTGTACTACTTAAAACTTATTTAAAATGATCTTTTTCCACTTCCACTGTTTGTCTCGGTTGCTCTCGCCAAACGCTTATCTTAACATTTACCCAAATCCCCATTAACATCTGCAGCATTCGGCATCAGCTACTATCCAAAAATATCTATAAACTCAAATATTTATCATATCTGATTCAAGAAATACACAATAAATATTTACAGACACAAAAACTCCATCTCTGTTTGTGTAGCCAGGGCTTGGATCTCTTAAAACAACTCGTAAAACGACCTAATAACTTCTTCTGTTCGATGTTGTGTCCATTTCCCTTTGTCGTTTCCGTAGATCTCTGAGCCAGGGCAGCGCCAACGCCACGGTCCTGGATGTGAGCCAGTCCGGCGGGCATAAGAAGAGGGTTCGCCGGAGCTCCTTCCTGAACGCCAAAAAGCTGTACGAAGACGCCCAGATGGCCCGAAAGGTCAAGCAGTACCTGTCGAACCTGAGCCTGGAGACCAACGAGGAGAGTCTGCAGACGCTGTCGATGCAGTGCGAGCCGTCCATCAACACACGTGAGCGACAATACTTAAATATGCCTCCAACACACGTGAGCAACAATACTTAAATATGCCTCCAACACACGTGAGCGACAATACTTAAATATGTCCTGTACTGTGGTGGTAGCTTTACGTAAACTAATAAAACGTCATATTTCTGGAGTGAAAACGAGTGCGCACATAAAATTACAATCCTAAAACAATCTGGTTCATAAACTGCAACAAAACGTAATTGGACTTACCGCATTTTTCAGACTATAAGTCGCTTTTTTTCAGGGTTTGGGTGGTTCCTGCGACTTATACTCAGGTGTGACTTATATATTACATTTTTCACACACAGTCCATAGACCAAATATATGAATCGTATATATGAATCAGTAATGAAAAATCAGTTTTTTCATCTTGGTTTTAGAGACAAATAATAAAGAAAACAGTTGTTTTTTCATTTTCCTATTTTTGGTTCTATTTTGAAAAATGAACGAACAAACAAACAACACACAGATTCTTCTCTATTCGGTTGTTTTTATTACTATAACTTCTATAACTCGCCTTTCAACATGAAATGTTGGTTCTTGGTCTCTGATTTTATAAAATAAATTTCCCCCAAAATACGTATACTTGACAGACTCAGGAATGACAAAGATATTCATTTTTAAATTCTTTAGAATCACTTTTGACACGCGACGAGACTCATGATCTATTTCTCAGACTCTGTCTCGTAAGTTTTAGTCAGAAAACGCTCCGTTGAGACATTTCTATGTGATATAACATAGTTTTAGTGTCAGGACAGAGGGGGCAGTGTGTAGCACAGACTGTAGGGGGCAGTGTGTTGCACAGACCGTAGGGGGCAGTGTGTAGCACAGACTGTAGGGGGCAGTGTGTAGCGCAGACTGTAGGGGGCAGTGTGTAGCGCAGACTGTAGGGGGCAGTGTGTAGCACAGACTGTAGGGGGCAGTGTGTTGCACAGACCGTAGGGGGCAGTGTGTAGCACAGACTGTAGGGGGCAGTGTGTAGCGCAGACTGTAGGGGGCAGTGTGTAGCGCAGACTGTAGGGGGCAGTGTGTAGCGCAGACTGTAGGGGGCAGTGTGTAGCACAGACTGTAGGGGGCAGTGTGTAGCGCAGACAGGACTCAGGAGGAAAAGAAGTCATCAAAACATCATCAAAGAAGGAAACGTTTGATAGTTTATATTAAGAGTATTAAGAGTATTAAATATTATAAAATATAAAACAGCCTGAGAAAGTTCTGTTCTTATTTTCACTGAATAAAAACTCTGAGCTGTGAATCACTGAACCAAAAGAACTAAAACACTTCACATATGAACTAGAACTGTGCAGTAGTTGTGCTGTGTTGTATGTGACGTGTGTTTGTTTCATTAACATCAGTGTTATTATGTTACACTGATTAACAGAAAAAAATTACATTACTTTTTTTTTTTGCATCTTAAAACGTATTGAAATCGAATCAATATCGTGACCCGTGTATCGAGATACATATCGACTCGTGGGGAAACCGTATCGTTTTATCCTCGGCTTAAGTGGAAAATGGACTTGTCTGTAGAACGCTGAACAGTAACTGAAATAACAATAAGCCTTTGTCAAGTCTAGTTCTAAATGCTTATTTGCACTGCTGATCTTAATAAACTAAAGTTAAAAAATATATAATTGAGAATATTTTAGTGTTTATGGGGTCAATACCTTGAAAATTGGAATCCTAAATTATTTTTTCGAGTTATTTTACCGAAACACAAGCGAATCATCACCTATTCTAGACATTTTTCACAGACCGTCCGCTCGTCCTGCTCATTATTTTCCCCTCGGTAGATTCAGCCCGTGCTTGAGCATCGAGGATTGCGTCCGTCTTTCTCGCACATCGTTTAACGTGTGGTGTGAAATCTTGACTTTCCCGCTCTTGTCCGTGCGCAGTGCCGAAGAACGCGGGCGGGAAGAGGCCGGACACGTCTCCTGTGGTTTCCCGAGCGGCGAGTACCCAGAGGGGGCAACTGTCCAAGGGCAACCAGGCCCTGCAGGTGCCCTCCGTGGCCCTCTACCCCTCCAGGAAGAAAGTGCCCGTCAAGGACCTCCCGCCTTTCGGTAACACGCAGCACAACTATACACACCGCAGTTTGTGTTCTCTAGAACCGTCACTTCACTGGGAATTTTTTTGTGGTCTGTTTAGTTCACGTTTTCATGTAGTGATCCAGATTTTTAGCTCAATACGTTGCACAGATTTGCCCAAAATGTCACTTACAGCTTAAACCATTCAAAATCCTCCAATAAGCTGATTTGCTCATGAAATAATTCACATTTAAAACTGTATTTAACAAAAAAATAAGGTTATTAAAGGCCCAGTATTACTATATGATATGCGTAAAAGTAAAATCAAAAGAAAATCTCAGCACAAAGTTTGACTAACGCCGTTATTTTGTTTTTTAACACTGGTTTTACATCACCGAGCGTCACATTTCATGCTGAGGTCATGGCTTAAGTTCTGCCTCTCTATTCCCCATGTTCTTTTGTTTGAGAAATAATGAAGAATTTAGTTTTCTTTGCCAGTAGGTATTAAGTTTTTATATAAATGGTCTTAAAAAGGTGTTGAATTTAACTTGAAGAAACATTTTTTATAATAGATGGACCAGTTATTTAAGTTAAGACAAATATTAATTAGCGAATTTTCTCATGTAATTAAACATTTTAGATAAATTAATGTTCGGTGTGCTCAGATTTCTGACTAAACTAAATTTTCCCACATTTTTTTGCCTTTCACTGTTGTATTTTTCCAATCTTATAATCAAACACTGCCACCTGGAGGTCATTTTGCACCACACACCCTAAACTCAAACTTAAACCATTAAAAAAGCCTCTAATATGCTCATTTGTTTATTAAATAATTCACATTTAAAACTAAAATAAGGTTATTAAAGGCCCAGTATTATTATATGAGATGCATAATTATGATGACCAGATTTACAAGTAAAAAACTGGGACACACCCGGGTTGGGATGGTCGGTATAAATAAAATTATGGGGGAAAAAAATGCGTAGAATTGTCCATTTTCGACTCACATGTGGGTCAGTGTAGAATCTTTATGCTCCTCTTGTCTAGACCTGGTTTAGAACTGATTTAGTCCTAATTTTAGCTCTAGTTTAGTGCTGGTTTAGACCTGGGTTAGACCTGAAATAGACCTGATATTGTCCTGATTTAGACCTGACATAGACCTGGTTTAGTCCTGGTATGGCCCTGGTTTGGACCTGGTTTAGCCTTGGTTTAGATCTGGTTTAGCCCTGGTTTAGTCCTGGTTTAGACCTGATATAGTTCTATTTTAGACCTGGTTTAGCCCTGGTTTAGTCCTGGTTTAGTCCTTGTTTAGCCCTAGTTTAGACCTGGTTTAGCCCTGATTTAGCCCTGGTTTAGTCCTGGTTTAGTCCTTGTTTAGCCCTGGTTTAGACCTGGTTTAGACCTGATATAGTTTGATTTTAGCCCTTGTTTAGCCCTGGTTTAGCCCTGGTTTAGTCCTGGTTTAGTCCTGGTTTAGACCTGGTTTAGCCCGGGTTTAGACCTGATATAGTGTGATTTTAGCTCTTGTTTAGACCTGGTTTAGTCCTTGTTTAGCCCTGGTTTAGACCTGGTTTAGACCTGATATAGTTTGATTTTAGCCCTTGTTTAGACCTGGTTTAGTCCTGGTTTAGTCCTGGTTTAGCCCTGGTTTAGATCTGATATAGTTCTATTTTAGCCCTAGATTAGACCTGGCTTAGCCCTGGTTTAGATCTGGTTTAGCCCTGGTTTAGCCCGGGTTTAGACCCGATATAGTGTGATTTTAGCTCTTGTTTAGACCTGGTTTAGTCCTGGTTTGGCCCTGGTTGAGACCTGAAATAGACCTGATATCTTCCTGGTTTAGACCTGATATAGTTCTATTTTAGCCCTGGTTTAGTCCTGGTTTAGCCCTGGTTTAGTCCTGGTTTAGCCCTGGTTTAGATCTGATATAGTTCTATTTTAGCCCTAGATTAGACCTGGCTTAGTCCATTTCATATAAATCAATGTTCAATATGTTGAGATTTCTGGCCAAACTAAATTTTCCCACACATTTTCTGGCTTCTATTATCGCCTCCTTTCCTCTTTTCCGCTCTCATAAGCAAACACTGCCCCCTGGAGGTCATTTCGCACCACACACACTAAACCCAAACCCCTCGGAGGCTCGGCTAACGTCCTCTGTCTGTGCCCGTGTTCCCAGGCACCAGCTCCCCGCAGTCCCTGAAGAAGATCCTGTCCCTGTCGGAGGAGAGTGGGCAGAGGAGGCAGCCGGAGGACACGGTGTCCAACGCCTCCTCGCAGCTCTCGTCCCCTCCCACGTCCCCGCAGAGCTCGCCCAAGAAGGGTAAGGCCACAGTGCCCCTCCCGGCTGCTGTGGAGCGGCGTGAGGGCGACATCTGCTGGTTAGGAATGATATAGTACTTATTTTAGCTCCAGTTTAGGCCTGGGTTAGGCCTGGTATAGTTCTATTTTAGACCTAGTTTAGGCCTGGTTTAGACCTGGGTTAGACCTGGGTTAGACCTGATATAGTTCTATTTTAGACCTAGTTTAGGCCTGGTTTAGTCCTGGTTTAGCCCTGTTTTAGACATGGTTTAGACCTGAAATAGACTTCACATTGTCCTGGTTTAGCCCTGGTTTAGCCCCGGTTTGGTCCTGGTTTAGACCTAAAATAAATCTGATATTGTCCTGGTTTAGACCTGATATAGTTCTATTTTAGCCCTGGTTTAGTCCTGGTTTAGTCCTGCTTTAGTCCTGGTTTAGACCTGGTTTAGTCCTGCTTTAGTCCTGGTTTAGACCTGGTTTAGGCCCGGTTTAGTCCTGGTTTAGTCCTGATTTAGTCCTGGTTTAGCCCTGATTTAGTCCTGGCTTAGCCCTGGTTTAGTCCTGGTTTAGTCCTGGTTTAGTCCCGGTTTAGTTCTGGTTTAGTCCTGGTTTAGTCCTGGTTTAGACCCGGTTTAGCCCCGGTTTAGTCCTGGTTTAGTCCTGGTTTAGCCCCGGTTTAGTCCTGGTTTAGTCCTGCTTTAGTCCTGCTTTAGTCCTGCTTTAGACCTGATATTGTCCTGGTTTAGTCCTGCTTTAGTCCTGGTTTAGTCCTGGTTTAGTCCTGGTTTAGTCCTGGTTTAGTCCTGCTTTAGTCCTGCTTTAGTCCTGGTTTAGTCCTGGTTTAGTCCTGGTTTAGTCCTGCTTTAGTCCTGGTTTAGTCCTGGTTTAGTCCTGCTTTAGTCCTGGTTTAGTCCTGCTTTAGTCCTGGTTTAGTCCTGGTTTAGTCCTGCTTTAGTCCTGGTTTAGTCCTGGTTTAGTCCTGGTTTAGACCTGATTTAGTCCTGGCTTAGCCCTGGTTTAGTCCTGGTTTAGTCCTGGTTTAGTCCTGGTTTAGTCCTGGTTTAGTCCTGGTTTAGACCTGGTTTAGTCCTGCTTTAGTCCTGCTTTAGTCCTGGTTTAGTCCTGCTTTAGTCCTGGTTTAGTCCTGGTTTAGTTCTGGTTTAGCTGCTGCTGTAAAGTGGAGTTAGTGCTGTGTCTGTACTGCAGTCGTGTTCAGGACACATTGAACACAGATAGAAATAACACAGAATAATTAGATTAATGCAGTTTAATCATTTGCATCGTGTCAGGATGAAAACCACCAGCACCAGTAGAGCTGTTTCGTGTTTAGTCAGTTCCGGGTCCAACCAAAAAGTGATTTCTGATTTCTGTCTTTGTTTTTGATCCTTATTCATCAAGCAAGAGTCGGGTGACCGTAATTTAAAAATGAAAAACTGGGACGTCCCTGGTTTGGGTCGGTTTGTAATAATAAAATTGTGTAATTAAGTGCGTGATTAAGGAAAACTGTGATGCACTCGGCACTAATGTGAGTCACTATAGTCACATTTTCTTGTTATTTGGTCGTTTCTGAGCAGCTTTTCTGTATTTTACCGCAACAAATGACAATTTATGCCTCTCTTTACTGTCGGCAGGGATCAGATTGGTCAAAAATAGAGACACCAGGCACATTTCGTGTATAAAACTGGGACAAATCAGTGGTTTTGGATGAATCTGCTGGAACAGGGGACACAGGGCTCAAAACTGGGACTGTCCCGGGTAAATAGGGATGTCTGGTCACTCTACCTGGTGGCGTTATGAAGATAAATTTTCGATAAATAAGAAGATAAATAAGTTTTACACAGAGAGAAATAAGTGGCGTTCCCTCTACCACCTTTAACTGTGCTGTTCCCTTTGTTCCTCGTAAAAATACCCCTAAAAATGCCTCTTAAACATGTTTTCCTTCATGCTTCTGCACTTTGCCTCGTGTCGTGTGCAGGTTACGGGCGTATGGGAGACGCGTACTCGGACTCGGGGCACTCGGAAATCTCCTCGCGCTCGTCTCTGGTCAGCACGTCGTCCCTGGACATGGCCCAGGAGGACCGGAGGCTGCGGCACTCCGGCTTCACCGAGGCTCACCTGGGCGCCCGGCTGGAGCGGAGAGCCGCCACCGACCCAGACCAGTACAGCATCGGGTACACGGGCCGACTCTTTATTCCAATATGTTTAATTTCGGAATTAACCCCTGAAGACCTGAGGGCAATTTTAGTACATTTCTCCTCGTCTGGATTTTTGTTCTTAATTTTGCTTTTAAAACTGCCCCTTTGACCCCCTAATGAAGTGTTCTACCTCCTTTTGTTCAGCACAACCTGTTATTTCACAATCTGCTGCTGTAGTTGTGTCATGAGGCTGTGATACAGTAAAAGCTACAGGACCAGAAATAGAGATGAAAAAAACACACAGCAAACATGTAGAAACAACTTTTTGGACATAAAAAATGCTTAATTTAGGGCCTTAGCTACAAATATGCAAAATCTCAAGTCTGTAAGTAAATTAAAAATCTCCTTATTGCCCTAAAAACAAAAAAAGTGTAATTACTCCATGACTTTCCTGGTCCAGTCCTGGAAACAGCTCCTGTCAGGTCCAGGGCCAGAGCCACAGCACTTCTGCATTTCCAGGCGTTTATTACATTTGGATTTGTTCATTTTGACTGAAATAAACCTTTAAATAAAAATAGAAAGAGTTGCATAATTACACACACCAAGATGTGTAATTTTCCATGTGTGTGAGAATTAACTCCACTTAGAGCGACTTTTTCCCTCGTTATAAACACACACAGTCAGAGGAGTCGACCATCTTGACTCACTTCACTCTTTGGCAAAGTTTGGCTCGATCAAAATGGACGGAGCGCATGAGTTTGGGGAAAACAAAGTTCCTATTGGACACTCGTTTTGCTCACGTCATCACACAGCGTGAGTGTGACGTAGGATAAAGCCGCAGAAATGTACGGAAACCTCTATGTCTGCACTTTCAGAGGGGAAAAGGAAGTTTCTGTCTTTTACGGTGAGAAAGTTCTGCGCGGTTATAGAAAACTTATTCCTCTGTATCGTTTACAATGTCGTAGGTCTTCGAGGGTTAAAAAACATCATGTAAACGTGGCCTTTGTAGAAATAAATTCTCAGTGTAGAAAAACAAGTGAGAAACTGTGTAAACTTAATCCAGAGACATTATATTTCTTGGATATTTTGCGTGTTACTGATGTTTTTCCGCTCCCAGGTCGTACTCGTCGATGCAGGACTGCCGGGGCATTTACGCCGGATGCCCTACCGTTCTGTCCTCGCCCAGTTCCGAGGAGCTGACCCAGGACCAGGGCGACCGCGTGTCCCTGGACGCGGCCGACAGCGGACGCGGCTCCTGGACGTCCTGCTCCTCCGGCTCCCACGACAACATCCAGACCATGCAGCAGGGCCGCAGCTGGGAGACGCTGGCCTTCGGGCCCGGCGGCATCGGAGGCCTGCCCCCCGGCGGCCCCGAGTCGTTGCTGGGGGGCCCGGCGGCTCTGTGGGCGGCCCAGGCGAGGGGCAGCTGGGCGTCGGCCAGCTCCTCGTCCTCGTCGGCGGCGTACTGGGGCGAGGACTCGGAGGGAGACACCGGGACGATAAAGAGGAGAGGAGGGAAGGACGTGAGCGCCGACCCGGAGACCAGCAGCATCACCTCCACCGGCTCCGAGGAGGCCAAGCTCATGGGCCGGCCCACCCCCTCGCCCATCACCGCCGGGGGGAAAGGACTGCTCTGTGAGTGGCCGCTCGCCTGCTCCTCTCACACTTTTCTTTACTCAAACTAATGGAAACAAACACAAAACTATAGAATCATTATTAGAACCTTTTACACACACCAAAAAATGTCACGTATCCAACAAATTCAGTTCTTATGATGCACTGTGCAACTTTTCTCTTCAAGTCACCAGCTTGTCTCCTTGTCTCCTCCATGTAGATGTTATGGCTTTACCTGGAGTGTTCCACAGTATTTATTTATTTTCTGAGAGCCCCTCGAGATGCATCATCTTATTCAGGTGTATCGAGTAGGTTTTGAACTCACAGAGCCAAACAGATGGTGCCACAAAGTTTATTTATAAAGCGCTTTTCATACAAAAATGTAACACAAAGTGCTTTAAAGTGAGATCAGCTGAACCAAACCTGAATTAAGGAGGAAAAGGAGGAAAACTCCTGCTGTGTTCATCATGACTATTATCCCACCAAATATTGATTTCTGAACTCTTCCTCAGTTAATTAAAACTTCAGTATTATGTTGTTTTAAAATGATCTGGTTTTCTTCGCATTATTTGAGGTCTGAAAACATTTCATCTTTTTGTCATTTTCTGCAAATAAACGCTCTAAATGAGAATATTTTTATTTGCAATTTGGGAGAAGTGTTGTCAGTTTATAGAATGAAACAAAAATGTTCATTTTAATCAAACACAAACCTATAAGTAATAAAATCAGAGAAACTGATCATTTTGCACTGGTCTCTCTGTATTTGCATTTAATGCTTCACTGCGTAACAATACAGGCAAAGCTTTAAATTGTCATGGAGACAAGCAGACGGCGGCTCCCCCACCATTAAAGTTGCATTATTACTGCAATATTGTTCAATTACACTGACTCTTTTGTATGAAAGTGAACTATTTAAAACTTGTGTTGTTGATATTGAACCTTTTCCTTTGTGAAATCTTAGTTTTAGAACTTCTGCTGTGATTATGAAGATGTTGATGATGCTTAACAAGGCTCAAGTGTGTTTTATGTTTGTATCTTTTGTCCTAAACTCCTTTTAATCAACTCTAACGTTTTCTATAAACCGTTAAATCTGAAGTTTTCCCACGAGTTCTAAATGCGTCTAAACCTTTGCCTCTCCTGCCGCAGCTCGTAAGGAATCCCGATACCGCGAGCCCCCCCCCACTCCCCCCGGCTACACCGCCCTCACCATCTCCGACCTGGCCGAGGGGCAGCACCCGACCCAACCCGCCCCGCAGACCACCACCACTCCCACCACCACCTCCTCCTCCTCCTCCTCTTCCTCCCACACCGGCCGCCGCCCCCCCGACTACACCACGGCCCTGCAGCGCTCCCGGATGGTCACCCAGTCCCCGGACCAGCAGGCGCCCAAGCACCGGCGCGCCACCCACGAGCACCCGGAGCCCGAGGAGGAAGACGAGGGTGAGTCCTTGTCTTCCAGACTAGTGGCACTGAGGAGGACAAAGCCAGTGGCCAGACACAGACCCTGAGCTAACAGGCAGGGCCCCTCCCCCAGCCCCGAGGCAGGTAAAGACTAACGTATGAGGAGCACTTCCCCCATGCATGGAACCACCACCACCACCACCACCACCACGACAAGTCCGGCTCCCCCACAGCTCTGACGCGTTCACTTCACCGTGGAGGGTTAAAAAGTGGAAGCGACACGACCGTAGTTTCCATTCGCGACATAATCTGACCGACCACAAGCAAATTTCTCCGATCTGAGCCAAGATTTTACAACTTCTATCAACTTATATCGTCTTGTTTTCAGATTTATTATCGGTTTTCTAGACCAGAGACGGCTTCATTCTAGTCTAGAGGTCGTTTATTTTAAGATTTTAAAATAATTTCACTACTTTTTAGTCCTTTTCTGATAGATTTAAGCGTTTATGTCTTAAGCTTTTTTGCAATGTACGTACTTTTTGGCCATTTTTTCCCCCAAAACTATTCTCAATTCACAGTGGAGGGTTTAAAAAGTGGAAGCGACACGACAATAGTTTCCATTCGCGACATAATCTGACTGAACACAAGCAAATTTCTCTGATCTGATCCAAGATTTTACAACTTCCCTCAGGTTATTCATCTTGTTTTCAGATTTATTATCGACGTACTATTTTATTTTTATTTAACCAGGAAAGTCCCATTGAGATTAACAGTCTCTTTTTCAAGGGAGTCCTGGACAAGACAGCGGCACAGATCAGTACAATTACAAAACCATTTCAAAAAAACAATTACAAGCAAACAATAAAATGTTTTAGAATTAAAACATTTACAATTGAAACATTTAAAACAATTAAAACATTTACAAACCATAGATTTCAATTCCAAACCTTTGAGCAAGATTTTAAACTGACCGATTGAGACCAGTTCTAGACTAGACCAGAGACGGCTTCATTCTAGTCTAGAGGTCGTTTATTTTAAGATTTTAAAATAATTTCACTACTTTTTAGTCATTTTCTGATAGATTTAAGTGTTTATGTCTTAAGCTTTTTTGCGGTCTACATACTTTTTGGCCATTTTTTCCCCCAAATCTATTCTCAGTACAAATCCCGTAGTATTGTCGTGCATAGAAATCTACCTGCCCTCTGCTCAAAAACGCTTTTACGCGCAGATTTTCTCTTTGCAACAACCTGTAATCTTTTTTTTTTATATAGTGCTTAACAAATGTATTAGTCCACCTGTCACGAAAACAAGAAAACATAAATAACTTCATAGTATATCCAAAATTTCATTGTTATTCATGAAGAAAATGACCAAATGGAATCACAAAAAAGTCCTAAAAATGCAAATATTTTGTATTTTCCACCTGTTTCGCAAAGTCTCTTTTGTTATTGAGCTGCAAATAGTTTCAGCTGTTCCCAGAGATTTGCTTTGGATGAGACTTTGGTGTCATTTTTGGAAAACGTTAAACTTGAGTAGTGGTTTTTCTTTTTCTCCCCAACAGAAAACCCTGTCAAACAATGAAATAAATAGAGTGAAAATGGATAAATAAAAATAGAAGTAATACTAAAAGTAAAGAATAAAAAATAAAATAAAATTAATAATAATAAATGAAAAAACTGCAAATGATTCAGAGACATACAGATACAGACATAGTGACAGAAAGAAAGACTTCATCATACTGTGTGTACTGTGCCTGTAGTTCAGAAATGGCTAACAGTAGTGATATTTTAGATTTAAGGTATGATTTTGATAAAAAGATCTTGTATATACTGGCAGATTAACCCGTATAGACACTTTTAGGGCAGAAGTGATAAAAAAATCATCATTTTGGCAACAGAAGTGTCATTGTTCCTCATTCAGACTGAACACGGACAGAATAAGACGGAGATAAAAACATTTCCAGCACCAAAATGTCTGGTTGTTCTCAGTGTGTTTGTCAGAATCGATATTCTCCCGGTGGACTAAAGTTTGAAAGTTTTACTCACTGATCGAACATTTGTCAAAGTGAGTTTGTTGAGGAAATATTCTCGATCTTTTGACGATAATCCTTTCGCAAAACTCGACACGCTGCTGAGTTCTGCCGTACTTCTGTTACCGAAATGTTTACGAACACTAAAAGCGTCTGTAGAAACACAAAAACATATTTGGTGGTCTGATAAATTTGTTAATTAACGCCCAGAATTTAGAAGCAAATGACAAAATATATCTCGACTCATTAAACACAGGCGCAGATTTTCCTTCCACTTTTAGTCCTGAACCTTCAGAAACAGGAGCTGTGGTGTGGAGCTGGACTTGCCCCTCTCTCGCACTCACCCCCTGCATGAGCCGCCCCAGGCCACGTGCACACCCCCCCACACAGCGCCCGCCGCTCTCACTCACGTGCACTCTCCTGTCACCCACGCCTCTTTCACCTCATCTAACGTTCATGCAGAGTCCGGGGCTCCAGCCGCCGGTCACAAAGGTAACGAGAGCGTCCGGGGCTGAGCTTCGTGCAGATGCAGATCACTTCATTTATAACACACCGGAAATGTTCAGGTGTAATTAGATTTTTGCTGCTTTCAAGCCGCTCGGAGAAACAGATGGCAGAGGTTTTTTTTGTCTGGCTTTGGCTGAAACTCGTGCCACATTTGCAACAAGCAGCTATTGGCTACAGAGACTCTTAGAACAATTAAAACAGGATGAGTTTAAAGGCATAAAAGAGTTTCTTTTTTATTCGTATATCAGTTATATTCTATAGACATACTTTACTTTAAAATACTGTGGAAATCTATGGCTGTAACTAACATTATTTTAGTAATAAATCAATTAAAAGACTGTCTAATGAAATGAACAAGCAGAAAATAAATACAATCCAGGGATGTAACAGTAACGTAAATATGGTGATATCGTATCGTCAAAGGTCTCACAATAACATCGTGGACCATCACAATATATCGAATCCCAAGTCTCTTTGCTTAAATGAATAGTTCTGATGCAGAAATAGCTAAAAAAAAACAGAGGGAACTACATAGACCATGATCCTTTGCCCCATTTCAGTGCAGACGACATGAAGAAATAACTGTTCTAAGCACTTTTACATCTTCGTTATGTCTTGTGAAGGGGTTTTTAGAGGAAAAAGGAGCAGATTCACAGTTTTGTGCCTCTATAGTGAAAAAAAACAATATCTAGGTGAGTTAAAATGACTTAAGTTGAGAACATTTTACTTTATTTGAGTGGATGCAACTTGACAAGTGAAATTATCAACAACATTATCAGCAACATTCAAATTAGTTTCTTATTTTAAGTGCAAAATGTCTTGTTCCACTGCAGATCATTTTATTTGTCAAGTGAAATTTACTCAAATCATGAGAAAACTTTTCTTAATTCAAGTCATCTTAACTTGACTAGATTTAGTTTTTTCCAGTGCCAAAATATTGTAATAAATCTGGTCCAGTGAGATGTTTATGGTGAAAATATCATACAGAGAGATTTGGATTTCGTTCCATCCCTAATGACAATAAATGTTGTACCAAATGACTCAAAGCATTTTAGAATTTGTTATTATGTAGAATATCGTAATATCATGAGGTTTCCCACGATATCGCAATAAATATCGCACCGTGAGGATTATACTGAGACTTGGATATCGTTGAACCCCTAATAGTTTATTCAGGGTTCCTACAGTGTCTTAAAGTCTTAAAAGCAGTGAATTTATGAATTTGGGAATAATATCTTAAAAAGACTTGGAAAAAGTCTTGAATTTTTATATCTGGGTCTTAAAATTTGCGCAGTACGTAACTTCTCCGTATCACATTTCTCCTCAAAAGTTTCATTTAGTTGGTTGAATAACGTCGCCTAAATAACGAGCGGCGAAAACAGTAATTGAGAACGGAACTGGGTTAAAATCCTCTGAACGTCTCGCGCTACAGAACCACAAGAAACAACCTCAGCAGAAAAGTCAAATCCAAGACAATCTCAGCAGAACACAAAGTTTGATTAAAGCCGTTATGTTGGTTTTTATGTTGGTTTTACGATACGGAGCGACACATTTCAGACTGGAGTTATCAGGAAGTCTCTCTAAGCTACATATTCCTTTGTTTGAGAAATAAATGAACAGAAATTCAAGTGTTTTTCTTTGCCGGAAGGTCTAAGAAAAAGGTCTTCAGTTTTTATATAAATGGTCTTAAAAAGATCTTAAAAAATACTTGAATTTAACTTGAAGAAACCTGCAGGAACCCTGTTTATTCTTCTTATTTTAACCGTCTTTTTAATCTTAATTTCGCTCTGTTGTTTCGCCCGCAGAAGACGAACAGGTGTCAGCCGTCTGAAGGGACCGCGGTGGACGTACTTTCGCGGAAACCCGGAAGGGGGGTCAGAACGCAGAGACGGACGGGCGAGCCGACCAATCACGGACGACCACCGGTGACATACGTGCCTGACCGCTCTCTTCACTTCCTGCTCTGCGGACCGCCCACCTCGTCCCACCCCCTTCCCCATCCTCGCCTTAACGCACCATGAAGGGGCCGAGCGACCCTGCATGCAAAAAAATACTGTGAAGAAGACGAAGGTTAAAGACGTTGACGAAAAACACCTGGCACTTTGGAATAAAACAGACTCTCCGAACAATGTCCCAGCGGGTGGGCGAGCGCCGTGCGGCCTACGGACTAGAGAAAACGGGACTTCGAAACCACGCATTTCGATCCGCACTTTTTTACAGAACAAAATCGACTTTAAAATGGAAAAAAGAAAAAAAAACACGCTCGTTTCCCTACCGGAGTTTTTTTGTTGTTGGGTTTTTTTTTTGCACCAGGACTGAAACGCAGCCCGGACTGAAATACGCAGAAGTCGTGATCCAGTATTACTAGTTTTTACATTGAAAATCTTGTCAACGGCCGGTTTTTAACGGGACAGAACCGCCACGCACAATTCATGACGCGACAGATTCTATATCAATGTTTAAAATAGCACTTTTAGCACAAATGTGACCGATGTTTCAATAGCGGGGTATGCACGCCGTACGTCATATCTCCACGGACTGGTTTTTCGCTGTTACGTAAGCACACACACACACACACACACACACACACACGAGAATCACCGGAAGAAGAAAAAATAAAACGAACAAAGACTATGAATTGCCTCCGACTTGCCCCAAATCATGATGTCAGTGAAATATCGAGTAAATGTCGAGTAGAAGGATCTTTTTTTTTTTTTTTTTAATCGTCGGCGAGAACTGTTGTGAAGAAGTTGCCTCTTGTATCCTCGAGACGGACTGAACGCGGATACCATTTCAAAACGTCTTGACGCACTCCCGTAATTTGGATCGGCCCCGAGAGAATACGAGAATTCATCTTTTGAATAGCCAAAGCGCCTTACCGTTTTAGGATCGCGAACGTGTTTTTGTATAACTGTCCCCTGCTGACGACGAAAAGTCTTTGAACGGAATGATATCGGACTGAGATGCCTTACTGAATATCGAATAAACTCTCCCCTGATTATCGCAGCGTCAAACGTCCTCTGCTCTGCCCCGATCGGTCGTAAATTCATCCAGAATTTGTTACAGAAGCTTCCAGAAACTGTTGCGGAGTTGTAATGAAGCCAGAAGTATCGGCGATGTTGGTCAGATATTGGTTAAGTAGCTCTGTAAAAGGCGCATCGTGTAACTTTTGTGGTGGATATGTCATTTCTCTGCCTTTAATGTTCCGCAGCTCTACTTTACGTTTATTCAATTACAGGTGACGATTCAGCTCAAAAATACCTAAAAAACGTCATTCTGACTGTGAGCGGGGTCCCCTCTCCGCAGATCTGACCTGTAACTTGGTCTTGTCTGGTCTCTAGCTCAAAAAAAAAACTAAAAAAAGGGCATTGTAAGTGTGAGCGGGGTCGCCTCTCCGCAGATATAACCTGTAACGTGGTCTTGTTTGGTCTCTAGCTTAGAAATACCTAAAAAAAATGTCATTGTAACTCTGAGCAGGGTCGCCTCTCCACAGATCTGACCTCTAACTTGATCTTGTTTGGTCTTTATCTCAAAAATACTTTAAAAAAAACGGAATTTTGACTGTCAGCAAAGTCGCCTCTCCGCAGATCTGACCTGTAATTTGGTCTCTAGCTCAAAACCACCTAAAAAACGTGCATTCTGACTGTGGGCGGGGTCGTCTTTCCACAGGTCTGACCCGTAACTTGTAACTTGGTCTTATTTGGTCTCTAGCTCCAAAATACCTAAAAAAAACGGCGTTCTGGCTGAGAGTGGGGTCGCCTCTCCGCAGATCTGACCTGCAACTTTGTCTTAATTGGTTTCTAACTCAAAAATACCATAAAAAAACAGGAATTCTGACGCAGTGTGACATTAAACAGCTCTACTTTACGTTAATTACAGGTGACGATTCAGCTCAAAAATACCTAAAAAACGTCATTCTGACTGTGAGCGGGGTCGCCTCTCCACAGATCTGACCTGTAACTCGCTCCGGTTTGGTCTTCATGAAGAAAAAAAGGTTTAATCCAGGGGGTCTCCAACCTACCTGCAGCTCTCCACCCCCTTCCAAGTACCTCACGAAGGGATTTCTGTCCTGAATAACTCGAATTTGATGAACGAAATGCTCATTATTATTGTAAATCTGTCGTTCTGATCCCCGACTTTGTGCATAAATAAATAAATAAATAACGGTTTATGTTTTATTTTTTATGTTTTATCGAACTGTTCCCCATCGAGACTCTTATGTGTACTTTATATTCTGTTAGGAAAGAGGTTGGAGACCCTTGGTTTAATGCCATACTGTGAAACATTCCAGGCAGAGCAGTCACATCTCTACAGAGAAAAGCATTCGGCGGATCAGAAAATAACAGAAAAGTTACACATTGCACCTTTGAGGCTCGGGTTGGGCGATATTCCGATAAAAAGTTGGGATTTCTCTGCTGTTTTGGTCCAAATCTGCATATTGTGAGTCTGTATGTGTTGTTTAATCCAACTCTACGGTCAGAACTCCCCCAACTGGTCGGTGTTTGTCATGACAGGTGGATATAATTTACATCATTTAAAAGCAGTTATTTTGAAAACAACTACTGCAACTCCAACTTTATTTATAACGCACTTTAAAAACAACACCGGTTGACCAAAGTGCTGCAGAACAAGAACAATAAAACAGCTTATGACTAAAATCAGGAAATCAGAAACGAATAAAAACAATAAAACAACACGAATAGAACAGAATCTAATAAAAACAATTCAATAAAATGTCAACAGCTCAAACTGTGTCGAGTCGAGCTCAGTGATGATGTTGATGCTGCTTTACCAGATCCTTTCTCTTCAGTTTTTTCCATTTTTTTCCTCTTCTTTTGTCCAAATTTTGCATTGAAACCTACACAGTCTTGGGTGAGTGTTTGAGCAGATTCCAAAAAGACACAAAATGACTTCTCTTTACGAGTGAATGTCACGGCTCAACTTGAAAACAGAACTACAATAAAACATTCAATAGAAAATCCCAATCTGTTTCTGTCCATTCAGTGAAAATTTGAGGTTATTTCAACGAGAATTGCTGAAATTACCAACCTGTAAAATGATTTTGGGACCCCCTGTATTTAGTCACCTCTTAAATACTGTAGAAAAGACACTAAGGAAACGTAAATTGTGATAAAATCGAAATCATGATATGAATTTTTGGAAATATCGCCCACCCCCAAGTCGACATTTAGCGTATTGTTGTATCTCCTGGTGTTCAAAGTGCGACAAAAGACATTTAAAAGACATTTCAGACGGTTTCTCACGGACTCTATTCTATCAGGAAAGGTTCATAACGTTTCTTATCGAGTCTAAATGTCAGATCTTACAGCGCAGATCGTAATTAGTCTCCGGCAGTGGGGTCCGTGAGCAGAGCAGGGGCCGTTCGACCCGTGTGAGCGTTTCTCTTGTGAAACACGTGTCACGGTTTCATCTGTACCAGACCGACGTGAGCTCGAACATGTGTCCCGAACCAGACCGACGTGAGATAAACCCATAGACTGTATATTTAAATGGACTAAAACACTGAACAGGAAGTGATCATGAGGGTGTTTCTGGTTCCATCGACCCCTCTCTGTAACTCTGCGTCGCTCTACATGATCCTGGTGCTTTTGTTTTGCTATTTTGTCTGTAAATAAATTCCTTTTCCTAACATTAGTACATGGATCTGGCTCCAAATTCACCCCCGTAACCACAATGAGCTTCATTTGACTGGAGCCGAACGCTGCGAGTGACGCCAAACTCACTTAGTCCACTTCTTTATACAGACTATGGCTCATGTGCTGTACCAGACTGATGTGAGCTCATGTGCTCTGTACCAGACTGATGTGAGCTCATGTGCTCTGTACCAGACTGATGTGAGCTCATGTGCTCTGTACCAGACTGATGTGAGCTCATCTGCTCTGTACCAGACTGATGTGAGCTCATGTGCTCTGTACCAGACTGATGTGAGCTCATGTGCTCTGTACCAGACTGATGTGAGCTCATCTGCTCTGTACCAGACTGATGTGAGCTCATACATTCATACATGTGCTCTGTACCAGTCTGCTGTGGGCTTGTGTCATGTGGAGTGGGTGGTGAGGGGGGACCCTGTGACTGTGGGGCTCCGGTGCACATGAAGAGCACCGGGGGACCCTGTGACTGTGGGGCTCCGGTGCACATGAAGAGCACCGGGGGACCCTGTGACTGTGGGGCTCTGGTGCACATGAAGAGCAGGCTGTGGCTGAGGCCTGATCACATTGATCTGTCGGAGACTGAAGCTGTGGCGCTGTCCACTCCTGAAGAACCTCTTGAGTTTTTCCCTTTTGTACCGGCGCCGGTGGCTGGTTCCTGTTTGTGCTGCGGTGGTGCGTCGTTCACTTTGATTTGACTCTCGATCATGTGCATATTCACGACTCGGTCCTTTTCAACACAAACTGTTGCACAAGTGTCGCGCGTACAGATAAGTGTAGTGGTAGAACTGCTACTGTGGTGTGCTGTCAGTGAGACGTGTACATTAGCTGGTGATGACCTGTTCCTCTTCATTTTCTTGTACTACTTTGACCCGTATGTCTTTTAAAAAGACAATGGTGGAGTATGTATCTGTTGTTTTTGTATTTTTAATACAATAATTGTAAATATTGGTTATATTTTTGTTCAAATGTAATATGTTTATGCCTCAACATCCAGTTTATATGAAGCTGGGAATCAATAAATACTGCGTAAAGAACCCACCCCCGTGTTTGCCATTCTTTCATTTCAGACTTTTGTGTTTGCTCAAGTCGTCGCTCCATCCTCTGACCACCGTGTCAGAACTAATAACGGGATATATTGAAGTCTGCTTTATTTATTCGTGCAGGGCTGACTTTATTTTAGAGCTCACTCTTTTATTTCAGCTTCTGTCCTTTTATTATTCCTTTCCGTGCAACTTAATCCAACGAAGAACCCGCCCGGATCCTCGGAGAACAGACACGACGAACCGATGTTTTACACAATCACTGGAGCAACAATTAAAACTCTCCTGGGATTTCTTACTTAAAACTTGAAGATTCCAGCTGATCTGCTTTGAGTTTATTTAATTTCAAGTTTATATTGCTCAAAAATACCTTGAAAAATGTGCATTCTTATGTGTTATTTATTCACCAACACTACGAGTTTCCTTTACTGCGAAGCTCAAATGTTCCGATTCCGTCACTGCTTCAGTTACGCCCAGATCACAACGGCCTGAGCCAAATCTAATCATACGTTCGACTCGCCCGTGGCTGTAATTAACGTTCTTTTCTCTCAGCGTTATCGGGTTGGTGTTTTTCACTGGCAGCTTGTCAGAACCCCACAAGTGTTTTAATTGTTGCCCCGGTGATCGGCGTCACGGGCCCGACGACTTTTGTTCCAATGGCGACGTTTTCATTAAAAGAACAACGGCGGCGTGTCGGTGTCATACTGTGAAACATCGGTTCGTCATGTCGGGTCTTCTCCGTGTATCTGGGCGGGTTCTTCGTAGGATTAAGTTACACGGGCGACACAATAGGCACAATTTCCCCACTGTGTATCGTTCCAAATTTAGATATTACGTTTTCCTGCCACCAGAGGGCGCATTTCTCTACATATCATGCATTAACTATGGTAAGTGTTTAATAATCACGCAGCAAACGCCTTTTTTTTTACATTCGTTTTTGGCTCGTGACACCTAAAAGCTGCACTAAGCAACATTTCTGGAGTCCACAACTATGAAAACTTGAATATTCCAGCTGATCTGCTTTGATTTTATTTAATTTCAAGCTTATATTGCGCAAAACTACCTTGAAAAATCTACTTTCTTTGGAGTCGGACCATCCGGGCAAAGTAATAATATACAAAATGTCAAAGAAGACAAACAGATGGACCTTTTACCTGAAAAGTTACACCGTGAACCTTCAACGTTCAACAGAAATTTCAGCTAAAATACACAAATAAAACACAAACTTGGTTACAGCTTTAAAAAAAAGGCCTGATAAAATGAACAAGCAGAAAATAAATACAGTCCAGGGACGTAACAACAACGTAAATCTGGTGATGTCGTATCGTCAAAGGTCTCACAATAATATCGTGGAGCATCACAATATATCGAATCCCAAGTCTCTTTGCTTAAATGAACAGTTCTGATGCAGAAATAGCTAAAAAAACAGAGGGAACTACATAGACCATGATCCTTTGCTCCGTTTCAGTGCAGACGACATGAAGAAATAACTGTTCTAAGCACTTTTACATCTTCATTCTTTGGATTTTTAGAGGAAAATATTGCAATAAACATCATATCGTGAGATGCGTATGGTGAAAATATCGTATCGTGAGACTTGGATATCGTTACTAACTCTGCTGCCTGTGCAATACTGGGACCATGTGCAATACTGTGAAATTTAAGATACCAATTTATTGTATATATAGTTTTAAGACAGCAATTTATCTCATATAGTTTTATAATCCTTATCTTTATAAATCTTTATAGTTTGTCTATTTGTGTAATTCTGTACTTCTGTTGCTGCTACTGTTTTCTTGCTGTTCTCTTAACTGTGCGTTGCAACACTGAAATTTCCCCATTGTGGGACAAATAAAGAATATCTTACCTTATCTCACGCCCCTAATCAAGTCAAATCGCTCAGTTCTCATTAAGAAATATTCAAGATTCAAGATTGTTTATGTGTCATATGCAGGTTCAACACAAATGCAGTGAAATGTTTAGGATGAGAAGAACCGTTTGACTCGCGAAGATATTCAAGACGTACTAAAAGCTGCAATAAATAGTGCAATACAAGGGAAAAACGTAAACAATATAGTAAAAAATATAATAAAATACAGATATAATACAAATGGAATAAAATGTAGTAACATACAAAGGTGCAGGTAGGATTAAATAAGGTGCAGTGGAATATTTCACAGGTGAGTTCTGTATTGCACATAATGGTATTGCACATGTGTGGAGCAGGTTATTGCACAGAAACGGTGACAGTGGCAGTGACGTCCATGATACATTCATATAGTGCAGCAGCAGTAAGTATAATGCATCACAGACAGTTTAGTGCAGTGTTACTGAGAGTTCAGCAGTCTGACAGCGCGGGGATAGCGTTCAGCAGTCTGACAGCGCGGGGATAGTGTTCAGCAGCCTGACAGCATGGGGATAGCGTTCAGCAGCCTGACAGCGCGGGGATAGCGTTCAGCAGTCTGACAGCGGGAGGATAGTGTTCAGCAGTCTGACAGCGGGAGGATAGTGTTCAGCAGTCTGACAGCGGGAGGATAGTGTTCAGCAGTCTGACAGCGTGGGGATAGCGTTCAGCAGCCTGACAGCGCGGGGATAGCGTTCAGCAGCCTGACAGTGTAGGGATAGTGTTCAGCAGTCTGACAGCGCGGGGATAGTGTTCAGCAGCCTGACAGTGTGGGGATAGTGTTCAGCAGTCTGACAGCGCGGGGATAGAGTTCAGCAATCTGACAGCGCGGGGATAGCGTTCAGCAGCCTGACAGCGCGGGGATAGTGTTCAGTAGTCTGACAGCGGGAGGATAGTGTTCAGTAGTCTGACAGCGTGAGGATAGTGTTCAGCAGTCTGACAGCGGGAGGATAGTGTTCAGCAGTCTGACAGCGGGAGGATAGTGTTCAGCAGTCCGACAGCGGGAGGATAGTGTTCAGCAGTCTGACAGCGCGGGGATAGTGATCAGCAGTCTGACAGCGTGAGGATAGTGTTCAGTAGTCTGACAGCGTGAGGATAGTGTTCAGCAGTCTGACAGTGTGAGGATAGTGTTCAGCAGTCTGACAGCGCGGGGATAGTGTTCAGCAGTCTGACAGCCTGGGGATAGTCGCTCTTTCAGTCTTTTCGTGGTGCTGGGAGGCTCCTGTATCGTCCACCAGAGGGCAGCGGACGGAAAAGTCCTTGTGCTGGATGTGTGTGGTCCTTCGTGATGCTTTGTGCCTTACGCAAACCCCTGCAGAGGTAAAAGTCCTGGATGGAGGGGAGGCTGCTGCCCGTGATGTCCTCTGCCGTACGCACCACCCTCTGTAGTGCTTTTCGGCTCTGGGCGGTGCAGTTCCCACACCACACTGATGCAGCCCGTCGGCAGACTCTCCATGCTGCACCTGTAGAAGTCTGTGAGGAAGTAGAGTCTTTGTCGGCCTTTCTTTACCACAGTATCAGACAGTGATATCCGACCGTATTCAGCGGTTCACTTGTTCAGACCGTTTGTCCACTTTTCGGAAGCTTTGCGGCGTAAACATCGACAGAAACATCACTGGTTGGGCTGTTGTCGCGTCCTTGGGCAAGACACTTAACCCACCTCGCCCCTAGCATCTCCGTACACTTGTTGTAAAGCGGTTTGAGTGCCTTGAAAGGGGAAAAACGTTCTATGAAAATGTGTCTGCGGCTCATCCATGTGTAGTCCACGTCCAGACATACAAGATTAATTGAATTTTAATGACGCAATTAGCAAATCACGAAGCTTGAAATGTTTTGGAGTACGATAAGTTCTTCCACGAAAATCAAAACGTCTTATTCTGCATAGTTAGGAGTTTCCAAACATGTTCTGAAATGTGATTCTTGTGTTTGTTTGTCTTTAGCTATTGGATTTATGCAGCACATTTCCCAGTGGGGCACCTGCTTTTCCCCACAAGTTTCGGTCTTTTTGTTAATTCTCCAGAACGCGTTTAAAACATGGACTTTGAAAAGAGTCCGAGTATAAAAACATAAATCCTAAATCTCAGAGCAGATGCAAAGTTTGCCAGAAAAATCGCAGGTAGATATTTTTCCAAATCATTCCTTCCTCGTCCTGGTTAAAGTTGTCGACGGCGCAGTCTGGATCATGCATAATTCACCGTGGACGCTTTTCCCCGTCTCCACTGCTGTAGTAATTTGTGTCTTCTCACAAATGTACAGATGCAGAGTTAGAGGCGCCTCCACGACTTCTTTTAACCGATAATAATGGTGAAAAGTGACATTTTTTTCTCGATTTTAGACTTGGAAGAATAAGAACTTCGCACATCAGTTCTTTGAAACGGATGCGTTGGAGGAGAGGGAGCAGTCCAAGAACATAGAGGAAAAAAATCCCACACACAGGCAAATCGTACTCTATTTAATATTTTATTCAAGGCTACGTTTATATGATGATGGTCTGAACAGAAGACGCTAAAGTGGTGCTGCGTCTTCACTTTTTATTTTATTATTGTTGCCACACCGGTTTGTCAAAGCCTGATCCCGTCAGATCTCAGAAGCTCAGCAGGGCCTGGTTAGTACTTGGATGGGAGACCACTGGGAATTCCAGGTGCCACAGGGGGGCGCTGGTCACAAAAAAACTGCCATTGTGTCCTTAGGCAAGACACTTCACCCACATTGGCTAGTCTGAAAGTGATGTGTGCATGGCCAGGACTCCCTTGAAAAAGAGACGAGTAACCTCAATGGGACTTTCCTGGTTAAATAAAGGTTAAATAAAATAAAATAAATATTCCGTGTTTAGACGAGTGTTTTCAGGAAGGAACCTGTGTGTATACGATGCTGCAAAAGTGCGTGGAATTGGATTGGGTGTTCACATCCGGCGGCTCTCCAGACCTGAACTCACCTCCGACGAACTGATGCATCCAGAATTTGACAGAGGTGATTGCAGATCCTTCTTTGTTCACTAAATGTATGAAATATGATTAACTTAGGTTCAGGAGCAGGACCAACCGCCTCAGCCGCCCTCGCCTCCTCTCCAGCGAATCACAGCTCACTTCTGCCACGCTTCAATTTCCCAGAAGCCTATTTCTATCAGCCTATCCCGGCGACCAAGTTCGTCCCGAATAACTCGACCCCCACCCTCCCGACCACCGATCTGTTCGCTTCCAGACATAAGACGCCTACGAGGGGCGTCCCGTTCCTGCTGGGCCGTGTGAAGATTGAGACTGAACCCCCACCCTGAGTCTCAACCCAGCCGATCCGCCTCGTCTCCCTATAATAAACTCTTTTCTCTTCGCACATGGGATGTCGGCGTGTTGTGAGTGAACAGTATCTGTCCATATTCTGTACGTTTGTTGGGACGCCTCCTGTAAGTTTATTAGAGCAGTTTGAAGGTCCAACGCACAGAAACGACCCGACGTGTTTCTGCGTTCTGTTTGTGACGTAAACGACCAGAGTTTTGCGTCTTGGGCAGTGTGGACGGAAACGCTACGGCGGAGCGTGTTCAACTTTACCACTCTGGAGGGCGGTTTCCGATTTGTGCATTTTTAAGCCCCCAAAACGCCGTCACCGTCTAAACGAGAGGCACTTCTAATAAACTCGAAGCCCTAATAAGTTGCAGGTCCTAATAAATGTCTCATTTCACAAGTGAGACAGACGGTGTGTGGGATTTTTTTCCCTCCACGCTTCCTCTCCTCCAACGCCCCGTTTCAAGTAAATGATGTGCGAAGTTCTTATTCTTCTAAAGTCTAAAATCCAGAAAAAATGTCACTGTTTTCCATTATTATAGGTTAAAGAAGTCGTGGAGACGCCTCTGACTCTGCATCAGGCTCTGTATATTTATATCTCTATAGACTTTAACTTTATTAACTTACAAAGGAAATGACTCGAACAGTAGCTCACACATTACAATAAAATTTTTAATCACAAAAACAAAAGAATAGATGGTTATAAAATCCAAATTTCAAATTATTAAACCGTCTGTGCCCCATTTTTTCCCTTGGATTTGAGCTATTTTTCTTTCCCTACAGATACAGAATTAATCCGCAGTGTATTGTTTGCGTTTATTCTTTGCATTAATTGTTTGATCATACGGAAGTGCACGTTAGCATGCCAGTTGTTGTTAGCTTTTGACTTATAGCTTATAGTTGAGACCTTTGCTGTTACTCCGTACAGTTTACCGGGTACATTTTGCGGTCAGTATTCAGAATTTTACACTTTTTCATGATTATAAACTTGATTTTGCTCCCCGCGATGGATTTATGAAGATTTTAACAAGCCAAAAAAAATCAAATATTCATATTTTTTTTCGCCTGTGAACTTTTTGCTTTGAAATTTTGCTCCAGTGAAGGACAGTGCAGAGGAGAACGCGCTGATGAAGTTTCTAACCAAGGACACAACATCAGTCTGCGGTTTTAAGTGGAGATTGAACCACAGACCTTCACTTCTTAAACCTTAAACTTTCTAAACAAAATTCCACACCACATTTTTAGGACTAAAGAAATTCTCGGTCGACTTAAAACATTGGTCGACGCGAAAGATCTCAAAACCGTTGCGTATCTTTATGAATCTGATGCAAACTTCACTTCAGAAACCTGCACAGTTCCTGCAAAAACGACTATTTACGCAGGAAAAAGTCCTAAAAATGCAGGTTAATCTTGTGAATCATGAATTTAATCTGCCTTTTTACATATAAATACCAGAAAATACAACATTTTCAGGTCACTCGCTGACTTCTCCCATATATAAGTCCTTATAATCTAAGTAAAATAGTCAACGAATACAAATTTTGGTTGACTAAAGGCTTGTGTCCATCACTTTTTCCACGTAATTCTCGAACGTTCTTATTTAAAACCTGGCTGATATTTACAGAATTTTAATGACAGAGGTAAGTAGCCAAATACCTTCAATAATAATAATACTAATACTAATAATAATAATAATAATAGTCTAAATAATTACTTCCAAAAGAGAAAAAAATAAAATAGTAATAATAATAAATTATAAAAATTAACTACTACGACTCATGTTGAAGTACTTTTATTCAATTTAAAGGTACAGTGTCAGAAAACTACTCTGAGAAGTACATCTTTATTAAAAAGTTAGTCAAGTCCATGTACCTGCAGATCACCTCTGTTACTGTATAAATGATCATCATTCATTCTTCTCATAATCTTAATGAGTTTAATCTGCCTTTTTACGTAGAAATACCAAAAAATACAACATTTTCAGGTCACTCGCTGACTTCCCCCATATATAAATCCTTATAATCCTTATAATCTCAGTAAAATAATCTCAGCGAATACAAAATTTGGTTGGCTAAGACAGTTAATCAACTAAATGACTAAAGGTTTATAATTAATTCTAATGTTAAGCACTTGTGGACAGAGGTAAGTAGCCAAACACCTTCAAAAATAATGCACAATGTGGTCTAAGAAATGACTTTTAAAAGAGAAAACATACATAAAAATATAATAATAACAATAAAAATAAAAGTATGGTTGTCTATGTCTTTTTCCTCTGTCACTATATATGTGTCTGTCTTTGAATCATCTGCTGTTTTTTCATGTATTATTATGAATAGTTTTTTTTATTTAAATTTTTGTTTTATTTCAATTTTTTTTCAATTTTTTTGATGGTTAATTTCTGGAATAAAAAAGCACAAATATAATGTTTGGTACACATCATTTGTAATATGCTATAGAAATGTATAAATAAAATTGTAAAAAAAAAAAAAAATAATCATAATCATAATAATCATAATAATTTATTATTATTATTATTATCGTTGTTGCTATTATTATTATTATCATTATTATTATTATTATTATTATTATTATAAAACTATTATTTTATTAAAACGTTAGCCAAGTACATGTAGCTGCATATCGCCTCTGTTACTGTATAAATTAATTCTTGTTTGTTTTACCAATACAATACAGTAAAAACATACATTTTTAAAAATAATTCTGTGCTGTAGAAATTGCCATAGTTTTCTGTCTTAAGCTCGAAATAAAATCAGTCTATCCTTGGATTTCAGGATCACAAAACTATTTAAATTTATTTATATCATATGTCCTCAAAATCCCTCAAAATCTCCCACGTCACAGGCCATAAACACCACCAAACCCACGCACACTTTCACCGTGCACCCCTCCGCCTGCGCCACCAGGGGGCAGTGTTCCCTATGTAAACCCCGCGTGCATCTGGCTGGTCCGCCCCCGCCGCCCGGTCCTTATCGCGCCTCTGCAGCCTCCCTGTGCTCCTCTGCAGATATGGACGGCGCCTGTTCAAGCCCCGGTGCCGTTTGTGTCGGTGTTCGTCGGTGAGGAGGTCAGACGACGCTCCGGCCCACGTCCTCTTCAAACTCAACCGCAATTCAGTTTAAGCCGGAAAATATGAAAAATAGATTAGTGAATGTATGGATTTGGGGGGGATTAGGCGATTTTCTGCTCAATTTGCTCAGGTAAAACGTATAGGCCCTTTAATATGCACTGCCTTGAGGCCAACAATACGATATTATGATGCACGTCATGATTCGATAAATCACGGACGATATATGGCGATTTATCAATAATTACTTCTAAGATACCCCTATGAACTAACATCAAGGACCATGTTGTCCACCCTCCTGTGGGCTCACCACCTGCAGAGGGGTTCATAGGGGGGGTCAGGTGCTATGAGTATTGGGCAGCAAGCTGCCCCCGCGACCCAGCCGGATTAAGCGGGAGAAGATGGATGGATGGATGGATACTTCTAAGATTATAGTCACCTGCACCTTCACGAGAACAAAATTGCATGAAATATCATTTATTTAGTGGAAAATATTCTTTAAAAAATCGATTTGGATGCATTTAGTTGAGAATTGTCCAACGCAGTATCACAGTATAATCACTGAATCGATTTTTTCCTACATCTCCTACCTGATTTTTTCCACGTATTTGAGCAAAATAGAGAAATACTGTATATGGGTCAATGATGTGACGCCTAAATTTTCTGTCCAATTGCGATTTCCTCGGTTAAAAAGGTTCAAATTTCAATACTTACAATAATTCAGCACATTTCTGTAGCACCTCTGACCTCCATGGATCGTTTTTTCAGAAATCATGAGTTATTCTGCATGTTTTTTGTCCTTAAAGTGTTCAAATGTGTGCAGATGCAGTGTTCGTCCACACTAATCTGATGGAAAACAGCTCTGGAGACGGAACAATCTGGATAGGCCGGCTCCCACGTATTCACCTGTGCACAGATCTGATCCGGCCTCGTGTGGATGCATGAAAACGCTGATATGGTGACGTCGGGGCTCTAGATATTGTTCTTATCATCTCATAATCTTGCGAATCATGAGTTTAATCTGCCGTTTGACACGTAAATACTAAAAAATACAACATTTTCAGGCCACTTCTCCCATATATAAATCCTTATCATCTAAATAAAATACTCAACTAATCAAAGATTTGGTTTACTAAGACGGTTAATCGACTAAATGGCTAAAGGTTTATTCTTATAGGATCTTATTGGTTCTTATTGGATCATTGAGATTTGTGCCTTCCTGATTCGCTGGTTCGTGACATCGGGCGTGCGACGCTATTGCGGAAAACAGCTTAAACAAACCCTAAACAAACGTGAAACAGCGTTAATCCATGAAAATACTGTTTTCACGCTTGCATCTTCCTCGGCTCGAAATCGGCTGCTGCAACTTCCACAGAACTACGGCAACTTCAAACACGGCGTCCCACTTCCTCGTTTTTACCGCCCGTGTCGTGATGTCGTGACGATGTGGCGCCGGCCTGGTCATGTGACTAACGTTTCTGGCGATATGGACACGACGTGTGTGGACGCAAATCGTTTCCAATTCGCTGATACGGTGATTCGTTTCAGTGTAAACGCTCTCTGGTAACAGCAGGACACACACTTGACCAACTGAACTCGCAGCTTTTTTTTAGTCTGTTTTAGGGTTGGGCGGTATCCAAATTTTGATACCGTTAAACCTTCTCAGCATTTTACCGGGAATACTGTGACTAATTAAGAATGATTTTGTAGCTGCGCCTAAACCATTCAAACAGAAACAGAACAGCAGCTTTATATTTGAAGATGAGGCACGAGTTCTGATCAAACCAAACTTCACCACCGCGAATCTGGAGGGCCATTTAATGATCTGGGACACGCCGAGACAAGAAAAGCGCAGAAGAGGCAGATTCTGGAGTTAAAAGTAAAAGGCGACAGTCCAGGGCGTGTGATATTTCCCACTGCAGCATGTTGTATCTGACAGACTCTCGGCACTCGGAGAAGTTCCCGTCTCCTCTGTGAAAGTCTGACTTTGCCCTCGGGAACTTTCTCCTCTTCAGCCTCGTCCCCTCTCGACTCTCGGCTTCAGTAAAACGTCTCCGTCACAAACTTTTGGGCTCAACGTCGCACACGAAGCGTCAGTCAGTTTTTTTTTTGTTGTTTTGTTTTAATGACGATCACGAAACTGATACCGCTGCTACTTTTTGATACCTCGAAATACCGTAAATCACCGTATCACCGCCCGACCCCCGTCTGTTTCGTTTGCGACGGCATTTTCAAAGGTTTGTAGGGGACAGGTGGAGCGCGGTGATGTGATATAAATATTTCTGAGTAGTGAGTTATTCGGCGCTGCTAATTAGAGACAGTAACAAGGTGAGATGGCAGACGAAATGAAAGGCAGTAACAATTAGCACATAGTGGGAAGTCCTTATCGGAAAACAACAAACATCTGCTGGCTTTTAATTACTCCGGAACACTGCTAAAATTTTCCAAACACAAACCCTGCGTAGGTGAACTTGTTAATCAGCTGCTCAAAGAATGGTGTTGATGATCAAAACAGGCGTAAGTCTACAGTCTTGGGTGTCTAAGACGTGCATGTCAAATAAAGCTCACCGCGGCTTGCAGTTAAGGGGCAAATTTGGGAATAATCATAATTTACGGGCAAAATAGCGGAATTAAAACACCGGGATCATATAGAGCGGGTTAATACGAACATTTTAAGACCAAAATGACGAGCCTGAGAGTAGCAGTTACGGACAGAGCGGCGATATTTTCTAAAAAACAAAGGGATCTGGAGACGGTGGCGCCGGAAGTGCGTCCGTGCTCACTTCCTAAGAGCTTCTGGAACCCGGTGTCCCGTCGATTTAAGCTCCCGAGGCAGAAGTGGAGGAACAAGTCACATTTTGCAAGTGTTTTGGTTTTATTGTCCAGTTAAACGTCGACATGTGCAGGTTAACAATCGAGTCTTTTGAGCTTTCACATGCACAGTGGGAAATCAACAGAGGGAAGTGTAAGGCTGCTTATAAAGTTGTTTTCTAATGTTTTCCAGACACTAACCATCCCTGGTTAGTAAGGTTGGTAATAATAAAATAGTGAAACAAATGTGTAATTCAGGAAAACTGTTCTGCTGTGAGTCAGTATAGTCACATTTTCTTTGTGTTTTTGTCATTTTTAAGCATCTTTTCTGTATTTTACCTAAAAAAATGACAGTTTATGCCTCTCTTTGCTGTTGACAGGGATCAGATTGGTCAGAAATAGGGACACTTGGGACATTTTGTGTGTAAAACTGGGACAAATCACTGGTTTTGTATAAATCTGCTGGGACAGGGGGACACAGGGCTCAAAACTGTCCCGGGGAAATAGGGACGTCTGGTCACCCTATGTTAAGCGGGGTTAGCCCCCTATTCTGACATACTCCAACAATTAGACATCAATTTTGGAGTGACGTTGATTTCCCACTGCACAGGCCCAAAAGACTCTATCACCGATGTCGTTCCTAATCCCATTTATTTACGAGTGAATAATATTTTTTGAAAAACACACAAAAAAAAATACATTCCTGGACCATTTTCTTTCAACAACTTTCAGTTTCTCTTCTTCTTCACCGTCAGTAGTCGATCCGCTGGAGTTGATAATCGAGTCTTTTGGGCTTTGGCCTGTGCAGTGGGAAATCAACAGAGGGAAGTGTGAGGTGCTTATAAAGTTGTTTTCTAACGTTTCCAGACACTAATGAGTGAACCAGGCAGAGCGTTTTGTTTGTTAGACTCGTGGCTGTTGTCAGATGGGTTAAAGTGGTGTTAAGCTTCTTCAGTGTGAAGCAAATTGGTGTTTTACGTGGAAGTTCAGAACTTGCCCCCATCACTACACTAGTTTGTTGCCTTGACAGACTCACTGCCACAGTGAGATCTCCACCGAGGAAACACTGATCTGTGCTGTTTTTTGGCTCCTGACAGAATTCCACCTCCTCTAGCAACGAACTTCAGCTTCAAATGTGCCGGAGTTCAACTTTAAGTTCTTTTTGATGAATACTGTGATTTAAAATGTGCAAAAATGATAACATACTGCATGAACGACTAACGAACAAAAACTGAACTCAAGAAAACTGTCGACATTTATTTCAATTAAAAAGCAAGCAGTCATACAAGCATTTAAAAATTCCACTTTCTCGTTCACCTACTGTAATAACCACATTTTTATCAATCACTCCAGACGTTTGGTGCTCCCGTAACCTCGAACATGAGTGTCTGGTGTCATGCGCGTAGCCTCCTTCAGCGTGACAGATTGCATTGATCAGCTGTCCACATCTCTCTTTGAAACGCTCTCGTCTCCAGCGCTCGGATAAAAGACCATTTTCTACCGAAGCCCTGGCCCTTCACTTTTTACAAGACAATTCCAGCTCCCAATGACATTTAACAACCCGACCTCTTTTATATCTTCAAACGCATCAAATAATCAATACGACAAATGATAACAGCGGCCCTCAGCCCCACACTCTGCGGGTGGGTGGGGGATCGAGCCGCGGGTGGAGGTTTTATCTGGAAAGTTACCTTGATAGAAGCAAGAGATGTTTTATTTGGATTGTGTGTTCTGAATAAACCTCGTCTGCAGGTATTTATGAACGTGAAGGTTGTTAAAAGTGTCCAGAATCAGACCCAAAATCGATATTAAAGGAAGAATCCAAACTAGAAGAGTTATTGATACTAAAGACTAGGGCCTGGCCGATATCGGCACTTGGAAACATATTGGTTATTGGCCTAAATCTTGCCGATATGGGCCGATAGTTAATGTGGGCAGGTTATAGCTCGTTATAAAGCTCAGACTCTCTATATTCTACACATTTAATCCAATTTACAGACAGATAAACGTCCTAATATGTGGCACCGCATCAGGATTTATCTGAGGAGTCATTTGTTTGTATCTGTGACGTTGTTCTGACCGCCACAGATCCACCTGCACAACACTGAGATTATATTGTTTTTTTTCCAGAAGATCAGTTTCAAAATCATATCAAATCATACCGGCTTGTTAATGCCTGATCCCGTCAGATCTCAGAAGCTCAGCAGGGCCTGGTTAGTACTTGGATGGGAGACACTGGGAATTCCAGGTGCCACAGGGGGGCGCCAGTGGCAAAAAGTGTCGTAGTGTCCTTAGGCAAGGCACAGCACCCACATTGCCTAGTATGAAAGTGGTGTGTGAGTGAATGGTGGTGGTGGTCGGAGGGGCCGATGGTGCAGATTGGAGCCTCGCTTCCGTCAGTCTGCCCCAGGGCAGCTGTGGCTACAATAGTAGTTTATCACCACCAGGTCTGGAGTGAATGAATAATGCTCTGTAAAGCGTCTTTGAGTGTCCTGAACAGCGCTGTATAAAACTGATGCATTATTATTATTATTAAATCAAACCAAAGTTTATTTATAAAGCGATTTTCATACAAAAAAATGTAACGCAAAGTGCTTTACAGTGATTAAAAACAATCCCACATTTCCTTCCACCCGACCCGACACAACCAAACAACCCAGACACACACACACAAGACCCGTCTGAAGAGAGCAATTCATCACGGTTAAAATCTCATCCCTAAAAGATCCATAACATGACTTAAAGAATGGAGCGGGGATTGGATCTCAAAGACGTGCAGTGGGCCTCACTGACGAGAAAACTTTGTTCGAGCCTCTCAGCATTAACCGGGACAAAACGGTCGAGTGTTTCCTCTGGTTCAGGCAAACACTCAGATGTGTTAAAAACAGAGCTTTGACAGGATGAAATATCACGTCTGACGGTGTTTATCTTTCCCATGAAGTGGTCTGCAAACTGCTCACAGAGAGAGTCAGTGGGAGTCAAGTAAAACGTGCTAAAATCAGGGTTTAAAATATTGTCAGTGGTTGAGAATTAAACTTTTGGATTATTTTTGTGGTTGGAGATTATTGTGGAGAAGTAATGGTTTCTTACATTTCTTATTGCACTGTTACATGTCCGTCGTTGATTGGTGAGTAATTGATGATTGATTGACTGTCCTGCTCTTGCTCTTGTGTTTTTTCAGCTCCTCGTTTCTCCATGGGGTTTTTTTTATGTTTGGTTTGAATATTTTTAGTTTTTAGTGGAGCAACCAGATCCAGAGCTGACTGAAGTTTACTGTTAAAACGGTCAGTAATAAAATCACAGCGGGCGGGGGAACCACTGAGGTGATTTGATCTAAAACTTCAGTAAAATTTGCAGCCCCTTCAGGGGTCAGACGGTGCTTCCTCACAGTTCTCACAGAGGCCTCCCGCTGTGTAAAACCAGTGGTATTAAAACACACACAGTAGAGGTCAGACACACTCGTGGTCAGGCCATAGGTGATGACCAGACCCAGAGTTGTGTGTCTGTGGTCTGTGTGATGTGTTGGGTGTTGGATAATTAAGAACATTTAAAAACTCATTTGCAACAGGGTCTAAAAGGTTATCTATGTGCAAGTTAAAATCACCGTTTATAATAATCAGGTTAAAGGAATTGTGTAAAATGGATAAAAACTCAGAAAACTCATTTATAAAAAGACTGCATTTTTTGGTGGTCTGTACGTCGTAACACATCAATTTTGGGTGTTGCTAAAAACAATTGTGTGATATTCAAAACGAGTAAAATTGTTCAATAAAATAGGTTTGGTGGCCAGAGTGTTTGCACATATAGAGGCAGTGCCACCTCCCCTTTTACCATTTCGAGTTGAAAATGCAAAGTTAGCTCTTTCTTGCATGACCTATGTTCCACTTATGAAAGGATTGTCCAGTTGCAGTCAGAGCTTATTAGACACATAAACAACATGACATAATCAGTTTTTGAAAAAAAAAGGTCACAATTTGGAGCAAAAAGCTGTACACTTTTGTAGCCACACTAAAGTTACCAATATGCATTTACAGAACAAAAAATATTAGTTATTATGAATTATTATGAATTTTTATTCCAACCTTCTGCATCAACAATATGCACATGTGTAGGTGATGGTGAACAAACAGCTAATTTCAGTTACAAAACAGAACGTATTTCTGTTTTCAGTAGAAACCTCTCGTTCCTAGACCTCGGTTCTACAGTCATGGTACCATATGCCTACAACAATTCATTTATTGTGAAATCTGAAGAAACAGTCGGCTTTGCCATGTAGGCAGAGATATATCTTGCACTTTGGGCTCTGGTAACCTGATCTTCCATTGCATCCCTCCAGCTGCATCGACAGGTATTGCCAATATAGTGCACAGAATACCAATAATTTGTACATAAAGTAAACATGAGACATGCATGGTGTACAGTTCTGTAAATGTAAAACGAGGTGGTACAAAAGGTCCAGAAATGACACTGTTTGTCTAGTCTATGGATTGTGGTGATGAGTGTTTTGAATTTGTTTTTAAGTGTTTCTGACTGCTGCAGTTTAAGATCATTTGTTCCAATATGAATAACTTCTGTTGATGCTGTGGGATGTTCGCGCAGGGATGTGGGGGCGGAGTCTATGACGTCCTTCACGAGCGCACCTGGTGACGTGAGGTGTGGCCACTGTTCACTCCCACGTGCCGAACCCCGGAGGAGCCGAGGATCAGCCCGGACGGAGGGCACCGCAGATATGTGACCCGGGCTCCGCGCGGCGGCTCGGGTCAGGACCCGGACCAACTCCTCGCTCACATCGAGCGCGCGGGCTCGACACGTGCGAGGAGGGACCGGAGGGACCAGAGGGACCGAAGCGGGCGGGTTACGCGGAGACGGAGCAGCGGGTCTTCCCCGTTACGCCGGGCGGCCGGACCCGGCATGAGCGAGACGGAATCTCCAAGCGCCACAGAACCTCCGGGCGGCGCTGGGGCCGCGGTCGGGGGAGGCCCGGACACAGCGGAGGCTCAGCCTCATGCAGGCGGCCCAGGGCTGGTGCTGAGGCGTCAATGGACATGCCCCGCTCCCCGGGACGGTCTGAGTGTGGGGCGGGGGTGAAGTGCAGCGGCCCTTGAAAGGTTGGGGCAGCGGGGGAAAATCCTCATGGTCCAGGACATTGAGTGTTCGCCAGAGCAGGAGGAGCAGGACGGGTCACTTACCTCGGTTAAGTTACGGGCCACAACAGTCCAGGGATCTGACCGGACCGGGGCTTTGGGTCTAGCCCCTCGCTGCAGCCAGTGGTCCTGCACCTGCAGCTGGAGCCTGGGGTCCGGGGGTGAGGAGGGCCGGTGCTCGGAGGCGGTGCCCTGGAGTAGTGGACGGTGTAGCTGGGCGCTGTTGACGGTGGCCCGTTTCTTGCCCAGGACAATGTGGACACTTTCCACTCGGCCTTCAAACATGGATAAACGTTGTTGGAGCTCATCCTCTGACCCAGGGCGGTGCAGGTGGAGGTAAAGGTGAGTGGAGGCACTGCTGACCTGTAGCGCAGCCTGTGGCCTACCGGGGCTACTGTTGGTTTGATTAACTTTGATTGTCCACGCTTCTAGAGGTTAAAGTAGATTAAGTAGATTTAACCAAAGTGAAAAACTGCCTTGATGTTTATTTCTTTCCTCTGAAAGATGTCTTGGTTTAGTTAAAATGAATTGTTTGGGAGTCGATGAACGAGCAAAACAGGCGCCGATGCATGTGCAGTAAAGTGTGAGTGTGGATTAAAGGACAGTTCTTAGTGCTGATCTGAGAGGAGCCTGTGTGAGGCTGAGTGTTGAAATGTGTCGGTTTGAAGCTCGTTTTGGTTCTTTCTCATTGGTTAGCGATTAGCTGCTGTAGCTCGCACACATAAACAGGCTGTTTTCTCTTCTATTAGCGACCGTAAAGTTCAATTGAATTCAGTGTTATTTCTATAGCCCAGAATCACCACAAGAGTTGTCCCAATGGGCTTCACAGGGAAAAGAGAAAGTGACTATAGTGGCCATATATATGTTACTGGACACGCACTGATATGTAAATGAGCACGGTTAGGGTTGAATAGAGGTGTGAATCATCCGCATTTTTGCACATTATATTAATTACTGCGGCGCACATGCATTTACCGCTAAAGGCTAATAGCATTAGTTTGCTTACAGTACTTTGTTTACTGGCTAGAATATCGTACAAAAACACCATTAGGCTGAACCACTGTCTTTAAATATGACGTGAAGAGGCAGAAAATAAATAAACCCAACTGAAAATCCAATAGAGCCAAACCTAAATTTTATAAACAATTGAAGATTTACAGTTAATTTTTACATCATAAATATATCAGCAGCTCCAACTCTCATTTTATCGGTATCATATCGGCTGCAAAAAAATCCATATCGAATCGAAAAAGCCATAAAAACCATCACCCACACTGCAAAAAACAAAATCTAGTCAAGTCAAGATGACTGGAATTAAGAGAGTTTCCCAGCGTTGAGGCGATGGATAAAATAAATGATCTGGTGCTGCAAATGAAAGCCTTTAAAAACCTGGAGGCTACAACTATTTAGAATTAAAATCAGCCGCTGCACCAGGAGAACCTAAAATAATGATTTAAAAAGGAATAAAATTACTGCAGTAAGGTCATAAAATTAGCTCCACATAAAGCTTTTTGCATGACAAGTTCGGACCTATAATGCAGCAGTTTACCGTCACTTGGAAAAAAAACTTAGAAAATATTAATTAATAAATTACACAATCCTTTAGTGGTGTAACTGCACAAAAATCACAGTTCAGTACGTACCTCGGTTTTGAGGTCACAGTTCGGTTCATTTTCGGTTCACAAAAGGCAAAAATGTCACATGTTCCCGGGGCTGTGGTGAGGTGCAGGCGGCAGGTGCTTTACAGCTTTTCTCACCTGGATCTCGTCGTTTCTTGGGGCCATGAGATCAGGCGCCAGCGACACTTCGAGGGAATCCCCCCTGCACCGAGCGGCCGACCTTTCCCCGCCGAGTTAGACCAGATCACTCTGATGAACGGCTCGCTCACAAACTAGCCCCACTCGCGCTAATTCAACACGCTCTAACTCGACAATTTTGTACAGAAGCACGACGACATTCTGAGTCGGGGATGTAGTTTTATATGTAGTGCAGGGGAGCTTGAATGAAATTTTACCCTATTTGACCAAATCAGCCAATTGCGCAATTGACTTAAGTTGACAAGATGCTGCTCTGAATAAAACATTCAGAGCAGCATCTTGTCAACTTAAGTCAAGACAAATTGCGCAAACTCAGCCCTGCACCAAACGGGACGTCTCGTACTGAACATAGACTGTATAAAAGAAGTGGACTAAGTGAGCGTGACGTCACCCATACCGTTTAGCGCCGCTCAAATGAGGCTCGTGATGCTAACGGCTACAGGGTGAATTTGGAGCCAGGCTTTATGTTATGAACAGGGTTTTTTTGGCAGACAAAATAGCGAAAAAAAAATTCAGGACCATGTAGAACGGGTTCATACGAACATTTTAAGACCAAAATGACGAGGCCACAGCAACAGGTACAGAGAGATGAGCGATAAAATCTCCATGTAAGTCAATGGGAAAAAGGGAGAGAAGGATCCGGAAGAGCCTCCTGGAGCACTTCCTGTTTGGCACGCGGCAGCTAACGGTTTAGCTATGTCCACTCATATATATGGTCTGTGGTACTGAAACAGTTTGGTACAAATACATGTATCGTTACACCCCTACAGTCCTGACAAAATGGACAAACTCGACCATCGTCTGTTTCTCCTCCTTCTGTTTAGAGCTGGAGATTGTCGATCCACTTTTGTTGCCTTTTTTCTGTACGTTTTTTGAAACTAACTCTCTGTGACGCAGCACTTTTGGTACATGAAAAAAACGTTTGTCTTTCTCCCGATTCGAGCGTTCGCAGCGACCACAGACTGCACAGAATTTAGGCGTTTTGGTGGATTGTCAGTGGAGATAAACGGGGTTCTGTGCGTCTGTTTTTACTTCCTGACCCCATCTGCTTTTAGTGACATCATCTGAAAACGCAGCAGCACTTTACTACTTTTATTTCATTACGTTCCACCTCTGCAAATTGGTGATAGGAGTGTTAAAAGTGCACCAAGCCAAGTGCCAAGACCCGGGACTTACTGACTCGGTGGATTTTAGTGTAGCGGTGTTCTTCATAAATATACTAGAAATATACTAGAAGCAGCAGCTGAGTCCAGTTTGCAGTTAAATCCCGAGTTTCCCTGAGCCAAAGGGCTAAATATCTCCATGTTTTCTCTGTTGGAACGAGTCCTTTTCCGCTGCTGTACCTCCGCACCATTATCAGATGGTGAGTTGTGTTCTGACAAATGTGACCAGATAAGAGCCAGGACCCACTGTAGCTCCCTGCTCCCCTCTCACCACCTGCACTTCTAAACACAAAGACGAAATACTAGTATCTAACCATCTCTTCACGGGTTTTTCTCTACTGTAAATACCCAGGAGATTCAACATGACTCTGACGGAAAATGTGAGCGAAAAGACAAAGAAAAGCCAGATGACCTTTGTTGTCCCTATTGCGTTAGGTTTGTTACTGTATTAAGGATTAAAACTACTAATATGACGCTATTTTCTGATCTATTTTATAATGTTTCCTCATCAAAAACAAACCTGGAGTTTGTGTTTTGTTTTAGTCACACGTTCAACACAAATCCTGCATATTTTGTTCATTTAGCAACCTTTATTTTCCAGTCTCCACTAAGCTAATGATAAAAAAAGTAACTGTTAACTTACTTAAAAATACCTCTTCATGACATCACAAGGTGGAAACACAACTCCAGGTCAGTTTTTAAGGATGTAACAACATTATAACACGGAAAAAAGCTCACAACAGTCAATTTTGTGTAGTATTAGATGTTTAAAGAAGTTGGAAATGTCTTTAATACTGTCTTAAATACTTAAATCCATTACTAAATACTAATCAAATAAAATACTAAACACATTCAGTCAATTAAATACTGTCCCACTTTAACTGTAGGCTTTAACTGTATGTTTTAATCATGTTTCATTTGTTTATGTTGTAAGGTGACATTGGGTGTCCAGAAAGGCGCCTAATAATTAAAATGTATTATTATTATTTAAGTCCTTTGTATAATAAGCTTATAATACATACTACATACATTTTATTTCCTTTTTAAACAAAACAAAAAAAGCGTAAAAAAGAAATCCCTAACAGAAAAAACACAAAGTTGCAGAATAGATGGTGACGGTCCATCAAAGCCTGGTAAAAAATAAAGTTTCAGATGACCTCGATTAGAACCCTGCATTAGGTTTTAGCTCCAAAAGATGATTTAGGAAGAAATTTGGAAGAAAAAGGAGATGTTTTAGAGCTTGCTCAAGCTGCAAGTTTCCTGCAAAAATGACTAATTTTGTGTTTTCAAGTAACTTTTTTATGGACTTTCTAAGTAATTTTTATGCACGTTTCAGTTTGTGTCACTCCACATATATATATAAGCTTTTTTGGGGGTGTTTTTTCACAATTAGTACATATCGGCATGCTTAGTTTATGGTGTCAAATGCACGTGTAACAAATATGTGTAGATGTGTAGACGCCTTTGTGGGATTATAGTTTGAAATTGCGAAAAAATAAAACTGAACTGAGCTGAATAAAATGACTAATTATTCAAATACGCCTTATTTAACCCAAAACATGCGACATAGGCCCCAGGTCGTCATTGTAAATGAGAAGCTGTTCACAATTGATTATCGGGTAAAATAAAAAAATAAAAAATTAATTGGTTTGCTATGTTATCGTATAGTAGCCAGGCTGGTTCCACCTAGTGCCTCTGCTCAGTTTCATTTCTCTCCAGCGACTCGTCAGGAATCGGAATTGAACCCCGGAAGTTGTAGTCGGCGCTCCGGCCAAACAGTGAAGAGCTGTGAAGCCGTGAGGTCAAAGTCCAGCTCCTCTGGGTCTTTTTATGTCCAGCACAACAGGAAATTAAGCGTCCAGACGGATGTAGACGAAGACAGACATTTAGTCTTGCAACAATTCCCGACATTGAGGATTTAAAGCCGGAACAAAGAGAAGGTTTGGTGAATTTTATCAAGGGGAAAGATGTTATTGCCCTTCTTCCTGCCTTGGACACCACTGAACGTTCCGACGCATTACAGACGTCACCACCAAACAGCAGCGATTGGTTAAATCAGAAAAGTCCCCGCCGACCGTCGAGCGAACGAATCCTAACGCTGCGAGGTCAGACGGTTTGCATGAAGTGTCTTGGGCAACCTCTAAATATGAATTAATTTGCATAAAATTTGGAATGAAATATTTTGACCAGATTTGGAAACCACCCTATGGCAACAGTTCATTTTAATGAGAGCGTTTTATGCAAAATTGACTTTCCAAAATCCAAATCCATGACCATATTTCCCATAGAACCTTGGGTATCCTCACTGGTGCGGTGCAGCGTTGGCCTCCACACCACATTAACACCCTTTTGTGTTTAAGTCTCATTCACCTGAAGCAGCAGCTGTCCAATCCCATTAGCCTCCACTCTTTCTACCCAATTACCCACAATCCTCTGCGCCCTGCTGTCGTCTGCTCTCTCTTTACCAACTCTCTGCCTACCTGCTCCAGCCTCCACCGTCTTATCTTCTGCGTTTTTGGCATGGGAATAGCGTCGCGTAGGAAGTACGAAAGTTTGACTCATCGCACCTTTAGAACTTCTCCTTTAAAGGGCCCAGATTTCACCATTTCTGTGTTATAATGTTGTTTCCTCATCAAAAACTAGCTCCATGTTATGTTTTGTTTCATTCACACGTATTTAACACACAAATCCTGCATGTTTAGGATGAGTTCTCCTCGTGGTGTCATGTGGTAATACAGGAAGTGCTCCACTCTGTTTTTAAAGGTCCTATTTTATGATAATCTGACTCTAAAGAGCTTTTTGTCCGTCAATCTGTCCGTCAAACATACAGTAAACTATCCAATGTGAATGCACCCGTGGAAAAACCACCCACCTGTCAGATTTGTGCCAAAACTGCAACCAAAAAGTCCGGGAGCACAAATGAGACGGTGGGAATCGCAACCAAAAAAAAAAGCATTAAACAAAACTGAGAAAGATGTGCAAAAAAAAAAAAAACTAAAAGAGACAAAGACAGATACCTTATTTTACACAAATAATTTGGTGGCAAATTTATTTATTTTATTTGACTTTTTTGTTAGATATTTTTTTCATTATTTTGTAATTTGATTTATACTTTTTCCATAGCTTTTGACCGTGTTATAATACTGTTCTCTCCTCAAAAACAGACCTGGAGTTGTTTTGTTTCTAGTCTTAGTTTTCAAGTTACTTTTTACCTTTTGTTTGGCATTTTCAGGGCTGAAATAATCCAAATGATTCTAGTGAAGGTGCATGGAGTTTAAAAACACAGTGGAGCACTTCCTGTACGACATGACATGACATTAAACATACAGGTTTTGTGTGTTAAACGTGTGTGAATGAAACAAAACACAACTCCAGGTATGTTTGTGATGAGGAAACGACTTTATAACCGATCAGAAAATAGTCATATGACCTTTATAACTCTATGCACTTTCACTAGAATCATTTGGATTATCGCTGTCTACCGCTTCATGACATCACAAGGTGGAACAGAGCATTTTTGAGGCTTTGGAGATGTCGACAGACTAATAATAAAGGGTTACTCCAACATGCGTGAATGAAACGAAACCAAAACACAAGTCTGGGTATGTTTTCGAGCAGATAACAGTTTTATAACATGGCTTAAAGTTCATAAGAGTCAATTTTGCGTATTACAGAAGCATTTGATCTGAACCTTTGAACTCCTCGCCTGTATTAAGACGTGTGAGCTCCTCTAACCATGCGCGGAACAGTTCAGAAAAGCTCGTTAGTATGCATATCCAGGCCGGCTTCACGCACACAGGTCATAGAATGGTTTATGCGATCTGTTATGAGCTAATAAGTGGTAATTTATGACGGCGCGTGAAACTAGCTGCCGTGGATGTATTGCATGTTTATGATCCAGTTAAAATGCCAGGTTGTGTTCAAGGTAGAGGAGTAAATCACGGGAGCGAATGTGAGAGGTGAAACGCTACTGTGGGTCAAAGTATGAAGACAAAAACACGGAGTCGGTAGAAATAGTCGTTGTGATGAAATGTCCACATAAAGCAGTCGTTTTCAAATCGTGGGGCGATTTGATTCCCGTACTAAAATAAAGTGTAATTGCACCTCCACTACAGTAGATGGCAGTGGCGCTCTCATTGTCAGAGTGTGCGTAGGGAGTATTACACACACACAGCCCAGAGCAGGAGATCTGAAGTGCTGTAGTGATGGAAATTCCGGCTCTTTTTAAAAATTTAAAATCCGGTTCTTTCGGCTCCCAAGCGGCTCTTCAGGTTGTTTTGTTGATTTAATTCATTTATGATCAACAACAATATAAAATTATGCACAAAATGAATTAGTAATGTAAAAAAACATGTTTTTATTCATATGTTTATGATATAAATATGCTTAAAAATAAATTATCCTCTCTACCACCGCTCTACACACATTTCTGCCACTCTGCTCAACATATAGATGAGTAATAATGTGTTTAATGCAACTTTGCGCACATTTGTTTGTTTTACAGAAACCAAACGTAAGACCACATGACTCTTTTGTAAACAGTATAAGTGGCTCTATTAGGTCTTTTCCACCGGCACCGTTTAGCTCAGCACAGCACAACGCGCTTTGTTTGCTTTTCCACTGGGGGTTGGACCTGGAGCCGTTACGATTTTCCGCACCTGTTTCTGAGCGGTTCTAACCGTGCTGAGCCGATACGGCAACGTGACGTGGACAGACCACTGTCCACTGACTGGTCAGAGGAATGTCGTCATACGCACGACGAAGATCGAGGATCTTTGAATAATCACCGTCCGTGTGTAAAAAACACCCCGACAACAGCGAACAGGGCAGCAGTAACACCTCGATGTCATCCAACGCCTCCATTGTTGTGTTTACTGCACTGACCGCGGTGTGACACTAATAATGTCGTCTAAACATGACGTCACAGCAGTGTCGACCCCGTTACTCCACCCACTTCCAGGTGGTAACGACTGCATGGAAAAGCTTCACCGTGCTGTGCCGGTAGTGTTCGAAAAGCCCTTTTAGAGCCATTTCGTTCGCGACCGACCCATCGCTAAAGTGCAGAGAACAAACTGTATGTAAAGTGTCACCGTGACTACGGCGGGAAACGAGGAAAGACCGCTGTGTTTACTGTGCCTAAAAGTGCTGGCAGTGACAGCGTTCTCACAGTTCTCACAGACTAGTGCGGAGTTTTGCCATGACCACAACTGGCATGCTAACATACACTTTCTGAATAATTTGCTTCTGACAGCACACAGCAGATTTGTTTTGACGTCAAGAGCCGCTTATACGCCATATCTGTGTATCCGGAGCTGCTAAAATAAATGGCAAAAAATCAAGTACAAAAATAATTCATTCAAGTAAGCTTAAAAAAAAAACGTTTGCAAAGCAGTTAAAATCAGGTTCAGCGCCTTTACTTCAGCCATGTTTTGAACCGTCACGTAGGATCTAATGTTTGGAGTTTTAATAAAGAGAAAAAAAGTCAATTTAATGTATCTGAATGTCATTTGCCGATTAAATATGTTACGTAATTGGTTCATAATAAAAACAGTTTCGACAGCGTGTATGTGGTTGATTCATTTGACGGTCTGTTCAGGGATTTAAATTTTTATTACAGGCCTTAATTAATTCATTGTGGAGCCTGTCAAAGTAAAACCGCTAATGTCATATTATCTCATCTCTCCGCATGGATTAGCCAAATTCTATTATCCTCCTTTGAAATATTACAGCCGTGCATTTATTAATATATTCTACGATAATCCGCTGTGAACTTGACATCCTCCTCCCACTCTACCCTTTGTACCAGTGGATCCTTTTTTGTCACTCGCACTGAAATAGTTTCTGCTGTTTTGAGACAGACTGAAGAGTTTTAGGTGAAACTGTTGCACTGGAGTTTCACTAAAGGAGCGGAGTGCAGCTCAAAGGATGCGACGATCACGACTGAATCCGGGTTGTCAGAAGGCCTGTCACAATAAATATAGTGATAAAGGATGGTATTTAAGCAGAAATATAGCTGCAAGCGGCAATGATTGGCCCTCGCAGGCACCTACAAACACCACGCCCCCGATCCCGCCCTGCCCCACACAAACCCCAACCATGACTCTAATCCCAGCCCCAACCTTAATACTAGGCCTAACGCTAACCCTGACCTTAAACCTGACCCCAGTCGTAACCCTGACCATTCATCGAGACCAGGCCACAAATGTGCGTAAACTCACGGTTTAAAATTTGAATGAAATCAGCCAAAGTTTGTTGCGACTTGTCGATTTTACCATTGAAATAACATGGAGAGTTTATGTCGTTGCTATGGTGATGCTGTAAAAAATATGGCATGGGTGTCATTGGCTTTTTGGATCGGGATGCCAAAATGGAAATGTGCAAAATTTCGGAAATTTTTTAAAAACAATTTTTTTTCCCCCCCAAATTTTATTTCAATCAGTTTTTCACTGAAATCTGAACAAGAAGAAAGAAGAAAGAAAGAAAAATATTCTGATACGAGAACAATGTTCCGCTATTAGTACTTACGGTTCTTCTCATCCTCAGCGTTTCACTGCACTGTCGACCCTGTGTTAAACCTGCATATGACAAATAAACAATCTTGAATCTTGAATCTTGAAAATCTTGGGTTTTTTTTTAGCTAAGAAACTCTATCTTAGCTAAAAAAAACAAAACAAGATTTTTTAGCTAAGAAACTCTACATCTACATCCATTTTGGAAACCTTTGGCGCATTCCTCCATCATGGCGCGTTCCCCTGGTCACTACGGGCGAATCACGTCACGTCATTTCACTTCCCGCTCACTTTGCAATACTAACCGTCCCTTTAAAAGCTTCCGGCACTTAGGCCTAATAATAATAATAAAGAATTAAATTTGAAATGTTTGAAATAAGAAGCTTGAGGTCAGTTGGTGAAAACTTTTATTGTCACTTTAGTCCCAGAAAATATAATTTTATGATGTAGGCCTAATGTTAAGGGACATAAAAAGCAGAATCCTCTTCTTAATCAGAGTCGCTGCTGCTGCTGCATGAGCTGCTGGAAGACTGCGGAGAGACGGGGAGAGATTTAGGACAAAATACTGAACACAAACAAACATTCAAATGTGTTTAAATGTAATTTTAACAGCCAAAGGTTTGACATGTTCTTCTGTTAAAGCCAAATCTACAACGTGAAATGTGCGACACTTTGATAATGAACATAAAACTTTACAACTCTGCTCAATATTACGTTTGTACCTGAAACATCTGAAACAAGAAAATCAAGTCGTATAGCTGCAAGCGGCAATGATCGGCCATCGTGTGCCTATGCTGTGCCCCAGACTAACCCTAATAACCCTAAACCTCAACCACAACTCTAACCCCCAGCCCCAACCCTAGACCTAACCCTGCATTTGACCCATCCTTCAGTGTCTCTGTCAGTCTATTAATCTATCAATATGACGGCATAAAAACGATCTCTTACCCCATGACAATCTTTGCCTTTCTTGTGGCACTTGCGATGCTTGTGCCCCTTCTTGTGCCTTCGTTTCTTGCCCTTCTTGCCATCATGGCCGCCGTGTTTGCCCTTCCCTCCTCCTGCGCACTCTCCATGCCCATGTTCGTGCCCACCTCCTCCGGCATAGCCGCCGTGACCGTGCCCACCTCCTCCTCCACAGCCGCCGTGACCGTGCCCACCTCCTCCTCCTCCACAGCCTCCATGACTGTGCCCTCCTCCTCCTCCACAGCCTCCATGACTGTGCCCTCCTCCTCCTCCACAGCCTCCATGACCATGCCCTTCTTGCTCATGGCCGTGTCCACCATGCCCACCTCCTCCGCAGTCCCCATGCCCTCCTCCTCCATGCCCATGCCCATGTCCGTGGCCGTGGCCGTGCCCCCCTTTGGGACTGTGGTCTGTAAGGAGAGACAGGTACTTTAAAGGATCGGTTCAACCGATATTGTGGTTGGGCCTTTAACTGGATGTAATCAGTGTATTTTGGCTGATTTTGGCCTCAAATGTCATAAAGTTCAAGTTGTATTCATACAAAACGGTTCAGGAGTGATTTGAAGGACACGTTTACATCTATTGTGTGTTAAGGAAATAAGTGCCATTTTCTGCCTAGATTGATATCGCTTACGGCAGATACACTTTGAGGCGACAGAAGTATCGATGACGTCATTGGAACTGAAATAACAACTGGATTGGTGCATCTTTAATTTAAATGTCCCCACGGTGAAGAATGTCTTACCTCGCCTCTGCATCTCTGCAACTCTGCACTCTGAAAATGAACAAAGGGGTTTAAAAAATATATGTGTTTGTCACTATGCAGTTTTTCCTCCCTGTAATGTTCCACAGTTTGGCATTAAACATATCAGTCTACATCACAAGGTCAAGTTACAGATCAGATCTGTGGAAAGGCGACGCTGCCCACAGGGACAATGCACGTTTGAAGGTGTTTGTTTATACATAAAAACATGTCTGATTAAAAAAAAAAAAAGTAATTTAGATCAGTTTAATACTGTGGAATATTCTAAGCTATTTTTAAGAAAGTCAAAATCTAAAATCCACAAATGTTGAACCTAATCAGGGTCTAAACCAGGACTAATCCTGGACTAAACCAAGCATTAAACCAGGTCTAAACTAGGTCTAAACCAGGACTAAACCAAGAATAAACCAGAACTAAACCAGGTCTAAACCAGGACTAATCCAGGATTAAACCAAGAGTACACCAGAACTAAACCAGGACTAACCAGAACTAATCCAGGACTAAACCAAGAGTAAACCAGAACTAAACCAGGACTAACCAGAACTAAACCAGGACTAAACCAGAACTAAACCAGGACTAACCAGAACTAAACCAAGAGTAAACCAGAACTAAACCAGGACTAACCAGAACTAAACCAGGACTAAACCAAGAATAAACCAGAACTAAACCAGGTCTAAACCAGGACTAATCCAGGATTAAACCAAGAGTACACCAGAACTAAACCAGGACTAACCAGAACTAATCCAGGACTAAACCAAGAGTAAACCAGAACTAAACCAGGACTAACCAGAACTAAACCAGGACTAAACCAGAACTAAACCAGGACTAAACCAAGAGTACACCAGAACTAAACCAGAACTAACCAGAACTAAACCAGGACTAAACCAAGAGTACACCAGAACTAAACCAGGACTAACTCAGAACTAAACCAGGACCTAAACCAGAACTAAACCAGAACTAAACCAGGACTAAACCAAGAGTACACCAGAACTAAACCAGAACTAAACCAGGACTAACCAGAACTAAACCAGGACTAAACCAAGAGTACACCAGAACTAAACCAGGACTAAGTCAGAACTAGTCCAGGACTAAACCAAGTGTTACGCCAGGACTAACCCAAGAGTACACCAGGTCTAACCCCGGTCTAACCCAGGACTAAAACAGTTGTGTGTATTGTATCTGTACTCACTGTCCACTGGAGCCTGCAGGACTGTGGTGTGTTTCACCTGCTCGTGTTTTATAGTCTCAGGACTCACCTCTTTATTCTAATCTGTCACTCAAACATTCAGTGCTTCCTTGTTAGTAGAAAACACCGTGTCAGGGCAGGTGAGCCGCAACCATTGCAACAATAGCTCCTTTCAAAGTCAAGTCAAAACTGGACTAACCATGACTAAACCGGGTCTTAACACACCAAATCTGATCCAATTCAGGCCAATTAATCATTCCTTTATTTTGGAACGTGGTAACTGTGTTTTCTTACTTGATCCTTTACGGTAACTCCACATTGTTTAAACTCAAGGTTCATTGGCAAAAGTGTTCCGTTTGATTGGAAATATGACACGGAGGCGGCAGAGAGAATGGAACAAATAAATCATATGGTGTGTGTCATATTTACCGATGTCATTTTTTCCATATCACCAATATAAGACAATTGTGTGAATGACTGTTGTATTGTGTGAAATAAGAAGTTTGTTTTTACTTTATCCATGGAGACGAGCATGAGGCGAGCTAAGGAGGCTGGACTTCTAAAATCCTACAGACGTTCACACCAAAAGCGGTAGAAGAAGAAATACTTTTAAGTAATGGACCATTTCATCACCGACTGAAACAACAAAGCAGCGTGAGAGAGAGGTTTAGGGCTGCTTTTGTCCAGACTTTTGTCCAGAGGGCTGTTACTCACCTCAAACTCCCTCCTCCTGACCAAACCTCCACTATGTTTCTGCAGCTAAACTTGAATTCAAATAAATAAATCACAGAAATAAATAAAACATCCATCCATCCATTTCCTTCCGCTTATCCGGGGCCGGGTCGCGGGGGCAGCAGTTTAAGCAGAGACTCCCAGACTTCACGCCAGGCACTTCCTCCAGCTCCTCTGGGGGGGATCCTGAGGCGTTCCCAGGGCCAGAGACATAGTCCCTCCAGCGTGTCCTGGGCCTGCTTCCAATTTCCCAGAAGCCTATTTGTAGCAGCCTATCCCGGCAGCCTATCCCCGGGGGGGTCCTGTCCTGCTGGGCCATGTGAAGATTGAGACTGAACCCCCACCCTGAGTCTCAACCCAGCCGACCCACCTCGTCTCCATGTAATAAACTCTTTTCTCTTTGCACATGAGTTGTTGGCGTGGTCCTTGCTAATGAAGTTAGGTCTAAAGCAACTCTGATAGATCCTGACTTCTTTATTGATCCCAACGGAAATTCAAGTTTTCCTGCATCCACATTTGGTAAATGGTCACATTTTTATACAGCACTTTTCCACCTTCAAGGCTCAAAGCGCTTTACAACAAGGAACCACTCACCCATCCACACACACACACACACACACACCAGTGTACGCAGACACTGGGGGCGAGGAGGGTTAAGTGGTCTTGCCCAAGGACACAGCAGCAGCATCTGTGGGAGCAGGAATCGCACCAGCGACCTGTGGCTCAGTGGATCTGACCTCTGTTATTTATTTGGGAGAGACTACACAAGTGGACAGGGCCGGCCCCCCCATTAGGCAACATGACACTGTCTAAAACATCGTCACTATGAACTGTTTGATTTCTTGTGAGTATCTGTACTTTGGCAGTATTTATTTATTTTTTTTGCAATCCAAGGGGCACCACCTAAAATCTTGCCTAGGGTGTCAAAATGGTTAGGGCCAGGCCTGCAAGTGGAGTTTCCGTTTTCTGTACAGACCGCGACTGCACATGTGCGGGAAATAGTCCATATTCCCGTATTCCCATTTGCATTAAAAAAAAAGAAGAAAGAAAGAAACAGATTTAATTTTATTTCAATTTTGTTAGAAAAAGAATCTTATTAGAAAGAAAATTTTTAACTTTTAACTTTGGGAGTCAGGGTCAGGTTAGTTAGTGTTATAGGTTAGGGTTAAGGCCTCAGAGACGTAGTCCCTCCAGTAAGTCCTGAGTCTTACTGGGGCCTTTTCCGAGTGGCAGAAAATCCACGAAGAGCATAAATACTTGTTAGTTAAACTGATGATAATGAACTTTTAAAAGATCTCCTCATGTGATGCTTTAACCTCTGCACACAGAAAGTTTCTGCTCTACTTCAGACCCGCCTTCACTTTCTCCATTCAAAACAATGGTGTTATGGTCCGAATCATTTGTATTGAACAAGGTAAAAACAACACTGATGTCTGTGCTGAGGAATGTTTAGATGACACACACCTGCCCTTGAAACACAGGACACACCTCAGTCCAGTTGAAGCATGAAGAATGTATGAAGCATGAACAGCATTGTCCTCAACTAGAGGTCAAACAGACACTTTTACTGCAAAAAGACAATTATGAATTATAATAATACATGAATCATTTGTTCAGTTCCAAATCCACTTTATTTCTATGGCACATTTTACAAACAGAGCAGTTTCCAAAGTGCTGCACAGAGATAAAACAAAAAGAAATGCTAAAATGTAGTCATAACAGTCAAATCATATTAAAGCAACACCATAAAAATCACAAAGTAGCATTAAAATAAGTAAAATTATATAAAATAAATAAAAGACACAGCGCTCGCATTTTTTTGCTAACAGTTAAAAGTCGCGCAGCAGAATTTTGGTAAGCGAGAAAGTGCAGGAGGCTGATGCCGGAAAAAACATTACAGTCATCTAAACGAGGAAATAAAAGCGTGTGACCTGTTCAAATGATTTAAAATATAAAAAAGGTTTAAGTTTAGATAAAAGCTGCAAATAATAAACGCCAGAGTTTACAACCGCATTCACGTGTTTGTCAAATTTGCTAATTCGTGAAGTGAGGGTTAAGCAGACCTGAGCGGAGTAGATAAAATTGTACTAAAGTAAGAGTAGAGTTACTTCTAAATAATAATACTCCAGCAGAAATATAAAGTAAAGGTTCAAGAAATGACTGAAGAGCAGCTTAGTCGCCCCTCCACAGATCTGCACGAAACGATACATTTTTAAAATCTCGATGAAGATCAGAAATTCCATAGTTAATCGTGATTAATCGCATATTGAATTGCATGTTTAAAATTGTGTTATTTTCATTTGTAGACCGTTTTAAAGCCATAATGTAAAGCAATTCTTACCCATTTAGCGATCGCTGTAGTTATTTTCTTTGACGTGGGATTATCCACAGGTCTGTGGTAGTTTGTCTGATCTGAGGCTCTCGGCTCGGACGCTCCGGTCGCTGCACCCGGGGGTTTATCTCGGAGGTGTAACTTAGACTACACGAACTTCGGTGGTGCTGAAACTCTGCTGGACACAGGCTGCGTTTAACTCTTGTAAATTGTAGCGTCTGGACGTTTTTTAAAGTCAAACAAACAGTTCAAAAGTCCAGAAGCCTCTGTTTCTCCATCACGCCGGTGAGTTTACTGAAACATGGCGCTCTGAAGTTCAAAAGTGAAACAGCAGAGGAGCTGCCTACGGATGTACAGAAGGGACAAAAAGTCAAAAATCATCACCTTTTTAGAAGGAATAAAAGTCTGGCGAACTCTTAAAAAAAGCGTTATGGATTGTATTAATCTAGTCGCGATTAATACGTTAACGCTGACAGCCCTATTTTCTATACATATGTGTGCACTGTCACTATGGTAACTAATAAACATCACACCATGAACATACATGTAGATCACCCCCGGTGTGGTGTCACTGTGAAGTATCAATCGTTGAATCTGAGCTGGAGGAAAGGTCACAATTCTCATGTTGAATTTTCTGTTTAACTGTCAGATGCAGATTTGTTGACCTGGTTTATGGTTCGTATCTCAGAAAATTACTGGGCCTGTGAAAGAAAAGTCAAAGTTCAACGTCTTTTCTGCCAAACAAACCAAAAAAAAAAAAATTATTACTCGTCATTATTCACAAAAGCTTCAGAAAGTGGTGCCATCACTCAGCCCTATAACCCGTGATTGTTGTCTTTTGGCAGGACTTTAAGATGGAAGATTAATCTGACAAGATTTTGGAGTCCGGCCCAAATAAACAAAGGCGAGGTTCAACATTTGTGAATCATAAGAATGGACACAGGCGTAAAAAATAGTAAATCTTCCAGAGTTATAAAGGCTTCTGCCCTCCAACTGGGACCACCAAATTTAGGCTCTATTCACACTTACGGGAAGACGTTTGGAAACATGTGGATTTTGTGTTTTGTGTTTATTTTGACCTCCATTAGCTGTGTAACCGGGCGTAACTGGGCGCTGATAAAACCTGCCAAACAAACCTGCCAAAGCCTTTCCATGGGGGACTCTAATCAAGTCTTCAATGTCACTTACAGGCAGCTGGTTGTAAATTGTTCCTTTGATGAACATAACGCTGCAATTATGAAGAAGAATACAATGACATCTAGACGAAGAAAACCGGAGCGTTTTCTAATATCTAGTTACTGTCGCCAACAGAGCCCAAAGGAAGTTGTCGTCCGCCTGTTTCCAAACGTCTTGCGGTTTTGTGACGTAAGCATAAATAGAGCCGTTCTAAAGCTCTAAGACATGAACTTAAAAGTGCATATGACAGGTTAGATGACTATTTGACTTAAAATGATGCAAAATTTTGCCGAGATTTGATGTGTTGAAGTGCATAATTTTACTTCCTGGTCGACACGGACACCGGATCTTGGCTTGTTGCCATGGCGACCTGGTATGAGCTGGAGTGTGAGCATCACTGACTTTTTTGACCAACACCATGTCACAAATGTGTGGACCGAATTTTATATATTTACGACAAATGAAAAGTTTTTGTTCCATACAAATTGTCTAGGGGGCGCTATTATTGAAATCGGCCAAAGTTTGTGTGATTTTTATACGCCCGTTTCAATACGGGACGTATTATGGTATGGCGCTGTCCGTCCGTCTGTCCGTCTGTGGACACTTCAAAGCTTTGAAGTCTTTGAAGCTTTGTCATCCATCCATCCATCCATCCATCTTCTCCCGCTTAATCCAGCTGGGTCGCGGGGGCAGCTTGCTGCCCAATACTCATAGCACCTGACCCCCCCTATGAACCCCTCTGCAGGTGGTGAGCCCACAGGAGGGTGGACAACATGGTCCTTGATGTTAGTTCATACAAGGACCATGTTGCATGTGGGGCATGCGCCGATATATATATAAGGTATACTGTATTTGTGTATTTTATTGTATATTTTTACTATTGGAATAACATGGAGCGTTTATGTCATCGCTATGGCAACACTGCAAAAAAACATGGCATGGCAAAATGGAATTTTGTCCAAAATTTCAGAAAATTTGGAAAAAATATTTTTTTCTCTCCAGATTAAATTTAGTTTCCATCTGTAGGGGACATTAAACCAAAGTAAATTTTTTCATATTAAATCGCTTTAGAACAGAGTTTAACAAGAGCTCCGGCAGCGGGGCAAAATACGCCCGTACTTTGAATTATTGTATATAGAATTAAGTTAGAATTTGTCAAACCTAGTTAAAGATGAATTGTTGGTGCAGTTTGGAAGTTTGACATTCCTAGGTGAGACGGTTGTCGAGCTAGAGCACGGACAAGGTAATGTGTAGTTGTCTTGTATTCTCTCTCTCCCGTTGCCTAGCAACCGCTGCAGCTGGAACTGTGTGTCACCTTTGAACTTTAAACTTCAAAGCTTCAAAGACTTCAAAGCTTTGAAGTGTCCACAGACGGATGGACGGACGGACGGACAGCGCCATACCATAATACGTCCCGTCTTAAAAACGGGCGTATAACAACTAAAGCGAACTAAACTAAAGAGCTCCGCCAGCGGGGCAAAATACGCCCGTACTTTGAATTATTGTATATAGAATTAAGTTAGAATTTGTCCAACCTAGTTAAAGATGTGTCATTTCAACATAAACAACTGGAATCTTCTCTCTCCCGTTGCCTAGCAACCGCTGCAGATGGAACTGTGTGTCACCTTTGAAGACAAAGCTTCAAAGACTTCAAAGCTTTGAAGTGTCCACAGACGGACGGACAGACGGACGGACAGACAGACGGACGGACAGACAGACAGACAGACAGACGGACAGACGGACGGACAGACGGACGGACAGCGCCATACCATAATACGTCCCGTGTTACAACAGGCGTATAAAAACTATTTACACAGCCGATTGTCCTCTTCCACAGCACTAGGGGGCAGCTGCGAGAGCCACCAGTCGCAAGGCATGCTGGGTGTTTCCTGAGCCATAAATAGAAACGTGAGTACAACGTTTCAGCTTAGTTTTTACGCGAAGTCATCTCGTGTAGGACGTGTCAGAACTTTAGCTGCTTTTTCTAGCTTTTCGAGTTTATTTTTTAATCAGAATTTACTTTTTTTCCTTGCATCGATCAGTTTTCCTTTGTTTTGCTTTTTGAAATCGCAATTTTTGAGCAAAGAAAACTTGCACGCGGACCCTGATCTTTTTTTCTGGAAGCTATTTTGGACAGTAATGTGTCGGAAAACGATGGATTTCAAGCCTAAACACCACTTAAAATCCGATTGTCTGCGCAGAATTATCAACCCTAGACTGGGTTTGAGGCTGCTCCGTGTTGCAGTGGATCAAGACACGGGCCTAAGCCACTGGAGAAGCAACATCGTGAAATCTACAATCAGAAAATACATCCACAAAGAAAAGAAACGGGCACAGTTGGCTAGAATGGCCAAAACTACCAAAGAAAGCGATAAAACTGACGAAATTCTCTTTGTAGACGAAGAATCCAACGCAAACCGGCGACCCCCACTCGGAGCAATGGCGCCCGAGAACACTACGCAGTACCTCATGAGCAAAGTTTACGAAGATGAGCACATTTTGAGTTTTCCCACAGTTTTTCCGCAAACTGAGGAGCTCGGATCGTCGCAGAACGCAGACACGACGTTAGAAAGCGGTTACGACGCGTGTCTTGCGTTCCAACAGCGACACTTTGACGAGCTATACGGCGCGCTGTGGTAAAAAAAAACCCGTGCGTAATCGTGCGTAAAACCAGCGCGGCCTCTTGAAACTGCCGACCGCTCCGACCGCTTTGGGAACATTGACTGTGGAAAATGAAAGGTGTGAACTGTTCGAATTATGTTAAAAGCGTTAACAGATGTTTTAATGTTATTTCCTCAGAAGTTAAAAAGTCAATGTTATTTCCTGAGTTGCAATCATGTGTTGCATCGTTTCATGGTTGGGCTTTTTGTCTACAGCGTCCCATCCTCTAGGGGGCGCCACTGAGCCTCGCCTCACCTCCCTGCCTGCCCAGAGGAGTCAAAAGTGCGCCCCTCGGACACGGCCTATCTGTGAAAACGCAGGTAAACCCGGTAAAGTCCGTAAAAAGACGAGATGGTGGTAAGATTACTGCGTTGATACAGTAAAAGTGCTTTCCGCTGTCACTGTTGTCTTGAGCATTTTCCAGGTTCACGTCGCCATGACAATCTGGGACGCACGGACGCACACCCGGATGTGAGTTACGTGGCTGATCAAAGGTGACTCCTGTGTACCATTGTAACACGATATATACGAAATACCATCACATGACCGAAATGCAACGTTTATTATGAAAGTATTTACTATGTACTTATTGGAGATATATTTATAATACAATGTTATAATGTTGAAATGTTTTCTGGGGAGGGATTTTAATAAAGGTGCTTGTGTGAAATGTAACAATAATTGTCGTTTTTGACGCTGTTGACACCATACTGATAAATGAAATTAAATTCACCTTAAATTACAATTACAGGTTATATTTTTTCTATTTTACAGACAAAACATGGCATGGCAAAATGGAATTTTGTCCAAAATTTCAGAAAATTTGGAAAAAATATTTTTTTCTCTCCAGATTAAATTTAGTTTCCATCTGTAGGGGACATTAAACCAAAGTACATTTTTTCATATTAAATCGCTTTAGAACAGAGTTTAACAACTAAAGCGAACTAAACTAAAGCTCAAATGTAATAAAACTCTCACTTTTACAGACGAACTTTACCCACAGAAAACACTGAGCTCCAAAACATTCTGTCCTGTTTTCCACACACTGAACGATAAATCCATATAGTAATTATCATGACGGGCTTTTCCACTGCCTTAACCTTTTTCCTCAGTATATGGACAAGTCATGTCTCATGTAAAAGCTCAGAACCTCCAGGATTCCCTCACTGAGCTGCAGAGGCTGCACTAGCACTGACTCATGACTGGCTGCAGGTTCTGGGGTTTGGGTCGTGACAGTTTAAATCAGAGACATTTTAGGTTTAGACACTGAATTTTAGCACTGAAACTCAAATGAGGCACATGTCAGGGTCATTCTGCTTTCTTTAATCTGAAGAAAAAAAGACCATTATTATACGAAATACTAATAAAATACAACACAATCAACCACAATACTGTCCCACTTTAACTGTGGCTTTTAGCTGTATGTTTTAACTCTGCTTAATGTTGTTGTCAGGCGACCTTGGGTGTCCAGAAAGGCGCCTAATAAATAAAATGTATTATTATTATTAAATTATAATGTAAATAAATCACGTCCAATGTTTTTGTAATTAAGAACAAATCAGCATTGCAACTGTAATCAGTAAAAGCTATAAGGAAAACAGGTTAAGAATACGACAAAAAAAATGAAATCAAAATCTTTCATACAATTCCTTTTAACTGCACAAATTTGATAAAAACGTCTAAGATTTACACACTCGACGCATTATGGTATTGTCCACGGAACGTTTTGAAGGTTTCTGTTCCTGGAGCATATTCAGACTGGAGAGTCATTCAGAGACTCACCTTGGTGTGGAGAATGTGGCCTCCCCCTGTACCGAGGGAGGACGAGCACAATGGAGCCGTGTAATTTTACATATGAAGTGACTCTCGCGGGTCCTCGTGAAGGACAGATGTGAATAGATATAGAACTGGATGTAACACTGTACAGTCCGAGTCGAGGCCCGCGAGTTGTGCAGAAGTGTCAGATTTCGAAGGTTATTTGGGCTTCAAGTCACCCACAGCCAGAATGCTCTTTTATTCACTGCTAAATCTGTAAATACTGAATACATTATTGTAGATTTTAGGGGTGTAACGATATCCAAGTCTCACGATACGAGAACGATATGTTGGGGAGGCTCACGATATTACGATATTCTACATAATAACAAAACTGAAAATGCTTTGACCAGTCATTTGGTACAACATTTATTGTCATTAGGGATGGAACGAAATCCAAATCTCTCTGTACCAGATTTTCTGTAGTGGACAACTTTGTCACTTGGAGTGAGGAGAACCACCTCCAGCTCAACGTGATGAAGACAAAGGAACTGGTGGTGGACCTTAGGAGGACCAAAGCTGCTGTGACCCCCATCTCCATCCGGGGGGTCAGTGTGGACGTGGTGGAGGAGTACAAGTACCTGGGGGTGTACTTGGACAATAAACTGGACTGGAGCAGGAACATGGACGCGGTTTACAAGAAGGGCCAGAGCCGCCTCTATTTCCTGAGGAGGCTGAGGTCCTTTGACATCTGCAGGACGATGCTCAGGATGTTCTACGAGTCTATGGTGGCCAGTGCCATCATGTACGCTGTAGTCTGCTGGGGCAGCAGTCTGCGCGTGAGGGACACTAATAGACTCGAGAAGATCATTAGGAAGGCTGGACATGTTGTGGGGGAGGAGCTGGACTCTCTGGTGGTGGTGTTGGACAGGAGAATGCTGGACAAAATCTGGACTATTCTGGACTCTCCCTCCCACCCCCTCCACAAGGTGCTGGCCAATCAGAGGAGCTCTTTCAGCCATAGACTGCGGCTGCCGCGCTGCTCCACTGAGAGACACAGGAAATCTTTCCTGCCTGTCGCCATCAAACTGTTGAACGCTGCACTTTAACTCACAAACTACTCAATCCTTTTCATCCTATTCCCTGCTCACACATGTATATAGTCATAATTATGTCACTGATGTAAATAATTTCCCAGAGAGAGCTATTTTATCTTTTATCTTATTGTATTTAGCTTATTTTGTAACTTGTTCGATGTACATGCTCTTGGTCGGTTGCATCTGTAATGAAGAAAATTTCCCCTCGGGGATGAATAAAAGTAATTCTGATTCTGATTCTGATTCACCATAAACATCTCACCATACCAGATTTACTGCAATATTTTGTGGTGAATCTGCTCCTTTTTCCTCTAAAAATGCTTCACAAGACTTAATCCAAAGAATGAAGATGTAAAAGTTCTTCATGTCGTCTGCACTGAAACGGAGCAAAGGATCATGGTCTATGTAGTTTCCTCTGTTTTTTTAAGCTATTTCTGCATCAGAACTGTTCATTTAAGCAAAGAGACTTGGGATTCGATATATTGTGATGCTCCACGATATTACTGTGAGATCTTTGACGATTCGATATCACCAGATTTACGTTACTGTTACATCCCTGTTACCACATGATCGTCACAAGGTGGAACTGAGTGTTTTCTGTTTGAGAAGAAAAGAAAAAAAAAGTTTGAGACAATAATTCAGCCTAAATATGCAGGGTTTGTGTGTTCAACATGTGTCAGTGAAACAAGAGAAGTCTAGGTATGTTTTTGATAAGGAAACAACATTTTAACATAGAACAGAAAATACCGTATTGGTGTTTTAAATCAGTTAAGTCCAGGTTATTGTAATGCTGCTTAAAAGTGTTTTTTTTGCACTCAATAGTAGAACTTTATCCAGGTGCTCTTCTGGTTAAGGTCCAGGTAAGTTTAAAGCAGGACAGAGGCACTTAAGGGATTTTGACCATTTAAATACGATACGATTTTGGTTAAACGCTGTATATGTTCACAGATTAAATGTCTTTAAACTGCACAAATCTCAGTATGTGTTAATATATCGGCATCACAAAATCAATTTTTAATTTTAACTGTAGAACTGAGTGAACAAGTTCCTTCTGTTTTCTTCAGATCCATAACATTAGTGTCGCTCAGTCGTTTCACTGATGCTCGTCGTCGTTTCCTTTAAGTTTTCGTCTTTCTTCCCTTGATCGTTGTGGATAAATTCTTCATGGACAGAATCTATTCTTTGTCGACCTCGTTGGATGAAGATTTGGTGTTGGGGCAGATTTACGAAGCTGCTCAACACTTTTCCACAGGGATTTTTCCGTAGAAAAGCATCAACCGGAAGTTGCGTGACTCAACATCGCGGCACTTCCTGCTGTTGTGATAATCGTCTATTGTTTTCCACAAATTACTTAAAGAGTTTGTATCACGACAATTTTAGATCTACGATATAATGTTGTTTCCTCATCAAAAACAGACCTGGAGATTTGTTTCATTCACACGTGTTTAATTCACAAATCCTGCATATTAAGGTTCTTCTCTCAAACAGGAAACACTGTTCAAAACCCTGGAATTGCCCGACTCTACTCAACTAAAGGTAAAAAATGTGCGAATGAAAAAAAAAAAAAAAACTCCAGGTGTTTTGACGAGTTAACACCGTTATAACACGTCTTAAATTATAACACGGCTTAAACCTCACGAGAATCCATTTTCTTTAACAGCGTGAAGTAAAAAACATAATGAGTTCGGAGAGAAATCAGGCACAATTTCAGCTAAGTCGCTACCGTTTAACAATTTTGCATAATACCCTCAAACCCAACCCTAATTTGAGACCTCGCAAAACCTCTAACTCTGGCCTCGTTACAAATCGCCCATTTCTGATGCAAATTACCTCCTACTAGATTTCCTACAGCGGCTAATTGGCGACTGAATCAGCTTCCGAATTGGACGCCAAACAGTCAAAAGACATCCTAACACGGAGCAGCGCAGCCCGGCGTGGACTTCAACTCCACCGGTCTCCCCGAAATTGTGATAAGTGACAGTCATTTTGGTATATTCCGCCCCGTTTGGCTGCACCCCGCCGCCTTGTTGCTATAACAGCTTCCACGGGGCGTTCACAGCCTCGCCGCGGGCTAGGACACGGCATTATCCCGGCTTCGGTGACAGTTATCAACGCGATAGGCTGAAGCTGTCCTCCCTCCTCTGTAGCGCTAATTGGCTATTAGGGCCCTCGGCTGGACGTGGAGGTTCTCGCGAGCTTCCATCTCCCCGCTCTCCGGCGTTCCGTCCGGTGTGAGCGTTTTCCGACCGGCCGCGGACAGCGAGGTCAACCGCCGGGTCAAACTCCTAAACTTCTGGGGCGGGAGTTTTGAGGATAATTGTCGGGATTGTTTCCAGGTGTCGAGAGGCGATGGTGTTGGCAGCCGGACCGAGACGTGAGCTCAAATCAGGATTGACTGCGGCGTGCGAGTGTGTTTCCAGGTTTAGACAGTTCAACATTTCAATCACAGCGGAAAGCGCGGAGTCGGACTGTTTTCCTGCAGTTTGGTTGGCGCTGGTTCGGTTAATAGGGAACCAGTGTCACAAAACGGATGTGGATAGAGAGAACAGAGGAGAAAACAGAGGAGCAAACCCAAACAAGGTGCAGGTGATGTATTATTCATAAGGGTTTTTACAACTTTTGGATACTTTAGTCTTGCTAGTTTATGTAGTTTAAGTCTTTAAGGGGCTGGACCTGCTTTGTTTCCATGTATTTGTGCAAAAAGCCGCTCTTGAGGTTAAAATAAGATCATTCTCTGCTGTCTGCATCTAATTCCAAAGCGGTTTATCGAGAAATGCATTGTTACCATCCGATTTCTGACCTCTGAAAGCTGCATTTTTAAAATTATTATTATTGTAGTTTTTTACATATTTAAAGGGACAGTTCAGAATTTTGGACATAAGGCCTCATTTTCTAGTAAGCGTTGAGTGTTGGAGACGTGTGGAGACACTTTTTTAAATCTTCCCTCCAGTCCTTGTATTTGCAGAGGTGCTGGTGCTAGGCTAGTGCAGGTCAATGGCCATAGTTGCCACTAAAAACAGTCTGACCCACTCCACAGACCTGAGGAAAACTATTAGAACTCCAGACTGTCCCTGTGAACGTCTGTGTCCACAGAATCATTTTAGAAGAAGACTCATTAGAAAGGTACAGTAAAGAAAATGAGAGACACCAGGAAAAGAACTCAAACTCCACAACCTGCACAGGCACCTGAGAACTGGAGTGAATAAATAAAAGCATATTAATATAATAAACATATTTTATTATTATTATTATTATTATTATTGTTAATGTTATTATTTATTTTATTTATTTTATTTTATTTTTTTATTTAACCTTTATTTAACCAGGAAAGTCCCATTGAGATTCCGAATCGCTTTTTCAAGGGAGTCCTGCCATGCACCACTTTCACACTAGGCAATGTGGGTGAAGTGCCTTGCCTGAGGACACAACAACAGTTTTTTCCACTGGCGCCCCCCTGTGGCACCTGGAATTCCCAGTGTCTCCCATCCAAGTACTAACCAGACCCTGCTGAGCTTCTGAGATCTGACGGGATCAGGCTGTGACAGGCCAGTATGACCACATATATATATACAAATAAATTTTACATTGGTAATTAATTTTGTGCATAGGTTTATATTGCTGTTGATCATAAATTAATTAAAGCAACAAAACAAACTGAAGAGCCGCTTGGGAGCCGAAAGAGCCAGTTCTTTTTAGTGAGCCGAGCCAAAAGAGCCGGTTCTCTAAAGAGAGCCAGAATTCCCATCACTGTGGCGGAAGGATATCACCGCTGCTGCTGAGAAAATAGTCCCTCAATGTGATTCATGTGATGCAAGGTTAGTTTTATTTTAAACTAGTGCTGTCAAACGATTCATTTTTTTTTAAATCAGATCAATCAGTCAATCATGTTTATTGTCACATGTGCATATACATACTAAACATACAGCACAGATGAAATTTACTGTCCTCTCCCACCTCAGTGCAAACATTCAAGTAAAACGGAATATAAAGACACACTAGACCAGACAAGACCAGAAACAGACAAAACAAAAATGTGCAAATGAAAAGTGAGGTAGTGCTAAAATATATAAAGTAAGTGAATATGAAAAAATAAATAAATAAATAAAATAAAATAATATCAGACTTTTGATTAATCACGATCAATCACAGTTAATTATTCTTCAAAAAAAGACCAAAATATTTTCACAAAAATGCAATTTCTTGCTGCTCAGTTTGTTGTTGGTGCAGTATCGTCGTTGCTGCCGCTGAATCAAACCCGTGTTTTACTTTAAGATGGTATTTTAAACTTGTTGTGCTTCTGTGGAAAGAGAGTTCATCACTGCGATATCTGCAAACTCCCTTAGTTTTATCTAAAGTCGCGTATGGACCTGATCACTGACCTAATCACCTGCGCCGCCTTTCAGGACCATCTGCACTTTCCACAGAGGAGCGTTCAGAATAAACCGTGGGATTAATCTGCGTTAAAAAACATTAGTGCCATATTTTTTGTGATTAATCGCATATGTTAATGTGTTAACGTTGACGGCCCTAATTTAAACATTATTCTATCGACACAGACATTCACATCGACGTGCTGGGTATCACACTTACGTATTTCCAGCTCATTGTTTAGGCATTAGAGCGCCCTCTACTGTCAGCAGTGAGAATGAACGACGAAAAATGAAATGAGAAAATATATTCTGTACATGAACTAGTAAAAAAATATAAAAGAAGCATATTATGTAACTTGCCTGGTGTGTTAATAGAGCCAGGCATTTGTTATGGACACAATGTGACCACAGAAACGCTCAGAACAGGGAGGTCATGTCACTATCGAGGAATATTAAAATCTTTTATGGTTTATGAATCGAATATGAATGAAGCAAAATAGAACTCGGGCGTATTGGTGTGAAGAATCATACGAAAGGCAAAAAAAACAAAAGGCAGTGTACAGACAGGTAAAGTCATTAAAAGTTGTGCCTGAAGCGCTGCTGATAAGTTGATGAATACAGGTTAAAGGTAAAATAACAACTGCCGAAAACTCCCATCAACCTTTTGTGTGTATTTCCCGCTGAAGCCAATTAAAAACAACTCCATTAATAACATGCGTCAGTGAAGGTGTTCAGATGACCCCGCGCTGGCATTTCATCTGTTCTTCACAATATTTTACTCAATGATTTCACTACAGAATGAAAACGGCTGACAAATTCTGAAAAAAATACTCTTTGTAAGTCTTTAAAATGGGACTAAACAAAGAAACTCCACCTACGACTGCATGAATATTTCAAACTGAGCCGCTAACCTGGAGGATTAAAGAGTCACACGTGATGTCATGTAGTACTTAACCTCCTGAGACCCGAGCTTTGGTCTGGTGTGTTTTTTTTCTTGCTTTTTGGGATAAGTAGGACCTAATAAGTATAACAACTAGTGCTGTCAGACTTTTTTTTTATCAGATTAATCACACATCAGAATTTTGATTAATCAAGATTAATCACAGTTAATTATTCTTCAAAAAAAGACCTAAATATTTTGACAAAAATGCTTTATTATCCAAAAGTTATATTATTGACATTTTTCTATCGCTGGTAGTTTTGTTGACAACGTTGTTTGTCGTTCTCGGCTTGTTGCTGTTGGTACAAGTATCGTTATTGCTGCCGCTGAGTCAAACCCGTGTTTTACTTTAACCCTTTAACTACCCCCACCAAGAAAAAAGTGATAGAAAAATGTTTTGTTTGCATTTTTTATAGCTTTATAGCACAATTTTGTGTTTTTTTTTTCAACAAACCTTTTAGTTTTAAAAATATTTACCTCTACCAAATGGTCGAGATGTCATTTTATGGTTAACGTTTAAAATTTCATGTGGATTCATGTGGATTTCTTTAGCTTTGCAAACCTCTACCAATTAGTAGAAATGGCTAAATCAGTTTGAGTTAAATTAAGCAGACCTCTTATTGAAATATAGTGACTCAAAATGTGCTAAACCATTTGGTCGAGGAGGCAGTTAAAGGGTTAAGATGGGATTTTAAACTTGTTGTGCTTCTGTGGAAAGAGAGTTCATCGCTGCGATATCTGCAAACGACCTCAGTTTATCTAAAGTCACGTATGGACCTGATCACTGACCTAATAACCTGCGCCGCCTTTCAGGACCATCCGCACTTTCCACAGAGGAGCGTTCAGAATAAACTGTGATTAGTCTGCGTTAAAAAACATTAGTGCGATATTTTTTGTGATTAATCGCACGTGTTGACGCGTTAACGTTGACAGCCCTAATAATAACTAAAATTTGTTTTTATACAATAGGTAGTTTTTGCAAAAAATGATGCACTCATAAGAGAACAATGGGTCAATCTTACTGTAAGACACCAACAGACACCATTGGTTAAAAATGTAAAAACATTAAAATGTACAGATCAAATGCAATCAGCTGTTTATTTCAAGCTTTAAACAGGACAAGTGTGACGTAGGTCGAGTGTGAGCAGGTCGGGGTTCATTAAGCAAGGTTAAAAACACAGACAGACGTGAAAATGTGGTCCAGTTTTCATTTTTTCTGGTTTTCAATTGTTACAAAAAAAAGTGGAGGTGCAAAATGGAGGCAGCAGTTTCCCTCCAGCAGCAGAAGCGTCCAGCGATTTACAACAACGAAATATTCCCAAGTTTACCTCACGACACACACACAAAAATGTCAAGTTTTAATGCCAAATGAAGGCAGAGACATTATTGTACATAAATACATTGGTTTCATTCATAAAATCTAGACATAAACTTTACCTTTTGCTGTTGTTTCTTTCGGGAGCTGCTGTAGAGGTTCAAGGAGCTCATTTCGACAGGGGAGCGTTAATCGATAGACGTCGCTGTGGATTTAAGCTGCGAGGAACTCATTTCGATTTCGACACAACACTGGATAACTGAACAATAAAGTGTCTAAAATGAAAGCGGTTGAGTTCGGTAATAATGTTTGGGACGGTTGTGTTCAATATTTCACGTCACAAATTGAGAACAGGGGCCTATAATCTCTTGAATAGTTTTTGAAAGTAATGCCGCAACAGAAAACATATCATTTTGTATAGGAAGTGGGTTTAAAACTGTAATTAAATTAATTTTAAGTGGTTCAAAGCTATCCCTCACTTAACGTTTGCATTTTGAGCGTCCGAAGTATTCCCTGTGATGAGTTTATAAAGTCAACTAGCAACGTTATGTGCACTTAAACGTTAATTGGATGCAGACAGTAGTGGGTGAAAAGTGTCTAGAATAAGCCTGCTGAGTCTAGGGATACTGTTTGGGAGGGTTCCTAATAGGTTCTGTTCATTATGTTCAATATTTTATGTCACAAATTGAGAGCAGAGGCCTGTAAACTCTGGGGGAATGAACAGTGTTAGAAAGAAATATCCCACTAGAAAATCCACTTTATCATTTCATCATAGAAAGTGGGTTTGAAAATGTACGATAACGAGTTGATTTTGAGTGGTTTCCTTAAAAAAGTAACTCAGTCTTTTTGAACAGACTGAGTGATTGATTGAGAATTAATATAAGATCCCAAATACATTTTATTTATAGGGGTTTAACAATATCCAAGTCTCACGATACAATATCATCACCGTATGAACCTCATGGTGCGATATTTATTGCGATATCATAGTAAAGCTCACGATATTACGATATTCTACAGAATAACAAAACTGACTCTAAAATGCTTTGACCAGGACTAAACCAGGACTAAACCAGGACTAGACCAGGACTAGACCAGGACTAAACCAGGACTAGACCAGGTCTAAACCTATGTCCTGATTATGTCATTTGGTGCAACATTTATTGTCATTAGGGATGGAACGAAATCCAAATCTCTCTGTACGATATTTTCACCATATTTTCCTTTCTTTCATGCTTTCTTTTTGTTCTTTCTTCTGTTTCTTTTTCCTTCTTTCTTTCTTTTGTTTTTTCTTTCATTCTTACTTTCTTTTGGTTGTTATTTTTTTTTCGTTTGTTCGTTTGCTCCTTTCGTTTGTTCTTTCGTTCGTTCATTTCTTTCGTTCTTTTTCTTTTTATTCTTTTTTTCATTCAAATTCAATATATACGATATTTATTGAGATATTTTGGCTCACAAAACTGTGAATCTGCTTCTTTTTCCTCTAAAAATGCCTTCACAAGACTTAATCCAAAGAATGAAGATGTAAAAGTGTTTAGAACAGTTATTTCTTCATGTCGTCTGCACTGAAACGGAGCAAAGGATCATGGTCTATGTAGTTCCCTCTGTTTTTTTTTAGCTATTTCTGCATCAGAACTATTCGACTTGGGATTCGATATATTGCGATGGTTCACGATATTAATGTGAGACCTTTGGCGATACGATATCACTATATTGCAGGAATAGTAAAAAATATTGGATATCAGCCCGAAAAAATCAACCATCCCTAAATTTTACTTAAGGAAATTGCACTAATACCAAAAATCTACATTCAGTTTCAGTCTAAACCCCTGTGCCGTTTACATTTCAGACTTGGGGTGGTGTACGTTACCTGTTTGATGAGCTCAGATGTTCAGGTCTGTGAAATGGTCCCACAGAGTCCATCAGGTCCTCCTCCAGCTCCAGAGGACATGAAAGCCTCATCTGAAGAGTTTATTCGTGGTTCATGTGAGCGTGAAGAGCAAACCTCCACCAGCACCGCTCTGCTCTTTGATATCCACGTTTTGATCTTTATTTGTAAGCTGCTCTGAGAAGCACTGGGCGAGAGCATCGTGCCGCTGGGTGCCTTTAAAATAAGATTGCACACACCAGATGTTGTTTCAGGTGGAACTGCCGTATTTTTTGGACTATAAGTAAAAAATACATAACGAAGAAGAAAAAAAAACATATATATAAGTAGCACTTTTTTGGGGAAAATTTATTAAATGAACATCAGAGACCAAGAACTGACATTTCATCTTGGAAAAAAAATGCGACTTATAGTCCCAAAAATGCAGTAAACGCTGAATCTGAATGTTTTTCGTTACTAAATTGTGTAAATGGTGTTTTTGCTACATTCTGCCGTTCATTTTTGGCAATTTTAGTGCAAATTAGATAAATGGAGGAGTCTGGGGTGAAGGAAGTCTGGGAATCCCTGCTTAGACTGAAGCCCACACGACCCGGCCCCGGATAAGCGGAAGAAAATGGATGGATGGACTTATAAACTCATTGCAGTTGAATCATTAGGATGTTATGAATGCATAAAGTAAGTGAGGACCATTGCGAATCATTTAAACTGAATTTAGTTACGGCAAATCTTCAAATCTTCACTCACTAACAAAACAATAAGGTGGATTTTCTGGTTGAGAAATTTCTTTCAAAAACTATCCAAGAGTTTACAGGCCCCTGCTCTGGATTTGCGATGTGAAATATTGAACATTATGATCACAACCCATTATAGAAACCCTCGCAAACAGCATCCCCCGAGTCAACGCTCTTATTTTAGCCACTTCACTTTAATATCTTCATGGAGAGACATTTCGCAGGGACGCTCTGTCTTCTCCCTTCCCCCGACCACATAAACCCGTATTAGTTCTTCTTCTATTCTGGCGGGTCTCGGCGGACACTACCACCACTGAAGCCTGCTTTAATTACGGCCTTATTATAGTGGAGGCCTCCGAGGAGCACAGCGAGGATAAAGAGACGGAACAGCTAATGAGCAAAATGATAAATCAGCCCATCAAATATTTACACATGATAGATATATACAGGCTGATGGCTTCATAATCACGGCAGCCCATATTAGAGGCGTTTTTACTTGACACTTACGGCGCTTTTGGGAGCAAACTGGAGCAAAAATTAGATTAACCCGTTCTTATGTGCTTGTCCAAACAGCATCTATGACAGACTGGGGTATTGAAAGGGCTTTGCTGCAGCCTGGGTGTCATTAAAAGTGCTTTTTTTGCGTTTGTTTTCCCCCTGGTGGAGGGTCTGTCACTTGCTCGTTTCGATGAACATGTCTGGAGTAGTGCTCCTCGTGGTTATGGGTTTGTTCGACAGTCACATTCCTCCGGGACAGGTTTATATAGTCCAGAGGGTCCATGAAGGCGGACCCTCCTCTCCCCCAATCAGCAGGGTGTTTGCAGATTGCAGATTTCTTCCGCAGAGGCCTGGACAACTTCACATTTCTGCCTATAGACCCTAATATTTCGAGAGTGTGACGTCAAACAGATTGAACTTACATTTATTCAATCACATTCCAGACAAAGCAATAACATCTCCATGGAGGAAAGCATTTCACGAACCCTCTGCTAGAAAAGTGACACAGTGTGGGGCCCGATCTTGTCCCCAATCTTAGAGCAAGTGCTAAAAAGGGGGGCGTGTCCAGGTCGGGCTGTGCTTCGCTGCTGGAGGCTGGAGTGGGACGGTACAAGTACAGATACGGGGATGGCGTCTGAACCAATCTGTGCCCGCTGTGGCGTTTAAAAGCACTGCCAGCGTGGGTAATGTCTGTAATGTCTTTGCCTCATTACAGGCAGCATGGAGGGATGACATATGGTTATAACTAAAGCTCCGGAGCCCCGTGATGCAAGTGCGCACCAGCAGAGGCGCAAGAATACAGAATTTTAGATGGGCCATGACAGAATTGGCACTCCATGCACACCCGTCCGTCCGTCTTCTTCTGCTTTATCCAGTTGGGTCGTGGGGGCAGCTATGCACCGCCCAGTCCTCTGCGCACCCGTCAACCGTTTTAGTTTTCTCTGCATTCTTTATTTCGTTTGCCTCCCATTACATAGCAGACCAGTGTCCATCTCACGCTCTCCCCATCCACCCTGGTCCCAATTCTGCTCCCGCCTGTCCCAATTCTGCTCCCGCCTGTCCCAATTCTGCTCCCGCCTGTCCCAATTCTGCTCCCGCCTGTCCCAATTCTACTCCCGCCTGTCCTAATTCTGCTCCCGCCTGTCCTAATTCTGCTCCCGCCTGTCCCAATTCTACTCCCGCCTGTCCTAATTCTGCTCCCGCCTGTCCCGGTCCCACTCCCGCCTGTCCCGGTCCCACTCCCGCCTGTCCCGGTCCCACTCCCGCCTGTCCAATTCTACTCCCGCCTGTCCTGGTCCCACTCCCACCTGTCCCGGTCCCACTCCCGCCTGTCCCGGTCCCACTCCCGCCTGTCCCAGTTCCGCTCCCGCCTGTCCCAGTTCCGCTCCCGCCTGTCCCAATTCAGCTCCTGCCTGTCCCAATTCTACTCCCGCCTGTCCCGGTTTCACTCCCGCCTGTCCCAATTCTACTCCCGCCTGTCCCAGTTCTGCTCCCGCCTGTCCCAGTTCTGCTCCCGCCTGTCCCAATTCCGCTCCCGCCTGTCCCGGTTCCACTCCCGCCTGTCCCAATTCCGCTCCCGCCTGTCCCGGTTCCACTCCCGCCTGTCCCAATTCCGCTCCCGCCTGTCCCGGTTCCACTCCCGCCTGTCCCAATTCCGCTCCCGCCTGTCCCGGTTCCACTCCCGCCTGTCCCAATTCTGCTCCCGCCTGTCCCAATTCCGCTCCCGCCTGTCCCAATTCCGCTCCCGCCTGTCCCAATTCTACTCCCGCCTGTCCCAATTCTACTCCCGCCTGTCCCAATTCCGCTCCCGCCTGTCCCAATTCCGCTCCCGCCTGTCCCAATTCCGCTCCCGCCTGTCCCGGTTCCGCTCCCGCCTGTCCCGGCTCCACTCCCGCCTGTCCCGGCTCCACTCCCGCCTGTCCCGGCTCCACTCCCGCCTGTCCCGGTTTCACTCCCGCCTGTCCCGGTTCCGCTCCCGCCTGTCCCGGTTCCGCTCCCGCCTGTCCCAGTTCCGCTCCCGCCTGTCCCAATTCAGCTCCTGCCTGTCCCAATTCTACTCCCGCCTGTCCCGGTTTCACCCCCGCCTGTCCCAATTCTACTCCCGCCTGTCCCGGTTCCACTCCCGCCTGTCCCGGTCCCACTCCCGCCTGTCCCGGTCCCACTCCCACGTCTCTCACATGAGGTCCGAGTGTCCACCGCTGCTCCTGCACCGCTCACAGTCTCGTCTCACGGGTGTCCACTGCATTTCGCCCCACACAGGTGAATGTCTCGCAGATTATGGAATTGTTTATTGTTCATGTTAAATGTTTCTAATGTTACGGCTTTGCGCACAGACTTGGATTAAACATTAACACACGGGGAGGGCGACTGCACGACCTGCATTTAGAGCTGAGAGCAGGATGTGCAGGTGTCTGTACAGAGCTCGTGCACTGTCGCCTACCTCTCTATATGCACGATACATCCGCTATACGCCGCTGAACAAAGCTCCTCTGGCCGCTGCTGCCAAGAACGCAGCACATATGAGTTTTCAGTGAATGCGATGATCTCTGAGTCCAGTGTCGGCTCCGTCTACGACCATCTACGGTTCTGATGGTCGCCCAACTGCACCTGCGTGAAGTTGGTCCCATCAAACGCAAACCTACACAAAAACTATGTCAGTCGTTTGTGCTGTTTTTGCTGCAAAAAGTTTCATTTGTGCTTCTTCAGTTTTGGAGAAATTAGCGATTCTTTCACAGGTCAATTTGGGGTCAGTCAGCGCCACAGGAAGCTTCAAAATGCTCTAAAATGAAGTCAATCGTTTGCGCTTCGTTTGTGCTGCAAAAAGTTTCATTTGAGTGACTATGGTTTTTAAGATATTTGCAGTTTTATTTTCGGCCGATGACGTCATCCAGCCCCTCAAAATGTTAAATAAAGCTCGAAACAGGAAGAAAATGATAGAAAACATTTGTATTTTGTTTGTGCTGTTTTGTGCTGTGACAGTTTTCATTTGTGCGAGTTTATTTCTAAAATTATTATTTCTGCGATAATTATAGGACGTCATTTCCGCTCAGCTGACGGCAACAAACTCCACAAAACTAGTGGCGATAAACGATCTGAGGCTGTGGAAAAGTCTGTGTTATTATATAAAATATGAATCAAAAGCAAATTAATAAAGACTGAAACAGACTTTTCCACAGCCTCAGATCGTTTATCGCCACTAGTTTTGTGGAGTTTGTTGCCGTCAGCTGAGCGGAAATGACGTCCTATAATTACCGCAGAAATAATAATTAATAATTTTAGAAATAAACTCGCACGTTTTCTATAATTTTCTTCCTGTTTTGAGCTCTATTTAACACTCTGAGGTTCTGGACGACGTCATCGGCTGAAAATAAAACTGCAAATATCTTAAGAACCAGAATCACACAAACAAAACTTTTTGCAGCACAAACGATTGACATATTGACATAGTTTTTGTGCATGTTTGAGTTTGATGGGACGACTTCACGCAGGTCCCGACTACTGGTGACTAACTTTATAAACTAACCAAAGCGGCACAATGGGAAGAATTTGGTCGCAAAATGAAATGGGAATTTTAAGCATTCTGGCGTTTGTGTTTTCTGCGAGTGTGAATGGAGCCTCTGTTTCGTCTTTATTTTGGCCTTTGCGTCTTACACGGCCTTAATTCCTCAATGTTTGTTTCATCAAAAAACCCCAATGATGCGGATACATCATTTTTACTCGAAACAGAATGCTGCAGGTAAAGTGAGTTTTTTTATTACGCTGCTGCCCGCCTTTAAAATAGCGTTTTATTATTTCAACTTTATGAACTTGTAAATTCAGTGCACTTTGATATTTCATCACTGTTGGATCACAAACTCCATCTGTCTATCCTCTGCGCGACCTTTACACGCTTTACATGCTCCACTTTAACTAACTTTATGCTCTTGGTAAAACAAGCAGCACTAAATGTCAGGCAATTTCTCCTCCATTTTGTGCGTTTTTGCCGAGATCACCGTGTTCACCGTATTCAAATATTCCCACAGCAAAATACGCCAAATTTCCACTTTCGGCCAACTTTTAGTGCGACTGACGCAGTTGATCGAACACATAAAAACTCAAAAGTGAATGCTGAATTTAAAAAAACTAAACATTTCAAAGATGTGGTTTTTATGCTATACATTTATAGTCACCCATTTATCTTTGTGAAACTGTATTCTTCCGTTTAAATGTATTTATTTATTACAGGTACAGTGCATATTAATAAACATTTCTGTCTGAGTTTGCCAGAAGGCTGTTTTTCACCTGCAGTCCCTCGACGGATGTTAAAAGTCTCCCGAAAAGAACGAGTAAAATAGACGATTATCACAACAGCAGAAAGTGAGTCCGGTCAGTGCTTTTCTACGGCAAAATCCCTGTGGAAAAGTGTCGCATGTTTTTGACCAGCTTCATAAATCTGCCCCAACACCAAATCTTTATCCAACACGGCTGCCGTTATGATAATCGTCTATTACATATTTACATGGCAATATTAGGACTGGGCGGTGAACAGCTGCTCCCACAACCCAGACGGATAAAGCGGAAGAAGATGGATGGATATTACACTTACAGTACATTTGGCAAAAACAACATTTTGGCTAAAAGTACAATAGACCACAAACAACAGACAAATACATGAACACGTGTATTGTCCAGGGACAACAGATGAAAAATAACCGTTTGGCTAATTCTGGTGCATTTACAGCTATGTTAATTAATGTACACTGTCCCTGTCAAATAAACCAATAAATAAAAATACATACGCAGATATACAGCTTATTCTTTTTTAAACTCAACTGAGCAATGTGAGACGAGACAATGTGAAAGTTTAGTTTGTCTCGTTAGAATGTTATAAATGATTTTTGGCCATTTTACAGCAACGCAAACGACTATACATGAGTTCTGAATGAGATTTTATAATCAAAGTATTTTTGTTATGTAAAGCAGTGAGTAATAGTGGTCATTATTAGAATTGGATCTGGTGTTTTTCGCCGCATAATGGGTGCGATGTTGGTCTTGATTTTCATTTAAGTGCTCTTAAAAAAGTCTTAAATTTGTTGGAGTCAAACCTGGGGATTCCCTGATCTGAAACCTGTTCTGCATTAAAAAAAAAGTTTGTCTGCTGTATCTGTAATGGTGAGAGGGGGATTCGGGGTTAAAATATCACTAAACGGATTAAAAAACATCTTAATCTGTTTCCAAAGATCACTCACCTGCTTTGAGTGGTTATGGCTGCTTAAAAATAGCACGGCGTCGTAGAACCAGCCTGAGAAGGACCTGAACTTGTGATTTTTTGGTCTGGACCGACAACAGGTTAGAAAAGACTGTTAGACTGTTTAATTTTCAGCAGTAATTACATGTACACGTCGACACGAATATTAAAAACCCAAGGCCACGGTGAGGAAAAAGTCAATTTAGCGTAATATGTGTTCTTTAATATTCCAGTATGGTAATTATATTTGGACGGCACCGCAGCCTTTAGTCCTCATGCTCATTGTGCAGCTGCAGGCCTGACCTTTACTGAAAACTTTCGCTCCCTGGACTGTGCCGTGACTCCGCACTTTTCAAGCTAACGTGTATTATGCAAACGAGTCCAGTTTATGAAAATGCAAACGTCACCGCGCGCAGTAATGATGAATTATTGACCATTGTGTTTGTGAACTTCCTCGAGTATAAAGTCGCCGCATTGTAAGAGTTTCCTGTATTTCTACAGCCTTTTTTTTTCACCACCTCCACCACTTATGGTTAAAGGTCGTATATATCACACAAAATGAACTCACGTGAGCTTTAACACATGTTTGAATGTTGTCACCCCCTCGAAAACATATCTGCAGTTGTGTTTTGTTTCATTCACACGTTTGAGTCATATTTTATTATTAGTCTGTCTACATCTCTGAAGCTCAAAAATGCTCTGGTGCATCTTGTGATGTCATAAAGCTGTAGTTGTCAAGTTAACAGGTCCTAGGACATTCCAGGGCTGAAATGATCCAAATGATTTTAGTGAAGTGTGTGGAGTTTAAAAACATAGAGAAGTATCTTTGACTGAGGCTATGTTTACACAGAAACGGTCTGAAGAAAAAATGCAAAAGTGCGTTTTCGTTCTCACTCTTATTCCGCGTTTACACAAGTGTTTTGTGTGGGGAATTCTGCCGCACACGGAGACGCAAAACCTGCAGTTTGCCGATGTAGTTTGCACACCCAGAGCGTAGGGGGCAGCACCACCAAGACCAAATGCCTGAGTATAACACTTCTGCTTCTCGACTTCCTCTTCTCCAGCGCCTCAACTCAAAACAACATGGAGAAGTTTCCTGTTTTCAACCGTTTAAACAGCGATGACGGGGTGGAGGGTTTAAGATTTCCACTCTGGTACCTGAGGGGCCATTTACACAACAGTAACGGGCAGAAAATGCAAAACATTTTGTCAGATGTCCATATGGTTTAAACGACAACGGCATTTTGGGGGGTTGAAAACGTAAAAGACCTGAAAACGCCCTCCAGAGTGGAAATCTTAAATGCTCCATCCTGTTTTCGCCATGCAAACTGTGTTTTCGTGGCCGTGGTGCAGAGATGACGTCACGAGCACGAGTCAGTTCAGGGAAAAAAACAAACATGGCAGAACTTCAACTGAGCTGCAAACGCCACAAGACTCGAGTCGGAAAGAGACGACACTGATCACAGAGTCACTCAGAAGTTTATTACTCGTTTTATTATTATTATTATTGTTGAGTCATTCAGATTTATTACGCTTCTCCATGTTGTTTTGAATTGACGCGCTGGAGGAGAGGAAGTAGAGAAGCAGAAGTGTTATACTCAGGCGTTTGGTCTTGGTGGTGCTGCCCCCTACGCTCTGGACCTGCAAACTACATCGGCAAACTGCAGGTTTTGCGTGTCCGTGTGCAGCTGAATTCCCCAAAACACTCATGTAAACGCAGAATAAGAGTGAGAACGAAAACACACTTTTGCCTTTTTGCTTCAGACTGTAGGTGACAGAGAAGCCCAGTGTAAATGTCGCTGCAATAAAACTTGAATTTCCCTCGGGATCATTAGTCAGATCAAAAGACACACGGTGGAACAGAGTGTTTTCTGTGTGAGAGATGAACTCAGTGTAAATATGCAGGTTTGTGTGTTAAACATGTGTGAATGAAGCAAACCACAGCCCCAGGAATGTTTCTGACGAGGAAACATTATTACACAGATCAGAAAATAGCGAGACATGAGCCCTGTAAGACATGTTGCATATTGATTACACCGAGTCTCTGAAATGGCACGAGTCTCGATAAAAGTCAAGCTTGTTTTGTTCTAACCACTGACAAGCACTGAGCGTCTGACAGCTCGTGACAATACAACCAGCACTGCATTTTAAATAGTCTCGTCCATTACAATAATTAATATATCACTGTAACTTTGCTGAGAAGCCATCGTTGCAATTTATAACTGTATCAGATTAATTAAAAAGTTTGATATTTATTGTTTTGACATGTCTGTTCTGTTTTCCAAAGGACTTGTTTATGATGATTGCTTGTTTTAGATCTGTCAGCTGTCAAATAGATGTGTCATGGAAACTTTTTACTGCCATAAATAATAGAAGAAAGAAGTTGGAGAGCGATACGCAGCCGTAACAATCACAAAGAAGAACAAAATGAAAGTGCAAATGCGTTTTAAAAGTGAGAAAGTTGGCTTGAGGTAACTTGGAAATCTGAGTTGTTGAGATTTGGTTTTCACTGCTGTACTTGACCTATGTTTCGTGTTATTATTAGTGCTCTCAGTCGATTAAAATATTTAATTACGAGCTGTACAGGGTTGAATAAGTACGATTTATGGCTGATTATTTGTTCATTCTGCTCTTTACTTGTTGCAGCGCAGGCTTTTTAATGATACTGTATATTTAAAACGGGTTTACTGACTTTACTGCCACTGGTGGATGGTAAGAAAGTAAAAGTAGTAAAGTGTCTGTACTTTAGTTAAGTACATTTTAAAGTAGATAATTTTTACGTTTACTTCACTACATGTGACAGCAGGAATCTGTACTTTCTACTGCACTACATTTTTTATCAGGACAGAAAAGTAAAAGTAAAAGAAAGATGTTCTAAGTATTAGTACGTGAAACCTGCTGGAAAGACTGAGGGGTTTATTTTTTAACATTTTTAATCCGAGCAAACAAAATGTACAAATAAAAACAGCTAGTAAAAGAACGATCTGTCCAGTTGTTTCTATTAAACAAACTGAATCAAATTCACATTTTTAGCTTCATTAGATCTCAAAATATTCACCAAATACTTTTACTTTTTACTCTTAAAGTACTTTTTTAAACAGTTACTTTATTACTTTTACGTAAGTAGATTTTTTCATGTGATATTTTTTACTTTTTTTGCTGCAGTATCTAATAGTTAGTATTATTGAGTGCTTCTTCCACCACTCCTTACTACTACTTTTCTACTTATTACCCTGCTTTGTCTCAGTTGCATAAAGTACTTTCAATATTCATCATTTATCATCATGTTTCTATGCAGCAATATATCGTGACCGCCCTAGTAATACTCCAACTTTACTGTATAAAACAATACAAACACAACATTATCCAACTTATTCCAATCAATTTTGTCTTTAAATGCTCCTAAACACTTCCTGCACTTCTTTTGCTGGTACCTTCGGGTAAATGTGACTCCCATTCATGTCGGTGGCGAATTTGAGCTCATTAACTGTGACTTTGGGCCGTATTGGAAGGTTTGGCTGCCTCGCACAGTGGAGAACATCATGGAAAAGTTAACCGTTGTTGTTCGTAAACTGGACGGGACTTTGGTCTTGGAGCACAGTGTGGAATAACATCTCAGAAAGGCTTGAAGGTTTACAAAAGGTGGCGTGCGGACCCTGAGACCAAGAGACTATCAGAGCTGCTGTGAAAAGAGTGCAGCTGCTCAACTTAAAACCAAGACAGATGAATCTGATCTATCGACCTCCCCCAGCCAGAACCTCTCAACTCGTCCAGAAGAGACTGAAGCAGAAGTGGGACTCTCCTCTTCCCCAACTTTCTCTACGCCTTTGCAGCTTTTACCACTTCCCTCTACTCCCCGTTTACTAGTCCTGTCGTTATGTCTGTACTGTTTTTGTTGTATGTGCTGATGTTGCAAAGAGGTTTCTTCTTTTTTTCCGTGCACTAGTTCTAGATAGTTAGTGTCCCAGATTCCAGATAGTAGTAAAAAAAGATGTCACATGTAGTAATCTCAGACCCTCCTGTTTAGCTTAGCTTTGTGTGTGGGTGCTTCGTGTTGCATTTTTTGTATGAAAACCGCTCTATAAATAAAGTCGATTGACTGATTGAGAAGTTTTGGCCATTAAATATAACACAAAGTTGGTTAATTTGTGTAAAATGTTTGATGTTCATGTGACCAACACGTCAACACTGCATCGATTCTCTGGAAGGAGGTCTTTAAAATGGCTCTGTAGTCCGTATTGAACGTATTTGCTGTTAGGATCAGCGGCTCCATACAAAATAATACAACCCGAATGATGGAGGTGCCCACGGAATCAGGTGAACAGAAGTTATAGCACTTTTCAAAGCACATCCCTAAATCGGTCTTCTCTTAAAGTGACGGAAATACGCTGTTTTCAGTCTGGAGTGCTGCGTACAGTGTGGAGCAGAAGCAGCAGCACAGCGGGGAAGGAGGGGGGATAAACAGACACTCGGGACAGACCCCAGGCAGGAGGCAGTCCACGCCGAGGTCTATCTCCACCAGCGCTCTCCCCCTCCCCTCCTACCCCTCTGTGGTGGGCCCTCACAAACTCTTCATCTTCACATGGGGCAGGACAGCGAGGAGCACGGCCAGGCTTGTGTAACAGAGGCAGAGCAGCTGAAGAGGCGGCATAAAGAAAACACAAACAAAAAGTAGAGTGGCATTTTGTTTTACCAGAACTACCGTATTTTTGGGACTATAAGGTGTAATATCAATGAACGGTCTTGGCCAATGTCGGCTGGTATCAACACACTTACTCTACGTCTTTGCAGCTTTACCCCACCCAGCTCTTTTTTTTCTCTTCTCCCCCATCCTCATCCTACCCCAATGTTATGTGTTATGTAAATGTACAGAGGGGGGTGTGACATGTCCAATTTCGATTCCTTTGTATGTCTTGTACATGTGAAGAAATTGACAAATAAAGGCATTCGTATTGACTTTTTTCTGAAATGTCTTATCTGCTGTTCTTTCTAAGCATGGTCGGCCTGGTGGATTTATCAGGACATCGCGAGGAGCTTTTAACGAAGACAGAAGGTACCATCGAGACATAATAAGGAAATACTGATATACCTGCAGTACATTTGGCTGATACAGATGAACAAAATCTACTAAAAATATGAAAATCTCTAACCTAACATACACGTGGGTTGGACAGGTTATGTTTGTTGATATTTACTTCTGCCGAAAGCGTCTGTTCCAATATGAACAGTCATTTTTGACTCTGAGCTGACTTTTATCCCACGCAGTAAGAACATCACAAAAATAGGTTTCTATCACCTAAAAACACAGCCAGAGTCCGCCCCGTTCTCTCTCAGGCCAACATGGAGACACTGATGCTTTTATCATCAGTCCTGTAATGCTCTACTCCCTGGTCTTCCCAAAAAGAGTGTTTCAGGTTTGCAATTAATATAAAATTCAGCGGCTCGTGTCCTGATGAGGACCACAGTGCACCGGTGTTAAAATCACTGCATTGGCTCCCTGTGAGTTTCAGGATAGATTTTTAAAGTTATTTTTTCCATCCATCCATTTTCTTCCGTGGGAACAGCAGTGCAAGCAGGGACTCCCAGACTTCCTTCACCCCAAACGCTTCCTCCAGCTTCTCCAGAGGGACTCGGAGGAGGTCCCAGGCCCAGAGACATAGTCCCTCCAGCGTGTCCTGGGTCTTCCCTGGGGCCTCCTTTTTTCCATCCATCCATCTTCTCCCGCTTAATCCAGCTGGGTCGCGGGGGCAGTTTACTCCCCAATACTCATAGCACCTGACCCCCCCTATGAACGCCGTTTCCATAGTAATTCATGATTCAAAACATAATATCATATCTTTTCAATGGTAAAACATGTTCTCTTTGCTCTGGCGCCGTTTCCATAGTAATTCATGATCCATCCATCCATCTTCTTCCGCTTATCCGGGGCCGGGTCGCGGGGGCAGCAGTCTAAGCATCTTTTCAATGGTAAGAAGTCCTCAAAATGTTGACTTTTCTCTGGTGCTGTTTTCATAGTAATTAACAATTACAAAAGTATCATTAGAAAGGTAAAAAGTTCTCAAACTGTGGCTTTTCCTTTGGCTCCATTTCATAAGTTCCATAATGTTGCTGTTCTGGCGCCGTTTCAATAGTAATTAATGATTCAAAACATAATATCTTATCTTTTCAATGGTAATGGTGCTAAATGCCGATAATTCACACTTCTATTCACAGCTCATTTACATATTGTTGCGTGTCCAGTAACATATATACGGCCACTATAGTCACTTCACAGTCGCTAATAGAAGAGAAAACAGCCTGTTTATGTGTGCGAGCTACAGCAGCTAATCGCTAACCAATGAGAAAGAACCAAAACGAGCTTCAAAACCGACACATTTCAACACTCAGCCTCACACAGGCTCCTCTCAGATCAGCACTAAGAACTGTCCTTTAATCCAGACTCACACTGAGCATCTGGAAAAAGAAAATAATCTCAGTGTTGTGCACATGGATCTATGGCTGCGGCTAAACAAGTGCACTGGGGTGGTGCGTTCAGGGGCAGATCGACGTCACAGACACAGACAACTCCACAGATAAATATTGATGCGGTGCAATATATCAGTACATTTATCGGTCTGTAAATTGGATTAAATGGGCAGAATGTAGAGAGTCTAAGCTTTATAACAAGGTAAAACATGTCCACGTGGAATATCGGCTCAGATTTTTGCCAATACTCAATATGTTTGCAAGGGCCCATATCGGCTGATAATATCGGCCAACCAATATATTGGTCGGGCCCTACTATTAAATGAGAAAATGCACTGTTAGCATGCTAGTTGCCCGCGTTACTGTGATGACAAAACTCCAGTTTGACCCGTGAAAGGTGTGACACGTGTTCATAACCTCACTGTGATGATAGGAATGCATAAGGTAAGTGAAGAATAATTTTGGAAAGCTTTGGTCAAATAGAAAAAATTATGGACATTTGTGGAAATTATTTTGCAAACCTAATACGTACTTTTACTAATTGTGGGTCTAACTGCTAGTTTTACAATCTTCAATTATTATTATTACGTTTAGAATTTGCTTTCGTTTCATTGTTTTTGGACGCGATTACTCAAAAGTTGGTATTTCTTCGCCGTTAGAGGTAGATACATTAAAAAAATTACATTATTTCATCATCTGTTCCTTTGCAAATGTTTTGACTACTTCAGACCACTTAAATAATTAGTTTTGTAATTAGGCTCCATTTCAGATTCCGCCAACAAGGTGGATTTACGTTCGTGCCAGTTTATGAATCACTGTCTGCTTGGTGTTCTGCCCGGTGTATTGCGCTCTGTTTATTTTAAATATTTGCATTTAAATAAGAGCCAAATTAGCATTTCCCCCCATTAATCTCGCGGCTAATACTGTATATATTCATGGTTATGTCATCTTTGTCATTCGCCATTCCTTCTTGGGTGCATTTTTTTCCTTGACAAAGCTTTGTTATGCTTGAGCCTGTATGTCTGGCTGGGTTCACAATGGTGCATTCGTGTGTAATTTCAGGCGGATAAATTGCAACCAGCGGGGGAGGGTTTTGGACAATACTTGAACCACATGTAGCGTCACTGTGGAGAGGCGACGTGTGCATAGGCGAACCACAGGGGCGGGGGTCACTGTTGCTATGGGCAGAATACTTAGAAAGTCTATTTAGCTACAGAATACTGAATACATGGCTTAAAATGCACTGTATTTTGTAAAGTTTTCTGGTACATGGTCCAATCAGAGTCCAGTATTTTGAATATACGGAGTACATTTACACAAGATTCATTTGGTCTACTGATAATTTATGTTCTTGAAGAGGTGCAAATGCAAGGAACAGCAACATAAAAGTGAAAAACGTCACCTTCAGACATTTTTTCTGGCTTTGGACCACAGTACGTGTAGGTTTTTTGCTAAAACGTAGTAAAAAAAAAAGTGTTTGGACATCAACCGTCTGAGTGCGCTATGCATTTTTTTTCACTTTTATGTTGCTGTTCCTTGTGTTTGCACCTCTACAAGAACTTTGGTGTGTCTTTTCTGTTACATTTGATGAAAAGTTGAAAAAGAAGAATGTGACGAGTTAAAGGAATGGAGAAGTGAATGAAGTTGGAAACGAAATAAAAGTAATTGCGTGGTCAGGATCGATGTCACTGTCTGACGTCGTAAATAATTCCCCGCTTGATCCTCCTCGCTTGGTCCGTCGGAAAATAGTCTTGCAGCCACCTCCATTGTGGCTTTTTTGGTGTGTTATGGCATTTGTATTTGTTGAGACATTCGCATTTGTTGTGAGCTCCCCCGGCTTTACTCCAGCGACGATGTTTATTATCCTCTGTCAAAGTGATGTTCACCCCGTCCCCGTCCATATTGTGGTTCTCTCTTTGGCCGATTTGAGTTGTCCCTGTTCTGCTTTGTGTTTTGTTGCTCGTCTCACGCCTTCGTTGTTTCCTTCTCGCATTCTGTCCTATGTTGTTGTGAATGCCTGGGATACTGCTCTGAGGAAGTCGGACTGCAGGTGGCGCTGTCGTTCTGCCTTCACTGGTAGGAAAACGGCGCCAAAACCTGTTCAAATCAGCTGACCGGACATGTCACAGCGACATCACGTGACACTACAGGGTATTACAGACAGTTTTGTTTCTTTTGCCTGTCATGCATGAAGGTAAACTATGCAACTTTTTAAGGGTCCGTCACCTGCTTGTGCGTATGGATACGTCATTGCTCTGCCTGGAATGTTCCACAGTATGACATTAACGCAGCTCTAACTTACATTTATTAAATTCCAGGTGGTTTTACAGCTCAAAAATATCTAGAAAAACAGGTATTCTGACTGTGAGCGGCGTCGCCTCTCCACAGATCTGACTTGTAACTTGGTTTGTTTTGTCTCTATGCTGATAGAAAGGTTTAATGTCATACTGTGAAACATTCCAGACAAAACAGTAACGCCGTACGCTGCACAGGAGCAGCATGGAGACCTGACGGAGCTGTGGAGGATCCAGTGACCAAGAAATGGTCAAACAAAAATTTTTGGTTCAATCTCTCTTTTAGTCCAATAAACATTTTGAGATATGGCTCCTGGTATGAAAGAACCGCGAAGCAATGATCTGAGCCTCATGTAATTACAGTAAAATAAATATGTGTGGAGCCACATTCATTGTAAATCTCAAGTGCACAATGTGAAAATGGAAACACCCTCTTGCATTTTGCAGCAAAGGTTGTTTTATTATATTTGTTCGTTTTATTTTCATATACACGACCCGCTATTTCACCCAGACACTCAAGTCCCAACTCTTTTCTGACTTTATTTCTGCAAAACCTGATCCGTGAATGGAGGCCGAAGACACAAACAGCAAAAAACACCCCTGGCAAACATAGTCCACGTCGAGACACATAAATACTGGAGGAAGATGTGTTACAATAGAACACACACAGTCCTGCATTATCTCAGAAGGACCTTTACTTGGCAGAGACAGTTACAGATCCAAATACACACTTTTGCTTCTTGGCAGGAGAATACAAGACACTTTCCTTACTCTTCTCTTGCTCAAGCTGCATAGACCTTCCTGCATAGCGTCGATAGCTAAAGGCTTTTTGGTACAACCGGGAATATTCTTGATGATAAACAAAACAAAACTGTCACCGCACAACGCAGAGCCGCTCAACGTCCTTAAGAAAAACTTGCCACTGGTGCTCTCGACCCAATTAATGTGAAATGTATGTTGCCATTTCTGTTTGGTTCATCGTGCACTTCTTGAGATATAAATGCCTATAGCTTCTAGACAGCTTGTTATTTGCTTGTTTAAGACCTTATATTACACTTAGGATGAGGAAACTTGATAACATAAATCAGAAAATAGCATAAGTCACCACTGCTTATGAAACACACCCCACATTATCTAGAAGGGCATGGTGTGGTCGTCTTATCTTTTTTCAGAATAATCTTGAACGGATTTGAAGGGGCACATTTGAAGCTAAAGTCCGTTGCTAGAGGTGGTCGAATTCTGTCACAGATCAGTGTTTCCTCGGTGGAGATCTCGCTGTGGCAGTGAGTCTGTCTAGGCAACAAACTAGTGTAGTGATGGGGGCAAGTTCTTAACTCCCACGTAAAGCGTAAAAATTTGCTTCACACTGAAGAAGCTTAACACCCCATGGGAAATGCGGTATAAAAATAAAAAAATGACTTGACTTAGAGTTTAATTTTGAGAAAAATCTTAGAAATGAGAAACACAGGACTGACCCCTCAAAATCAAACCTGTTATGAGTTATGTTTTGTTTCATTCACACACTGCATATTTAGGCTGAATTCTTCTCTCGAACAGAAAACACTCTGCTCCAACTTGTGATGTCATGTGGTAATACAAGGAAGTGTTTTTAAACTCCCCACACCTTCACTAGAATCATTCGGACGATTTCAGCCCTAGAATTGCCCATTTCTACTGAACAAAAGGTAAAAAGGAGCTCTTACCTTGAAAACTGCCTCTTCATAACATCGCAAAGTGGAACAGAGAAGTTTGAGCTTTGGAGATGTAGACAGACGAATAAAAAAGGCTTACTGAAACAAAACACATCTCCAGTAGGGTTGGGTGGTAATACCGTACTACGGTAGCAGTCGCATCAGTTTCATTACCGTCATTAAAAAAAATAATCCTAAAGGACCTAAAACCACAGCAGGACTTTCTCCCTCCGCTCTCTCTCCTCTTCAAACGTGGTTCTGCTCGGAGATTTCCATCCACACGCAGCGAGGAGGAAGAAAAAAACCTGACTGATGCTTCGTGTGCGACATTGAGCCCAAAAGTTTGTGATGGAGACGTTTTATTGAAGCCGAGAGTCGAGAGGGGACGAGGCTGAAGAGGAGAAAGTTCCCGAGGGCGAAGTCAGACTTTCACGGAGGAGACGGTAAAGAACAATTTATAGTTTTGCATCAAAACGTGTTTAGATCGACCGCCGTGCACCTCCCAAACTTTCTAACTACGTCTCAAAACGACGCAGACGATAAGGGCTGTGATTGGTCCTCTCCACCGCTCTACATTTCCACTGCTCATTCTAGACTTTGAGTAATAATGTGTTTAATGCAGCTTTGGCACATTTGTTTACGTTTTATACAAACCAAACTTCAAACCTCATGGCTCATTTGCATACAGTATAAGCGCTGATAAAAACAGTTTATGCGCTGATGCTGATGCGATCGAACCCGCTGCAAAGTTTGGTTTGATCAGAACTTGTGCCTCGTCTTCAAATATAAAGCTGCGACTCTGTTTCCGAACAGTTTAGGTGCAGCTACAACATAATTCTTAACCTCCAGGTCTGTTTTTGAGGAGGTAACAACATTCTGCCATGGTTTACCGCTCACACGTGTCAATTTTGTGTAAGATTGAACCTTCAATAGTAGGTTACACGCTTCAGTTCTTCAGCATTTTTCCATTAGACCCCCTCCTTTTCTGTTCGGCTTGTAAACACGTATCACTCCTGGGAGGTTTAGTGCCCGTCCATATGTGTATCCTGCGCTAATTGCCAACCAGATGTCATGTGATCTCCCGTACGGCAGGGGGAGGGCCCACAAACGATTCCGCTCGTATTCCCAATCCCGAGCGTGTCCGTTTTATCGTCCAATCAGCTCGCGCACATTAGCATTCCGGTTACCCTGCCCGGCGGTGTTGTTTTGGCCATCTGCCCGGTGCATATTTGAGGCGACGCGCGCATTTGAATGGTGTCCACTTGAGTTATCTTGAGATTTTACGAGCTCGCCGGCTGCTTTCACACAACATTAAGTCAGACTGGGCACATTTCACTTTCGCCGCATGATTAGGAGTTCGCATTTCTGATTTGCCTTGATGAGAGACGGAGAAATATTGAAGAGGAGAGAAGAGCTGGCCACTAGTGATAGCTGCTGCATCACATTATGGAGATAAGGGAAAAAAACTAAAAACTAATGCCCCTGAGCCAGAAGAAACATACTTGAAGTTGCCGTTTTATTTTTGATTAAAAATAGCTGAGAAAAAGAAACGTCTAATACACAAGCATAATTGTGAGTATTATGGCAGAGTTATAGAGCAATGGAGTAGACATATATTTACTTTTAAGAGGTTAAAAGAGTTTTCCCTTCTCATACTCATTCAGAGTTGTCTTTGTGTATTCAAGATGCTATTAGGCGATAAGCAACTTTCTTTTTTCACGTCCTATATTACACAAACTGGACTCTCGTGAGCTTTAAAGGGACAGTTCAGAATTTTGGACATTAGATTAGATTAAATTAGATTAGCCTTTATTGTCTCCCTTGGGAGAAATTTGTCTTGGGACAGGGGCACTCATGCCACATATAGAGACATATAACATACAGCACACACAGAGTGGACACATCAATTAATGCAGTTCATAAGAAAAACAACCATTCAACATTTGATAATATTGCACCATTCCCATAATTATCATATTTTGCACATTCCCTGGGGCCTAAAAGTGTAAAGGTGAGTATTGCACATTCCCTGGGGCCTAAAAGTGTAAAGGTGAGTATTGCACATTCCCTGGGGCCTAAAAGTGTAAAGGTGAGTATTGCACATTCCCTGGGGCCTTTCTGCCTAAGGTCATAGGACATAGGGCCTTCGCTCAGTTTCATTTCATCAGGACTCATCAGGAATCAGAAAACACTCGGTGGTTTGTTGGCCAGAACCAACCCGAGCTGCGATAGCGACTGCAGACGCTATCCTCCTTTGGACTTCCTTTGTCCAATATGAACTTTGCGTTTTTTATCGTACCTTTAATTTGCAAGTTCACCTCGCAGAAACGATAATACTCGCTGACAGCCACGTTCACTCTCTGCTTTGTTTGCTGTTGTGCCTCGATTACTCGGACTCCATTGAGCGTCCGGCGCATTACAGACGTCACCACCAAACAGCAGCGATTGGTTAAATCCTAATGCTGCGATGTCAGACGGTTTCCACGAAATGACACCGGCTGATGAATCAGGCTACATGTTCCATTCCAGATGTAGAACCCAAAATGGTTGAACACTAAAGACATTTATTGCCGCAGTGCTTTCTAAAATTTAGCTGAAGTGGCAATATTTCTTGAAAGCACTGTAAAACATAAGATAGTATAGTTTATTTAACCTTTCTTTAACCAGGAAAGTCCCGTTGAGATCAGTAATCTCTTTTTCAAGGGAGTCCTGGCCACGCACACTCCACACAACGACCCATCCCTGTTGAGCTTCTGACATCTGACGGGATCAGGCATTAACAAGCCGATGTAGTTTGCACTGAGCTTTGTATAACCGTAATAATTTGCTCTGCTAACGATGTACAAATACAGTAACATGTTTGAGATGGAGACTGAAGCTAGAGTAAAATGTGTGTCTAATCTTCACTGTGCTTGTCAGCTGAGCCCATTCGACTACAGTACTTTACACACAGCAGTACAGTGTGTACTAGTATAGCGGCCCATTAGTTCTCCGTAAATGCATGTACCTCCGTCTGACCGCCTGACAGCTCCACGCCCACACGGCCTTGTTTTTCCATATTCTCCGTTTTTTGGAGACAAAAATAAAAACACACGCTTCATTAGAACAAAGTCAGGAAAGCTCTCCGCAGATTCTTATAGCGAAATAAAAATAAATATGAGCTGAAAGTTGGTAAAAGTCAACACAATGAGAACAGTCTGTTGGAGTAAACTTTTTAAATGGGAGGTATTTCCACGAATGCAAACTTTATTAACAGCTGTAAATGAGAAGGAGTCGAAAGTAGAGTTAAAGTAAGTTTACACCAGACCTGAAAGTACGACTGCTGCTGATAATGAGCGTCATCTTGGAGACTGCTCAGAAAAATGTTAGTAGTTTTGTTAAAAGAGAGCAGATTCTTTGCTGCCTGGCAAATCCAGACTGATATCTCTGATAGGGCCCAAACTACACTATTTTCTGCTCCATGTTATAATGGTGCACCGCAAAAAAAGCATATCTAAGTAAGTTAAAATGACCTAAATTAAGAACATCTTACTTTATTTGAGTAAATTCAACTTGAGAAGTAAAATTATCTGCCAGTGGAAGGCTCATTCATTCTGCAGAAATCCGCACTGTTTCTCAGTCCCCTGTGATACTCGTTCCTTTACCCCCATGAGCCTGTAGTATCGGTTATACTATTGTATCATACTTTATATACTGCTACTTTAAAATGGGTCTTACTCGAGTGGATCTCTTGTCATTCTTGTCATTCTCGTTTGGAGCATGAAGGGGCCGTCTCAGAGTCTAGGAGGTCATCTGGCAAACGCTACGATTGTCACTATACATCATGATTATGCTGATTATCCATGGAGAATTGTCCTGTGCAAAACATGTTTCTTCTGGTGATCCTGAAGGTCAAGAGTGAGATGTCCTTATACAAACTATAAATGTAACACGAACATGTTCTTCTGGCTCTTTCTTGCATTGGGCTTTTAAGAAGATCCAGACTCCCACTTTATTATCTGTAACATAAATCATATTTACATTCATTAGAGTTGTCGATAAATCATTTCTCAAGCATCTGCCCTCCCCAGGGGAAAAACAACAGCTACCGAAAGAGGTAAGCTCCTGGATTTGGGATCTTAAACCACAAGCAGACACATTTGTTTTTATATGGATGGACCACGTATGTCCCTGATTAACTATCCATCCATCCATCTTCTTCCGCTTATCCGGGGCCGGGTCGCGGGGGCAGCAGTCTAAGCAGGGGCTCCCAAGCTTCCTTCTCCCCAGCCACTTCCTCCAGCTCCTCCGGACGGACCCCGAGGCGTTCCCAGGCCAGCTGAGAGACATAGTCCCTCCAGCGTGTCCTGGGTCTTCCCCGGGGCCTCCTACCGGTGGGACATGCCCGGAACACCTCCCGAGGGAGGCGTCCAGGAGGCATCCGGACCAGATGCCCGAGCCACCTCAGCTGGCTCCTCTCGACGTGGAGGAGCAGCGACTCTACTCCGAGCTCCTCCCGTGTGACCGAGCTCCTCACCCTATCTCTAAGGGAGCGCCCGGCCACTCTGCGGAGGAAACTCATTTCGGCCGCTTGTATCCGCGATCTCGTTCTTTCGGTCATTACCCAGAGCTCATGACCATAGGTGAGGGTAGGAACGTAGATTGAGGTAAATCACCACAACGGTCCGATACAGCGACTGCATCACTGCCGACGCCGCACCGATCCGCCTGTCAATCTCGCGCTCCATCCTCCCCTCACTCGTGAACAAGACCCCGAGATACTTGAACTCCTCCACTTGAGGCAGAGACTCCCCACCCACCCGGAGAGGGCAATCCACCTTTTTCCGGTCGAGAACCATGGCCTCGGATTTGGAACAGCTGATTCTCATCCCAGCCGCTTCACACTCGGCTGCAAACCGCCCCAGTGCTGCAGGTCCTGGTTCGATGGAGCCAACAGGACAACATCATCCGCAAAAAGCAGCGATGAAATCCTGTGGTTCCCAAACCGGACCCCCTCCGGCCCCTGGCTGCGCCTAGAAATTCTGTCCATAAATACAATGAACAGAACCGGTTCCTGATTAACTAAACCACCTGTAAATCAGACTCTTTATAAAGTACTGAAGAAGTGTCACCTTTAGCATTTTCATCATCCTAATTATTCTGATACGATTACCTTAGCAACAGTTAGCATATGAGTGGTGCACTTCTTGATTCTCAGTCAATGAAACACTTACAATTATAATAATTAGGTGCAGACAGTACACAGTGAACATATGTTTAAATCTTGAGTTATTTATACAATATATCTGTACTGGGCAGGGACGTGCACAGGGGGGGTTGCTCTGGCCTCCTCGACTGAAGTTGCCCTTGCGAGGGAAAAAAACAAACAAAACTTTTAAATTTTTTTAAATCGGTCGAAGCACACAGGTTTTCATGTATGAAAATGCCTATGTCTAGATTTGAGAGTGAAAATAAAATAGTCGCCTTGTTCACTTACATTAGGGCACCGTGAATGCGAGTCTGGAGGGAGGAGCTCAGTTCTGTTTACAGCCAGAGAGCTGCAGGCGACCAGCACCTGAGTAAAAAAAAGATTACCCACAAGCCCCGGCCCCGCGGAGTGAGCCCCCGTCTGCGGTGCGGCCGACGCCAGAAGTTCAGTTTTTACAACTTCTGACGCCGACGCCTGAACACTGAAAACCGCCGCCTCGACGCCAGATTCCTGCCGCACTGACGCCTGAAGACGCGCCGCAAAAACGCCGGATGCCCTGGTCACGCGTCCACATGGACTTCACATGTGAAGAGATCGTCCCGGGTGTCGCGGTTTGACCATCTGCCTTGACGGTGTTGGAAAAGGTTTGATTGAGATGTTTAGCCAATGACGATCAAGTTTTATGAAAAATGTGAATAAATCCAGGTTCAGTTTTTGCCACGTTTAGCCTAAATAATCAGACTCTGAGCTCCAGTTATTCCTCCAGACAGAACAGGCTCATTTCAAACTCAGCTACATGTCACCTGATGGTTTCTAATTCTAACATTTTGTTTTAGCAATGAATGATGGAAGTAATGCACACAATTGCGTTATGTAATAAGTAGTAGGCGTATTTAGGGTGTTTCATTGTGAGTTATTTTTTTGGGGCCGGGTGTGTCGTTTCTTCATGTCAGAGCAACTGCCCCTCAAAACTCCAGTGCACGTCCCTGGTACTGGGGCATTAAATACATGGAGAAAAATCAAGCACAGGCTTTAAAACTACTGATTTTCATAAACAGCAGCCTTCCCAGACGTCTGATTGGAATTATAGATCTACGATGATGTAATGATAGCCCTAAGTCTGTTCAAAATGGATACGAAAGGAAATTAGACTCGGTGTATAATTACAATCTGCGAGTTGTTATTGATTCTCTGGTTCTCTCGGTTAATAAACACCATCTTGAACTTCTCTCGCTTCATCGTTTCGCACACAAACTCCCCGCTTGTCAATCACACTATTGACTCTAATGCAATTTGATCTTTCAGTTCAAAGTAACAGCTTCAAACAGACGTGTGGGACGCCGAACTTTTAGACTTGATATATTGCTTTTTGATTGGCACCTCCAAAACAAGATATAAAGGTTTTCAATAGACGTGGCGTTGCATAAACCCAAAACATACGGTATTTGATAACATTATTAGTGTGTTTTTTTTCCCTCGTCGCAAAGAATTTCAGCTACATTTGCGCAGCCTTTTATTAGAGGTAAAAGGAAACAGTTTGGTATTGAAATCGCGTCCCCTGCCATTTCCGCCTCCACATAACTATAGGCTGTAACTGACATTAATTGTATAGCGGTTCTCCTTTAATATGTTGTAAACACAAATAATGAAACAGGTCTTACCAGGTGAGATGAATATATATAGATTTGTTTTCACTGCTCGCTGCATCACATAAGCTTGCAGGAGAAAATGTGATTATAGATCACATGTGTCAAACATGCGGCCCGGGGGCCAGATCCGGCCCTCCAAGACCTTTAATCTGGCCCTCGGCTGATTTTTCTATTAAAATACTTAAAATTTTCAGATTTTTCTGTTAATTTTCTGCACCGTTTAGCACAGCAGCGTCTCCGGCGTTTCTGTATGTTGCGACTCCCACCAGAGCAGCACAAATGAAGACTTTCCTCTTTCCAAACGCTCTTAAAGGACGATCGTTTTGACTGTCGACTGTGACCCTCATCAGCAAAATGTCAAAAAGAAGAAAAGCAGATGCTGAGTTCAGGATTTCCCAAGAAAAATAGTCTAATTCTTATTTGTTGACAGAGGTGAATGGGAAATCTGTGCTCAGTGTGTTTGGAACAAGTGGCGTTGCTCGAGGAATATAATCTTAAACACCACTACGAGACACGGAGAAAAATACAATAACTTGAAGAGAGAACTGAGTTTTCTGATCCGGCCCTTTTGGGATCAAAGTAGGTTGCATACGGCCCCCGGACCAAAATGAGTTTGACACCCCTGTTATAGATGACATTATTATGAGGAAACCGTGAGCTAATGAGATGGATAAACAGGTTAACATGTAAATAGATGTGCGATATGACACTAAATTGACTCTTGTGAGCTTTAAGTCATGTTATAGGCTACTGTTGTTTCCTCCTCAAAAACACACCTAGAGTTGTGTTTTGTTTCATTTATTTATTCGTAAAGGGACAGCGCACATTCATGAACTTTTAAATTGTTAATATGCAAAGACTGGAGCCAACGTGGATCATTTCCATCTTCAGCCCCTCGAGCAGGTTGATGTTAAATAATCTACAAGAGGGAAAAAAATACAGCGACAGTCACACAAAAGTACAAAACACCAGCGCACACACGAATCACTCACATTAAAATCACTACAGAACTACACATAGGACGGGTTTGGTTTGACCATAACCAGCTTTTCATTTGAGCTTTAAAAGAACTGAACATAAGACTCTCTCTCAGTGTTAGAGCTGTACGTAGGACTCTCTCAGTGTTAGAGCTGTACGTAGGACTCTCAGTGTTAGAGCTGTACGTAGGACTCTCTCAGTGTTAGAGCTGTACGTAGGACTCTCTCAGTGTTAGAGCTGTACGTAGGACTCTCTCAGTGTTAGAGCTGTACGTAGGACTCTCTCAGTGTTAGAGCTGTACGTAGGACTCTCTCTCAGTGTTAGAGCTGTACGTAGGACTCTCTCTCAGTGTTAGAGCTGTACGTAGGACTCTCTCTCAGTGTTAGAGCTGTACGTAGGACTCTCTCAGTGTTAGAGCTGTACGTAGGACTCTCTCAGTGTTAGAGCTGTACGTAGGACTCTCTCTCAGTGTTAGAGCTGTACGTAGGACTCTCTCTCAGTGTTAGAGCTGCATTAGGGACTCTCAGTGTTAGAGGCTGTACGTGAGGACTCTCTCTCAGTGTTAGAGCTGTACGTAGGACTCTCTCTCAGTGTTAGAGCTGTACGTAGGACTCTCTCTCAGTGTTAGAGCTGTACGTAGGACTCTCTCTGTGTTAGAGCTGTACGTAGGACTCTCTCTCAGTGTTAGAGCTGTACGTAGGACTCTCTGTGTTAGAGCTGTACGTAGGACTCTCAGTGTTAGAACTGCATTAGGACTCTCTCAGTGTTAGAGCTGTAACACGTAGGACTCTCAGTGTTAGAGCTGTCGTGGGACTCTCTCAGTGTTAGAGCTGTACGTGAGGGACTCTCTCAGTGTTAGAGCTGTACATAGGACTCTCTCAGTGTTAGAGCTGCAATGTAGGACTCTCTCAGTGTTAGAGCTGTAATGTAGGACTCTCTCAGTGTTAGAGCTGTGCACGTAGGACTCTCTCAGTGTTAGAGCTGTCATTAGGACTCTCAGTGTTAGAGCTGCGTGGACTCTCTCTCAGTGTTAGAGCTGCACGTAGGGACTCTCTCAGTGTTAGAGCTGTACGTAGGACTCTCTCTCAGTGTGAGAGCTGTACGTAGGACTCTCTCAGTGTTAGAGCTGTGCGAGGACTCTCTCAGTGTTAGAGCTGTCGTAGGACTCTCTCTCTCAGTGTTAGAGCTGTACGTAGGACTCTCTCAGTGTTAGAGCTGTACGTAGGACTCTCTAAGGGTTAGAGCTGTACTGAGGACACTCACAGTGTAAGAGCTCTATTTAGGACTCTCTCTGTGTTATAGCTGTACGTAGGACTCTCTCAGTGTTAGAGCTGTACGTAGGACTCTCTCAGTGTTAGAGCTGTACGTAGGACTCTCAGTGTTAGAGCTGTACGTAGGACTCTCTCTCAGTGTTAGAGCTGTACGTAGGACTCTCTCTCAGTGTTAGAGCTGTACGTAGGACTCTCTGTGTTAGAGCTGTACGTAGGACTCTCAGTGTTAGAGCTGTACGTAGGACTCTCTCAGTGTTAGAGCTGTACGTAGGACTCTCTCAGTGTTAGAGCTGTACGTAGGACTCTCTCAGTGTTAGAGCTGTACGTAGGACTCTCTCTCAGTGTTAGAGCTGTACATAGGACTCTCTCAGTGTTAGAGCTGTACGTAGGACTCTCTCAGTGTTAGAGCTGTACGTAGGACTCTCTCAGTGTTAGAGCTGTACGTAGAACTCTCTCTCAGTGTTAGAGCTGTACGTAGGACTCTCAGTGTTAGAGCTGTACGTAGGACTCTCTCAGTGTTAGAGCTGTACGTAGGACTCTCAGTGTTAGAGCTGTACGTAGGACTCTCTCTGTGTTAGAGCTGTACGTAGGACTCTCTCTGTGTTAGAGCTGTACGTAGGACTCTCTCTCAGTGTTAGAGCTGTACATAGGACTCTCTCAGTGTTAGAGCTGTACGTAGGACTCTCTCAGTGTTAGAGCTGTACGTAGGACTCTCTCTGTGTTAGAGCTGTACGTAGGACTCTCTGTGTTAGAGCTGTACGTAGGACTCTCTGTGTTAGAGCTGTACGTAGGACTCTCTCTGTGTTAGAGCTGTACGTAGGACTCTCTCTGTGTTAGAGCTGTACGTAGGACTCTCTCTCAGTGTTAGAGCTGTATGTAGGACTCTCTCAGTGTTAGAGCTGTACGTGGGACTCTCTCTCAGTGTTAGAGCTGTGCACGTGGGACTCTGTGTGTTAGAGCTGTACGTAGGACTCTCTCTCAGTGTTAGAGCTGTATGTAGGACTCTCTCAGTGTTAGAGCTGTACGTAGGACTCTCTCAGTGTTAGAGCTGTACGTAGGACTCTCTCAGTGTTAGAGCTGTACCTAGGACTCTCTGTGTTAGAGCTGTACGTAGGACTCTCTCAGTGTTAGAGCTGTACGTAGGACTCTCTCAGTGTTAGAGCTGTACGTAGGACTCTCTGTGTTAGAGCTGTACGTAGGACTCTCAGTGTTAGAGCTGTACGTAGGACTCTCTCAGTGTTAGAGCTGTACGTAGGACTCTCTCTGTGTTAGAGCTGTACGTAGGACTCTCTCTGTGTTAGAGCGGTGAGGAGGGCTCTCTCTGAGTGTTAGAGCTGTACGTAGGACTCTCTCAGTGTTAGAGCTGTACGTAGGACTCTCTCTCAGTGTTAGAGCTGTACGTAGGACTCTCTCAGTGTTAGAGCTGTACGTAGGACTCTCTCTGTGTTAGAGCTGTACGTAGGACTCTCTCAGTGTTAGAGCTGTACGTAGGACTCTCTCAGTGTTAGAGCTGTATGTAGGACTCTGTGTTAGAGCTGTACGTAGGACTCTCTCAGTGTTAGAGCTGTATGTAGGACTCTGTGTTAGAACTGTACGTAGGACTCTCTCTCAGTGTTAGAGCTGTATGTAGGACTCTCTCTCAGTGTTAGAGCTGTACGTAGGACTCTCTCTCAGTGTTAGAGCTGTACGTAGGACTCTCTCAGTGTTAGAGCTGTACGTAGGACTCTCTCTCAGTGTTAGAGCTGTACGTAGGACTCTCTCTCAGTGTTAGAGCTGTACGTAGGACTCTCTCAGTGTTAGAGCTGTACGTAGGACTCTCTCTCTGTGTTAGAGATGTAAGTATGAATCTCTCAGTGTTAGAGCTATGCACGTAGGACTCTCTCTCAGTGTTAGAGCTGTACGTAGGACTCTCTCTCTGTGTTAGAGCTGTACGTAGGACTCTCTCAGTGTTAGAGCTGTACGTAGGACTCTCTCTCAGTGTTAGAGCTGTACGTAGGACTCTCTCTCAGTGTTAGAGCTGTACGTAGGACTCTCTCTGTGTTAGAGCTGTACGTAGGACTCTCTCAGGGTTAGAGCTGTACGTAGGACTCTCTCAGTGTTAGAGCTGTACGTAGGACTCTCTCTCAGTGTTAGAGCTGTACGTAGGACTCTCTCAGTGTCTGTGGAAGACTATTCCACAGATTTCCACCTTGGACAGATAAAACATTCTGACCAAAGGTTTTGCGTCTGGTGGAGGATCACGTGGTTCTTCCCGAATTCTCTTTGCATTTGATGTTGTCATTTAAGGTGGTTGTGCAAAGGAGGGAAGGACCTTATAAATTAGAAAAGCCCTTTTAAGGATCACCATGTTGCTAAAGTCCAGGAGCCTTTGCTCAGAATATGACAGTGATGGAGGGAAATGGGTTTTTTAGACGTCTTTCATAGAGGTTTTCACTGGTTTTAAGTGTTGTGGGCCAAGAGACCCTGTGATTAAACAATATGACAATAATGTATGTGAGAAATAAGCATGGAGTAGAAATAAGGTTTTGCAGTATTCATGTTTAAGTTCAGTCACACATGTTTGAGTAAGCCTGAATTATAAGTCCGTCTACATCTCCAAAGCTCAAAATGCTCTGGTCCACCTTGTGATGTCACGTAGTGGTTGTTTTCAAGTGAACAGCTACTTTCACCTTTAGTTCAGTGGAGATCGGCAATTCCAGGACTGAAAGCGTCCAAATGATTCTAGTTTAAGTTGCAGGGCATTTAAAAACACAGTGGAGCACGTCCTGTATTACTGCATGACATCACAAGGTGGAACAGAGTGTTTTCTGTTTGAGAGAAGAACTCAGCCTATTCTCCGAAAGTTAAACCCATACTTCATGGACATAAATACATATTAGGCCATAATGTGGAATATTGTAGTCAAAGCAACAAAATCTCCATGGAAACAAGCAGGAGGAGGGTTTCCTTCAGACCAAATAAGGACCAGGTTTGTGGAGATGCGAGCGGCTCACATAAGGACACATGATTTTCTATGTTTTTCAGTGTCCCAGTTCAGTTATTACAACCAAAGTCTGTTTAAACGTTACAAAATGCGGCTTTATATGAATAATAGTATAGAATTGTACGTTATTTCTTTTTCTTGAATTTTGTACAACCACAAACAAAATCAATGTGCTTTTCTTTTCTTTGTAGTTTATATTTGAGAGGTTTAGGCGTGAAAATGACACAGCGCGGTCACTCTGTATGAGCGCTAAATCTCTAGAAGTTCCTTGAACCTTTGTCTACCTCCGTTTGCGTCGTAATGCATTTATATTTCTTATATATACTATATATGCTTTTGCACTGACTAATTTCAGTGAAGTTCATCAGACCGGAGCTGTGGTCACTCGGTGTGCGCCGGCGACAGACAGAGCAAAGCCTTGAATCAACAACAAAGTTAGAAAATCGCTCTGTTGCCTGGTAACTGTACTTCTCAAATGTATGTGCAGCTCTTGCAATTATGTATGTTTTAAAAACTTTCAAATAAAACGATCAACCTTCTCAACTTACTTTAAATAGTGCGTCTAAACTCACATTCGTTCCCTGCACTCTGGCACTGATCCTTGCCTTAACTACACTGCATTAATGCGCCGCCTTAATGAGCCATGTAACTTTAAAGTGGAAATAAACCCCTAAACTTGGCCCAAAACCACATTTCAAACCGAGCTGATAAACTGGACCTGGAGGAGTAAAGAACAGAGTGAGGCTGGAGGAGGTTTAGTTCCTGTTTAAAGCAAAGTTTATCTTATTTAAATAGCAACACTAATAAATATAATGCCACACAACAATCTCATATCCACAAAAGAAAATCATAATCAGAAATGCCTCTGTGTTGTGGGGCTGACAGTGAAGAAAAGGTGTTTAGACCAGAGGTTTTCAACTGGTGAGACGCACCTCCCCTGGGGGGCGCTAAAGAACCACTGCACTGGAAAAAACAAACAATATCTAGGTAAGTTAAAATGACTTAAATTAAGAACATTTTACTTTATTTGTGTAGATTCATCTTGACAAGTAAAATTATCTGCCAGTGAAATAAGTGTTTTTTTTCTTAATTTAAGCAACATTTGATTTTATTTCTTATTTTAAGTGCAAAAAGTCGATTTTCTTTTTTTAAGTGTAGCAAGATGTATTTTTTGTATTTTAAGTACAAATATCTTACTGCACTGGCAGATCATTTTACTTTTCAAGTGAAATTTGCGCAAATCATGGTAAAACTTTCTTAATCCAAGTCATTTTATCTTGATCTAGAAATCTAGATTTTGTTTTTTGCAGTGTGGGGCGGCATGACACACATGTGAAAAAACAAAACAAAACATAAAACGGTCCACATGTGTCCACACCTGCAGCAGGTTTGATATGGGTAATTGTGCATACATGTGTTAGCTGTAAAATGCATCGTTTTCTGATTTCATCTCAACAGAAATCAGCAGCGACAGAGACAGAACCAGCAAAAACGAAGGAAATATGATTCTGATTATTTAATGTTCGGTTTCCCCTGGTCGGGTTCTGCACCTCTGCCACAGCATCATGGATCCAGCAGGAGCAGCTCTGGTTCAGGCTCAGAGGAGCTGGAGCAGGGAGTGGTTCGGTGCCTCGGCCTGAGAAGCACTTTCCCCGGGATCAACCAAGAGCGCAGAGGACGGACGGCTCAGAACACCCTTCAGCCCTCGAGCACAGAGGACCGGATCAACCCGCCCGGATTTATACTCCACTGCGCATTCTCGCTTTGGACGGCACGGACCCGCTCAGACTCGGTCCTTTCTGCACTGGTCCTGCTCATCCTCGAACCAGCACATGGAGGACGGAGACTCCGGCCCGATCTGACCGACGAGCTCGGAGGCACAAGAACAAGGACTGGACCCCCAATCCAGGTCCGGGGAGCAGCAGTAGAGCTCGATAAAAGTCCCAGACACGTGTCGAGTTCAGCATCAGGTGTCGTCAGCGGGAGTTTTGGCTCCGATTACAAATGTTAAGCAAGTTCTGTTGATTTGAACCGGCCCACTGATGTTCAGAGATGTTAAAAGTTGCTTCAGTTTGGGCTGCATGAAGTTGGAAATTACATGCTGTTGCAAAAATCTTAATGAATGCGCTTTAAAAAAAACATGAAAATACAATATTAAAAAAATTCTATTCTCAGTTGTTATTGAAACCCATCACTGCAGGAACACGAAAGATGCATTTACTTCACAGGCCTGTGTGGGGGTGAGCAGGCGGATGGGATTTTGGGGAAGGGGGGAGGCTCGGCTGTTGTTAAATACTCTAAGGGGAGGCTCACAGTCACACAAGTTGAAAACCCCTGTGTTAGACAACGTTAGAGATGCAATATTTGACTAATTTGACAATCGTAACATCCCTTCTTATTTCACTAACTCAGTTCTAATTTCCACCCTTCCCCTCTGAAGCTTCTAATTATTACATTCCGACTTGTTTCGCTGCAAATAGCCGTCCAACTCTCACCCATCTGTTTGTGCGGAAAGGGAACGTCCATGGGATGACGATAACTGAAGGTAATTAGCCACTGGGGCAGCTTCCCAGCGCCCGCCCCCCTCCCACCTGCCGTCTGTACCGCGCCGATAACATTGACGTGTCCTCCTACTGCGACAATCGGACCACCACGGAGACGAAAGGAGAGAAGAGGGGAGCGGAAGAGGGGAAGCCCGGAGAGAGTGATGGATGAGGGCCGAAGATGACCTTTAGTCACTACCTGCCGACCTGCCGTAATGGACATACTGACGTCCGGAGGCCCGCGGCTCACTTCTCAAGTTTGTGCTTAAAAATAGACTAATATGAAAACCATTTTGTATTTTTATCGCACCTCACTATGGAAAAATATAGAAAAGCATGTGTCCTAACTGTGTGTGGGCTTGCATTTCCACAAACCTGACCCTAACCTTCTTCCTGCTTGTCTACGTGGAAATATTGTTCCAGTCCAATCCACTTCATTTATGCAGCACATTTCATAAAGTTTCCAAAAGTTCTGCACAAATACAGAGTAAGAACAACAAGAATAAAATAATGATAAAATAAATGCTCAGATTGAATCACACTAGTCTTAAAACAGTAAAACCAGTAAAATCAAATAAGAGCAAAAAACATAGAATAGTAATAAATAAATAAAAGCAATAAAATAAATAAAAGACCCAGAGGACCACTCAGGCGGTGTTAAAAGCGAGAGAAAAAAGTGGGTCTTAAGACAAGACTTAAAACACTCCACTGTAGTGTTCGTTTTGCAATAGTATCCTATAGGGATGTTCCGATCCGATATTCAGTACCAGTATCGGCTCCTAATTCGGCTCTTTTATGAGTATCGGACAGTATTGGATTCAGTCATGTGATCAGACCGATCCAGTTTCACATGTTTTTGCAGCATTGATGCGCTTTACTGCAGCCGTAAATCAAAACGCCGCCATGTCGCTGTGCGGGACTTTTCACTACAACAAAACGAGAGTCAAACAGCGACGCAATCGCTGCAAACAAACAGTTTCTCCTGGAGGAACCAGCAGAGCCACTTTAACACCACCAATTTGATCCGTCACTTACAAAAGAATCATCCGGACGAGTTTGAGATTTACAAGAGCAAAGCCACAGCAGCAAACACTGGAGGAGGCGTTTCAAAAAAGAGAAAATCTATGTCGAAATGGCGACAAGTCCAAGAAAATAACACAGAGGATTGTCGAATTCATCGCTTTAGACGATGAACCGCTGTCTGTCGTGGAAAACATTGGCTTTTGTCGTCTAATGGGCTTTTTGGAGCTAAGGTACGAGCTTCCTTCATGACACTGCACAAAGCGGTATCGGATCACTATCGGAAAGAGCACTCCTTAAAAAAATCTTGATCGGGACATCTCCTGTATTCCACGGGCATAAAACATATGCAGCTCCATGGAGAATGTTCCAAAATGACAATTGGACCCACGTGGAGCTAAAAGGACAGAGACAAGAGCAGACGAGGGGAAGCCCAGGGAAAGTGATGGATGGGGGCCAAAGATGACCTTTACTTAGTGCCTGCCGGCCGACTGTAACAGGCAGGTGATGTTTGAAAGAACCACTTGTCAGTTCTAAAGAAGTTTAAAAGCACCGGACAGCATCATGGATTATTTAATACCGGGCGTACGCTGTGAGATATTTTTGATCATTTCACTCGGCTCCAGCTCAAACTGTGCGACCAAATCGCAAAGTTTAAAAGTTCACAGCTCACGGTTCATTTTCACACTGTATGAACGACTTTAACAGTGCAAAACCCTCACGAGAGGCGACTGGATTTAAACAGGTTTGAAAATCTTGCGACCTACGAATGCCGATCTGGAGCTGGTCGTGAGGCATTAATTGATTCTCGTTATCCTATGTATACTACACGAAAGAATGACACACACCCAAAAACAGTTGCGTGAGTGAAAAATCAGCTCAAAAATGGCACAGTCTACACCTGGTTTAAGAAGTTTTGGGCTCAGTTTGTTGTCTTTGCTTTGGAATTTTAAGGTTGAGGATGTTCACTTTCGATTAAAGTCTGAAGTTGTGTTGGAATCTTTTGTGTTGGTGGGTTTTCAGCTTAGAATGGGCAGGGTTGGTGTTTGTGGTTAAAAATAGACTCCATTATTATGGAAAAATAATAGAAAGGTTAGGTTAGGTTAGGTTGCTTTATTTGTACCCGTAGGTAAATTTGCTTTGCAGATTTGAGAGGCTGGTCCCACATTTCATTCATCGACATTCTGCAGAATAAACACCAATAAAAACACAAATATAAATATAAATAAAGTGTTGCAGTTCTCCAGTGCAGAGTGGTTGTTCCATAAATAAAAGAATTCATCTGACTGAGCTAAAAATTACCCCTATGAACTAACATCAAGGACCATGTTGTCCACCCTCCTGTGGGCTCACCACCTGCAGAGGGGTTCATAGGGGGGGTCAGGTGCTATGAGTATTGGGCAGCAAGCTGCCCCCGCGACCCAGCCGGATTAAGCGGGAGAAGATGGATGGATGGATGGATGGATGGAGCTAAAAATTGCAATACATATGGACTATATCAAAAACATGATAAATAAATAAATTACAATTTATTCATAAATACAATAGCAGCTGGAACGAAACTCATTTTAAAGCGATTTGTTATTGATCTTGGAACTGAAAACCTCTGACCAGAGGGAAGTAGCTTAAACTCTGAATTTAGAGGATGTTGCGTATCATGAAGAATATTAATTAAGAATATTAATTAATAAAAGCATGCGTCCTGACCATAGACTGTATATATGGACATAGCTAACCCTGGCTCCCATTTACTTACACTGAAATATTGTCGCTAATCCGCAACTTCCCCTCGATCCGTGCGCTCGGGCTCGGACAGAAAAATTCAGCCTGATCCACAGTCTAGTTCCAGCAGCTGTAGGAAAGGGTCTGAACTCACTGAATTCAAAGCGAGTTGTCAGTGTGAGCATGCTTCAGGGTGGTATTATAAAGGGTAAGGTCCAGGCATCCTGGGCAAAGAAGAAAGTTCATGAAGTCGAGGTGAGTTAGGGTTTGCAGCTAATTAGCACCTCCGTGAAGTTGCCCCCATCAAACTCAAACCTACACAAAAACTGTCAAAAAACTGTCATATCGTTTGTGCTTTGTTTGTGCTGCAAAAAGTTTCGTTTTATTATTTTTAAGATATTAGGGGTTTTATTTTCGGCCGATGATGTCGTCCAGCCCCTCAAAATGTGAAACAGCCTCAAAACAGCAGAAAATTATAGAAAATGTTTGTATTTCGTTTGTGCTGTGACAGTTTTCATTTGTGCGAGTTTATTTCTAAAATTATTCATTATTATTTCTGCGTTAATTATCGGACGTCATTTCCGCTCAGCTGACGGCGACAAACTCCACAAAACTAGTGAAGAGAAACGACCTGAGGCTGTGGAAAAGTCTGTGTTATTCTATAAAATATGAATCAAAAACAAATGACTAAAGACGGTTACGTACTTTTCTGCAGCCTGAGATCGTTTATCTTCACTAGTTTTGTGGAGTTTTGCTAAAGTTGCTGTCGTCAACAGTAATAATTAATAATTTTAGAAATAAACTCGTACAAATGAAAATTGTCACAGCACAAACGAAATACAAACATTTTCTATAATTTTCTGCCTGTTTTGAGGCTGTTTCACATTCTGAGGTTCTGGACGACGTCATCAGCTGAAAATAAAACTGCAAATATCTTAAGAACCAGAATCGCACAAACAAAACTTTTTGCAGCACAAAACAACACAAACGAAGCACAAACGACTGACTCCATTTTGGGTGTTTTCGAGCATTTTGAAGCTTCCTGTGGCGCAATTTGACCTGTAAAAGAATCGTTAATTTCTCAAAAACTAAAGCAGCAGAAATGAAACTTTTTGCAGCACAAACGAAGCACAAACGATTGACATAGTTTTTGTGTAGGTTTGCGTTTGATGGGGCGACTTCACACATGTCTAAGTAGCCTAGCCAGAAATGATAAGTTAGCCAGAAATTTCTAAGTTAATCCAGTGTTTTGAGTGTTTAGATATTTCTCTTTGGCTGTTGTGGACACAAATAGCGATGGGAGAACGTGTAATGTGGTGATTTGGAAGAATAGCTACAGCAGAAATCCATCAACTGGAAAATGAAAGAATGACAGTTTCTCTTCTCTTCTCCTCGTATTTGTGTTGGTTTCTGATCTGTTCAAACAGCGGGACACGACACTGCAGCATTTTTACATATAGATCAGTCGGACCAAATTCAGCGTGGCTGGAAGTAGAATGATGACATAGCGACTTACAAGCCCTATTTTCATTTGTTTTGCTAAAATACAGAAAACTGGGCTTGAAATTGACAAAGGCAAAAAAAAAAGCACTGATAGACCCTTAGATTATATACTGACCCACAAGTGAGTTAAAGATGGAAATGCCATGCGCTCTTATTGTTTTTAATTTAGAAATGTGCTCACCCTATCATATTTCCTCATATGAATGAAATGAAAAGCATGTTTCACAACTTTCTGGGGGCAAAGGTGAGTTTTATCATTACAGAAATCGTAACGACACCTAACCTAACATCACTACTACCGCTGGGGTAAATGTTTCTATATGAATCTCACTTTTTAGGCAATATATGTGTCACCGTTGAAAAACTGGGACATAAACTAAGAACAGGGACCTAAAGGGCTGCACTGCAATTTTCTCTGATCTGGCCAAGATTTTAATACTTATATGAGGTTATTCATCTTGTTTTCAGATTTATTATCGACTTACTAGACCAGAGAGCGCTTAATTCTAGTCTAGAGGTAGTTTATTTTAGGATAACTTGTCGAGTAAAATTATCTTGCTGTACGGACAGATAATTTCACTGCTTTTACGTCATTGTCGGATATATTTAAGAGTTTATATCTTAAATTTGGGCCAAGCTTTTTTGCCGTGTGTGCAGAAGGGTCCGTACAGTGTTCATAAAAGTGGACTGAGGGAATGTGAGGTCACTTGTGCCGTTTTAAGGTCAAAATGATGAGTCTGATGGCACCACTTACAGAGAGAGGCCAACAGAAGTCCAATAGGACCAGACCTCGATATAACTAGTGGTAAATGGTAAGGATCAGATTTTTATATTGCACTTTTCCATAGCGCTTAGCGTCAATAAACCCCATTCACCCCTTCACGGACACATTCATATGACAGAAACCGATCTCCACCTCCAGAAAGTGCAACAGACCCTTTTAGTGTTCGTAAACAGTGGTGACGCCGGCTCGGTTAAGCATTTTGGACAACAGAAGTACAGCAGAACTCAGCAACTTGTCGAGCTCTGTGAAACTTATAGGGGAATGTACACTGTTTACACTGTTTATTTATGTAAAAAGGGACTACAGATGGAAACTAGCTATTCAGCTATAATCAGTGCATCTCTGTCTTTCGATTTAATGTTTCTGTGCATTGTCCCTCAAATAAAGATTAAAGTAAGGTAAGTAAAGGATTATCGTCAGAAAATCACGAATATTTCCTCAACAAGCTGAACTTTGACAAACTGTGTCCGACTGTCAGATCCTTGTGTAATCAGTGAGTAAAACTTTAAAACTTTAGTCGCCGGTAGAATATCGATTCTGACAACCACACACAGAACAACCGGACGTTTTGGTGCTAGAAATGTTTTTATCTCCGTCATCATGTTTTTATCTTCTGTCTGTGTTCAGTCTGAATCAGAATGAATGGGGAACAATGACACTTCCGTTGCCAAAATGTGCACACAGCTTTTTTTAATCACTTACGCTCTAAAAGGGTTTATGGAACGGCCAAGCAAATCGGCCGTTCCATAAACATTCCATAAAAGCCAAGAGTCGGCTGGATTTACATCACAGCGCACATGGAAAATTGTCTTTTCGTCATTTTGATGTCTTAAGCTGTGTCTGTGTAGAGAAAGTGTGTTCTAAAACTTTGTAGTGACATTTAGACTTTCTTTCACATCATTTGACAGTAGACACAAGTTTTTTTCTGACCATGTAAGAGTCAAACTGCCTTAGGAGGAGCTACTTAAATATCTGGGTGTTTACATCGACAGCCAGTTCAAATGGAGTGACCATGTGGATCATCTTTGTGGGAAACTTGCCCAAAGACTTTATTTCTTGAGGAGGTTGAGGTTGTTTGGTGTCTGCTCCAAAATACTACTCACCTTCTATACTGCAGTGTTAGAGAGCTTAGTGAGGTATGTCATGGCTGCCTGGTTTGGAGGGTTAACTGTGAAAGACAAAACTAAACTTCAAAAGATCCTCAATGTAGCCATGAAAATAATTGGCTGCAATAACCATCCATCCTTGCAAACCATTTTTGAGGAAACAATACTTAAGCTAGCTAGGAAAATTTCTACCAACCAAAACCACTTTTTGTACTCAGAATTTGATCTTTTACCTTCAGGCAGACGATTCAGAGCCATCAGACATAAAACTAACCGTTATAGGTTCTCATTTATCCCTACAGCGATCACTTTCTTGAATAAGAACTAGTTGTTCTGCATTATTATTCATCATATCATGTGCCCTTGGTCTTTTAGGTTCTTATCTAATGAATTGTATGATTTAAATATTTAAAGCAGTATGTTCAGATTTTAATTGTTGTTGCTCTATGAATTGGATTTTGTGTGCAGACAAAGACTACTTTTAATGATTGAATGAGCTTGGATTCAATGCTGCCAGGAAGCGGATATTGTATTCACAGTGATCTATTTACCTACTGTATGTTTTTATGACTGTCTTTGTATGTGAAGTTGTATGTTCTGCAGTTTTGGTGGTGCTGTGGCCCAAGACAAATTTCCTTTCGGGGACAATAAAGTTTACCTTACCTTACCTTACCTTACTGATACCTGAGGGTTGAGTTCTTTGAGATTCGGATGTAGCCCGAGTGAGTTCTATGCAGCCTGTCCCAAATGTTGCTCTACATATTTTCTGGTTTTCATAAGTGAACAAAATAAGCATTAAACTGTCTCGGGCCTCCATATTTTCAACATTTACAACAGATATTAGGAGAACTGACTTGGATTTATCGACTACCGACATTCAATAGAACAACACACCTACAACTCCGCCCGCGTACGCAGACACTGACGGTGAGATGGGTTAAGTGTCACAACACAACAAAAAAGGCACAACGGAAGTGACCGCGAGACACTATTTTCCGACAGACCAAGCGAGGAGGATCAAGCGGGAAGTGAATGGGAAAAGTTGAAGAAGAAGAATGTGAAAAATAAAGGAACCGAGAAGTGAACGAAGTTGGAAATGTAAAAGTAATTTATTGTTTTGTGTCCAGGATCGATGTCACCGTCTGACCGTCGTAAATAATTTCCTGCTCGATCCTCCTCGCTTGGTCCGTCAGAAAATGGTGTTGTGGTGTTTGTTTGTATTTGTTGTGAGTCCTCCCGAGTCGTTAAATAGAGTCCAGCGGCCACTTCTGTTGTGGTTTTTTTGGTGTGTTCTGCCTTTTAGTTGTGTTGCGGCGTTTGCATTTGTGTTGTGGCCTTTGTATTTGTTGTGAGCCCTCCTGAGTCGAACAACAGAGTCCATTGTTGCAGGTCCATTGTGGCTTTTTTTGGTTTGTTGCGGCGTTTGCATTTGTTGTGAGCCCTCCTGGCTTCCGTAACCCAGAGTCACAATGACAGCGTCCATATTTGGGCGTTTGTATTTGTTGTGAGCCCTCCTGGCTTCCGTAACCCAGAGTCACAATGACAGCGTCCATATTTGGGAGCCAGAATCACCCCTCCAACCTGTAAGTCAGTGAATTTAACCTTAACTTCTCAACCAATGATTATGGCAAGAGTGGGATTCAAACCTGCAACCTTCGGATCAGTGGACAAAGATTCTACCAGTTGACTTACTGTCGCCATTTTATTTTATTTTTATTTGGAACGAGACGAGCAGGCCATCTGTGTTTACCTACATATCGTCTATGAGAGGGAGGTGATTGCTTCGGGTGGCAGCATCAAAACTTAGTCGATATTGTCAAATCGGAGAGGTGGCTCTACTCCAAGCACCTTAATACGATCTAATGAACTCATTTTTGCACTGTCCAGTTTCATTTTTTTCACCGCCGTCCCATCCTTTGGCGGAGGTGAGATAAACTTAACGGCTGTCACACTTGCTCTGACACTTCCAATAAAACCTGGAGGTAATTCGTGTTTGCAGCGTTTTTGACATTTACGTCAGCCTCTGTGCTCGGCGGAATACACAGTGAGGCAAAGTCTTCGTGGAACGCCAAAGAAAAATAAAGCAGTGATTCGTACGAGGTTAAATAACGCGACCTTTAAATCCGCAGAGTATATAAACATCATCGCGGAAATGGACTGGTCTTAACTTGTTTTTCCGAAAGATGAATTGCTGACCTGGGTTAATCTTCTCTATCGGAAATATTGGCTTAGCTCTTACAATGGCCTGGAGGTTTTTATTTTTCATTTGACTAATTAAAAGCCGGGAATAAGTAACCTTTAACTGTTCCATTGAAGTTGTGCTGCAGGCAGGATTTGTTCTGAGTTGTAAGGCTAAGAACTGAATAAAACTGAAAAATAAACCAGCTAGTTTTTGTCTTGTGCCCACTGGATTAGCTTTAGAAATGCAGTTAAATTGGAGTTTGCTTATTTGTTTGAAGAGTGTTTTTAAACTGTTGCAGCTGAAGTAAAGTTCAATAAGGCAACGTTCAGACTGCAGGGCTTAATGTTCAATCTGAAATCTGAGATTTTTTTTATTTTGCGAGGTCGTTCACATTTCCAATTAAATGCAATTTGTGTGTGATCTCCAGTGTGAACCTTAAACTCTCCAAAAGTGTCCCACATGAGCATTGAAGGACACGACGACGTCACATGCGTTTACGGAAGTCGCCTAAACATTGACTCTAAATCAGCTCCTGGAGATTTTAAAGTTTCTGTCGTACCACTCTCACAGGAGGAAACACGTCTTCGGCCTATTTCAGTGAGTAAACGTGTCGATGTTTGCTGTATTGGCTCGCAACAGGTGGTTGTTAGAGCACAATAGTCCAACTCTTGTTTGCTGATGATGTGCAGGTCGGATGTAAGTCGGATGAAAGAGTTCGGGCCGTTCAGCCTGAAGTCACATGCCAAAAAATCGGATATGTATCGGTTTTAGGAGCACATATCCAGGGCTATGTTCAGCCTGCAGAGCTTAATGCTCAATTTGGATTTTTTTCTGAAATCTGATTCTTTTGTGAGGTCGTTCTTGTTTCCAATTAAATGTGACTTGTCTCTGAGCTCCAATGTGAACTTTAAACGCCCAAAGAGTGTCCTGAATGAGCATTGAAGGACACAGCGACATCACACGAAGCAAATGTGCTCAGTGTTTATGGAAGTGTTTAGTAAAGTTGTTGTCGTACCAGAGCCAGAACATGTCCGGCTTATTTGTTTTAAGACGGAGAAAAGGTTTTTGGCCATGCCGTTTTGTGGGGCAGTGGCAGCTACGTCCGTAGAAAGGAACGTGTAGGTGCAGAATGGTGGGATTGCTATGGTCTTCGCTGCTTCACTGACACTGAGTTCATACACAATTTTTGTATGACGAGAAGAACGTTTGTGAAGATGAATGTGACCTGCCACTGACACTGAAGTCGCACGTCAAAAGATCGGACATGTTTCGGTTTTAGGAGCACCTATCCAAGTGGCCTGGGTCGCATTTGAAAAAATCAGATCTGTGTCGTTCAGACGGTCATTAAAAGATCAGATACAGGTCGTAGGGGCGAAAAGATCAGATTTGGGTCACTTCAGGCTGCAGTCTGAACGTAACTTAAAAGACTAGAGATTTTACCTTCATGGTCCAAGAGGTATGTTGCAGGAAGGGATGTTTATAGCTTTGATTGGGCAATATATATGCAAGATAGTTCCTATAACGGCAAAATGCATACACATTCATACTGACTAAGAGTATTGATTCTCTTGCCAAACTATTGATGCCTAAAAAATTGTGGCCATACCGGCCTGTCAAAGCCTGATCCCGTCAGATCTCAGAAGCTCAGCAGGGCCTGGTTAGTACTTGGATGGAGACACTGGGAATTCCAGGTGCCACAGGGGGGCACCAGTGGAAAAAACTGTTGTTATGTCCTCAGGCAAGACACTTCACCCACGTTGCCTAGTGTGAAAGTGATGTGTGCATGGCAGGACTCCCTTGAAAAAGAGATTAGTGATCTCAATGGGACTTTCCTGGGTAAACAAAGGTTAAAAAAAAAATTAAATACAGCACTGTGCAAAAGTTTTAAGCAGGTGTGAAAGCAAAGTGAGTGAACAAAAGAAAAAGTCCTTCAGAACGATCTTCAGAGTAAAGAAGCAGAAGTTGTGTTGGTGCTGGTCTGGCCCCACAGAGCCCTGACCTCAGCATCATGGAGTGAGTCTGGGATTAACATGAAGAGACAGAAGGATGTGAGGAAGCTCCATCCACACAAGATCTGAGCTTAGTTCTTCTACATGTTTGGAACAGCGACCAGCCCAGTTCCTTCACAAACTGTCTGCAAGTAAAACCTAGAAGAACTGATGCTCTTCTGAAGGCAAAGCTCACACCAAATACTGATTTAGATTTCTCTTTTATTCATTCACTGCATTTTGTGGATTGATGAAAATAAATGATTAACACTTCTATTTTTGAAACATTCCGAGTTTACAGCATTTTTTCCACATCTGCCTATAACTTTTCCACAGTACTGTATATTTTAAAAAAAAAACTGTTTTCTAACCATTTCTGAAACTTTTACACCTTGCACAGGCTGCACAGAGACCACATGTTCACATGATAACTCCATTTATGAAGGGAAAAATAGAATCCACCTGAATTATTCCAGAGCGGTACCTCCACGGCCCCACCAGCACCTGAGCCCGGGGTTATAGTCTGTCTGCACTTGGAAACATTTTCTGTCAGTTCAAGTTGGAATATAGTGGATATGATAATAACAACCTCTATACTAAAGGAAAATTCTTTAAAAAAAGCTGAACTCAGCCTAAATATGCAGGTTTTATGTGTTAACCGGGCAATTTCAGTAAATTTGTCCTTGCCTGAACTTTTTTTTCTTAATTTTGCTATTTAAACTCCCCCTTTTACCCCCTAATGAAGTGTTCTACCTCCTTTTTTTTCAGTACAACCTGTTATTTCACAATCTGCTGCTGTAGTTGTGTCATGAGGCTGTAATAAAAGCTACAGGACCAGAAATAGAGATGAAAAAAACAAAAATTCACACTCTTTCATACAAAACACACAGCAAACATGTAGAAACAACTTTTCCAACATAAAAAAATGCTTAATTTAGGGCCTTAGCTACAAAAGTGCAAAATATCAAGTCTGTAAGTAAACTAAAAATGTCCTTATTTCCGTCAAAACAGAAAAAGTGTCATCGCTCCATCACTTTCCTGGTGCCGTCATGGAAACAGCTCCTGTCAGGTCCAGGGCCAGAGTCACAGCACTTCTGCATTTCCCTGGTGGAAATTACATTTGGCTTTGTTCATTTTGAGTGAAATAAAGATAAAAATAGCAAGGGATGCACAATTACACAAACCAAGATGTGTAATTTGCCATTTATTTGAGAAAAAACTGCACTTAGAGCGGCTTTTTCAATTATTACGAACACAGACGCTCAGAGCATCTCGACTCACTTCACTCTGGCAAAGTTCGGGCCAATGAAAATGGACGAAGCGCATGAGTTGGCTGGAAAACAAAGTTCCCCCTGGACACTTGTTTTCCACATGTCATCACATAGGATGGAGGATAATGCTGAAAATGTTCGGAGAGCTCTCTCTCCGCTCAAGGAAAGGAAAAACAAACTAAGTTTTATCTTTTACGGTTGGAAAGTTATGTGCTGTTACATAAAACATATTCCCCATTTTAAACTCGTACTATTTCATTTCTGAACTCTCTGTAACACCTGTATGCTCATATTTACGGTTGAACTTTATGAACCCCTTTCCCAGCTTTACCTCTTCACAGCAGCTGAACCCATCACCGTCTCCGCTGGATGCCAAATGTTCAGGTTAGACCGGTGCGCTCCTCCAGCTCTGACCACATACATTTGTTACTGCGAGGAGAGGGAGGAGAGCCGCGGGGCAAGAAGCGGCGTTTTAGTGGTGATTGGGTTTGGAGCTGTAATGGCCGGTGGACTACATGCACTTTACACCGGCCCCGACGCCGCCTTTGAGGGACGAGTGCTTATGATGTAGCCCGAGGTGAGGATAAGGCACTGAAGCCGCTACAGAAATAACATCCACACAACTGTAGCGTTACTTACGGCTGGTCTTTACTTGTTGTAGCGGGAGCTGAGTTAAAGGGATAGTTTAGTTTTTTTTTCACATGAATCTGTACGTCCCCATCAGCAGTGTCGTCCGGTGAGCGTTTTTCTTCTGTATACAAAATGTAAAAGAGTGATACAATTGTGTCACAAGACGAGAACCACAAAAAAGTCAGACCTCATAATCGCTTGGTCCTATTTTCTTTTTGCTCGTATCGCTGCGCTGCCTCCAGGTGACAGCTCAGCGGCTCCACTTTTAACCGGAACCTGGGAACGTGACGGCATCTCCCTTATTTTAGCCTCTCTTCATTGGCTCCCAGTGTTTTATTTACTTTTTGTCTGCTTACTGAAGCCAAACTAAGAATATGTTTCCTATATCGGCATAAAAACAGTTTCACACGCCCTGCAAAAAAAGAGCTTTTGGTTAAAACTACAGTCGTCCCAATCAATGACCATGGAGACTTAGACTTACAGATCTGCATCAAAAACACTGCTCCGTAAACTGGACGTTCACCATCATCACTGCACTTTACTCCCTGGTGAAGTGGCCTCTCTCCACACACACAAACCCACTGGTTATCGTTCACTTACGAATGTTTAACTGGTAAAACTCCGTCATACCTCAGCTCCTACTGCACATTCACAAATACATGACCCTGGTCGTCCCTAAAGCTCGAACAGCTTTAGGACGCTCCTCATTTCAGTCTCTGCAGCGAGTGACCAGAACCGACTTCTAAAAGCTCCATCCAGAGTATTCTACAGGATCACTGCACACTCTTTTAACACTTTTATAGCTTTAATCTGCAAATGTTTCTCCGTCTCATGTTTCTATTCACTGTTTCATGTTACGATTGGCGTGTGAGTGTGTTCTGATTGTGCTGTTTTACGCTGCCTTTCAGCCACGTCGTCATTGCAAATAAGAAGCTGTTCTCAAGTGACTTACCTGGTAAAATATTGAATAAATAAAATAAATAAAGAAAATGTAAGTGTTTGGACGGCCTAGTGCCCTCCTACCTCATCGACCTGATCCGCCCTTACACCTCTCGCACTCTCAGGTCAGCACCAGAACCAGCGCTGCCCCAAACACTAAACTCGAGCTTCGTGGGGATCGTGTGTTTTCTGTTGCTGCCTCACGGTTGTAGAACCAGTTTCCGTTAGAGATTAGAGGCGGAGTCTGTATCTGTTTTTAAATCACTCCTAAAAACACACCTTTGTTCACTGGATTTCAACAAGTGGGAAGTACATTTCTTGTTGAGTATCTTAGCGTTTTCTACATTTTTTAGTAGTTGTATTGTGTTTATATTAGTGCTGTCAAACGATAAATCACACTTCAGAATTTTGATTAATCACGATTAATTGCAATTAATTATTCTCCAAAAGAGCATCAGTTCTTCTAGGACCAAAATATTTAGACAAAAATGCAATTTATTATCAAAAAGTTATATTATTGATATTTTTCTATTGCTGGTAGTTTTGTTGCCGTTGTTTGTCGTGCTCAGTTTGTTGTTGGTGCAGTATCGTCGTTGCTGCCGCTGAATCAAACCCGTGTTTTGCTTTAAGACGGTGTTTTAAACTTGTTGTGCTTCTGTGGAAAGAGAGTTCATCGCTGCGATATCTGCAAACTACCTTAGTTTATCTAAAGTCCCGTGGGGCAGTTTTCTGCAGAGAAATTTGCCCTGAGCACCAGTCACAGTCTCATCTGTCGTCTTCACATCCGCGTATGGACCTGATCACTGACCTAATCACCTGCGCCGCCTTCAGGACCATCCGCACTTTCCACAGAGGAGCGTTCAGAATAAACTGTGGGATTAATCTGCGTTAAAAACAAACAAACATTAGTGCGATATTTTTTTGTGCTTAATCGTGTTAACGTGTTATTATGTTGTGCTGTCCTTGTCTTTTCTGTGTCTCTGTGCAGCACTTTGGCCGACTGTAAAGTTTTTAAAGCTAAAAATAAAGCTAAAAATAAAGCTATAAATAAAGTTGGTCTGGTGTGGAATAAAAAATACTTTACAGTCGTGTTCATAAAGCAGCACTACTTTCCGCTATTGCTTTCAGCCTCATTCAAACTGCTTCATTCCTCATACAAACTCCACTGTGACAATTTTTCTCTAACTGTGTCTTTTTGGCTGCAGCGATTTCTGAAATCAAGGTGAAACCCTCAAATCCACATGAGACTTTGTCAACTTCGAAAAGAAAACGAAGCAACAATTCCTCTAATCCTGCACTATATTCTCGGAGAAAAATCACATTTACTCTTCGCGGTTTTGCAAATAAACTTCGCCGCTGTGGGACGCGGAAACGAACGAGGACGAGAGGCGGCTCGGCGACGCTTCTCGTGGAGGGAGTAAACGGTTTGAATAACGTTCGGGAGGCGAGAGTGAAAAACCCAATCGCCGGACAGACTGAGGGGCAGATGGGGGAAGCGGATCGTGACACCCCTGACTGCGGCGCGGCATCATGGGAAACCAGCTGTTCCTGACCACCTGGTGCCGCCTCTTCAAATGAGCCGCGGACTACAAGACCCAGCGTGCACCTCTCTGCTCCTCTGCGCCCCGACAAATGCAAGAACAGAACGGCGTAAAGACCTCAGAACACAGAAGGGGAACGGCAGTCGTGGACCCGGGTTCATTCAATCAGATTTTGTGGAAGCGAATAAAAAAACCTTGGAACATAAGGAAAATGCTAAAAAAAAAGCCTAAATATTCCACAATATAGCATTAAAATCATCTGAAAATCTGTTAATTCAGTTTTCTATGCTAAAAGTACTAAAAATACCACAGATCTGACCTGTAAATTGGACTGTTTTTTTTTGTTTTTTTCCACCTGCTTGTGTCCATGGAGGTAAATACATTTGATGCAGAGGAAAGCAGTAACATCTCCATGGCAACAAGAACCACCAGGAAAGTTACATAGTTCACCTTTAATATCAGCGACTTCCTCTTCACTTTCTACCATAAAACAGAGAACAGATTTCTACGCACAATGTTCAGTATATTAATGTATTCAAATAAATGCATCCAATGAATGCAATACTACTACTACTACTACTACTACTACTACTACTACTACTACTACTACTGCTACTACTACTACTACTACTACTACTACTACTACTACTACTACTACTACTACTACCACTACTACCGCTACTACCACTACTACTACTACTGCTACTACTGCTACTACTGCTACTACTGCTACTACTACTACAACTGCTACTACTGCTACTACTGCTACTGCTACTACTACTACGACTACTACTACTGCTACTACTACTGCCACCACTGCCACTATTGCTACTACCACCGCTACTACTACACTACTACCACGATCACTACCACCACTACTACTGCTACTGCCACTGCTACTGCTACTACTACCACCGCTACTACCACCACTACTACCACTAATACCACTACCACCATACCGCCACCATTAATACCACTACCCCACTGCCATTACTACCACTACCACGACGACGACCACGACAACCACGACCACTACTACCACTACTACCACTACCACCGCTACCACTGCCACTACTACCACCACTACCACTACTACCACTGCCACCGCTACCACCACCGCTACCACTACTACCACTACCACTGCCACTGCTACCACTACCACATTACTACCACCACCACGACGACCACCACAACCACGACTACTACTACCACTACCACTGCTACTACCACTACTACTACCCCACTGCTACCACTGCCACTACTACCACTAGCAATCCCACTGCTACCACCACTACTACTACCCAATACTCACTGCTACTACCACTACTAGCACTCACCACCACCACTACTACTACCACTACTACCACTACCACCCCACTGCTACTACTACTACCCCACTGCTACCACTACCACCAGCACCCCACCCTACTACTACCCCACTGCCACCACTACTACTAGTCCCACCACCCTACCACTACTACCACTACCACTACCACTACCACCACTGCTACCACTACCCCACTGCTACCACTGCCACTACCCCACTACCACCACTACTACTCCTACTCCTACTCCTACTGCTACTACTACTACTAGTACTCCTACTGCTACTACTACTGCTACTACTACTACTACTACTCCTACTGCTATTACTACTACTACTACGACGACGACGACAACTACGACTACTACTACTACTACTAGTACTACTGCTACTACTACTACTCCTACTGCTACTACTGCTACTACTACTACTACTACTGCTACTACTACTCCTACTACTCCTGCTACTACTACTACTAGTACTCCTACTGCTACTACTGCTACTACTACTCCTACTACTACTACTACTCCTACTACTACTACGACGACTACTACTACTACTCTTACTACTACTACTCCTACTCACCACCACTACTACTACTACCACTACTACTACTACCACTGCTACTACTACTACTACCACTACTACCACTACTACCCCACTGCTACTACTACCACTACTACCACTACTACTACTGCACTACTACTGCTACTACTACTACTACCACTACACCACTACTACTACTACTACTACTGCTACTACTCCTACTACTACTACTGCTACTACTACTACTCCTACTGCTACTACTACTACTAGTACTCCTACTACTACTGCTACTACTACTACTACTACTGCTACTACTACTACTAGTACTCCTACTGCTACTACTACTACTACTACTACTGCTACTACTAGTACTCCTACTCCTACTGCTACTACTACTACTAGTACTCCTACTACTACTGCTACTACTCCTACTGCTACGTGACAGTTTCAGCAGCTGTAGTGAGTAGTTTCTGTTACTCGCACTGAGAGTCTCATTTTTCAAGTGTTTTTCATGCACCAAACGTCTAAACACGGTAAAAGTGGAACAAAAACCAGATGTAATTTCTCACAGAGGCGCTAAAAAAAACAGCACAGTTTTGCTCCTATGAGTGAATGAATATGCAAAACTGAGCTTTTGTTGCCAACGTGCACAAAATCTGAGGCGGAGGAAATGCAAATGAAGTTGTTTATTGGGTGTAGTCAGATGTATCACAGCTACGGCAGCAAAAATAATAAAATAGTACTTTGGAGAGACGGTCGCAAACCTTTTAGACTTAGACAGACTTTATGGATCCACGAGGGAAATTACTTGGACACAGGAGCTCACACATCACAATATATTACAATAACAAAGAGGAAAAAATATAAAAATGGCCATAATAAATTCCAAATAAGGAGCAATAAAAAGAGCAAGAGGCCTGATTATAAAAGTAAAAAACAGAAATATAGTGACATAAATGCAGTATATCACAGTTTTATGAAGAGCTGCTGCATTTCGTGTAACTATAGGACATTTAATATTAATTTTAAATGATTTACATTGACCAACAAGTACAACTACTTCTACTCCTACTCCTAGTACTTACTACTACTAATACTACTACTAATACTTCTACCACTAAAGCTACTACAACTACTACTACTGCTACTACTACTACTACTACTACTACTACTACTACTACTACTGCTACTACTACTGCTGCTGCCACTACTATTACTAATACTGCTACTACCACCATTACTGCTATTACTTCTACTACTACTGCTGCTGCTGCTGCTACTACTACTACTACTACTATCACTACTACTACTACCACTATTACTGCTACTACTACTACTGCTACTACAACTACTACTACTGCTACTACTACTACTATTACTACTAATACTTCTACTTCTACCACTAAAGCTACTACAAATACTGCTACTACCAATACCACCAATGCTACTACTACTACTACTACTACTACTACTGCTGCTGCCACCATTACTACTATTACTTCTACTACTACTTCTACTACTACTATCACTACTACTACTACCACTATTACTGCTACTACTACTACTGCTGCTGCTGCTGCTACTACTACTACTACTACTACTACCACCACCACTACTACTACTACTACTACTATTACTACTACTACCACCACTAATGCTACTACTACTACTTCTACTACTACTTACACTACTACTACTACTATTTCTGCTACTACTACTACTACCACCACCACTACTACTGCTACTCCTACTACTACTATTACCAATAATGCTACTACTATTACTTCTACTACTACTACTACTACTACTGTACTAGTACCACCACTACCACAGCCACCAGTACTACTACTATTACTCCAATCCAAACGCAGACACTCACTCAACGCTCTCATTTACATCCGTTTTACAGCAGGAATCACACAGGAAGCGCTTCTCAAAGGTAAATCACCCTCAACACGTCCACTCTTTTCCAGTTTATGCTCTCGGTTTGGCGCAGGGTTTGATAACTGAGGCCCTGAAACCTTCCAGTCCAACAACTGAATGAACTGTTGTCCATTGAAGTGTCTAGTCATCATTTGTCTCCCGGTCCTCTCGCTGACACCGCAGGACTCGCCGGGGGTCAGCCGGGGGCCGGTGCGGTAAACTTAGCTGCAACCTCTAACCGGACAGACCTCGAACTGGGAACAGGAGGTGAAATATGTCTGAAAATTCATCCATCACGACAGCAGAGGGACGACTGCACAGACCTCCGGATGGTTCTCGTGGAAAATACAATCCTTAACTTCTACTACTTTTATTTGGGAGGGAAATGTAACCTGGTCAGAGAAGGATTAAACCACTGATGACCACATGTGTCGACCTTTTCACGTCATGAATTGCACATGTTTGAATAATACCGAAAACTGTCTGTCTGTTACGCAAGTGAAGACGTGCGGAGACACTTTTTTTTTTAAATCTTCCCTCCAGTCCTTGTATTTGCAGAGGTTGCTGGTGCTAGGCTAGTGCATGTCAATGGCCATAGTTGTTCTGCCACTAAAAACATTACAAATTTATTTATTACTGTAAGATACTGTAGCCACTTCAAAGATATGACGTTATTTATAGTACTGTACAAACTGTAGCCACTGTATTCAGACAGCAATTTATTGTCTATAGAATTTTATTTTATTTTATAATCCTTATCTTTATAGATCTTTATAGAATTTGTCTATTTCTAAGTTATTCTTTACTTCTATTGCTGCTACAGTTTTCTTACTGTTCTCTTAACTGTGCGTTGCAACACTGAAATTTCCCCACTGTGGGACAAATAAAGGATATCTTATCCTATCTTATCTTATCTGAAAACAGTCTGACCCACTCCACAGCCCCGAGGCAAAACTGTTAGAACTCCAGACTGTCCCTGTGAACGTCTGTGTCCACAGAATCATTTTAGAAGTAAAACCAACCAACCACCATCTTGCATTTGAAGGATTTCCGTCTGAGCAGCAGCAGTGAGTTGTACTTCCTGATAGAAGCTCGACAGCGGCGACTGATATATGAGAAAATAGTCCCTCAAATCAGTTTATTTATAAAGTGCTTTTCATACAAAAAATGTCACACAAAGTGCTTTACAGTGATTAAAAACAATCCCACATTTCCTTCCACCCGACCCCACACAACCAAACAACCCCGACACACACTCACACACATATGAACATTCTAAAATACATGAAGCATGAGGCTATCGGCCAAAATCTTTCCGATATGCGCCGATATTTCACGTGGACATGTTTTGCCTTGTTATAAAGCTCAGACTCTATATTCTGCCCATTTAATCAAATTTACAGACAGATAAATGTCCTGATATGTGGTGCCGCATCAGTATTTATCTGTGGAGTCATTTGTCTGTGACGTCGTAGGACCCCCCCATGTGCATTTGTTTACACCTGCAGCAGTAGATCCACCTACACTGAGATTCTCTTGTTTTTCTGGACGCTCAGTGTGAGTCTGGATTAAAGGACAGTTTTTAGTGCTGATCTGAGAGTGTTGAAATGTGTCGGTTTTGAAGCTCGTTTTGGTTCTTTCTCATTGGTTAGTGATTAGCTGCTGTAGCTCGCACACATAAACAGGCTGTTTTCTCTTCTGTTAGCGACTGTAAAGTGACTATAGTGGCCGTATATATGTTACTGGACACACACTGATATGGGAATGAGCTGTGAATAGAGGTGTGAATTATCGCATTTAGTAAAAATCTCGGTGCATATTTCTATTTTTTTCAATTTACCCTGGAAGTTCTGTTGCTCAGAGCGTCGCCCGTGAATTCAGTGTCAGCTAAACAAAGGAGAGTTTATCGCTGCTTCCTGTTTCTCATTGTGGAGTTCAACAATTACTTTCTAAGATGTGAAAAAAAGACGTGTTATTGTTGCATCCCTGCTATTTAACATTCCACGAGCCCTGTGAGAACGGAGTACCTTACGGCCCCGATGTGATTCTTAAAGATTTATTTTAATTCAGCTGCACGTTCGTCCGAGCTGGAGATCGTCTTTAGCTCATGTAGCTCGGGCTGGACCGTGTGCCTGGGGCGGTTTCCCACACAGGCTGCTCTGCATACGAGCTCCGTCTTCTGGAACATTCACACCTCTTCCTCCTCGGAGCCACGGGGGTCCGCATCTATTTACCACACATGGAGGTTTGATCTGGTCTGGTCTGACCTTACACGATTTTAGCAAAGATACAGACTGTTTTGTTTAAAGCGTCCATATTACGCTATTTTCCGATCTCTGTTTTAATGTTTCCTCATCAAAAACAGACCTGGAGTTGGAGTTAACACAAAAATCCCGCTCATTTCTTCTCTTCTTCTCTCAAATTGAAAACGCTCTGTTCCACCCTGGGACATATGGCAATACAAGAAGTGCTCCACCGTGTTTTTAAACTTCATACAGCTTCACTAGAGTCATTTGGATGATTTCCGCCTTGACCTAAACAAAAAGTAACTTGGGACTTTAAAACTACCGCTTCATGACATCAGGTGGAGGTGGAACGGAGCATTTTGAGCTTTGAGATGTAATAAAAAAGGATGACACGACTACTACTATAACTACTACTATTACCGCCACCGCCACCACGACTACTAGACCGTGAGGAGATGACATTCAGTTTAGACATTCTGTTGTCTCGTGACAGCTCATAAGCGAGACCCAGACGAGATGGAAAGTCAGGCCGCAAGTGAGTTTGTCCCCCCCAAAAAATATGCTTCTACAATTTGGCAGCATTTTGTCTTCAGGCGAATGACAGGGGAGAAATAGCAAATGTTGAGGAGCCACGACCCTGCGTCAGACCTGAGATCCCACCACAGTCGCTTCGGACGCGACACAGCGCCGACTTTGTCCTCTTCAAACGTCGTTCCGCTCGGAGATTTCCACCCACACGCGGCGAGGAAGAAGAAAAAAACCTGACTGACGCTTCGTGTGCGACGTTGAGCCGGAAAGTTTGCGACGGAGACGTTTTAGTGAAGCCGAGAGTCGAGAGGAGAAAGTTCCCGAAGGCGAAGTCAGACTTTCACGGAGGAGAAGGGAACCTCTGTCAGATACAACATGCTGCAGTGGGAAATATCACACGCCGTGGACTGTCGCCTTTTACTTTTTACTCCAGAATCTGCCTCTTCTGCGCTTTTCTTGCCTCGGCGTGTCCCAGATCATTAAATGGAGGGAGATTCGCGCTGGTGAAGTTTGGTTTGGTCAGAACTTGCGCCTCATCTTCAAATGTAATGCTTGATATTCTGTTTCCGGGAAGGTTTAAAGGGAAACTCCGGCACGTTTGAAGCTAAAGTCCGTTGCTAGAGGCGGTCGAGGTGCCCGAGTTCCCCTTTAATATGGGCCCTTTAATAAACTTCCTCCATTCCGTGTCTCCAGTCGTTGTTTGCAGCTCCAACTTTTTACTTCTTAACTTCCTGGGGTCACGGCAGGTAGGAGCGGAGTGTTTTCATATACGGAGGTCCCTGAAGGCCTCACCACTGCCCCAGGACTTCATCATCTCTCCCCCCGAGGCCCATGACTCTGTGCTCTCTGATCGGCGCGGCAAAGCGGAGTTTTCGGTGTGCGCTGCTATTTCGAGTGATGGGAGAAATATCAAGTTATATCCTGCTTAAGTAATGAGATTTCTTTAATAACATGTGGCACCCGAGGCAGGAATATAAGCCCCGGATCTGTTGGTAATACGTTCAATATCATATTACATTTAGTGTGATGTTGGATGTGGAATAATATTTGTAATCTGTGTATCGTTCATTTGATTTTTAATGTAAAACCAAAAATAAAAAGTGAAAAAAACCAACTCTTTTCTTCATTATTTGTCTCTAAAACCAAAATTATACAGTGTTCGATTTTGTGTTTAAATGAAAAAAACTCCTGGTCCTAATATCCAGTGTGGAGCATCTGGTAGTGGACTGGACCAGGACTAAACCAGGTCTGAACCGGGACTGAACTACGTCTCAACGAGGTCTAAACGAGGTCTAAACGAGGTCTAAACCAGGTCGAAACCAGGTCTGAACCAGGTCTGAACCAGGTCTAAACCAGGACTGAACCAGGTTTAACCCAGGTCTAAACCAGGTCTAAACCAGGACTGAACCAGGTCTAAGCCAGGACTGAACCAGGTCTAAACCAGGACTGAACCAGGTCTGAACCAGGACTGAACCAGGTCTAAACCAGGACTGAACCAGGTCTAAACCAGGATAGAACCAGAACTGAACCAGGTCTAAACCAGGTCTAAACCAGGTCTAAACCAGGTCTGAACCAGGACTGAACCAGGTCTAAACCAGGAACTGAACCAGATCTAAATCAGAACTGAACCAGGTCTAAACCAGGTCTGAATCAGGTCTAAACCAGGTCTGAATCGGGACTGAACCAGGTCTAAACCAGGTCTAAACCAGGACCAAACCAGGTCTGAACCAGGTCTAAACCAGATCTAAACCAGGACTGAACTAGGACTGGTCTTATCCAGGATGTTCCACACTGTAATATGCAACTTATTTATCAGAATTAGGACAACTGTTTAAATAATATTAAATAAATGCAGGATATATATGTTACTACAGTGAACGTAAAAGACATAAAACAGATTTTACTCTCACTGCACATTGTACTGTCACAGAATACATTTTAATGCAAGTATTTTCAAAGTACTCAGTATTGGGCAGCAAGCCCAGCTGGATTAAGCGGGAGAAGATGGATGGATTTTCAAAGTATTCACCTGATCACTGAGAGTCCAACGAGCTTATATATGACATTGCTCCACCACTGTGTAAAGTTCTGTGTTTTAACTGTTTGCAGCTGTCTGAACGTATCCCTCACTTTCTTAATTCCTAATATCAATCTTTAATACCCAAAGATCATTAACCGTGAGCCATGACATTGGTCAGGAGCAGGTAGCTGGAGGTCACGTCTGTTTTGCTTGTTTACTCGACATATGAGGCTACACACAATCTGGAAGTCACACTTGGAACAGTCTTAAAACCAATTACGCATGTTTAATCCATAGTCCAGGAAAGCGGGAAGGGGACTTACTTAGCAGCAAAACGTGCAAACCTGTTGCTAACGCTCGGCGACAGCGACCTCAGATCACAATGTAAGCCAATGGGAAAAAGGGAGAGAAGAAGCCGGAAGAGCCTCCTGGAGCACTTCCTGTTTGGCACACAGCGGCTAACGGGTTAGCTTAGTCCACTTATATATACCGTCTATGGTTTAAACAGAGGACAAGTGTCCAAACACACAGTATCACTATGGACTTGTCAGAGGAGGTCGAACCATCAACCCTTTGGTTAATGGGCCAGGACTCTACCACTGAGGCTCTGTCTGAAAATGGAGAAGTATAAGAAATCCGAAGTGTTGGGAAGAAACAAGTACATGTACAATACAAAGTGTAGTTCTGCTTTCATTGTTCAGTTCTTTCCTGAAGTCAGAGGAATATATCAGGGGCTTTCCAAGACCACAGGACAATGAAACGTTCAGAATATTTGAACATAAGTTTGTCTGAGCCTCCACAGTTAATGAGGTTAATGTTATGCGAGCTGACATTTCCAATATGAGAAGTAAAAAGTGCCACTTTTGGTCATTTGAGTCACTTCAGAAAGAAGCCGGAGGGAAAACACAAACTGCTCTGAGCCCCACATTGGCCCCGGGCCATAGTCCACACACCACCTGGAGCTCAGTCACACCACTTAGAAACGCACAGGATTTTACTCTAGAATCTAATTATCTCCAAAACCAGAAATATAAAGTGTTCGATTTTGTGTTTACATGAATAAAACTCCTGGTCCTAATGAACCAGGACTGAATCAGGTCTAAACCAGGTCTAAACCAAGTCTAAACCAGGACTGAACCAGGTCTAAACCAAGTCTAAACCAGGACTGAACCAGGACTGAAACAGGTCTAAACCAGGACTGAACCAGGTCTAAACCAAGTCTAAACCAAGTCTAAATCAGGACTGAACCAGGTCTAAACCAAGTCTAAACCAAGTCTAAATCAGGACTGAACCAGGTCTAAACCATGTCTAAACCAAGTCTAAACCAAGTCAAACCAGGACTGAACCAGGACTGAATCAGGACTGAACCGGGATTGAACCAGGTCTAAACCAGGACTGAACCAAGTCTAAACCAGGACTGAATCAGGACTGAACCAGGTCTAAACCAGGACTGAATCAGGTCTAAACCAGGACTGAACCAGGACTAAACCAGGACTGAACCAGGACTAAACCAGGTCTAAACCAGGACTGAACCAAGTCTAAACCAGGACTGAATCAGGACTGAACCAGGACTAAACCAGGTCAAAACCAGGTCTAAATCAGAACAGAACATTTTAATGCAAGTATTCAATATTTTATCTATAAATACATTTTCACAGTATTTCCATCACTGATAATCTTACATATAATTTCAAAGAGCCGCTGCTACTGCTCAAAGTGGATTTATCTTTCTTTTAAACTTCAACACGAGCCTAATTTTTGTATTTGTTCAGAATAAATTGTAAAATATTGTAATTGAAGCCTGTGTGTTTCATTACTGTGGTCATTAGAGGCACAAACCCATTTCCCTGCAGATTCGAATGTTGTTCTCACCACCGGAGTAAATAATCCTCGGGCCGAACATTTCCAGTTCAAGGGTATTTCTGTCCAACTGTATAATAACCGACGGAAAGCTTTTGCAAATTCTCAGAAACCGTTTATCCACAGAGAACCGAATCAATTATTCAAAGGAAATTCTGATTCAAATCTTGCTGCATTTGGACTGTCGGATTTTTTCATTACAAAACATTTTATGAACCAAAATTTGCAAACTCCCAATAAAGAAAAGAGCCTCATAACTATCAGACCTTGAGGTAAAATGTGTAACTGCATTGAATAATAAACCAGATTCATGTCAAAATTACACAAAGTTTTATTATTTTAAAAATTCAGAATGCTTTAAAATTCAGAAACAAACATCAACTCAAGTCTGGCCCTACATGGAGGCCGCTCAATTTGGAATAAAACCTGAAAACTGTTCCGTTGGAGCGTCACCACCTGGTTTCCTTTTTCTCGGTGGTTATTTCTTCGTCTAAAAGGTTCCACGGTATGGCATTAAACTCACTTATCTCCATGGAAACAAGCAAAGCCGACAGTAGCTCGATTGTTGGCGACAGCAGCTCAGTCGGTGCGTTTGTCCACTGATCCGACGGTTGGCGGTTCGAATCCCGCTCTCGGGGGAGTGGGATTCCAGCTCCCACAGATGAATGACGTCGTTGTGTCATAAAAAAACATTAAAACAAATATAAAACACTTTAAATTACAGTTAACGTTGCATTTTCGACCATCATTTAACCAAGAATCTTTAAGAAGAAGTGCTGCTGAACAATATTGTCCTTTAACCCAGTCCGTCCTCCATTTCTCATTAGCAGAGATAGAAAGTATTTATGATTAGAGGTCTGCGTGGGACAGAGTTTTCAGTCCTGCTCCCGCCCACAAAGAATTGTAATTTTCATTCCCGCTCCCGCCTGCATCTGTGATATTTTGTCCCACTCCCGCCCGCAAATCTCGCAAGATGAGGACGTTTGCTTTCTTTCTCATGGAAGGTCTTGATATCTTCCATTTCTTTGTCATGTTTCTTGATTTCTTGATGGTAAATGTACGTCTCTTTAAAGAAGAACTTCCTCCTGAAGCTCTGTGAGAGTCACTAGAGCAGGGGTGCGCACACTTTTTCCAACATGCAACCAAGTCAAAATGATCTACCTACTACAAAAATGCTAATCATGTATTTATTTATCATGTATTTATTTTTTAGAATCTGTAATGGTGGTTTCATAGTGGTATTTACCAGCCTCTGCACATTTACCAAACGCATGTCATGACAAACACAGATGCATTTATGCACTTGTATCCTACTGATGCCCAATTTCGTATATTAAGAGTTCTTTTGTTCTATCTTTACTGTTTGTCTTATTCTTACGGTTTGTTCTATTCTTACTTGTCAGATGCTGGAAATTTAATTTCCCAACGGGATCAATAAAGTCAAGTCTAAGTCTAAGTCTAAGTCTACTTTTATTAGGCAAACTTCAGCCAACTTCAACAGCCGCGGTCGGTCTAATCAGTGCACTGAGCAGGAGTCTGTGTGCGCTTTACCTGGGGAGGAAAGAGCGTGAAAAGGTGGAGGAACGGTGCACTGACATGAGGCAGGTGAACAGGTAGATGTTTTAAAAAGTTTAACCTGCCCTGTGGTCCACGCTGGTGCTTCAGTGGAGACGCTGTGGTGGACAAGCTCTGAGCTGAGGACGTTTGTGATGTGCGATGTGCATTTTGACTCGCTCTGCTGTAGTTTAGTGACTGAAGCCCTTCTTCTGCCGTGTCTTTGAAGCTCCATCAAACACGGAGAAGCAGAAAGGAATCGTCTAAAATCTGCGTAAGTTTAGAGCACATCCGCACCCTTAAACTTCTTTAAATGTTTTTATTAATGCCAAATGAAATATCCAGCGCAAATTATGTATGATGGGCATAGATTAATCATTTGTATATTTGACTTTACGCTCATCTTTAGTTTGTGGGACTGTAGTTTATCATCCCACTCACTCCCGCAATGAGCTTTCAAAATGTGTCTAGCACTGTGTATTTTGCATCGGGTCCCGCGGGCTCCAAGTTGAATAAACCCAAGACTGAACTGTTTAATAAAATTGTTTTGAACTTCACTGGCAAACAGACAAACAGAAAATTGACACGGTGCACCTTTAACTAAATACTGCACTAAATAATTGTAACGCACGTAAATATTATCCCATCTATGAACATTTCCATATCATTCTTCAACATTTTCAACTTTGTGTTATAGTTGAACAAATCCCATATCCAATTCCATAACATATTTCTTCCGTGGTCAGTGAAAACGTCTCTATTTCAATCCCGGGGACGACACGGCGCTGCCCGTTTCCACGCCCGCTGTTCTCTGGTCGTAAGAATGTGCCTAAGCCTCTGAGGCGAGCTCGGGCCGGGGGCTTATTGCGGATGCTGCTGGTTTGCTTGTATTAGCGCCACCGTCCGCAGCTGCCATAGGGTGAGCAGCGTCAGAAGCTCCGGTCGAACCCACGTAATCAGCAGCAGCAGCAGCAGACTCTCCACAGCTCCAGGGAGGCACTTTGGTAATGCGTTTAATCCTCTCAGAGTGTGTTGGACTCTCCGGTGGTGGGGAGGACGGGCTGTTAGCGGCGCAGGGTCTGGGGGATTGGTATGCAGAGTCCGCCACCGCAGGCTTGGAGTGTTCGAGTATAAGCGCCGCGCCCGTGGTAAAGAAAAGATGCAAATAAATAGTAGAACTCCAGATGAAAATACGTGGGATAAAGAGGAAAGCTCAAGAGTCAGTTCTGAATATCTGCTGCTGGTTACACTGTTGGTTATGAACAGTGATGGGAAGTTACTGAATACATGTACCAAGAATACATATTTATGATACTAACTCTGAGCAACGGTATTCAGATACTAGTGTTGTCATTCGATTAAAATATTTAATCGTGATTAATCTCATGAATGTCATAGTTAACTCGTGATTAATTGCAAATTAATCGCACATTTTTTCTCCCTTTAATCATCATTTTAATATTCTTGTCCACATACAAAAGTGGATAGGCTGACTTCGTGCAAATGTTTTGTTATTTTTATTTCAAACCAGAACAATCGTCAGTGAGACTTTGTGCTCTGCAACAGTGTGAGTGAAGAGCCTCTTCTGTCAGAACAGTCAAATAACGGGTGAAATAATGTGCTGTGACCTGAGGTAGTTCTCATCACTGAGGGACGTCCAGTGAGCTCCAGTTAGTGCGACTGTTTTTGTCACCCCCAACACCTGCCGTACGGTACAGTCGTGTCGTGCTTAGGCCGTGTCCTGCTCGGGCTCTGTTGCCTGTGGTTCTGTGGACGGCGTTTGCACCTGTCGGGCTGCAGCCAGGGCGTCGTTGGACAGAGCTGTTTGACGGTGGTTTTGGTGGAGAGGGTGGGTCCAGTGGCATGAGGTCTATTGAGTGATGGGGCGGGTGTGGGCCCTGCTGCAGTGCACATTCCTCTGTGTGTTTGTGGATGTGGGGGCGGCCGGGGGAGTTTCGGCTGTGGGGCTTCTGTCGCTGTCCGTGGTCCTTGCCGCGGATTCACCGTATGTTTTGAAGCGGAATTTGTTTCGTGTTTTCATCGTGTGGGGGCATCAGCGTGCGTAGTTCACTGAGTCACAAAGTGCATTAATCTTGCGATAAAAAAATGAACGCCGTTAAAATAGTTTTAAGTTAACACGTTAATAGTGCGATATTTTTGACAGCACATTTACTTGGTGCAATTACTTTTTCATTTTACGGTATTAAGAATTCAGTTACTTTCCTAAAATCACAGGAATTGCAACAATTTAGTCTTTAAACTGTGCATAAACAGTGAGAAACACCACTCCTGTGTTGAGTCCATGTGTGATTTTTCCTTTTTTATGACCTTATAGCTACTGTAGTCAGGATCCAGTATGTATCACTCCACGAGTAGCAATGTGTGCACAAAGACCCATAAGGACCCCAAAATGGCTCCTGTAAAGAAGCAGAGCTCCACGGCCGGCACCAAGCGCAATTTTTTAAAGATAAAAAAATAAGAAGCAAAATCTAACATTGCTAGAATTAAGACATACACACTGGTAGATAAATTTACTTCCAAATAAAGTAAAATTGTTTGATTTAAGTCATTTTACATCTCACGTCTCACAGGTACATTTAACGCCTCAACTTTGCTCAAAGGCAGAAGATAGGTTACTACTGGAGATAAGCATAGGCCGCCTGTTAAAACCCTCTTGTAAAAAATAAATAAATAAAAGTGCACTATGACACTTTTCTGCCAAGGGAGCTGCCACCTGCTTTTCTCTATTAAAATGTAATTGCTTCACTCAGAAATTTTGCACAGTTACATTCAACACATCCAGCGTTCGTTTGTTAAATGTTACTGCTTTAAAATACCTGTGTAAATGTGTATTCAAACTGTGAGCTGTGTGGGGTCGTTTAATAATGAAGTTTAATACCACGCTGTAGTAAATTTCAGACAAAGCTATAACATTTCCATGGAGACGAGCCGCTGGCAGATCCTCCCCCGTAGTGCACCTTCCTATCATTAAACGTATTTCTGAACACTCAATCCGTGGTGTTTTACTTGTTTATCTGTGTAATTCTATAAATGGAAAGCCACTAAATGTATTTATTCTGTATTTGTTATCAGGCGAACGCACCTGAGAGCAAATACTTTACAAATATGTTCTTTACTGCCTTGCTGGAATGTGTAGCGTTGCCTTGTGAAGGCCTCAGCTTGGCTTTACGGCGGTGGTTGGTTTGTCAAAAGTATCGAAAATATTTGAGTCGATATCGACACTAAAAAAGTCTCATTCACAGGACAGAAATGGATGTTTCCTGAAGAGCTTTAGAATGATATTGAGCTTTACCAGAACAAGTATAAGAGCAAATAGACGAGCATACAGTAGGGGTGTAACGATATCCAAGTCTCACGACACAATATCGTCACGGTATGAACCTCACAGTACGATATTTATAGCGATATCGTGGGAAAGCTCACGATATTACGATATTGTACATAACAAGTCTGACATTCTAAAATGCTTTGACCAGTCATTTAGTTTATTGTCATTATGGATGGAACAATATCCAAATCTCTCTGGACCATATTTTCACCATAAACCTCTCACTGTACGATATTTATTGCAATATTTTGTGTGAATCTGCTACTTTTTCCTCTAAAAATGCCTTTGCAAGACTTAACCATAGAACTATAATAAAATCTGGAGGATGAATCCAAGATGGCGCCTGTTGTTTTCAATGGCCTGAGCTCAGTGGCGCATGACTGCAAAAAAGATTTTTATTTCCGCATTTACTTCCTTGTTTGCAGCCCAACGCAGCCCAATGGGCTGTGACACCATTCTGACCAATCAGAGCGCGAGCTGCGCGGGCTCAGAGCGGGGCTAGGCTAACTTTTACAAAGTTAATTTTTAGGCGCTTTGACGATTACATTTTTTAAAAAAGTTCGTATTGTAAAAATACAGAAGAATCCCTACAAAATCTGACCTTTATGAAAGCTGTGGCCTGTCAGCTGAACACGGGTTTGATTTCTCAAAAAATACAAAATACAAATACATGTGCTTCTATGGGAGATTTTTTCCTGGGCTGTGGGCTGCAATATCTCATTCAGCCACACATCAATCTGTGGTCACGGATAGAGGGGGCGGGGCTTATCCAGCTCTTATTATACATCCACGGACTTAACCCAAAGAATGAAGATGTAAAAGTGCTTAGAACAGTTATTTCTTCATGTCGTCTGGACTGAAACGGAGCAAAGGATCATGGTCTATGTAGTTCCCTCTGTTTTTTTTTTTTTTTTTAGCTATTTCTGCATCAGAACTGTTCATTTAAGCAAAGACACTTGGGATTCGATATATTGTGATGCTCCACAATATTGTGAGACCTTTGATGATACGATATCACCATATTTACGTTATTGTTACATCCCTACTATTTTCTGATTTCTGCCCAGGAAAGTTAAAAAGTAGCTGTTAACTTGAAAACTACCACGTCATGACATCACACTTTGAGCTTCGGAGATGCAGACAGACGAATAATGCCGGATTACTCAAACATGGTTGAATAAAACAAATTATAACATGGCGTAAAGCTCACCATAATCAATTTTGTGAAATAGAGGACCTGAAAATCACCTTTTGTTGTCTAAAGAAAGAGTGTTTTTATTTTTATTTATTTATTTATTTATTATTAGCACCATGGTATCGGAATCGGTATTGAGTATCAAGTCTACTCCTTATCGAATGGCGACAACACGAGGCTATAGATCAGTTTAATTGCTTATTGTGAAACTCTGCAGACAAAGCAATAACAATAATAAGCACAGAGCAGTTCAGTGGAGCATTATTGAGTCCCCAGAAGCCACCGAGCCCATTTACATTTTACTGTGACAGATTCTGGAACAAAATATTGTCTCGGCCAAACAGAAAAGTTTGACCGTGGAAAATTGAAGCCGTTGTCGCCGTTGAGCGGGAAAAGTTCTCCTGAGACACTAAATCGAATCGCTGAGTTCAAAGCCGTCGACGATGGCAATCCTGACATGAAAGAGCCAGTTGTTGTTCAGATTTGTAATTGTTTTTGATGATATTTTTGCTTCTAAAAAACTGCCAAAAAAATCGAGTTTTTTGAATCCATTTATAGCTGATTTAGAGAAGAAATGGAATACGGATCAGCTACGGTTTTGTCAACGCCAACGCTATTTAATGGAGATCGAGGCATGTGGAATAACTAGATTCTTGTTGAAATTTAAAGCTAAAGGGCGTCATGCCTAAAATGAACAGTCAGATTTGTAAGTGTCACTGGAAAGATGGAAATTTCACGCTTCCCCGGGACCCAGAATACACACTTCTCCAGTACTTTGCAAAAATGTGAGTCTAGTCAGTGAATCTCCCCGAGTTCAGATGACTTTTCTGGCGGAGATGTTATCGCTTTGTCTTAGAGATGTCCGGTTTTTTGGCTTCCGATACGATCCAATTTTTTTAAGGAGTACCAATACCGATCCAATACTGATCCGATACCTTTTTTTTTATAGCTCTGGTAGCGCCGTCTCTGTAATGTGTCGTGAAGGAAGTTTGTACCTTGGCTCCAAAAAGTCCATTAGACGACAAAAGCCTCTGTTTTCCACGACAGACAGCGGTTGATCGTAAAGCGATGAATTCGACAATCCTCTGCTATTTTCTTGGACTTGTCACCATTTCAACGTAGCTTTTCTCTTCTTTGAAACGCCTCCTCCAGTGTTTGCTGCTGTGGCTTTTCCGTCTTGCGCTTGTAAATCTCAAACTCGTCCGGATGATTCTTTTGTAAGTGAATCAAATTGGTCGTGTTAAAGTGGCTCTGCTGGTTCCTCCAGGAGAAACTGTTTGTTTGCAGCGATTGCGTCGCTGTTTGACTCTCATTTTGTTGTAGTGAAAAGTCCCACACAGCGACATGGCGGCGTTTTGATTTACAGCTGCAGTAAAGCGCGTCAATGATGCAAAAACATGTGAAGCTGGATCAGTCCGATCACGTGACTGAACCCAATACTGTCTGATACTCATGAAAGAGCTGGATCAGGAGCCGATACTGATACTGAATATCAGATCGGGACATCCCTACTTTGTCTGGAATTTTTCGCAGTCCTGGCATGTCTATGGTCATGGAGACCAAACCAGAGAAAGTTACAGGTCAGATCTATGGAGAGGCGACCCTGCTCACACTCAGAATTTTTTTCTAGATATTTTTGAGCTATAAAACCACCTGTGATTGAATAAATGTAAAGTAGAGGTGTTTAATGTCACACTGTGGAACATTCCAGGCAGAGCAGTGACGTATCCATAGAAAAAGATGACGGACCCCCAAACAAAAAAGTACATAGTGCACCTTTAATCTGAGGTGACACAAATGAGCTCACTGCACTTACGTCACTGAAACAAGTCCAAGCCTCATCTTATGTATAAAAATACAGAGAATATCCTTCTGTGTTTGCCAGACAAATGTCAGCACGACTAAACTTTAAAACTCGAGAAATTCTGAAATGGCTTCCATTATTTCGTAGCATCTGTCGAGAATTGACTCGCTTCCAAAATCCACTCAAAGACAGCGACTCTAACTTGTTTCTCATTTTGGCTCCTGCTTTGCACTGAAACACAAAGAAATAACTAACTAAATAAATAAATAAATACCAGGGATGTAACAATAACCAAAATCTGGTGATATCGTATCGTCAAAGGTCTCACAATAATATCGTGGACCATCACATTATATTGAAAAACTGTTACCCAATGTAATTAAGATCTACAGAAGCAATGTTAGAAGCACATTTATGTTCATATTTTTTATTTTTTGTCTATCTTCTTTATGTGTTTGAAACTTGAACTTTGAACAGAATCCATCGTAATCGAATATTTTCTACAAATCGAGGAAGAGTTACGTTCGTCTAAGCTCAAGTCGTAATGTAATATCGTACTTGCTTCATACCGGTATTATAGTACGTTATAGTTCGCTAGGGATGTAACAATAACTGAAATATGGTGGTATCGTGTCGTCAAAGGTCTCACAATAATATCGTGGACCATCACAATATATCGAATCCCAAGTCTCTTTGCTTAAATGAACAGTTCTGATGCAGAAATAGCTAAAAAAACAGAAGGAACTACATAGACCATGATCCTTTGCTCCGTTTCAGTGCAGACGACATGAAGAAATAACTGTTCTAAGCACTTTTACATCTTCATTCTTTGGATTAAGTCTTGTGAAGCATTTTTAGAGGGAAAAGTAGCAGATTCACAGTCAAAATATTAATAAAAAATAAATCTGGTTCGGTGAGATGTATATGGTGAAAATCTGGCACAGAGAGATTTGGATTTCGTTCCATCCCCAATAAATGTTGTACCAAATGACTGGTCAAAGCATTTTAGAACGTCAGTCTTCGTAATATCGTGAGCTTTCCCACGATATCGTAATAAATATCGTACTGTGAGGTTCATACCGTGATGATATTGTATCGTGAGGCTTGGATTATTATATTTTTGGTTATCATTTCCCTTTTATTTTATTTTTTTACATTCCTAGTAAGTGTCAAAATCCTGCCTGGCCTCACATTCTCAGTTAGTTCATTATCCCTGAAGTAGCTTTCGTGGGTCCAGCCTGCCTTGGCCCTGCTCTCTTCCTCTCCCCGGCCCTCGGCTCCAGAGGTCTGCACTGAGACATATGGCCCGCAGTAATAAAGCTCTGACAGGTACTTAATGCTGATTGATAAAAGCCCCGAGGATCTGCACACACACTCTGAGACACTCCACTGTCACCGTGAGCTCAGGATAACACACCCCAGACGTCTCACTGCTCATGCGAAGCCGAAGCAGGCGTTTAGCACTGTCACCGCGCAGCCAGGGAGATGCAGGTTCGATTCTGAGACCGTTTGTAGGGGATGATTCTGGGAGATGATGTAAACGCAGATGGTATAGGAAATGTCACCATAAACTGAAACATGTCAACGAGGTAAATACATCTACTGTATCTGTGTCTCTAAACAAACACAATGTACAAAAGAAGACAAAATGAACAAACCATGAATGCACTGCAGAGATTCATAGATACAAAACTCGTCAAAATAAATACGATCCAGAGGCTGTGAACTGTGGAGCTGTTTTCACATCTGGTCAGTGACGGCATCAGTTTGATATTTCATGATAATGTTTGATAATCTTTCAATTGTGGATGTTTCATTGTTTTCACGTTAGAATCAAATGAATTTAATCTAAGAGGTGTAAATGTATTTTTTTTATATTAATGCACAACTATAAGTCAAAAGTCAAATACCCCTTTTCTACCAGGACAGTTCTGGTGCTGGTTCGGAGCCAGTGCCAAATCTTGAGCCAGTTCTTTTTTTTCCACACAAATAAACCGGCTCTGGCCCTGGAGAACCGGTTCAACTCAGCACCAACTAAAGTCTGGTCCAGAAACAATAACCGGTGACGTAGTGTGCAGGGGCAGGGTTAGAGTAGGGTCATGCGTAATGGTGGCGCCTTTGCGTTTGAATTCAGACGCTCTGACACGCGTCTTGGACACCGTCTTTTCCCGGTCGAGAGAGTGAATTTAGTGTATTTATTACATAAAACACATCAGCGGCGCTCTGGCCTGCGGAGCAACAATGACTTTTTGTGAACACATCCTTTGCCGATGGCTGAAGAGCTGTATGTCTTCGTCTTTGGATTGACGAGAACGTTTGTGAAATTAATATCAACAGAACAGATATGTAGCGATCGTCCTCCAGTGTTGTTATCGGAGCTGTTGAGTCGCTAGGACAGCAGCAGCTCGTGCAGGTACGTAGTGACGTAGCTCTTCTCCGGCTCTCAGCTGGTGGAAAAACGAGCCGGTCCTTAGATAATCGACAGGAAGCACCAGCCCAGAACCAGCACCTGGGTCGTTGCGGTGGAAAAGAGGTAGAAGTGAACTTTATCGTCAATTCCACCATGTCACCAAATTACATGGAGATCGAAATTGCGATTTCACGAAAATATATAAAATAATATAAAAATATAAATAATATATATCTTTACTGGGCTCAAATACATGGGAAAATCTGGTACAGGGCTTATAATGCCATATTGTGGAACATTCCAAACAAAGCAACACCGTATTTATGGAGACAAACAGGTTGCAGACTCACAAAAGTTCCACAGGACACCTTTAATTCTCTGCTCTTGACTGTAGTTGCTTTAGGGATGATTGATGTGAAGAGTCTTGTCCAAAGAGACGATCACAGAATCACCCCAGAGCTGAGATATGTTGCTCTAACTATTATTTAGACACTTTATGACCATTATTTCTGCAGTTTCAATTTTTCTGACACCCTTGTTGAACTGCCTTGGTGACGTCAAGGCTTGGTTGGCCCAAAATTTTCTCTGTTTGAATGAAGGGAAAACTGAAATTGTGCTCTTTGGGCCCACTGATCCCTCATTGGACTTGGGCCCCTTTAAAGATAATGTTCATCCCTTCGCCACCAACCTTGGCGTCACCATGGACAGGGATTTTAAACTCAGCAAGCAGATCAACACAGTCGTTAAATCAGGCTTTTATCATCTTCACCTTTTATCCAAAGTCAAGCCGTTTTTAAGTTTTAAGCACTTTGAACAAGTCGTTCACGCTTTTATTTCTTCGCGTCTGGACTACTGTAATGCTCTTTATACTGGTATATCACAAAATGCTCTTTCACGCTTACAGTTAGTCCAGAACTCTGCGGCACGACTTTTAACAGGAATCAAAAAACGTGAGCACATCACTCCAATTCTTGCGTCTTTGCACTGGCTTCCTGTTCATTTTAGAATTGATTTTAAAATTTTATTGTTTGTTTTTAAAGCTTTGAATGGACTGGCCCCGGATTACATCTCGGACCTCATCCAAATCTACACTCCGGCGCTCTGAGGTCTGAGGGCCAGCTCCAGCTCGTGGTGCCTAAGACCAGACTTAAATCCAGAGGGGACAGGGCTTTTTCTGTGGTTGGTCCTAAACTATAGAACGCCCTGCCCTCCCACGTCCGAGCAGCTCCACAGTGGAGTGTTTTAAGTCTCGTCTTAAGACCCACTTTTATTCTCTGGCTTTTAACACCGCTTGAGTTGTGTGGTCCTCTGTGTCTTTTATTGTATTCTAGGGTTTTTTATTATTTTATTGTTCTTAGAGTATTTATTTTTTATTAATTTTATTTTTTTTAGTGTTTTTATCTTTTATTGTTTTTATTATTTTATGGTATATTTATTTGTATGCACTCTGGTAGGGCATTTGATTACTTGTTTATTTTAAACAGTTTCTGTGATTATTTGTTTATTTTAAATGATGGTTTTGTGCAGCACTTTGAAAACGCTTTCAGTTTATGAAATGTGCTATATAAATAAAGTGGATTGGATTGGATTGGATTAAAATTATAAGACGTAAGTTATTTATCCAAGTAATTTGCCTTGTGGACCAATAAAGTCTATAATATTGTATTGTGAACCATTTGGATATTTTTACATCCTTAGTTACAAGCCGCGCATTTGATAAACCCATTTGATAGATCTTTGAAACTCTATATTGAGCATAAATGTCAAAGTAAATTGCACTTAAAGCAGTGTATTCACTGGTATGATGTTGGAAAAGCGTTGAATCCTTTGTGCAGCTATGTCCAAGGTGATTTTCTAACATTTACCTGGACGTCTGGAGGAGAGCCATTATCTGACAGAGACAATTAAAGCCTGATGCACATAAAGGGTGTGTGGGCCGCCAAATGAGCCTGTCCGTTCTTTTCGGCTAAAGAAGGTACTTACATTTCCTCTGTTCCAAATCTATCTCCTGCTCTGTAATCAAGATCACCCAATAGTTAACCTTTTAAAATACAATGGGCGATAATGGCCACGGAAACTAACCAGGTTCCTGAAGGAGCTGGATTAAAGGTGCTTATTTTCCATTGTTTACCTTCAGTGTTCCAAAGTACAGTGAACCGTCGCTATAACGCGGTTCACCTTTCGCGGCTTCGCTGTTTCGTGGGTTTTTGTAATGCTTTTTTTTAAATTTTTTTTTTTACAGTGCATTGTGTTCTGAATCCTGATTGGCTGAGGTCGTCTAGAAGTGAAAAAAGTTCACATTGGTCTTTCACTTAGACCAATGTCAACAGTTTCTGTGCCTCGTCTCTGTTCAGCCCGACAAATTTACGTTTGCAAATTTTCTCCATGACAAAACCCACAATGTCAACGAAATGTTCTGCACGACAAAGGCAAAAGGCCGAGGAAGATGAAACTATCGCAGAAAAAGAGAAACTTCTGGACCTGCTGAAGGAAGGTAGAAGCTCTGCGGCTGTAGGCGCCGTTACAGAATAAATGAATCTACGGTTTGTTCTCGGAAAAAGACGCTTGCACCACAGGCTTCAGTAGAAAAAGACGCTACAGGAGTCAGGACGAAGAGGCTCAGTCAGAGGGACTGAGAAATACGCCTGAGTCACAATGTCCAACCTCCTATTCATTATTAAAATGAGCAGGAGATGCCACCGGGTCAGATTTACAGGTGAGATCTGTGAAGAAGTGACCGCACTGACAGTAATGCTGAATCCCAACACACCCCTTTCTCCTGCCCCTTAGTTTTGGACGTTCGAGTGTAGGTTTAGGGTGTCCCAGTTACCCTTATAGCAGAGGGGGGAAGTGGTCGGGTGATATACTCCTCCAAACGCAGATTTTCCAGAGGCGCAATCCAAATGAAAGGGTATGAGCAATTTCTCAGAATGTGAATCACCGGCAAGATCGCTGCTGCCACGACCAAAGAGACCAAAGAAGTTCACAAATGTATTTTCTCCATTATTTATGGTTTAAAATGTGTGATAACTGCTGTATTTTCTTAAGTTTAACGTTGTTCCGATGCGTAATGGTCATTTTCTTCATAAAATGCACACGATCGGTTGATGCATGGAAATAAAGTTGTGAGGTAGTGGAAAAAGTTTGGAGGAGGAGGAGGGTACGTGGACAGAGACGCTGAGCAGATCAGAAACAAGTGGAAACAGTTGAAGCAGGAGCACAACAAAGCTCAGCACAGAACAGCAAAAGCAGCTCGGACCATCAAACATCCTCGGCAGACGGCCCTTGGCAAATACCGACCACCGTGTTGTCGAACTGGGGTTTGAAGAAGAATCGTGATCTCAGACGAGTGGGCTGAGGTAGAGCGTCCGTTGTGTGTGAGGATAGAATTCTCGATCTGTTGTTTTATTATCATCGGAGAGACTGCGGAGATAGTTTGTATCGTGTCCATGGTGTAACGACAAACCCAGATGACAAAAAACAAACAGATAAAAAAAGCCGGTAGCAGATGAAGTGTGTGTTTTCTTCCGGTCGACATAAATACATTCGTGTCGCTGTCCAATCAGAACCCTTCCACACTCCCAGATGTCCAGAGTTTCCATGTAAACTCAAAGGAGAATAATTTAATTCCGATCTATTTAATTCGAATTAGTTCATTCTGACTTAAAATTCTCATGTAAATGGGGCTGTTGTAGTAAAAACAGGGTGTGGATGAGTTTATAGTCAATTGAAATGATATAATTTGAAGACAATACTCAAAATATTATTAAGTTTTTCTGATATGCAGGGACGATTTTTTATTATTTCCCACAAATTATGTCATTGAAATTTACCCTCAGCCCACAAACCTTTAACAGAGCTGTGTAGCCATGTTTGGTCCAACTTTCTCTTTGCATTTAAGATTAAAATAAAGCTTTGTTTGAACTCTGTAGGTGCAGCAGGTTATCCAAAGGAAAATATCGACCTGTGCTGGAGATTTAAGGTCGAATACGTTAAAAAGTGTAAATATCGAGCTGGTTTTTGCACTCTTAAACTATCTCCACAACATTATCCAAACTTCTTAGACTGCAGCTCTCCGTGGAGTCGGTGATATTATTAGGACGGGAACACAAAAGCCGGGCCCGGTTGTTGAAAACAGCCAAAGGGAAAGGCGATGTTACTGTGAAATCAATGGACAGGACTTTACGGCACTAACATATGGGATTGTGGGAGGTGTATCTCGCTCCAACGCTGATTGAATTTTATCGCGGAGCCTTCAGGAGTGTGAATGGTAATTACCCCAATGCAGGGGTAACCCGAGCGGAGACAGAATGAACAGGAGCAGCCGGGGCCTTTGGTGCAGCCCCATCTGGTTCACAATGGGAGTGAGAGTGCTGAACTTGAGTTGGAATGTTCCTTAAAGGCCGCTACACACTACAGGATTTTTCAGTCTTAAATGTGCGACAAAATGCGCAAACCACAGACACGAGGAGAAACTTCAGAGACTAAAAATCTCCGATCGTAAAGACTCCAGCGGGATCTGTGTGTGGAGCACAGGATATAAAGCTGTGAGCGCGATGGCGTCAGCTGTTTCCTGTCTACAGTAAAACCACTCGCTCTGAGACTCTGAAGTGTTCAAAGATCAGAGCTCTGCACTTCCAGTTTAGACACAAGTCAAAACTGTGTGATTATTATTTGTGAAATGTGGAGCAATACTTCCGATACAGGATTTTTAAAAGCAGAAAAGATTAGCGATAAAGGAAAGACTGACACTTACACAAACTTTGGAAATACAACACATATGAGGAGGACGGAGGACGGGAAACCGTGGAAAGACTTTATTAAAACCTGAACATAAAGAAAAAAAAAACCTCGAATGTTCAAATATTTGTATTATCTTTTTTTCTTATTTTTACTTTGTATTCTTAAAGGAGAAAAAATACCACAGTAGAGAGATATGTAAAGTGAAAGGAACTAAACGTGTGAAAGGGAGGGGAAAAAAGTCAACTGTCATCTCTATTTGATTGTCAATAAAAATTAGAATAAAAAAAAAAGATTAGCGATAAAGTCGACAGGAAGTAGAGTCGGTATCGCTAATCTGCAGCTTCACCACGCGCTGTCTGTGTAAACAAACACACGAGGAAACACTGATTTTTTACTTTTAAAAAACACCACAAACTGGATTATATGTTGGGAAGCTACAGTCTAAGTTCCTCCTCAGTGTGTCTGTGCTGCCTGGGGCTCGGGGAGATAGAGTGACCATTTTTTTCTTTTTTTTTTGAGCATTGTTTGTGCGGGACACGGTCTTAATTAGCAGGACGCATGAATCGGGCTTCAAACGGTGTATGTGCACGTGGTGGTCACACGATTCCCTGATCAAAACGTACCTAGAGCTGTGCTTTTCTTCATTTGCATGTTTGAGAAATCCTGCATGTTTACTGTGTCCCTTCTCTTTCAGAACTTATAATAACTGTGTCTAAACTTACAGTTGTTAATATTTGTAATACTGCTATAAATACCAACACTCTGGGGATTGAAACTGCCTTAAAATGCACAATAGAGGCTTTTTTTATTCTTAACTTAGCCGTGTAAACAGAATAATTGACTAAAACAGGGGTGTCAAACTCATTTTGGTCCGGGGGCCGTATGCAACCTACTTTGATCCCAAAAGGGCCGGATCAGAAAACTCAGTTCTCTCTTTAAGTTATTGTATTTTTCTCTGTGTCTCGTAGTGGTGTTTAAGATTATATTCCTCGAGCAACGCCACTTGTTCCAAACACACTGAGCACAGATTTCCCATTCACCTCTGTCAACAAATAAGAATTAGACTATTTTTCTTGGGAAATCCTGAACTCAGCATCTGCTTTTCTCATTTTTTGACATTTTGCTGATGAGGGTCACGGTCGACAGTCAAAACGATCGTCCTTTAAGAGCGTTTGGAAAGAGGAAAGTCTTCATTTGTGCTGCTCTGGTGGGAATCGCAACGTACAGAAACGCCGGAGACGCTGCTGTGCTAAACGGTGCAGAAAATTAACAGAAAAATCTGACAATTTAAAGTATTTTAATAGAAAAATCAGGTCTTGGAGGGCCGGATCTGGCCCCCGGGCCGCATGTTTGACACATGTGGACTAAAAAATTAGCATAGAAGATTGACTCATTCAACAGTATTGTCATAAATCAAGTCAAATCAATAAATATCAGTAAAACTTAGATAATATTTTGAGTAGTATTATTTGCCTTTAAATAACTGCACCTGCTGTTTATCTGTTTCTTTCATACGTGTTTGTCTGCGTCTTTGAGTGTCTTGAAAAGCGCTGTACAACTGTTCTGTATTATTATAAAGCAATAAGAAGAGTAACTCGCTGATGGATAAACCTGTTATGAGAAAACTCTGCTTCACGGAGGCTGAGTGGTTAAAACTCAAGCCTCTCGCAGAGTTTGCCGCCGCTCATGTTCACTAAGCTGAGTAAAGCACTCAGACGATCACTTCTGGAACGATCCTGTGTGCGGAGTTATATTATCTCATATTCGTTCCATTACAGATGCTTCTGCTGCTTCTGTTGCCGACAGATCTGAACTGTCACTTGTCCTGGTGGTGCCATCTGTCTCCATGGAGATAAGTTTAAATTTAATACGAGTTTTACTTTGGAAAATTCCAGGCAAAACATTAACATCCCCATGGAGACGACCAGATGGTGAAAACTCCAGAAAAGTTGAATGTTTCGTATGTGTGGATTTGTCACTCTCTCTATTTTACACATACACTAGATGGACACCAGAATATCTCGTGATCTTTCCAATTCTACGACTCTTGTTACTCTCTCCAAACCAAACTAAAGTCCGCCGCACACTACAGGAGCATTTGCCCGATGTTGGCTGCGATTTCTTCTCCCCGAGTTCAGGGACCCGACTTTTTGTCTCCGTGTGCGATTCTGAAGCCGCTGCTCCTCATGTGTGGAGTCAGTGTCAGATCAGAACCACCGAACATCAACAACGCAACGGAAACAGACGATAAAACAGAGTCAGGGGCAGAGGAGCGACGGACACAGAGACGCAACAAACAAACTCAGGACAGAGCGAAAATAAAGACTTTATTCCTCACCTAATGTAAAGTGGAACATTTAAACTGCAGCGTCTCATCCACATTATCCAGAGAAATTGTCCTCCACAAATAATGACTCCAGTCCACAAAACCGCGCTGTTAATCCAGTTTGAGGCGTTCTTTGAAAGTAAAAAGACAGTGTTTCCTCGTGTGTTTGTGAAGCTGCAGATCAGCCACAGTGACTCTACTTCCTGTGGACTTTATCTCCTCTTTTCTGCTTTAAAAATCCTGTATCTGAAGTATCGCTCCACATTTCACAAAGAACAATGACACAGTTTTGACTTGTGTCTAAACTGGAGGCGCAGAGTCTGATCTTTGAACACTGTGGTCCGCACACAGATCCCGCTGCGATCGGAGATTTTTTAGTCTCTTAAGTTTCCGCTCGTGTCTGTGGCATTTGCGCATTTTGCCTCACGTTTAAAAATCGTTTAAGACCGAAAAATCCTGTACTGTGTGACAGAAATGGGTAAACTACTATCAGGGGTCCCACATTGTCCCTCAGAAACAAACCCCTTGTCCCCATTGGGAACAACACTGTAACCTGGTCGAAAGCTTCCAAAATGCAATCTGTGCAGTATAGACCCTTTAACCCTTGAATGAATTTACAAAGTCCGTATTTTATTCCGTTAAACAAATGCCCCCCGGTCTCTTTCTTGCATCGGGCCTCCACAAACTTCGAGCGGCCCTGAAGCGCACCCCGATTCCTTTCAAACAAACGCACCGAGCGAGCTTACGGCGCATTAGCACACGTCTACAGAGCGAGCGGCGCTGGTCCCCCATCTGCAATTTTCCCATGATCCTTATCTTTATGAGCTCATTATTTTCAGTGGAGCCGTCGAGGCAGATCTGTGGCATTTATCCGCCTGAGCAGAAACAGCCAATTAGTGCCTATGCTTATCTCTCACATATGAATCTGCAATAAGAATTAAAACGCGATGGGATTTCACAAACAGAGGTATAGGGCACGCTTCACATCACGTCTGCTGGTGTAGGCATGTGTGATATGGGGGATGATGGCCGTATTAGCAGGTCTGTGGGTGTTTAAATAGAAAATCACATGCATAGGGTCTGGCATTTGCTGCACACTCCGCACTAAAGACGGGAACACAAGCTGGAAGTTTTAGATGAGATTTTAGATTAGTTTCGAATGGAGTTGGAAATGAAATGGAGGGCTGAGGTGACACTGGCGCGGAGTGGATGTCTGGAAGGTTGCGGTTCATTTCCAGCTCTAATCATTGCATAATGTTGTTGTGTTTTTAGGCAGGACCTTCGCCCGCCTTACCTACGTATGAATGTGCATGTAGTAAAGACGTACCGCAGACTTTTTGCCTGACCAGACATCAACAAAAGCTTTTACAATACAAAGACGTGTGGGTCTGCAGTCATATCCAGATCAGACTCCTGCACCAAGTAGGGTACAAGTGGGATTTTTCGGACCATAAGGAGCACCGGATTATAAGGTGCATTAAGTGAGGCTGATCCCTTCGCCCGGGCGTCCTCGATCCATCGGCAAATCGTGGTGTAACTCGCCCGGCGTTGCCTCTGTCTTGGTGAATGTGAGTTCACCTTCTGTCATCCAACGCTCCCACAGCTGCAGTTTAACTCTGAACCACCTGTTGACACTGATATCTAGTGTTTGGAGTTATTTGGTTAATCCACCTGGAATGATCGCAGCACCGAATTACGCCGCTCTATATATACGTTGAGTAATAATGTGTTGTAATGAATCTCAGCGCACATTTGTAAACGTTTTAGAGAAACAGAACTTAAAACACATGGCTAATTTGTACTGGCTAATGTGATGTGGTGTGATCAGCTTCTGTTGGACTAAAAGACATTATTCAGTGGGTTATTTGTGTTCTTTCTGTGACAGAGGGATTGTGGTTCTTACCGTGAGTCTGTTCTGTGTGTATATCACGTTGGAGATGGTTCATGTTAAACTTTTGGGAGATTATACAGCATAGGCCGGTTTAGTGTTGTTGTGGTGAATTACTTTGCGGCACAGAGACCTCGACGCAGAACCATAAATCAAAAATGACGGTGAAAAGGTGACGCAGAGTCGATGCGTTGAGTCGACGCAGAACTATAATTCGGCCTTCAGTTTGCTTCAGTCGGACACGTACGTCAGCACGTCTCTGAACAGGGGCCATTTCAGGTTCTTACACACACCGTAATATGATGTTGAAGCACAGTACATATCACTCCGCGCTCAGCTGCACCAAATACGCTGCATTTCTGTCCTATGTGAGAGTGTTTCTGAGGCTTCCGTGCTCCATGCGACGATCCATCCAGAGGTGCGGCTTCGTATCTTACAAAAGTACTAAAACATTGACAGATTTTTGAGCACCGTTTATCACATAAAATGGGTTTGAGGTCAATAGGCACAACCAGAATTAATACATAAAGGCGCACTGACGATTTTTGACAAAAATAAAGGATTTTAAGTGTGCCTTATGGTCTGAATAATATGGTACCCTCAAATAGTTGCTGAAACAGACGGGTTTTAACATTCTGGAGTTTTACGGGTGGGTATGTGGGTGGTAGTGATTACACATGGGCGGGTCAAGTGAATCATGTATATATATACACACACAATACTGTGCAAAAGTTATCGGCAGGTGTGGAAAAAATCCTGTACAATAGGAAAGCCTTCAAAAATGTAAGTGTTAAAGTGTAAAAGTAAAGTGTAAAACTTTTCCAACAGTCATCACAACAAAGTGCCGTATGGATGGCTGCAGATCACGCAAACGAGCAGCAGATTTATTTCTCGTCTGTGCCAAATGGCTACGCGACGCTGCCAAATCCTACGTGTATCGCCGATTAAGAAAAGGAAATTGCCGAAGGAAGTAAATGAAGTGGATGTGGAGGAGGAGGAGGAGGAGGAGGAGCGATGACGTCTTGAGTGCAGGAGAATAAAGACTCAAACATGCCTCACACTGCACTGGGGGCGGGACTGAAAAGGTTTGACTTCGTCCCACTCACTTTTAAACTCTTTTTGTTATTGTTGCTGTCATTATCGTAAGTGTGCAAATGGTGCAGGATTTTTTTTTGTTTTAAGTATTACAATGTCAAGTTGACTGACATGACAGTAAGGTGTGAAAAACAACTGAATAACAAAGCTCAAAATACAGAACTGTGCAAAAGTTTTAGGCAGGTGTGTAAAAAATGCTGTAAACTAGGAACGCTTCAAAAATGCAAGTGTGAATCATTTATTTTCATCAATCCACAAAATGCAGTGAATGAACAAAAGAGAAATCTAAATGAAATCAGTATTTGGTGTGAGCTTTGCCTTCAGAAGAGCATCAGTTCTTCTAAATTTACTTGCAGTTTTATATTGTAATTCAATTCAAGTTTATTTCTATAGCACATTTAACAGAACTTCAGTTGACCAAAGTTAACAAAGAATAAACATACACATATATACGGATAATACAATGTGAAAACTACAATAAAACCCAAGATAATCTGACTCGCTAGTATTAAATGCCAGGGAGAAGTTTTCAATCTGGTCTTAAACTGTGTTAGAGGCTGAGAGGATCTAACAGGAAGAGGAAGGATATTCCACAGTGTGGGCGGTGCCACAGAAAAGGCTCTGTCACCTCTTGTCTTGAGCTTAGTTTGTGAAGGAACTGGGCTGGTCGCTGTTCCAAACATGTAGAAGAACTAAGCTCAGATCTTGTGTGGATGGAGCTTCCTCACATCCTTCTGTCTCTTCATGTTAATCCCAGACTCACTCCATGATGCTGAGGTCAGGGCTCTGTGGGGCCCGACCAGCACCAACACAACTTCTGCTTCTTCTTTACGCTCAGGAGAGTTCTGAACGACTTTGGCTTTTTCTTTAGTTCACTCACTTTGCATTTTGTAAATTTCACACCTGCCTAAAACTTTTGCACAGTTCTGTATATATTAGACGATCATGTACAAATTGTTGTAATCACAGCGTGTTCAGCTACAATATTTAAAGTATAACCTACGTCACTTAACAGCGACTGCGGCACGATGTGTTTGGACGCAAATGGTTTCCAAAAGGCTGATACGGTGATTTGTTTCAGTGTAAACGCTTTCTAAGAGTCTACACACTCAACTGCACAGCAAGAAACAACATCTAGTCAAGGTAAAATGACTTGGATTAAGAAAGTTTTACCATGACTCGCGTAAATTTCACTTGACAAGTAAAATTATCTGCCAGTGCAGTAAGACTTTTGTGTTTAAAATACAAAAATACATCTTACTACACTTAAAATAAGAAAAACTACTTTTTGCACTTAAAATAAGAAATAAAATCAAATGTTGCTTAAATTAAGAAAAAAACTGGCAAATAATTTCACTTCTCAAGATGAATCTACTCAAATAAAGTAAATTGATCTTAATTTAAGTCATTTTAAGTTATCTAGATATTGTTTTTTCCAGTGCGACTGCCCCTTTATATGTTACGTCAGCCTGAGGAGCACTTTTCCCAAAGTCAATAATCATATCCTTCGTTTTGGATACTTTAAAGTGCAGATGACTCTTCACACCATTTTACCGTCACCTCCAATGCGAACGCGGGACACTTTTGGAGCGTTTAAAGTCCACACTGGAGATCACAGACAAGTCGCATTTAATTGGAAATGTGAACAACCTCACAAGAAAACTCAGATTTCACAAAAAAATCCGAATTGAGCATTAAGCCCTGCAGTCTGAACGTAGCCATAAACAACAGAGGGACTTTACTGACACACACACAGCAGAAACAGCACCAGACAATACCCAGTGTGCTGTTTGTGAAAGGGTTTGGAGTCCTAAAGTGGCTCTGTATAAAATAAATCCATACATTTCTTTATTTTTCCGCTAAAACTTCAGAAAGATTAAATTAAGACCGTAGAGAAAGCGGATTAATTGGCCGTTATGAGCATCTCCACGACAACAGCTGAAACTTAAAAGATCCGCGTTTACTTTTCATCAGTGTGTCAAAACTGATTGAGAATATTTCAAAAGGAGTAGGCCGGTCTAATGTACGTTTTATTACTTTAGATCCCAAGCCGAAAATAAAAATACGACGGCGACACCTCACTGTTTTTATCCTTGTTTACATACCCAAATGGCTGGAAAAGTTTGGGCCTAAAAACTTTGCCGGCAGAAAAACAGCAACACTTGCATCACCCGCGTCACGGTGGCATATGAAAATACGTGTGGCATCATGTTGGTTCTGCTGCGAATAAACCGTGTGAAGTTCTGCTCAAATATTTTCTCAAGTATACGGAGTTAAGTTACAGTTGTATAGGAAGTCAATGCAAAGTTTTCATAGCGTATCGACCAAATGAATATGGTATCAGGAAGTAAAAGGTCTGTACCTGCTTTTACTATCTTTTTTTGTTTAATTTGCAATTTATTTAGTGTTTTTTTCTCCGTATAAGTCACAGGTGTCAAACATGCGGCCCGGGGGCCAGATCCGGCCCTCCTTATTCTGATTAATATTAGACCTTTAATCTGGCCCTCGGCTGATTTTCTATTAAAATATTTAAAATTTTCTGATTTTTCTGGTAATTTTCTGCACAGCTTAGCATAGCTAACCTGTGCGTGGCGCCTCCACCAGACAAATGATGACCTGCCTCTTTCCAAACGCTCTTAAAGGACGATCGTTTTGACTGTTGACCGTGACCCTCATCAGCAAAATGTCAAAAATAAGAAAAGTGGAGCTGAGTGCAGGATTTTCCAAGAAAAACTGACTAATTCTTATTTGTTCACGGAGGTGAATGGGAAACCTGTGCTTGGTGTGTTTGCAACAAGTGGCGGCGCTCAAGGAATATAATCTTAAACGCCACTACAAGACACTGCGAAAAATACAATAACTTGAACAGAGAATTGAGAAGACAGAAGATAAACGAATTATTGCTGGGAAGAAACAGTCGTCTGTTTTCACCCAGGGGCCAAGAGGTTAGTGATGATGCTGTGAAAACAACCTAACCTAGCATAATATTATAATATTTTGTAAAATAAAATCAAATAAAAAAGATTTCTGTAATAGATTTGCGTTTCTTTGCACAAATATTTGGACTCATTGCTATTTTTGGGGTAAATATGCCATGAGTTTTCTGATCCGGCCCCTTTGGAGTCAAAGTTGGTTGTATACGGCCCCCGGACCAAAATGAGTTTGACACCCCTGGTATAAGTCATATATCCACAGTAAATCAGCAGCGTTTGTGCGTAGATGAAACAAAACACAACTCCAGGTCTGTTTTTGATGAGAAAACAACATTATAAGATCATAAAATCGTGCATTACAGCTCCTTTAATCATATTAATACTAAACATATCTCTGCATTTACAGTGTCAAACTTTTTGCATGGCTCTCGGGACTGCCTCATTTTTCTTTATAGCTGCCCACTCCATAATGTTGTACCGCAGTCTTTTAAAACGCCTAACGGGATCAGGCTGGCTGGCTTAAACGCTAATAAATTTAAGCCCCGTAATGAGTCGTCTCAGAGGCTCTGGCTGCTGCTCTGAACTGTGTCCCCGTGTTCCAGATCTTCGCTTAACCCAGTCCACTCTGGCGGGGCAGCTCGCATTACCGGCCACAGCACGCACGAAGCCGACGCGCCGATGGGGCAATCCCTCTCTGCCCAAAAACAAACAACAACCGCCATTTTGTGCTGTGAAAAATGGTAAAAATGGTTGATTAAGACATTACACTGATCTAAAAGTTAAATTTAGAGGCCACGTTATGCTTTGTTTTTGTCTTGTTATTGGGGTTTCAGCAGACTTTGGAGCACCTGTGTGTTAGAACCTGCACTGTGCAGGTCCAGGTACTTGAGATGAGATACTTTACCTGCAATATTCCAAAGTATGGCATTAAACTTTTCCATAGTCTCCGTAGCAACAAGCGGGAGATGCTGCCAGGGCAGTTTGCTCAATCCGCCCACAATAAGAATGTTTTTAGAGGTATTTTTGAGCAATAAAAATAACCAAATAAATGCATCTTATATAAGTTTAATATTGTATTGTGGGAGCGGACCCCCCAACCTGAAAAGTTACACGGTGTACCTTTAACAGTGGAAAACAAAGCAAATTATTTTCGTAATGTAGTCAGCGCACAGTTGAAATGAACAAGATCCGATGGGGAATATGCTTGAGTCTGGCGATCATTTATGCACTTAAAAACTGAGCAGGAAACTTCAGGATTTCTACCTTTTATGTAACAGTTTTGTAGCCAGGCTGGCGCCACCTAGTGCCTCCGTTCAGTTTCATTTCCCTCCAGCGACTCGCCAGGAATTAGAAAACACTCGGAGGTTTGGAAGAGCCAATCACCGAAGAGCTGTGTTGGCCAGAACCAAACCCGTGTTGTGATATCAGACTGCAGACACTATCCTCCTGTGGACTTCCTTTGTCAAATAATAACTCTGCATTTTTTATCGTACGTTTAATTTGCAAGTTCACCTCATAGAAACGACGATGCTCCTGACAGACATGTTCACTCTGCTTTGTTTGCTGTTGTGCTGCGATTACTGGGACACCACTGAGCGGCGATTGATTAAATTAAAAAAGTACCCGCCTACCGTCGAACGAACGAATCCTAAAGCTGCGAGGTCAGACGGTTTCCATGAAGAGAAACCGGAATCATGAATCAGGTTAACAATTTGGGGAAAATTTAAAATAAAAAAAATAAAAAATCTGAGGCTCAGAGCAAAGGCACCTCGTGAACAGGATTAAAGAAAGAAATGTGAATGAGTTTAGATCGGTCTGTTGTTGAGGGAACATTAGAAGAGCTCAAAAATAGTCGATATGTGTCCTTAAAGAACAGGGGCAGTCGCTGCTGCTGACAGCTCTTGAGACGGGTAAGGTAAGGTAACTTTTTATATCGCGCTTTTTCACAGACTCATGTCCCCAAAGACACTTTACACAGCATTGTAAAGAGAGCATTATTAACAGAGGATTATTAACAGAGAATTCTTCACTCGTTCCAAACCCGGTGGTGGTGAGATACTATTGTAGCCACAGCTGCCCTGGGACAGACTAACGGAAGCGAGGCTACATATCCAACCACCACCATCACTCATTCACACACACACTCCACTTTCACCCCTACAGCATGTTTGTGTTGATGAGAGAATCCGGAGCCTGGCGGAAACCCATCCAGACACGAGGAGAACATGCAAACTCCACACAGAAAGGCCCCGGGCGATCAAATTCGGAACCTTCTTGTTGTGAGGCGCGAGTTACTGAGCCGCCAGGACGGCAGGGTCTATATAAATCTATATGTGAAAGAAAAATAACCCTGACACAGTAAGAACATGCAAACAGCAATAAAAGACCACTCACTTTCTGAAACTGAACCTGTCGTGAGGCATAAGTTCTGTGTAAGAACTGTTGTTGTGTCCTCAGGCAAAACACTTCACCCACATTACCCACTATGAAAGTGTGTGAGTGATGATGGTGGACACATATACTATGGAATATTCCTTACTGCACCTTTATTCTCATATTCTTATCTTATATTCTTGTAAATTTGTACATTTTTGTGTTACATTATAGTTTATTCTTTTCTACTATTTATTTGTTGCACTTTTAGTGTTTGTCTACATTCGGCTCCAAGTACCGCAGCAATTTCCTAATGTTGGGAACCTGTTCACTCATATGACAATAAAACCTTTCTGATGCTTATTCTGATTAATATTAAAATGATCTCAAGCAGTGAAACGAGGTCTAAATCAGGAGTTTACAGGTGAACCACGATAAAAGAGCCAGGTCCCTTTGCACTGCAGAAACTCCACTGCAAATAAGGCAAATGATTTGGATTTACATCGGTACTTTACTTGCTTGGGATTTGTTTGGGTTTTTTTGCATTTCAGACATGTTCAGACAGGTTGTACGTGAATTCGTTTAGAATTTAGAGTTCAATTATAGTCTGAAATACATTCATTCTCTTCCTAAAGTTCTCGAGGCGCCGCATGAATATCAGATGATGTAAGGACGGTGAAACGTGGAGAAACATTGGAGATTCTCGTCACAGCCTGAACCTGCGCCTCGTGATGACATCACTTTGATCTGAAATCAGCAAATCTGATGTGGTCGGGCCTGATTCTCCTCAATCCACCTTAAACCCGCCGCACTGGAGGAGTTTTATATTTAGAGCCTTGTGTCTGCAGAAAGATCCAACACAAAAGCACGACGTTTCATGACACACGTTCAAACACGCTCATGTAGTATTCGTAACAGGATCATCACTGAACAGGCCGGGGCGACAGAGCGTTCGTCTACACATGAACGCCGCTGTTGTTGTGTTCTTTGGCAAAACACTTACCCCATCTTGCCCTGGATGGTTTACATGCTCTGGTGTGTGAACGTGTGGGTGAACGGGTGAGTGATTCTTCAACGAGCTTTGACACAAACAGGGTATCTCATATTTTACATCGTGTTTGTGCTCTAGACGTGTTCTGTCCTTTGGCTTGGCTGCAGCTAATTTCCCATCTGGACCATTACAGTAAAATTACCAAACGCGATCCATTATTTATAAAGGAAAAGCAGAGGAGCTGACAGCACTGATAAAAAGGCATACAAGGCAAATCTTGTATTGACGGAAATAAACGACATATTTGCACTAAAAGTCCATTAGTGTAACAAAGTGTTCAATTCACAGTATGTGCAGGCTGGTTACTGCAGTCCTATGTCCCCAGAGCCCCATTAGCGTGTGCATTAGGCACAAAATGTAATTTTAGCACATAGTTCAATCAATCATGACATGTCAGCATCAGCTACCGACAGAGTTTATACACATGACATCTCAGCCTTTACACTTTACTCACATCTTTTATCCGCAGATATAACTGTGTGTTTCTATCTTAGTTGTACTTTTACATCCATTTAATACTTTTAGGGAGCCTATTACCATCTGTCAGTGGGAGTGCTGATGAAAACCAGCCTTTTGGTGAGTTCGGGCACATTTACATTATTGTAATGTTTATGAATGAACACTGTCCCACTGAAAACTAGATTAAATGATTAACTGTTGTGTTTCGGGAGGTGGAAACACATTTATCTGCATTAACTCACATAGCGATATAAAAGCCATGTGTCTGTGGGACTACACTCCTGCACTGGCGTGGACATGGGTGATCAACAGAACCAAAATAATCCCATTATGATGTTATTTACCAAAGATCCTCCAGAGGAACACAGCTAAACAAACAGGGTTGCACTGCACAGAGCTTTAGGACTGGACTAAAAACAAAAGACAAAAGACAAACAATAACTTGCCCTGGACACATAAGTGCAGTGTAATCTTCATTAGGCCAAGTAGAGCAGCCTAAAGTTTATGTTTGTCCAGCATTATATTAAACTGCGGTTGTTCTTTGTCGACATCAGTGCAGTAGTTTGGTCAAACGTGAGCAGAAAGCTTTGGCTTTGGCTTGGTGGTAAAACATACAGGTCTGGAAAAAAATAGAGACCAAAGCATTTTATTTCCTGAAATCAGCGTCTCTACATGTGTTTGGGCCGTTTTATTCCAGCGTCTGTTGAATTTAACACAAACACTGGAGACCACTGGGAATTCCAGGTGCCACAGGGGGGCGCCAGTCACAAAAAAACCACGTCGTAGTGTCCTGAGGCAAGGCACTTCACCCACATTGCCTAGTATGAAAGTATGAAAGTGATGTGTGCATGGCAGGACTCCCTTGAAAAAGAGATTAGTAATCTCAATGGGACTTTCAGGGGTAAATAAAGGTAAAAAAACAAGCAAAACACACCTCATTCTGCTTCATGAGGCACTGATGAGGAGATCACCTGAACCAAACCTGATTTAAGGAGGAAAATGTTGATTTCTGAGCTGGCCAATCAGAGGAGCTCTTTCAGCCATAGACTGCGGCTGCCGCTGCTCCACTGAGAGACACAGGAAATCTTTCCTGCCTGTCGCCATCAAATTGTTGAACGCTGCACTTTAAATCACAAACTACTCAATCCTTTTCATCCTATTCCCTGCTCACACATGTATATAGTCATAAATATGTCACTGATGTAAATAATTTCACAGAGAGAGCTATTTTATCTTTTATCTTATTGTATTTAGCTTATTTTGTAACTTGTTTGATGTGCATGCTCTTGGTCGGTTGCATCTGTAACAAAGAAAATTTCCCCTCGGGGATGAATAAAAGTAATTCTGATTCTGATTCTGATTCTTCCCAAGTTCAAATATTAGTATTGTGTTGTTTTAAAGTGAATCTGATCTTGTTTTCTTCGCATTATTTGACGTCTGAAAACATTTAATCTTTTTTGTTATTTTGACCATTTGTCATTTTCTGCAAACAAACGCTCTAAATGACAATATTTTTAGTTGGAATTTGGGAGAAATGTTGTCAGTAGTTTATAGAATGAACCAAAATGTTCATTTTACTCAAACACAGACCTATAAGTAGTCAAATCAGAGAAACTGATCATTTTCCATTGGTCTTCTTAGTTTTTTCCAGAGCTGTATGTAACATTCATTATATCGACACAGATGTAAGCAGCAAACAGGTTTTTAACAGAGAAAGTGCAGGTCTGGTCAAAACAAACCCATCTGTGCCTGGTGCCGGGACACCAGTCTGACCCTGCACCCGCTTATGTGCTTCAACAGTCTGATGGAAATGGGGATAAAACTGCCTTTTGTTATGCTCTTTTCTGAGGCAAATTTGGAAATATGTGCATTTTGTATGTGTGGAAACACAGTTATCAAACATTTGGTCTGTTGAGCTGCCGTAGTTCTGCCTCAGTGCCACTCAGACGGCATTTTCAAATAAAACGATGCGATAACCTGCGTACACACAGGTGGAATGGAATTCTTATAACCTTTGCACGTTCTTTTTAAATGCTGTTATAGACGGTAAATTCTGCTTTTCCACATTTGCCAGTTCAGATAATTCCCAAACTTTGAGTATAGCGGCTGAACAGCGCCTGAAAAAACCAGCAACCGCCTGCAGGCAACAATGAAACACGTTTTTATGATGCAGAAACTAAACCAACTGATCACAGATAAAAGTTCAGATGATTTTTTAATGGTGGGCCCATTAGGCTCTTGTATTCAAGGAGATGAGGATTTGCCTAGAAATGTTTCTCAATATGACGTCGAGCTAGTATCTGTGGAGTCAGGTAGAGTCACCAGGGCAGATTACACCTGCATGAAGCTGGCCCATCAAACTCAAACCTACACAAAAACTATGTCAATCGTTTGTGCTGCAAAAAGTTTCGTTTGTGCTGCTTTAGTTTTTGAGAAACTAACGATTTTTGTTACAGGTCAAATTGGGGTCAGTCCACAGGAAGCTTCAAAATGCACTAAAATGGAGTCAATCGTTTGTGCTTCGTTTGTGCTGCAGAAAATTTCATTTGTGTGATTCTGGTTTTTAAGATATTTGCAGTTTTATTTTTGGTCAATGACGTCAAAATGTGAAACAGCCTCAAAACAGGAAGAAAATTATAGAAAATGTTTGTATTTCATTTGTGCTGTGACAGTTTTCATTTGTGCGAGTTTATTTCTAAAATTATGACATAGTTTTGGCTCAGCTGAAGCAGCGACTTTAGCAAAACTCTGCAAAACTAGTGAAGAGAAACGATCTGAGGCTGTGGAAAAGTCTGTTTCAGTCTTTAATAATTTGCTTTTGATTCATATTTTATATAATAATACAGACTTTTCCACAGCCTGAAATCATTTATCTTCACTAGTTTTGCTAAAGTCGCTGCTTCAGCTTAGCCGAAATTATGTCATATAATTGCCACAGAAATAATAATTCAATTCAATTCAATTTATTTTTGTAGCGCCCAAAATCACAACAACAGTTGCCTCTAAGGGCGTTCCAAGATATGGATGAGCCAAACATACACACAGACATATCAAAACAGGAATAAACAACATTCATGTAAAGCAGCAAATGAAACATTGTCCAGTCATCCCCTGTCCTTAGACCCTCCTTCTCAGCAAGGAAAAACTCCAAAAAACCCAGGGTCCTGGGAAAAAGAAGAAACCTCGGGGAGAACTACAGTGAAGGAGGGATCCACTCCCATGGACGGACAGGCTATAGATGTCCAGGCCCGTGGGCCAGTTCAGTATGGCCACAGCTACCCAGGTGGGGAAGGAGCCGAGCGAGGAGGGGAGGCCGGGCGAGGAGGAGACCGGGTGAGGAGGAGGAGAGGGGCGAGGAGGAGGAGGCCGGGCGAGGAGGAGGAGCCGGGCGAGGAGGAGGAGCCGGGCGAGGAAGAGGAGCCGGGCGAGGAGGAGGAGCTGGGTCCAGCTGCCATCAGGCGTCTGAAAGAGTTCCACTCCACAGGGGGAGTGGGACAGGGGACAACATGTGAATAGCAATGAACAAACTACAGATGAGAACATAGTGAGTGATGCTGATGAGAAAATAGGAGGAAACAGAGGACAGTGCTCAGGTTGCCACACTTCCCCCAGCTTGTTATCTCCTACGGCAGCTTATCTTAGTAACATCAACTAAGTAACCTGGTCATAAGCTATTCCGAAGAGGAAGGTTTTAAGCCTGGTCTTAAATAAAGAGACTGTGGAGCCTGTTTAACATCAACAGGGAGTTGATTTCATAACACAGGAGCTTGGTAACTATGGGTAATAATGAATAATTTCAGAAATAAACTCGCACAAATGAAAATTGTCACAGTACAAAACGGCACAAACAAAATACTGTTTTGAGGCTGTTTCACATTTTGAGGTTCTGGTCGACGTCATCGGCCCAAAATAAAACTCCTAATATCTTAAGAACCAGAATCACACAAATGAAACTTTTTGCAGCACAAAACAGCACAAATAATTGACTAAATTTTGGGCGTTTTAGAGCATTTTGAAGCTTCCTGTGGGGCTGACTCCAATTTGACCTGTAAAAGATTCATTCATTTCTCCAAAATTAAGCAGCACAAACGATTGACATAGTTTTTGTGTAGGTTTGAGTTTGATGGGGCGACTTCACGGAGGTCCAGATTACAGGTCAAATCTGTGGACAGGCGATCCTTTTCCCAGCATTTTCTTAGCAGTAAAGCTTCCATAGTTTCACAGTCCATTCCAGTGTTACCAAAACGGCACATCCAGTCGCTCCGCGTTCGCGCTGTGGTCCTTTCGACGCTCGTTATTCTTACAGTTATGACGTGCCTCTTGAACACAATCTTGAGTTAAAGTTATTGACTATTGCAATGACCACCTCGTGAGACCTCTTTATCCTCCGCAGACCTGATTCTGTGTCAGATTTATGTTTCGCCGGCAGACAGTGAAACCTCATATCTGTCTGAAGTCCACAAATAAACAGTTATGGGGCCCTTAAAGCGAGGCCAAAGCCGTTTATGAAAAGTGCGGCGCAAATATATGTTCAGCTGGTTTGTCCGAGATGAAAAATGTACAGATGAGAAAACCCAGAAGAAGACTCACGATTCATGTGGCAAATCTCAGGCATGGAATTTTAGTTTTTTTTTAGAGAAACGCTGATGTTAAAGGGATTGAATGAGAGATTTTTAATTGTATAAACAGCAAAGGTAGACAGACAATATACAAATACAATATAGGTTTGACTGGTAACAACCACAATGCTGATTTATTCATAATAGCCAAACTTTAGAGATGGTCTGTATGTTCATGGTGTAATTTGGGAAATTGGTTCACAAGACGTTATTTTATTTATTTATTTATTTATTTGATATGGACATAACAATTGCATTGGACAAACCAGATGCATTGTTTCAAGTGTTATAGCACAAGTGCTAATTTACAACACCTGTCCACAGGAGGCTTTTAGAAAAGGTTCAAAGTAATAAAACATTAACAGTTAATAATGCAGTACATACAATAAAACGTTAAATTATGCATTTTCATGTGTACAGCTCTGTCCTGATTTCAGCCACAATTTCAATTGTCTATTAAAAATGTTGGGGTCAGTCTGTTGTTTTAGGTCAGTGGGAAGAGAGTTCCACAGTCTGGGCCAGTAGAGGAGAAACTGGACGGTCCAAAGGAGGTTCTAGACTTTGGAACGACACAGTCTCCACTGACAGAAGCTCTGGTGTTAGGTCTGAGAGCCCCGACGCCTGACAGCAAAATCAGACAACAGTGGTGACACATGATTTGTCAAACATTTAAAAAACAGTTTCAAGGTGCTAAAATTTACAAAATTTTCAAATGTAAAAAGATTATGCTTATGGATGATGTCACAATGATGCCACCTCATGTCATCTAAACGTAGCCAGTGCTGAAATCCGGTCGTTTTAATCCAAATCCAAATCCACTTTATTTATATCGCTGGTTTCAGATGACGTCACTAAAAGCAGATGGGGTCAGGAAGTAAAAGCAGATGCACAGAACCCCGTTTACCTCCAATGACTTTGCGCCAAAACGCCTCAATTCTGTGCAGTCTGTGGTCGCTGCGAACGCTCGAATCGGGAGAAAGACAAAAGTTTTTTGTTTTTCTGTGTGTACCGAAAGTGCAATGTCACAATACTGGAAGAAAACAATATCTAGGTAAGTTAAAATGACTTAAATTAAGAGCATTTAACTTTATTTGAGTCGCTTTAATGTGTGTTTTTCTTAATTCAAGCAACATTCGATTTTGTTTCTTATTTTAAGTGCAGAAAGTTGTTGTTTTTGTGTAGCCAGATGCATTTTCATATTATAAGTACAAAAAGTCTTATTCCACTGGCAGATAATTTTATTTCATTAATTTTTCAAAAGATCGACAATCTTCGGCTAAAAACAGGAAAAACAGACGATGCTCGAGTTTGCACTGACTACTTTGGAACAGGTCAGGATTGTGTCATTTATTAATTAATATTTTCAGTGGTTTTTTGGACAATTATTTAGAAAGAAGAGCATCATAAGTGACGGTAAACTGCTGCATTATAGGTCCAAACTTGTCACGCAAAAAGCTTTATGTGGTGCTGATTTTATGAGCTTACTGCTGTAACTTTTTTAATCATTATTTTAGGTTCTCCTGGTGCAGCGGCTGATTTTAATTCTAATTATTTGTAGCCTCCAGGTTTTTAAAGTCTTTCATTTGGCTCAGTGTAACACAAAGGTCTGCAGCACCAGATCATTTATTATATCCGTCGCCTCAACACCGCGAAAATCCTCCAAATTCGGGTATAATACAGGTCATCAACTATATTTAGACTTATGTTTTCGTGATAGCGGGTCTGTGCCGGCCTGTTCAAACTTTTCCCGTACTCGCTGGCACATTTTACAAACAAAGCAGTTTCCAAAGTGCTGCACTGAGACCATAAACTGAAGACACGAAAAGATAAATTGCTAAAATTAATCATACAGTAATGTAGTAGTCGTGTATTGTACGAGAACATGAATCATCTCCTGTATATGACACTGGAGTCACTTTACCTCCTCTTTATCCTGTTTACTGTTGCACCGGACACGATAATAGTCAGACACTTACTGATGCTGTAGCCCAGGAGAGTCCAAACTTTTTTCACTAAGGGCCACATATTAAAACACAGACCAGCGTGAGGCCGATCCAGGGTCACAGACTGAGGGTCAGTGAGTAATTCAAACCTGTGCATTTATAACAGGTTTGAATGACCCTCCAGACCTTTGTTCAGGCTCAGACCCTCAGAAGGACACGCGAAATTTGCTTGATCAAGGTAGATTTCAAAAACATGCAGTAAAAAGTGCGACTTGTGGCAGTTTGGGGCAATTCACCTGGAAGCCTGAGGGCCAAAACAAGTGGACCGAGGGCCACATTTGGTCCCCAGGCCATAGTTTGGACATGCCTGCTGTAGCCCTTTATTTATTTATTTTTACTGTATTTTTCAGACTATAAATGGCACTTTTTTCAGGGTTTGGGTGGTTCCTGCGACTTATACTCAGGTGCGACTTATAGATTCACACTGACAGCCCATAGACCATATATATGAAATGGATATATGAATACAAAAATGAAAAAAACAAATTGTTATCCATTTTTTCATTTTGGGTTTAAAGACAAATAAAGAAAAGAGTTTTTTCGTTTTCTTATTTTTGGTTCTATATTGAAAAACGAATGATACACGGATTCTTCTCTGTTGGGTCGTTTTTATTACTATAACTTCTATAACTCGCCTTTCAAGATGAAATGTCGGTTCTTGGTCTCTGATTTGACAAAAATAAATTTTCCCGACTTATACTCCGGAAAATATAGTAAATAAAAATCAGTACATTTGAAGCGTTAATAGGAAAAGGAAAAGATGTACTGTATCATTTTGTGTGTGTGTATTTCTTTATTAACAAATACATTTGGAACAAGGAAAAGTCTAAGAAAGCATTGGTCCACTGTGGTCTCCAAACAGTTAATACCAGTTACTTTTTATAATGAACAAATGATGATTGTTACTGTCCACTTGTTTAACTCTCTCCTGTTTGCAGGTTAAGGCTCAGGCAGCCCAGGTTTAGTTGTGACAGTAAATCAACGCTTTTCTACATTCAAGTCACTCAAAGCGCTTTACAACAAGGACCACTCACCCATTCACACACATTCACACACCAGTGTACGCAGACACTTAAGGCTGAATCCTATTTCACCCTTTGGCCCCACCCCTCCATTTTGTGCGTTCACGTGTAGATTTAGGGGCCTTCCAGTTACCGTTATGGCAGAGGGGTCGGGGAAAGTGGTCGGGCTATGTAACCCTCTTAACGAAGATTTTTCAGAGGCACATTCCAAACAGAGACGTATGAGCAATTTCTCAGAATGCGAATCACCGGTAAGATCACTGCTGCCACGAGCAGAGAGACCAAAGAAGTTCACAAATGTATTTTCTCCATTATTTATGGTTTAAAATTAGTAATAACCGATGAATTGTATTAAGTTTAACGTTGTTCCGATGCGTAATTCTCATTTTCTTCATAAAACCCTGCGCTGTATTTTTTGCACCTCTGTTTTGCACTGATCATTACCTGCACTGTTATATTCTTGTAAATTTGTACATTTTTGTGTTATATTATAGTTTATTGTTTTCTACTTTATTTTATTCTTTTTTATTTACTGCATGTTTAGTGTTTGTCTACGTTTCGCTCCAAGTACCGCAGCAATTTCCTAATGTTGTGAACCTGTTCACTCATATGGCGATAAAACCTTTCACACGAAAATATCACTCGTGCTACGCTGAGCAGTGTCGCGTTATTTGTGCCTTGAACGATCGGTCGATGCTGGAAATAAAGTTGTGACTGAATTCTGAGCGTCCGCGCTGCACAGTTGTTATTTTGATATTGTGACCCAAGTAATTATAAGCGATATCATCGGTTTAACCCTTAGAGAAGCTCAGGTTGTGTTGTTTCCAATGGTCTGAGTGTTTTTTCGCTCTGACAGTAAGATTACGTAAAAGCTGGAGGAGACTTTTGATGACGTATGGCAGGGGTGTCAAACTCATTTTGGTCCGGGGGCCGTATGCAACCTACTTTGATCCCAAAAGGGCCGGATCAGAAAACTCAGTTCTCTCTTCAAGTTATTGTATTTTTCTCCGTGTCTCGTAGTGGTGTTTAAGATTATATTCCTCGAGCAACGCCACTTGTTCCAAACACACTGAGCACAGATTTCCCATTCACCTCTGTCAACAAATAAGAATTAGACTATTTTTCTTGGGAAATCCTGAACTCAGCATCTGCTTTTCTCATTTTTTGACATTTTGCTGATGAGGGTCACGGTCGACAGTCAAAACGATCGTCCTTTAAGAGCGTTTGGAAAGAGGAAAGTCTTCATTTGTGCTGCTCTGGTGGGAGTCGCAACGTACAGAACGTACCGGAGACGCTGCTATGCTAAACGGTGCAGAAAATTAACAGAAAAATCTGAAAATTTTAAGTATTTTAATAGAAAAATCAGCCGAGGGCCAGATTAAAGGTCTTGGAGGGCCGGATCTGGCCCCTGGGCCGCATGTTTGACACGTGACGTATGTGATTGTTGAAGGGGCGTCTCAGTTCGTAGGGGTCGACTTTCAACTTGAAACTGAGCAACAAGGGGCAGGGGTAGAAATTAGAAATGGCTCTTAGTGTCTTACCCGAGGACACAACGACAGCATTCGTCTGTGTTAGATTTATACTTTCATGGATTATGCAAAGAATACAATGTGAATCATAACGATCCAGCAAATCAAAAGTAAAGTGCACTAAAACTGCACTGGAACAACTCAAAGACATGTCAAAATATTGTCACGATCTCTCAGTGTTAAAAAAATAAAAATGTGCAAAAGAAACAAAATAACTTTAACACATTTTGAGGCAGGAAAGATTTCTACAACAACATTTTGACAGTTACAAGCTAAAATGGTAAAAAGTCAGTTCAGCTCCAGCACAAAGCTGTAAATTATTAAATATTGCTCTGATGTCAGAAATTCTTATTTTTTCTGCTCCTTGGCGCTGAGAATCGCTATAAAACAGTAATAAAAGTAATCCTGTGAAATAGACATCACAAAGTACGGGAACTTATGAAACAAGGATCCAAATAAAAAAGGCCGACAGTAACAGAGTGATGAATGAAACAGGACTTAAAGATAGAGGGTATTTTGTGAATTCAACTTTTTGGAGTTTTCTACCATTTTATAAAACTGTTCAACGATCAAAAAACAGGCCCGAAGAGAAGTTTTAGATTTCAGATTTAGTTCAGATTATTTTGGATTTATGACATTGTAACAAATCCTGAGTCTGTCATTCTCCCTCATTTCTGCCTTGATTAGTCTCACTGTGCGTCTGCCGTAGTCACGCCCCATCCCCCCGTCAGCTGGCCAATCAACGTGTTAGTTTTTGGTTACGTCATGCGGTCATGTGACCTGTCGCGCCAATCGCATGTGTATTTCCTGCCGCGGAGATTCAGGGCAGACGCCGTGGGGACGCCAGAGCAGAGCTGCGCTGCAGGTCGGTTTTTACTCGTTTTCCCTTCACATTTTCACCTGATGCTTACGCTTCACTTAACCCACAGGAGCCGTCGGCTACCGCGTCCAAAACCCGATCGAAAGGGCGTTTATGTGCGGCGCTATCCGCGGAAGTGATGAGTGAAAAGTTGATTGGCATTTAGATTCGAGCGTTAGCCTACGGTTTTACCACTGAGTTTGTACCTTGTTTTCTCAAATATGACTATTTCTCTAAGTGACACCAAATATTAAATGTAAAATGTTATTTATATTGGAGATTTGTTGTTGCCAGTATTGTTACTAACATGTTTATTAAAGATAAAAAAATATGACGCTATTTTCTGATCTGTTATAATGTTGTTTCCTCTTCACAAATGGACCTGGAGTTGTGTTTTGCTTCATTCGCACATGTTTAACGCACAAATCCTGCATCTTTAGACTGAGTTTTTCTAGCCAAACATGAAGAAAAACTAAAAACTCGTAATACAGGAAGTTCTCCACAGTGTTTTTTAACTCCACACACCTTCACTAGAATCATCCGGATAATTTCAACCCCAGAATTGCCCGTCTCCGTTGACCAAAAGGTAAAGGGGTCAGGACATCACAAGGTAGAACGAGCATTTTAAGCTTTGAAGATGTAGACAGACATGTGTGAATCAAACAAAACACAACTCCAGGTATGTTTTTTGATGAGGTAACAAATATCTAACATGTCTTAAAGCTCACAAATGTGTAATATAGGACCTTTTAAATCAACAGACCTATAGACGACAGACAAGATTTCTATAAAACCCTAATTTTATCCAGTTAACAGAAAAGGGTATAGAAGGTCCGTGCCTGTCAGGAGCTGAATTAAATTTCCTGTTAAGAAAAGTCGGTGAAATGCCCCGAACAATGACCCCACAGCTCACTGTTCAGGGTAAGACTAATTAGATCTGTCAATTGTTCCTCTGTATGTGCTCTGACTCAATGTAATGAAATTAGAATGTGTGGACGGGGTCTTCTTATGGACAAGGCTTAAAGAGCGGGTTTACACTTCTGTGGGGTGTTGAATATTAACACGATATATTTAGATCACTGTTTTGTTGTTTTGAAAATGGTAAATTTGCTGAAAACAACGTATTCACATGTTTAAAGTGCACAAAAAAGGGTTATTGTGAGGTTTTAAGTCATGTTATAATGTTGTTACCTCAAAAAAAAAAAAACATACCTGGAGTTGTGTTTTGTTTCATTCACAAAAAAATAGGGATGTAACATTAACATAAATCTGGTGATATCGTATCGTCAAAGGTCTCACAATAATATCGTGGAGCATCACAATATATTGAATCCAGAGTCTCTTTGCTTAAATGAACAGATCTGATGCAGAAATAGCTAAAAACACAGAGGGAACTACATAGACCATGATCCTTTGTTCCGTTTCAATGCAGACGACATGAAGAAATAACTGTTCTAAGCACTTTTACATCTTCAATCTTTGATAACCATTTTATGTATATGTAGTGTTTCTTTCTTTTGTATGTTTTTAATTGTGTTTTATGGAATCTACCTGCTGTAGCACTTTGAGATTTCGTTGAAATGTAAGGTGCATTACAAATACTGTAATTCTTCTTCTTCTTCCGTCTTCTTCCGTCTCCTTCTTCCGTCTTCTTCTTCCGTCTTCTTCTTCCATCTTCTTCCGTCTCCTTCCGTCTTCTTCTTCTTCCATCTCCTTCTTCTGTCTCCTTCTTCCGTCTCCTTCTTCCGTCTTCTTCTTCCATCTTCTTCCGTCTCCTTCCGTCTTCTTCTTCTTCCATCTCCTTCTTCTGTCTCCTTCTTCCATCTCCTTCTTCTGTCTCCTTCTTCCGTCTCCTTCTTCTGTCTTCTTCTTCCATCTTTTTCTTCCATCTTTTTCTTCCGTCTCCTTCTTCTGTCTCCTTCTTCCGTCTCCTTCTTCCGTCTTCTTCTTCCATCTTCTTCTTCCATCTTCTTCCATCTTCTTCCGTCTCCTTCCGTCTTCTTCTTCTTCCATCTCCTTCTTCTGTCTCCTTCTTCCGTCTCCTTCTTCCATCTTCTTCCATCTTCTTCTTCCGTCTTCTTCTTCCATCTTCTTCCGTCTCCTTCCATCTTCTTCTTCTTCCGTCTCCTTCTTCCATCTTCTTCTTCTTCCGTCTCCTTCTTCTGTCTCCTTCTTCCGTCTCCTTCTTCTTCAAACAAAAACACAGGCGAATTATACGGTGGACAAACGTCATCAAACCAACATCAGGTAAAACGATACGATAGAAATGATCTAAACAACCTCCAAACGCAGGCGACTCGTCTGGGTCAGCGGGGCATCGATCAGATGGCCCCAAAGATCCCACTATTCTGAATGATGAGAAAGAACAAAGAAAAAACAAAACAACATCTTATTTTAACAGTGATGGATAAAGACAGAGCAGAGTGACCTGCCTTGAGACGCCCCGGGAGCAGATTTCACCACCACACGTGACACACTTTTACTCAGCGGCTTTTAACACGGCAGCAGAAGTGTGTGCTCCTCTGACTGTCTTTTACTGATTTTATTTGCTCGTTTTCTATTTGCTCATTTAGTAGTTTAAGTTTTTGTTTTATTGACTTGCTTCTTATTCATTTTCTGCTTTATATTAATAATGTTGGTAACCCTAATGTTGGTAAAATGTGTGATACAAATAAAGCTGGATTTGATGTGAGCAGAAATACACAGAAAAAAACAAAATCTAGTCAAGATAAGATGATTTGAATTAAGACATTTTTATCATGATTTGAGTAAATTTCACTTGACAATTAAAATGGTCTGCCAGTGGAACAAGACTTTTTAAATATGAAAATACATCTGGCTACACTTAAAATAAGAAAAACAACAACTTTTTGCACTTGAAATAAGAAATAAAATCGAATGTTGCTTGAATTAAAAAAAAAACACTTATTCCACTGGCAGATAATTTTATTTGTCAAGATGAATCTACTTAAATAAAGTAAAATATTCTAGTTCTATTCTAGTCATTTTTAACTTGCCTAGATATAGTTTTTTTCCACTGTAGAAATTCTGTAACAGTGGTTAGTTTACAGCTCTCTGTCTTAACCTCTTGAGACCCTGTGGCCTCATACAAGGACATTACATTTTTGCCTCTTAGCACCATGATATATATTTTTTTAACTTTCACCTGTCGGCCATATTGAGGGACTGTGCGATCTTGTGCTGATGTCACAATATTACACTAAATTTCAATGAAAAAAATGGCAGGGAAATCAACAAAAAACCTCTGCAGCAATAAAAAAACAGCATGGTGTATGTGTGTATATATATATATATATATATATATAATATCTGGACAGTTCTGGTGCTGGACAGGAAACTGCTGCCTCCATTTTGTACCTTGCACTTTTTGCACTTTTTGCACGTCCGCTTTTTTTGTAACGATTGAAAACCAGAAAAAATGAAAACTGGACCACGTTTTCACGCCTTTGTCTGTGTTTTTAACCCGCTCACGGTCGACCTGCGTCACATTTTGCAGGTTTAGAGCTTGAAATAAACAGCAGAATGCGTTTTATCTGTACATTTTAGTGTGTTTACATTTTTAAAACAACGGTGTCTGTTGACGTCACGCAGTAAGATCGACCCATTGTTCTCATATGAGCACAAAATACTTCCTGTATAAAAACAGATTAGTTATTATACTTAATAGGCCCCACTTATCCCAAATAGTAAGAAGAAATAAAAAATGCACCCCAGACAAAAGCTCAGGTGTCAGGAGGTTAAACAGACCATGACAGATAAAGTAAGAGATTCCAGCACAGTTGAGGCAAACTAAAGGCAGAATTAAAGTGCGTTATAGTAGCGTCGTTTTTGATTTATGGTTCTGCGTCGAGGTCTGTGCACCGCAAAATAATTCACTGCGACGACACTAAACTCGCCTATGCTACTGCAGATGTAGAATCTCCGAAAAGTTTAAGTATGAACCATCTCCAATGTGACATACGCACAGAACAGACTCACGGTAAGAACCACATCCCTCTGTCACAGAAAGAACACAAATAATCCACTGAAAATGTCCTTTAGTCCAACAGAAGCTGAGCACACCAGCGCAGGAGCTGTTTTTTTCAGCACTTATGCAAATGAGTCATGTGGTTTTAAGTTTTGTTTCTGTAAAACTTAAACAAATGTGCGCAAAGCTGCATTAAACACATTATTACTCAATGTATACTCTAGTGCTGCCGTCATTCCGGGGGGATTAACCAAATAACTCCAACCTCTAATTATCAGTGTCAACAGGTGGTTCAGAGTTAAACTGCAGCTGTGGGAGCGTTGGATGACAGAAGGTGAACTCACATTCACCAAGACAGAGGCAACGCCGGGCGAGTTACACCATGATCTGCCGATGGATCGTGGACGCCCGGGCGAAGGGATCAGCCTCACTTAATGCGCCTTATGTATGAAAATAGACCCGTCCGTTCATTGATATTACGTCTTATAGGGCGGTGCGCTTTATATATGAAAAAATACCCGGTCATTGATATTGCACCTTACAATCCAGCGTGCCTTATAGTCCGAAAAATACGGTATTTATCTCTATGGAGACGGTAGGTGACACCACAAGGCTAAGTTACATGTTAGATCTATGGAGAGGCGAACCCACTTGCAGTAAAAAAGCATGTTTTTAGGGCTATAAAAACCCCATACTACTGAAAAAATTCAGATGGATATGTTTAATGCAATGCAGGGACATTCCAGACAAAGCAATACCATCTTCATGGAGAAAAGCAGCAAAAATACACAGCGTGCCTTTAATATTCGCTAAATATTAATCACAGACTATCCAAAAATCACCAAATATCACCAAACTAAAGCAATCTTGTCCATCTGTTTTCCATTATGCCAAAGACTGTTGTGGGTTCATTAGCCGTCTAATTCTTCATCACCGTCCATTCTTTCAAACGAATGATTGATTGAAAAGAGCCCGAGTCGTAGATTAGATTAGATTCCGAGGCCGATTCCAGTTTCCATCATATTTCCGAATAACTGCACAAATGACATTTAGTTAACATGTCTGCCAGTCAGCCGTAATGAGGTCAGGGGCTTTCACCTCTGGGAAGAAACGCTGCAGTGAGGAGAAAGTGGCTGGAAAAGCTGCGTCGAGATGTTTTTCTTTGACTAAATCTGATCATTAATAAAACAGAACTTACAAATGTTTCCGTGCGCTGCCGTCATCGTCACAACCGTCTGACAATTCGAGTTTATCGGATTATTTGAGCAGGGACCACATGCAAACACATTAATCTCATAAAACAAGCTTTGCACCAGATTTAACTAAAGCTCGTTTCCATCTGGAGTCTCCGGGCAGGTTAAGAAACGATTCAGATCATTTGTTTTAATCGTTTCAAACAAAACACAACTCCAGGTACGTTTTTGATGAGGTAACAGTGTCAATAAGGATGTAAGAATAACCGAAATATGGTGATATCGTATCGTCAAAGGTCGCAATTAATCGCGAGCTAATAGTTTAATCGATTGACAGCACTAAAACAAACCAAATAAATAAAATGCTGGTGCAGGGGGTGTTTTGCATGTTTGTTTAGGCGTTTTCATGGTTCCACAGTGCACACATTCGCAAATACAGACAAAAAAAAGGTTTTAAGATCATCTGAGAACTCAAAACATGGATTTGCACAACACATTTTCAGGATTCCGTGGTCAATATAAACGTTCACGGTCCTGTTTTGGTGTTTGATTTTCAACAAAAACGTGAGATTAACTAAAAAACTGATCACCTGTTGTAGTTCCAGCTCCGTCAGTTCTTTACGGTCTGATTGTGTTAAATGAAAGCACAGATAATAAGCTTAACAAAGCCTCGACAGTCAGTCAAGTATCAACCGTGCCTGATATAATGCGGTGTTTGGCAAATGTAAAATGATTTCTCGGAGTATTTTTCATACAAAGGGTCATAACTCTGGTTACCATCTGCCGCGCCTCAAGCCACAGCCAAACACCATTGTGCCATCAGATTTGTTCATCGTGGCTACTTTTCCTTTCTACTAGCTGGAAAATGTTAGTTATTTTTCTTTGCGACAAGATTTGAACTGTAGAAACTTGAAAAAATACCTTCTATGACAAATTAACTACTAGCGTTTAATTGGATATTTACTTATATCAGCATCGTGTACATTTAGTGTTTAGTATTGAGTATTTTTCGCTTTTTGCTTTAGGCTTATTGTTTCACTGTCATAAATTGGTTTCAGTATTATAATTTATCACTATTTTCTTCATCAATATATCACGTGACAGGCCTATAAGTGAGTATTTTTGCATTGTGAGCGTGTCTGAAAAAGATAAAGAAGAAGAAAGACACTAAAGATGTAGCGGTGGGTTTGTGGGAGCTATGAACAAGGATTTTCTGCAAATAAACGCTCTAAATGACAATATTTTTATTTGGAATTTGGGAGAAATGTTGTCAGCAGTTTATAGAATGAAACAAAAATGTTCATTTTACTCAAACACAAACCTGTAAGTAGTAAAATCAGAGAAACTGATCATTTTGCAGTGGTCTCTTATTTTTTTCCCCAGAGCTGTACATCTCACAGTACGATATTTATTGCGATATTTTGACTGTGAATCTGCTGCTTTTTCCTCTAAAAATGCTTCACAAGACTTAATCCAAAGAATGAAGATGTAAAAGTGCTTAGAACAGTTATTTCTTCATGTCGTCTGCACTGAAACGGAGCAAAGGATCATGGTCTATGTAGTTCCTTCTGTTTTTTTTTTAGCAATTTCTGCATCAGAACTGTTCATTTAAGCAAAGAGACTTGGGATTCGATATATTGTGATGGCCCACGATATTATTGTGAGTCCTTTGACGATACGATATCATGATATTTACGTTATTGTTACAAATATTAGATTTATAAGTATCTATACAATATAAAACAGGAAATAAATCACCTTGGAAAGTTATTACCCCATTGTCTTCCATCCTTTTTTACAGCTCAGAAAATATCACATATCACATTTTCTTTTTTTTGCTTTAAGACTGCCGGCTAGACGACGCCATAGCCGCAATTATGAGTGAAATATCTGGCCTCACTCACCAGGACATAACCCTGCGGATCAAGGACAGGACTTCACAGCCCATACAGGTGTCCAGCGCTGGGAGAAGATGGATAGGAGAAGTAATTAGAGATGACACTTCTGCAAAGCCCCGGCAGCATCAAAGACCCTCTCCCGCGCAGACCTGCAGCCCGTTTCAAGCCTCGAGTTTCTCTTTTCAAATTTAACGAAGAAAAAAGCTGATAATGACATTAGAGTAGTCCATTAGTCTAGTCCCAGAACATCAAAAAGGTGTAAAAGAGGGGGGAAAAAATCGATGCCTAATGGATGTGCTCATAATATGCCGGTTCATTAAAAGCTATATTTATCGCCGCTTTGAGAAACTTGACAAAAAGCCTTATTAGACTTTACCAGGAAGGCTGACGGTGCAACAAAATGCTAAGCAAAATGTCAAAGTTATCTCAGTTTTAGCTTTGTTGCTAAGGCAAAATTGGGGAGTAGTCAGTTACATTTACTGGTGTAACTTTGTATTTGTGAGTAGTTTTCTTTTCTTTTTACTTGTATATTATATTTTAAAGCATAGCAGTACTCTTACGTAAACATTTGTTTCTTGAACTCTTTTAAAAATGATTTCGTTTGTCACATTTTTGTGTCTCTCCGTTGGAAATAACAGATTGGTGAATTCAGTAAAACACAGCTACGTTTCTAATTAATCTTTCTTGAGCAGTAGTGTCCCCCAAGTTGTTTTGTTTGTTATTTATGAAAAATGGTAGGGAAGATTTGAATAGGTCCCAAGAGAGATCGCTAGATTACTCAAACATGCATTGGTGACGTCTAAAACGAGCCTGAGTCAGCAGCCGGTTTCACTTGGTGCAAACCGTCCGATCTCGCAGCGTTAGGATTCGTTCGCTCGACAGTAGACGGGGACTTTTCTGATTTAACCAATCGCTGCTGTTTGGTGGTGACGTCTGTAATGTGCCGGAATGTTCAGTGGGGTCCGAGTGATCCCGGCACAACACCAAAATCCCGTAGGAAGAAGTATTCCGACATACCGTCACTCTGACACTTTTTGATGCCGTCCTTCCGACACCTTTTATCTCGCCATTCTGACAACCTACTCATAGTTTCGGGACAATATTTTCACGGACTGGTGGTGTAGGGGCGGGTCTGATTTAGACCTGGTTTTAGTCCTGGTATAGACTTGATTTAGTCCTGGTTAAGACCTCATTTAGTCCTGCGTTAGACCTGGTTTAGACCTGCTTTTAGTCCTGATTTAGCTTTCAGTTTTGATTTTAGACTTGGTTAAAACCTGGTTTAGTCCTGCTTTAGACCTGGTTTAGATCTGTTTCAGTTCTGGTTTTAGACTTGGTTTAGACCTGATTTAGTCCTGGTTTCCTGGCAATGCGCCTCCTCCCGTAAGGCGCCGCCTCCATGTCACGATTGCGGAAAATAAAAAGCTAAAGTGCCGCCGCTCTGGGCAAGGGGAAAAAAATGTCAGAGTGCAGGGATGCTTGATAAAAAATGGAAATGCCGCCACTCCGACAATTGTCGGTGGTGGTGGTGTGTGGGAACAACAGCGTGTGACCGGAAGAAGGGCAATAACGTCTTCCCCCTTGATAAAATTCAACAAACATTCTCTTTGTTCCGGCTTTAAATCCTCGATGTCGGGAATCGTTGCCGACACAAAATGTTTGGCTTCGTCTACATCCACCTCTGTGTTAGATAAGAAAAGGAGGGCGGGATTAAATAAATTCTCTTCTTCCCACTCCTTTTTGGGCAAAATTTGTTGTTATTTCTATTATGATTTCACTAATGCTATATGTTCCATTTTAAAAGAATGTAAATTTCGTAATTGCCCAAATTAAATTCATAATAAAAAAAAAAACAACTCAACCGCTTTGTTTACGGCGCTGGAGTTTGACGTCAGGGCTTCACAGCTCACAGCTGATTGGCCGGAGCGCCGACTACAACTTCCGGGTTCTTCCAAACCGCCGAGTGTTTCTGATTCCTGACGAGTCGCTGGACAGAAATGAAACTGAGCGGAGGAACTAGGTGGATAACGATTTGTTTTTTCATTTTTGATTCATATATTTGGTCTATGGGCTCAGTGTGAAAAATGTAATATATAAGTCGCACCTGAGTATAAGTCGCACCCAAACCCTGAAAAAAAAAGACATATAGTCAGAAAAATACGGGACATATCAGCAGCTGAGTTTAGGTCAACTATGTCCTGTAACTTTAAGATATTTAGCTGAATAAACAATAGATTTGTTGGGGCATAATAACTGCCACAGTTGACCATTCTTATAGCTTTTTCCTGCAGTATAAAGATGGGTTGTATAGTTGTTTTGTAATTTTCCCCCCAAATTTCTACACAATAATTTAAATATGGCAAAATTAGAGAATTATACAGCAGATACAGTGAGCTTTGATTCACGGTTGTTTTGGCTTTACGCAATATACCAATAATTTTAGATAATTTTGTTTTAAAATAGTTCATATAGATTTTCCAATTAAACTTTTCGTCTATGTTAATACCCCAAAATGTATTTAATGTGATCTAATCGTGACAGATTTGTGCACAAAAACTTATTTGGCGTCGTAATAACGGTAATTTTTATTAAATTATTATTATCGTAGTGCAATATTTTGAACAAGTCGTAGCCTTAGTCATTTCTGTGATTAGTTTGTGGTTAAAATGAGTTCTCACATTGGCTTTTGTCATGAAAAAAAATATTAAAAGAGCCAGACTTTTGAACGACTCTTTGGAATTAACGGACACAAAAGATTCAGATCCCATAATAATAATAATAATAATAATAATAATAATAAATTGGTTTTATATAGCACTTTTCACTGTAACACAAAGACGCTTCACATAAAAGAGCCAAAACTTCTGTCACTTCTGTCATTTCTTTAAATTACTGTGTTACTTTCACCAAATCTAACTTCTGATTCGTTCTGAATTTTCCTGGACTCATATCCTTGAGTTGATCATGTTGCGTTCAAGTGTATGCATTTACAAGAATATGGTCGTATTTCCCCCGGCCTCACACTGCCTGAGCAGGACTCACGCTGGGCCCAGACTCCGGCTTTAATTATTGCACCAGAAAACGAAGGTGCGACGGAATAGTTACCTGAGACTCTTTAATGTATTAGGTCGTTTTGTGCGGCTCTATAAATTGTAGCTGTGATGAAATACAGTTTGGACGAGGCTTATTTACCTTTTCGGAGGCGCGCTGCACGGAGGGGGGCTTTTTAATTAAGTCTGTGCTCACTGAAAGCCACACACGACGAGCCCCGGGCACTTCATTGGAAATGTAAATAATGGATTTGAGATTCTGAAAAGTTCTTCGACTGGACTCGGGTAAATTTGAACTCAGATGCAAGTTTGACTGCAGTTTTATAGAGAGCAGCTTAAGTAATAGTTTTTTGCATCATTATTTATGAGTTTATTTCATTCATAAAGTATAAAAAGACGTGAACAGTGTCATAATATCATACAAGAAATGAATGGAAAGGAGCAGAAAGAAGAAACTCTTATGTTATCTGCTCCTTTTCCCTTTTCCGGACACATAAATACAGATAATCGCTGTGAAACATTTCAAATCAGTACGTTTCATTTCAGTCATAATTATTAATCAATCGCAAACAGAAATCTTCACTTTTATGCACAACAGCTTAGTTTTCTTTTTCATACATACACGTTGCACTAGATTTCATAATAATAATAATCAGACTCAACCATTTGATTCAAATTATGGGACAATCATTTTACAGAACACTAGCGCTGATGTTGTAAGATTGATTACCGACAATTTGCCGAATGTCGCTCCACTCTTGGCACCATTTCACAGCTGTTATAAGCCCCACTGGTCCAAAAAGATAAAAAGAAAAGAGATTTTCTTATACATTACACACTGAACACTGAGATTTTTTGTACTTGAGTTTTTTTTTTAAATTTAGAGCTCTGGTAAATCCCTTCAATTAATTATTAAATCACTGCATTTACACGGCGCCTTTCAGGACACTCAAAGTGCTTTACAGAGCGTTATTCATTCACTCCGCACTCAGCTGTGGTAAACTACTACCCCATACTAATGTGTTACTGTTGATATTCACTGATCTTTAATGTCTGTGTCGTGTGTGATGGACTGAATGTTTTTGTGCCTATGTCCTGTTTTTGTCTCTCCATCAACCTGCCAATGGGACTACGGATGAAAATGATCCTCCACATTTACATGCTGGACTGACACATAAACATAAACTATTGTAGCCACAGCTGCTCTGGGGCAGACTGAAGGAAGTGAGACTCCAACCTGCGCCATCGGCCCCTCCGACCACCACCAACCGTGACAAATGACCCGGTGTCACCCCAGTCAGTTCACATCTTAAGCCGGGCGTAGGGCGTAGACCGTGTGATATTTTCGATCATGTCACTCAGCTCCAGCTCAAACTGTACGACCAAATCTCAGGGTTTAAAAGTTCAGAGCTCACGATTCATGTTCTCACACTGTACGAACCGATGCTTTTACGACTGGAGTTCTTGTTCCTGAAGTGCAAAACCACAGAAGGTGTCGGAGAATTCTGCAAAACACGAGCGCGTTGCCTCGCCAGTCTGTGCCGCTTCTGTGTCCGCACATGCAAACTGGCTGATGGAACAACTTCAACAGTGAAACTCTCACAAGAGGCGACTGGATTTCACACAGGTTTGATGTTCGTGCGACCGATCGGGAGCTGGTCCTGAGGTATTAATCGGTTCTCGTTACCCCATGTTTATTACACGGAGCACGACACACGATTAAGCCAAAACTCGGCCCGTCCCAAAATCCTGCTCACACATGTGTATAGCTGTAAATATGTCGCTTGATGTAAATCGTTTTTGAGAGACAACTATTTTTATCTTTTATCTTATTGTATTTATCTTATCTTATTTTTGAAAACTTGATTCTCACTACATGCTCTTGGTCGGGTGCATCTGTAACGAAGAAGGGATGAATAAAAGTGATTCTGATTCTGAAAACAGTTGCACAAGTGAAAAATCGGCTCAAAAAGGGCCCAAATTCACACAGTGTAACTACTGCTGTTTGTACAGTTTTTATTTGCCCGTAGACATTATTTCAAAGGGTTAACACCAAACCTACCAAAACTTTAGATGGATTTATAAAACTCGTAGCCTCGCTCATTACTGTCAGTGTTTAGTTCTCTTATAAGACGAGTTCTCAAAATTCAATTCTGTCAGCTAGGCACAAGCTTTGCCACTTCTCCACCACCTCACATCTGTCTGAAAGAAGAAAACTCCACTGAACTAACCTCAGATGTGAACTGACAGCATTTCAAAACGTTAACACCACTCCTACCAAACTCTACATTTCTTAGATTTGAATTAGATTTAGGTTCTTCAGTTCACACCTCAGGGTAGTGCAATTGTGAAAAAATGGCAGCCTTGCTCTTTCCTCTTCACTTCTAATCAGAATGTCTCTTAAAATAAAGTAAAATGTAAAATCTTTTCTCTTTTGAACATCTCTTTGAATTAACAGATTAAAATAAAAGCTCTGCTCCCACTGAAGACCCATAAATCACTTCACTACAAAGTCTCTTTAAAGTTAAAGCAAACATAATCACCCTCATAAGGAATTTCTTCTGCCCTGGGCCAATCAATACGTCTGGAATCAGCCTGGATCCTGATGAGGAGTAACTAAATGGAGCAGGGAGAACTTTTAAGACTGTACGATGTAAATAAAGTCGGGAACTCTTTCATCATTCTTCAGTCTGTTCACAGCAAAAAACCCAAAGCTTCTGTCGTGTTTTTAAGGTTAGAATCTTTCCGCAACCTTTTGGATAATTCAGTAATACGTAAATATATCACTTTCTTAATAACCTTCTTTAATGGGCCCATATTACTCTGTCTGGGGGGGTATTTCATGAAGCGAGCTAAAGCCAAAGCCTGACTTATTTGGACAATCCAGACTTATCAAAGCCTCCTTTCCACCAAGGTGACGCAGCAGAGGTGGAGCTGACGCAGTAACAAACACCCGGAAACAAACCTGGTCAGGACCAGACTAAACTGTCAAGATTATTTTAGCTCTGTCTCCAAAGCAGGGGTGCCAAATATGTTGATCACGATCTGCCAGTCGATCGCCGGGGTAGATCGTAGTGTGGCACTCGAAACCGGCCTTGAGAGTGTGTTGCAAGAGAAACTATTGTGAAAAATAATAACCATAAGGAAGCAGTTGTCAGTGACTATTCGGGTAGTATCCAAATTTTGATACGGTTAAACCTTCTCAGCATTTTACCAGGGTAGTCAGAATTATTTTGTAGCTGCGCCTAAACCCTTTAGAAACAGAGTCGCAGCTTTATATTTGAAGATGATGCACAAGTTCTGATCAATCCAAACTTTGCAGCGCGTTCGATCACATCAGCATCAGCGCACGAGCTGTTTTTATCAGCGCTTATACTGTATGCAAATGAGCTGTATGCAAATGAGCCATGAGGTTTGAAGTTTGGTTTGTGTAAAATGTAAACAAATGTGCCAAAGCTGCATTAAACACATTATTACTCAAAGTCTAGAATGAGCGGAGGAAATGTAGAGCGGTGGAGAGGACCAATCACAGCCCTTATCGTCTGCGTCGTTTTGAGGCATCGTTTAAAGTTTGGGAGGTGCACGTTTGCATGTTTGACGCAGAACCATAAATTGGGCTTTACCGTCTCCTCTGTGAAAGTCTGACTTCGCCCTCGGGAACTTTCTCCTCTTCAGCCTCGTCCCCTCTCGACTCTCGGCTTCAATAAAACGTCTCCATCACAAACTTTTGGGCTCAAACGTCGCACACGAAGCGTCAGTCGGGTTTTTTCTTCTTCCTCTCTGCGTGTGGATGGAAATCTCCGAGCAGAACCACGTTTGAAGAGGAGAGAGAGCGGAGGGGAGGAAGTCCTGCTATGGGTTTAGCTCCTTATGCAGAGTTTTTCTGAATGACTGTAATGAAACTGATACCGCTGCTACTTTTTATACCGCGGGATACTGTATTACCGTATTACCGCACAGCCCTAGTGATTATCCCAGACAGTTGTTTCTCTGTCACGGTTCAACATCAGAGCGACAGGATGGGTTAAATGGGCTCATGGGTCACTCTGAAACACGTTAGGCACAGGCCCTTTAACTCCAGACGAGAATCCCGCACACTCCAAGTCTCCTAAAGTGAAGTCTCAGACCGTCTTCGTTTTAATGGCGCGTGTAATTTCTGTACAGTTGTTCCAGGGCGTGCACAGTTCACAGATAAGACATTAATCATTTACTGGCACACACTAGCCCAATTTCATTATTTAATCATTTGCATTCAAAATATCATTAAATTTAAATTAGGGAGCCACCGGAGTGTAGCCGCGGCCCAATTGTTTTGAAGTCGCGTATATTTACCTAAACTAACCTTTTAAATTATGCATGTTCGTCAAAATGAAAGGGCAACGTTATGTAGCAGCGCCTAAAGCGTTTTGAGAGAGCTTGTTTTCTTTAAGGCTGACAATTCACATTTACAATACACCGTGAAGTACCGGGTACGCAAAGGGTACTTCAGCTTTATGGAGATACACACTCGCACGTAGGTTTTCAATGGTTTTGTGAGATAATTCTCTTAACCCTCGAAGACCCACGGTATTGTATACGATACAGAGGAATATGTTTTCTGTAACTGCGCAGAACTTTCTAACGGTAAAAGACAGAAACTTCCTTTTCCCCTCTGAAAGTGCAGACATAGAGGTTTCCGTACATTTCTGCGGCTTTATCCTACGTCACACTCACACTGTGTGATGACGTGAGCAAAACGAGTGTCCAATAGGAACTTTGTTTTCCCCAAACTCATGCGCTCCGTCCATTTTGATCGAGCCAAACTTTGCCAAAGAGTGAAGTGAGTCAAGATGGTCGACTCCTCTGACTGTGTGTGTTTATAACGAGGGAAAAAGTCGCTCTAAGTGGAGTTAATTCTCACATACATGGAAAATTACACATCTTGGTGTGTGTAATTTTGTTGCTATTTTTATTTAAAGGTTTATTTCAGTCCAAATGAACAAATCCAAATGTAATAAACACCTGGAAATGCAGAAGTGCTGTGGCTCTGACCCTGGACCTGACAGGAGCTGTTTCCAGGACTGGACCAGGAAAGTAATGGAGCGATTACACTTTTTTTTGTTTTAAATTTACTTACAGATTTTGCATTTTTGTAGCTAAGGCCCTAAATTAAGCATTTTTTATGTCCAAAAAGTTGTTTCTACATGTTTGCTGTGTGTTTTTTTCATCTCTATTTCTGGTCCTGTAGCTTTTATCACAGCCTCATGACACAACTACAGCAGCAGATTGTGAAATAACAGGTTGGACTGAACAAAAGGAGGTAGAACACTTCATTAGGGGTAAAAGGGGCAGTTTTAAAAGCAAAATTAAGAACAAAAATCCAGGCGAGGAGAAATGTACTAAAATCGCCCTTAGGTCTTCAGGGGTTAAAAGGTGCACTAACTTTTTGGTTGAGGGTCCGTCGCCTACTTTCTATGGATATGTCTTTGCTCACTGGAAAATCTAATAAATTGAGTTTACGTGAAAAATCTAGGAAACCGGTTGCCTTGAAAAATCTGACTAAAGTGGACTCTGAATCTAACAAGTAATTCCTGAGTCGTGTACAGTAAATTCCTCTTTCATTTCACCAGGCGCAGCAAGTTAAGTGTATGTTCCTTTTCATTCATAGAACTCATGTTGTGAAGCTGTGCCAACAAATCAGTCCAACCTGAAATATGTAGTACTTTAAATAATAATAACACCTTCCATTTATATTTTACAATCGCACACACACGAATGGGATTAGGTGGGACGTTACACCCCTCTGTTTTGAGCGTAGTTTTAGGAGTGTCCTGTTTACCGTAATCGCAGAGGGTTAGAGGAAAGTGTTCGGGCTTTATGCCTCTCCAAACGAAGACTTTTCAGAGGCGGATTCCAAACAGAGGAGTATGAGCAATTTCTCACAATATGAATCACCGGTAAGATCACTGCTGCTGCTGCTGCTGCTGCTGCTACTACTGCTGCTGTTGCTGGGCAACCTTACTGCTGCTGCCAGCTGCTGCTACAGCTGCTACCAGCTGCTGCGAAGCTGTTGCCACCGTTACGGCACTGCTACTACCACCGCTACTACCACTGCCAGCAACTAGCTGGCCTGCTTAATACCACTGCAACTACCACCGCTAGCTACCATCACTGCCTTGGCTACCAGCACCTGCTTTATGGCCAACCGGCTGCGCCAGCCGTCACCGCCGTACCAGCCTTAGCCGCTACCACCACTGCCAACCACTGCAGCCACTACCACCACCACGCCGCGCAATAAGCCACCGCTTGCCAACTACCAACTAGCCACTTAACTACCGCAGCAACCTAAGCACCACTGCCGCCTTCGTCGCTGCCAGCTAACCAACCGCTGCTGCCAGCTGGCTGCTTCACTATAGCACCAACAGGCACTACCATCGCGCCTTATACTACTTCAACTGCCAGCCACTGACCGCTGCAAGCGGCGAGCGCTGCTACGCAATCACTGGCATCACCAGCTGCCTTAACTAGCCACCGCAACGCTACTAGCGGCAACTGCTACTGCCAACCCACTGCGTGCTACCACTTTAGCGCCGCTGCGACTATGCGGCGGCCAGCCAGGCCAGCCAGCCAACTACCAGCAGCTACCACCAAGCAGCCGAGCTGCTGCCAGCCAAGCCGCTGGCCGCTACTACCGCTGCTGGCCGTTACTCACTGCCAGCTACCACCGCCAGCACCAGCTTACGCACCATCATCAGCGGCAACACAGCGAGCAACTAAGCAGCAGCCGTTACCAACAGCAACAACGGCCATCAGCAGCGGCTGCCATCACGCTGCTACTAGCACCGCAGCAACGGCGGCGGCAAGCCAAGCAGCGGCGGCACCACTGGCGGCCGGCGTTGCTGCTGCGACGGTACCATCAATCACTAACACCACCAGCCATGCAGCTGCTCTTTCATCACTGCTGCCACCAACAGCGGCTGCTGGATACGCATACGCACTACCACTACCACTACCCATATTAACCACTACTACTCAATTTAGCAGCGCTTAGCTACCACTACCACAGCACTAGCAGCACTACCACTGCCACCACCGCCGCTGATTAAACCAGCAACTACCACCACTACTGCAGCAGCAGCATATCAACTACTACTGCGACCAATGCCTTAGCGGCAAGCGTGCTACCATGCTGCCGCTGATATGCACCACTACTAACTATCGCGACAACCTTGCTTAGCTACTACAATAATATGCTGCCGCTAACTGCGCGCTGCTGCACTACCAACAACGTAACCATGCACCACTGCTGCTACCAGCCAGGCCAGCGGCGGCGTAGCAGCTATCTGGTGCTGCTACGCTACTGCTGCTGCTTAGCAGCCACCTTCATACCAACCTTACTTACTTCATCCACTACACCACTGCCACTGGCACCACCTAGGCAGCGGCGCAGTGCCACCACCACCGCTGCTGCTGCACAACGCCGCCGATACATACTACCGGCCAAGCTCATCACTACACCAACCACCGCTGGCAGCCGATAGCTACTTGCAGCATACCACCACTACCGCTGCTACCAACTACTACAGCTGCCATAGCCGCCGATACCACCACTACCAACGCGGGCACCACTGCTACTACTAACTGGCCAGCCGCTACTAACCGCTGCCAACGCCTACTCATCACTACCACCAACTACTACTGCTGCCAAACACCATACACAGCCGCCATTTACTGCAACAGCAACACCACTGCCATACTACTAGCCACTACAGCGCTACTGCTGCCGCTGATACCATCAACCAACTACCACTAAGCGGCATCGGCGCCGGTGCTGGGTTATACATCAACTCACGCCAACTCATCATCACTACTGCCGCTGATACGATTACTACTAGCAACTGCAGCAATAACTTCACTGCCAATACTACTACCGAGCACTACTTCACTGCGCTGCTGCTGCTGGATAGCAGCTAACCAACCACTAGCTACTTCTCGCCACTACTACTGCTTAAGCCACTACTGCTATCACTTAGCTATCAGCGGCAACTACTGACCGCTACCACTACTACAACTGCCGTTGCCTTAGCAGCACCACAGCTGCCACCACCGCTCTGCCTTAACACTGCTGCATCATCACTACTATCACTACCGGCTGCTGCTGCTGCCGATTAGCAGCCATCACGGTCACTACCATGCTGCCGATACCACTACAACAACTCACTGCCAGTACCATGAAAGCGGCCGGGTGCTGCCGCTGATACTGCACTAACGCTCATCATCATCGCCACTATGGCAGCGGCTACTACCGCTGCTGCCGATACCAAGCTACCACTATCGCCAATACTACTGCTGCTACTACTTACCACTACTGTAGCCACTACCGGCGATTACTGCCGCTGATACCTTACCACTTAACAACAATTACTGCTGCTGCTACCTTGGCTAGCTAATCGAAGCCGCTGCCTGCTGATAACCATCACTTAATATACATCAACTCATGTTCACTAACCTTAGCGAGCCACTGCCATCAGCCAATAACAGGCTGTTGCTGCTGCTGCTGCCTTAATACCACACTTACCAGCTAACTACAACCGCTGGGCAGCCACTACAGCGGTAACGATCACCGCTTAATACAACATCACCAACAACCAGCGAACTACTACCGGCTGCCGACACCATTATAGCTGCATTACCACCGCTAGCTTAGCTACCTTACCGCCAGCCAACTAACCACTAGCCATAATAGCATCACTTCATCCCCGCTGCCGCGGTGCTGATACCACTACGCAACCTTAGCCTTAGCAATAGCACTACCACCACCACCATTACTACCATCGCTACTAGCCAGCCACTACCACTACCACTACCAACTTAACTACCACCATTCCATTACCAGCTGTTTGTTGCTGCTGCTGTTGCTGATACTCATTTGCTTAACACCACCGGCTGGCATACCAACTCATCGCTTAACTACCACTAGCTTAACCACATCCACTAGCTGCGCAACCTTATGCGCGTTGCCACCACCGCCACTACTTTACCACTACTACTACTACTACTACTACTGCTGCTACTACTACTACTACTGCTGCTGCTGCTACTACTACTACTACTACTACTACTGGTACTACTACTACTACTACTACTGCTACTCTCGAAGAAGTTGAAAAATTCAGTAATTACGACGAATTACTTATTGTAATTATGTATTTATTTGAGAACAAACAGCATTTTATGGTGCTGTACTTGCAAAATACCTGTCGCCATGGACACGAACGATCTAAGACAAAGGCAATGTCGAAGGAACGTTTACTTTTATGTCTCCTTTACCTTTGCTTGTTATTGTCTAAAGGTCCTGTGTTCCGCAAAAGTGACACTGTGAGCTTTAAGCCATGTTAGAGTGTTGTTTCCTCATCAAAAACAGACCTGGAGTTGTCCATTTAAAGAAGCAAAAAACCCCAAGGAACTCACTGGTTAAAATAAAACGCCTTTATTCATTTTCAGCGTGTCTGTGGCTTTGCTCAGGGGAAATGGTTTGTCTCCTCGGTAAATTAATAAAGGCATTTTATTTTAACCAGTGAGTGCCTTGGGTTTTTTGCATCTTTAAATGGACTTTTCTTCCCCAAAAGAGCAGCACTGTGTTCTGTTTACCGTGTATTATCTTCAGGAGGTCCAGGAAACGCTCCGTTTTAAACTTTTTTATACCTAGAGTTGTGTTTTGTTTTTGAGCAACGCTTTTTTTAGTCTGTCTAAATCTCCAAGGCTCCAAATGCTCAGTTCTGCTCTGCGGTAGTTTAAGTTAACAGCTCCTTTTACAGTTATTTCTAGTGAGACGGACGATTCCAAATGTGAAATCATCCGGACGATTCTCGTGAAGGTGTGTGGAGTTAAACAATACAGTGAAGACTTCCTGTAAAACCACCATAGACGTATATATGAGTGGAGTGAGTGAGTGTGACGTCACCACAGAGTTCAGCGTCGCTCAAATGAACCTCCCTGAAGTCGCCCCATCAAACACAAACCTACACAAAAACTGTCAATCGTTTGTGCTTCATTCGTGCGGCAAAAAGTTTCGTTTGTGCTTCTTTAGTGTCGGAGAAATTAACGATTCTTTTACAGGTCAAATTGGGGTCAGTCCCACAGGAAGCTTCAAAACTAAACTAAAACATCCAAAATGGAGCCAGTCGTTTGTGCTTCGTTTGTGCTGCAAAAAGTTTCGTTTGTGCGATTCTGGTTCTTCAGATATTTGCAGTTTAATTTTCGGTCGATGACGTCGTCCAGAACCTCAGAGTGTGAAACGGCCTCAAAACAGGCAGAAAATTATAGAAAACGGTTTGTGCCGTTTTGTGCTGTGACTATTTTCATTTGTGCGAGTTTATTTCTAAAATTATTAATTAAAATGAAAAATCATCATGGCACAAATGAAATACAAACATTTTCTATAATTTTCTGCCTGTTTTGAGGCCGTTTCACATTCTGAGGTTCTGGACGACGTCATCGACCGAAAATAAAACTGCAAATATCTTAAGAACCAGAATCGCACAAACGAAACTTTTTGCAGCCAAACGATTGACTCCATTTTGGATGTTTTAGAGCATTTTGAAGCTTCCTGTGGGACTGACCCCAATTTGACCTGTAAAAGAATCGCTAATTTCTCCAAAACTAAAGAAGCACAAACAAAACTTTTTGCAGCACAAACGAAGCACAAATGATTGACATAGTTTTGTGTAGGTTTGCGTTTGATGGGGCGACTTCAGGTCTCAAATGAGGCTCCTGATGCCACAGTTACAGGAAGGAATCTGAAGTCTGGTCCATATTTGGAAATCCGACCGCGAGTATCATAAGAACCACAAGAGCCAATCATGACTGAGGTGGTTAAATGTGCCGCTCTACCATAGAACTATAATAAAATCTGGAAGATGAATCCAAGATGGCCGCCTGTTGTTTTCAATGGCCTGTGCTCATTGACGCATGACCACAAAAATGTTTACTTCTGCAGAGCGGGGCTAGGCTAACTCTTGCAAAGCTGATTTTTAGGCGTTTTGATGATTTAAAACATTTTTAAAGTTCATATTGTAAAAATAATCAGAATCAGAATCACTTTTATTCATCCCTGAAGGAAAATTTTTTCGTTACAGATGCACCCGACCAAGAACGTGTAGTTAGAATCAAAATTTCAAAAATAAGATAAGATAAACACAATAAGATAAAAATAAATAAACAAGAATCTTACAAAATCCTACAAAAGCCGACCTGTATGAAAGCTGCTGATGCCCTGTCAGATGAACACGGGCAGGTTGATTTCACAAAAAAACGCTCTGTGCTTCTATGGGACATTTTTCCCGGGTTGCAGAACCTCGCTCGGCCACACCGCTGTATTTCGGTGATTCTTGAGAATAATAAGGAAACTTTTAGCTTTTATCATCAAACTTTAAATAGTAAGTTTAAGTCATAGGTTTATGTTCTATGTTCTGCTAATTAATTTAATGAAATTCTCTTTACTTTATGCTAGTTAAGATTCTAGTAATGTTAGCTATTGTGATTGTAAAAATAGTCAATCGGGGCAGGAAAGCGGGAAGGGAACTTACTTAGCAACCAAACGCACTAGCTGTCAATCAAACCTGTTGCTAACGCTAGGGGGAGGGACCTCAGGGAATGAAGGCGCCTGATTGGTCCGTTATTTATGTTCATATCTTGATTTAGGAACAAAACAGAGAAATGAAAAAAATCTGGATCATGTGTCGCGGGTTCATACGAACAATTTAAGACCAAAATGACGAGGCTCAGTGGGAAAAAGGTTGGAGAAGGAGCCAGAAGAACCTCCTGGAGCACTAACGGTTTAGCTTTATCCACTCATATATACAGTCATGTAATTACTACTTGACGAGGTAGAGCAAAGTTTGAGAGAACACAACCCAGGATTTATGTGTTAAACGTGAACGAAACAAACTGTAACACCAGAAATGTCAGAAAATACGAGCCCTTTAAAAGTTGTATAGTTACCGCAGAGACTTTTACCACAAACCATTACAATTCTGACTCTTGAACTATCGATTCTACCACATAAATTCGGCCCTCTCTTCACTTTATGACATTTTGTGCTCTACAGAGAAATGCAGCAATTACTTCCCGTGCTCCTTCACTCTCGCCAGCCTCATCTGTGCTTCATTTTGTTTGATCTATTCTTTTCCCCGGGCTGCTTTCATTGCGATGCCTGCACACACTCCTCCTTCCACTAAAAACATGTCTTTGAAGCCCTTTTTCTACCCACACCTGCACCCCCGTGCTCCCCCCGCGTACCTCCAGACAAGCCCTACACGAAGGCCTTTCAATTCTCCAACTCGCCGTTCATCTTTTCCATGTTCCTTCCATTCCCTGTGAGGTTCACGCTCCGCTGCTTTTGCGCTACGTCTGAATTTGTGAGGTCTGCGGCTGTACTGCCTGAGCTGGTGAGCTGGGCCAGGAGATATACTGGGCGAAATCAACCTTTTTTAGAGCTTCTGAGCGATGCTGTTATGCGGTTTCCTCGTCATAAACATATCTGTTTTGTGTTTTGTTTCATTTGCACATATTTAACACAGACTCTGGGAAATACAGGAAGCACTACACTGCTTTTTTAAACTCTAGACACCTTCACTTGAATCATTTAGATCATTTAAGATTTGGAATTGCCCATCTCAAAATGAAAAAAAGGAAAGAGAAAACTACCGCTTTATTACTTAAGGTGGGGCAGAGCATTTTGAGATTTGGAGATGTTGACAGTTGAATAATAAAATAAATAAATTACCGTATTTTTTCATGGTTTGGGTGGTTCCTGCGACTTATATATGATATCTACAATTTCACATGGTGGTTATTTTCACACTGACGGCCACCGGAGGGCGCTCTAGGCTTGTGTGCCAGGCTCTTCCTCCTGCACCACTGTCTCTTCTCACTCTACTGCACATGTCTCCTGCAGAAAGAGCCGCTGTCCCGCTGCAAGTCCTGAAATCTGCAGCTGAAAACGGAAATCGAGCAGCAGAAAGAAAGTTTGGAGTGAGAGAAACCTGTGTTTGATGGAGAAAAGTGGAGGAAACTCGAACTGTAATGAAGAAAACATAAAAGCTCATCGCGGCTAAAAGCTGGATTTAGCTGGAGTTGGTGGAGTTGTTCAGAAGTGACACCGAGGATGAAGAATTCAGTGGATTTAGTGATTTGGAGCGAGATGGAGAGTTTGGTAAACTTGTTCTGTTGTTTCTGCTCTAGTTTTCTGAATAACTGTTCATATGTGACGTGAACAAACCAGACACATGTTCAGCCTGTTCTTCTCTGTTTTATTATTTCTATAATTTGCCTTTAAGATGAAATTTCTGTTCCTGCAGCCTGATTTTATCGAATAAATTTCCCCCCAAAATGTGACTTATCATCCAGTGTGACTTAAGATTTTTCTTCTTCATTGTGCATTTTTTGGCTGGTGCGACTTATACTCCGGAAAATACGATACTCAAACATGTGTGAATGAAACAAAACACAGCTCTGGGTATGTCAAAAGAGTTCATTTTGCATAATATCGGACCTTTAAGAATGTTATAGTTATTCTCATTTACCCACACTGTTTAGAGTGATGAATCAAACATTTACAGCACTGTGCAAAAGTTTTAGGCAAATAATGAATGAAACAAAGAAAAACAAAAACAAAAGAAAAAGCCAAAGTCGTTCTGAACTCTGATGAGTGTAAAGAAGAAGCAGAAGTTGTGTTGGTGCTGGTCTGGCCCCACAGAGCCCTGACCTCAGCATCATGGAGTGAGTCTGGGATTAACATGAAGAGACAGAAGGATGTGAGGAAGCTCCATCCACACAAGATCTGAGCTTAGTTCTTCTACATGTTTGGAACAGCGACCAGCCCAGTTCCTCCACAAACTGTCTGCAAGTAAAACCTAGAAGAACTGATGCTCTTCTGAAGGCAAAGCTCACACCAAATACTGATCTGATTTAGATTTCTCTTTTGTTCATTCACTGCATTTTGTTGATTGATGAAAATAAATGATTCACACTTCCATTTTTGAACTTATTCCTAGTTTACAGCATTTTTTACACGCCTGCCTAAGACTTTTGCACAGTTCTGTATTTTGAGCTTTGTTATTCAGTTGTTTTTCACACCTTACTGTCATGGCAGTCACTTAAAACAAAAAAATCCTGCACCATTTGCACACTTACGATAATGACAGCAACAACAAATTTTTTTTTTTAAAGTGAGTGGGACGAAGTCAAACCTTTTCAGTCTTTATTCTCCTGCGCTCAAGACGTCATCGCTCCTCCTCCTCCTCCTCCTCCTCCACATCCACTTCATTTACTTCCTTCGCCAATTTCCTTTTCTTAATCGGCGATACACGTAGGATTTGGCAGCGTCGCGTAGCCATTTGGCACAGACGAGAAATAAATCCGCGGCTCGTTTGCGTGATCCGCAGCCATCCATACGCCACTTTGTTGTGATGACTGTTGGAAAAGTTTTACAAGTCCATAGAATGTAGATGAAAAATGAAGAAACAGGAGTCTGGATGTCTGGAAGTTTATTACAAATTACAGTAGCCAAGGGGACACGTAATACTGTTATCTTATCAAAAATATACCTGGAGCTGCGTTTTGTTTCTTTATTATTAATCTGTCGACATCTCCAAAGCTCAAACTGCTCTGTTTTACTTTGCGACGTCATGAAGCAGTAGTTTTTAAGTTAACAGCTCCTTTTTACTTGAAGTTCAGTAGAGATGAGTCATTTCAGGGCTGAAATGATCCAAAAGATTCTCGTGAAGCTGTGTGGAGTTTAAAAACACGATCACTACAGGACTTCACAACGTGGAAGAGCGTGTTTTGAGTTTGAGAGAAAAGAAAAGCAAAGAAAATGTGCAGGATTTGTGAGTTAAACATGTGTGAATGAAACAAAACAAATCTCCAGGTCTGTTTGTGATAAAACAGTGTCAAATGGGCCTTTTAAAACCCTTCAAGATCGACAGTACCGTATATGATACCGGGGAATATGTTTTATATGACCTGACAGGAGCTGTTTCCATGACTGACACCAGAAAAGTCATGGGACAATTGTAGTTTTTTTGTTTTTAGGGCAATAAGTATATTTTTTTACTTTTTGTATTTCTAGACTTGATATTACAGGGTTCCTACAGGTTTCTTCAAGTGAAATTCAAGTATTTTTAAGACCTTTTTAAGCCCTATTTCACAGAATTACTGGCAAAGAAAAACAAAATTCTTGAATATGGACAGTAGAGAGACTTCCCCATAACTCCAGCATGAACTGTGTCGCTCAGTAATGTAAAACCAATGTTAAAAAACAACATAACGGCGCTAATAAAACTTTGTGTTCTGCTGAGATTTTCTTGGATTTTCTTAGTTTCTGCTGAGCTTGTTTCTTGTGGTGATTTTCAGTGATGTGTTCAGAGCATTTCGACCCGGGGCTGCGTTGCATTTCTAATTATCGATTTTGCTGCTCTTTATTTGGGCGGCGTTATTCAACCAAATAATGGTGTTTGACAAATTAAACTTCTGAGGAGAAATGCAACACGGAGAAGTTACGTACTGCACAAATTTTAAGACCCAGATCTAAAAATTCAAGACTTTTTCCAAGTCTTTTTAAGGGATTATTTCCAAATTCATAAATTTAACGCTTTAAAGACTTTTTTAAGACACTGTAGGAACCCTGTGATAGAAGCTCGGCAGCGGCGGACTGATATATGAGAAAATAGTCCCTCAACATGCGACGACTCATGTGATGCAAGGTTCACTGCAAAAAACAAAATCTAGTCAAGTTAAAATGACTTGGATTAAGAAAGTTTTATCATGATTTGAGTAAATTTCACTTGACGAATAAAATGTTCTGCCAGTGGAATAAGACTTTTTATACTTAATATATGAAAATAAATCTTGTTACACTTAAATAAAATAAGAAAAACAACTTTTTGGACTTAAAATAAGAAACAAAATTGAATATTGCTTGAATCAAGAAAAAAAAACACTTATTCCTCTGGCAGATCATTTTACTTTTCAAGTTTAATCTGCTCAAACAAAGTAAAATGTTCTTCGTTTTCACTTACCGACAGTTTTTTTTCCATTGTAGTTTTATTTCAAACATTATATCAACAAAGACATTTTAAAATATTCAAAATGCATCCTAATAATCCACATGTGCCGTAGATTTGGCCTTTACAGCAGCCCAAAGCGCGGCGCTACTGTATATAACGTACTGTCCTTTTCCGAAATAAATAAAAAATGTGCCTTGAAGACGCGTTGAGAGTAAAACTGGCGGGTTAAGGGAGAGCGCGGAGTGTCGTCGAAGGCAGAGTAGCGGGGATTTGAGAGAACAGACTGTTATTCGGTGCGGTGATGCTAAGCTGTCAGGATGAGGCTGTCTGCGGCTGACAGGCGAATGCGCCGGTAAAAGCCCTGGATAAAAAAACAGCCTCGCAGGTCCAGCCTGTTTTCCACACGTGTACAGCAGAGACACTTTTATTTAATGGAACAAGTTGAAAGCTCAAAAGCACCGCTCACATGCTTCAAAGAAATCTGTCCGGAGGATTGGAAACATGGGCTGTGTAATGTGGGAGAACGTGCAGACTTAAAAGTGCAGTGTGTAACTTTTTACAGTGGAGGACCGCTGCCATGGAGATGCTGTAATAAAACTTATATAAGATGCTTTTATTCAATTACGGGTGTTTTTATTGCTTGAAAATACTTTTAAAGGTGCATTGTGCAGCTTTTCTGGTGGACGACCTGTCAAATGGTGTTTATTGCTTCGTCTGAGTGCGGTATTAAAGCTTTCTATTTTCATGGAGACCAAACCAGACCAACGGGCCGTTTACACGACAACTGTAACAGAAAACGCAAAACATTTTATCAGATGTCCGTATCGTTAGGATGGCAACGGCGTTTTGGGAGTTGAAAACGCGAAAATCTGAAAACGGCGAGTGGAAATCTGGGAAATGACGTCACCGTTGAACAGCATTTTCGTGGGTCTTGGCGTAGAGATTACGTCACAAGCACGAGTCAGTTCAGTTCAACAGGGCAGAGCATTTTCAAGAGTCTTGTTGGTTTTATAATTTAACGTGAGGTTACAGTAGCTTAACCTCCTCGTCCATCCACGTGAAGTTGGTGGAGTTATTACACTGTTATTATGCTCCATGTTGTTTTGTATTGAGGCACTGGAGAAGAGGAAGTAGAGAAGCAGAAGTGTCGTACTCAGGCGTTTGGTGTTGGTGGTGCTGCCCCCTACGCTCTGGGTTTGCAAACTACATCGACAAACTGCAAGTTTTCCATCTCCGTGTGCAGCAGAATTCCTCACCTAAAACGCTTGTGTGAACGCGGAATATGAATGAGAACGAAACTGCGTTTTTGCTTATTTATGTAGGACATTTGATGATTATCAAATGTGACAGTTTCCAAAGTGCTGCACAGACAAATGAATACAAGTATGAATAAAATAATGAATAAAAAGTGTTAAAATGCGTAAAGCTAAAAAATTATAACAAATGAATAAAATAATAAATAATAAAATCGAATAATAAATAAATAAAATTTATACTCTATCCAAAAAAAAAAGAAAAAAAGACATAGGGCTACACAACTCATGCAGTGTTAAAAGCGAGAGAGTAAAAGTGAGTCTTAAGACGAGACTTAAAACACTCCACTTGGTGAAAAATGAACGTATTCGCTGTGTTATTGTTTCGATAAACGTCTGCAACGTCACAAGATTTATCTCCATCCAGTGTTGCATTCATTTTTCACCAAAATCTTGCATTGATGATGGTCGAGTCTGAGCTTCTCCAGCACATCCCAAAGATTCTCGCTGGGGTTCAGGTCTGGACTCTGTGGAGGCCAAATCCATGCGTGAAAATGACGTCTCCCGCTCCCTGAACCTGTCACAGTCTGAGCCCAGTGATGGATCCCGGCATTGTCATGTTGTAATCTGCCCGTGCGTCAGGGAAGAACAAATCCACTGATGGAATAACCTGGTCCTTCAGTATATTCAGGCACACGCTGCTGCTGAACCTGGACCTGACCAACTGCAGCAACCTCGGACCTGTTTGCTTAGTTAAATCCAGGTGGCGACTTGTTTTTTTGGCCAGGCAGCGTCCAATACAGCATTGTTTCCTAAAGACTGGGTCACGACCCTTACGTGGGTCGCAGAAGATTTTTTTTGGGTCGCTTGGCATGGTTCACGCTCATCCGCATGTCTGTATCTAGGCCCTAAATAAAAAACAACTGCCACATTAAAACTACACCACCTATTTCTGCAAAGTAAAAAAAAAACGTTAATTACAACCAGGGGATATTGAATGTCGCCATGACCGAAAATGCTTGAATCGATTTAACAACAACGAGCTTACGTGTCTTCGCCTTCTCCGTGTTGTTTGAGCTACGAAGGCCTCCGTAACCGTGCTCGAACTAACCGTCAATCCATCCACACTGTGTTTCTGTTCCGGTTTGGTCGTGTGAGCACAAATCATAGTTTTGCATATCTAGTACGTATTTAGAAATGCTCGCTTGGCTGTCAAAAAAAAGCTCAGTGCAAAAGCGCAGTGCAGCTCAGTGTGAGGAAATCCAGGGGACCCAGGATGATGCTGATGCGAACACTAGCATTGCACGTGATGGAAATGAGGCTAGCAGTAAAGACGAGCAAGGATTGGAACGGGAGCAAAAGAAAATTCAGAAATAATTTTGTTTAGTTGATAGATAATTAAACAATAAAATATCCACTTTACTGTTCAATACGTCTATTTTTTTTATTAACATATAAGAACTACTGATTTGGGTCACAAAAGTTTGTGACTTTTAAAATGTGGGTCACCAGAAAAAAAGTTTGGGAAACACTGCAATACAGTATATCTATATTTGGTAAAGACAACATTTTCTCTTTAATACCCTTATTTGGAAGCCATGAGGTCTGATTGCCGCAGTGAAGCATTTTATCTGCTTGTCAAAACATTTCTTATACGTTTTTCGCCTTCACAACTGCAAACATCTTAAAGTATCATAACCACATAAGCTAAATTGTGCTGTCGGTGTCGTTTTTAATGTACAGTGCACTGGACCGTGCGTCTGTCTGAAACATTTTGAGGGAACTTGACGCGAGTTGGTTTTTGAACTCCATTTGCGACTCGTGCTGTGGAATAAACAGTCACTAATTGGACCGTCCCCACGTCTCTAAACGCTTTTGTACTTTCGCTTCCAAAATCACGACTGCTGTGTTGAACTATTTTAACACAAGTCGCACCACGCTGGATTTCACAGTCTTTGTACCTGCTAACAGGATCAGACTGTTGTTTATGTTGTGGCACGATTCAGTGTAATTTAATTTTATGGAAGAACAAAGACAAAAAAATAAGCAGAATTTGGGATATTGTTGCTTTTTTTCACATATATTTCAGCCATGATCCCATTTAAGATAAAACTGTTAACTTAATCTGAGGTGTTTTTGCCGAATGTTGCTCTCCATTCTCTCCTCCACTTCCTGTACCTGTGTAAAACATGTAACAGAATATTAAAAAAAGACAAATCTTCATCAGATTAGGCTGTAAGGTTTTTGTTAAACGTAACATCACAGTTTGTTTGGGGCATGTTCTGAGGACCATGTAGCTCAAACTAAGGGTGGGCATTCGATTAAATTTTCTTATTCGATTGTCGGGAGAATTAACGATCAATTTTAATCATTAATTAATCATTAATCATTACTGTTTCTATATTAAAATTATCAAAATTATTATTACTGTTACTAATCTGCATAAATAAACTCAACTCTACAACATATAAACCATCACGACTCCAGAGCCTCATCAGTGTGAGATCAGAATGTGTTTAATGCAGCTTTAAACATTTGTTTACGTTTTACAGAAACAAAACGTAAAACCTCATGGCTCATTTGCATAAACTATAAGCGCTGAAAAAAGCAGCTCTTTCCTTGTGCTGATGCTTCAGCTTCTGTGGGACTAAAGGACACGACTCAGTGGAATATGAGTGTTCTCTCTGTGACAGAGGATGTTGTGCTGATGGTGAGTCTGTTCTGTGCGTATGTCGCATTGGAGATGTTCATGTTTTCAGAGATTATACCTGTGCAGGTTTAGCTCAGCTCTTTATTTAACATCATTTGACTGACTTTATTTATGTTGTTCACTTTATTTATTTTGCTTCTGTTGTGATGAAAAGTCTGAAAAGTGTTTGTCTTTTGGACACTCGACTGTTGCAGTAACTGGGACACTGCATAAACCTGCACCAGGACCAAACCGGGACACTCAAAAACCCGATCACACCCGGGACACTGATGTGCAGGGAAACGCACTCTGAGGAATATAGTGATCTCCAAGGAGCCAGAGCCGAGACATGGGACTGTGAGGTGTGACGGAAATGTCTTACTTTGTCAAGCTAAAGAATGTATTGTTTGGGTTTAGATACTAGTAACTGACAAAGTGCTAAAGTATCTCTGTGTTCATGGTCACAGTGGTGTGATCTGCTGTATCTGAGCTTCTTAAGACAGGACATTATGTTCAGTCCTTTTCTATCAGGGTTAAAACAACAGGTTGTTGTTTTATTCATTCTCATCATTTAGAAATATTGGTCCACTTGAGTTCATCTAATCGATGCCCCAGTTTAACCCAGATAAATCGTCTCCTTTTGAGAACTGTTTAGATACTGTAGTCTGTTTTACCTCATGTTGATGTTATGATGTTTGTCGACTGTAGAAGAGCCTGTTTTTGTTTTGCAGTTCATTCAGATCAGGGAGAGACGGACTTTGCGTGAGGGACAGAAGGTTTCTGTTTCATTTTCTCTGTGATTGTGCACAGTTGCTTTAATAAATCCAGACTCTTTGATTTAAGACAACTTCTCGCCAGTTTTTATTCGTCTTAGATTTAGAAATCCACAACAAAAGCTCCAGTGTTTGTGCTGTGAGACGCAGCCTCGTCTCCTTACACCACAGCAAACTACATTCAGTTTGTCGATTAAAATGAATGTGATTGATGGAATTCTTAAAGATCAGTTATCAATTAGTCGACTAATCATGCTCGTCCCTAACTCAAGAAATAAAGAATATGTCATAACTTCAGTATACTAAAAACCGATCAAAGACCAGTCCTAGTTAAAACTAAATAATGTCAGTAAAAATATAACATATAACATTAGTACATTTTATTCTCAAATTTTAAGATACCATTGTGCAAAGTCCTGTGGCTTTTTGAACTGAATGAACTGAAATACTGTTTCTGCGAATGAGGCTGGATTTGCACTGGAGTCAGCAATAGTTTAATGACATCAGTGCTTTACAATCCCTCTGAAATCCTCCAGCACCAGCCATTAGGATCATGCGTTATTTAGATACGATTTTTTAAATGTTTAGTGTACAAATAAGAAATGAACATGTTGTGATGGATACTTAAACATGCATGATTTAAGATCGCCACACACTACAGAAGAATTTGTCTGAGTTAGAATGCAATTTGCTACTCCCCCTGTAACCCGACTTTGTGTCTTTGTGTGCGATTTGGAAGCTGCTGTGCCCCTCGTGTGTGTCTATAGACTGTATGTAAGAAGGTGTCAGTGTGAGTCTGAGCTGTTCTGTCATATTGTAACAGTAAAACATCTGCAATGCTACAGTAACAGCCAATAAAACAGAGCATCAGGGCAGACGGAGTGATGAACACAGACGCAACATACAAACTTGGGAAATATAGAAAAAAAATGATTACTCACCTCTCGTAAATATGTAAATTTAAACTGCAGAGTCTCATCCACATTATCCATAGATTTTCTCCTCCCCAAACAATGACTCCAGTCCACAAAACAGCTCTATTAGTCCAGTTTGAGGTGTTCTTTAAAAGTCCATCCATCTTCTCCCGCTTAATCCAGCTGGGTCGCGGGTAGCACCTGACCCCCCCTATGAACCCCTCTGCAGGTGGTGAGCCCACAGGAGGGTGGACAACATGGTCCTTGATGTTAGTTCAGGTGCTGCATGTTTTGAGTTGATGGGGGAAACCGGAGTACCCGGAGGAAACCCATCCACACACGGGGAGAACATGCAAACTCCACACAGAAAGGCCCGGGCGACCCGGGGATCGAACCTGCAACCTTCTTGCTGTGAGGCCTGAGTGTTGCCACTCAGCCACCGTGCTGCCGGGGTTCTTTAAAAGTAAAAGTTTGTTCCTTGCATGTGTTTATGTCCACAGAGCGTAAAGCTGCAGATTAGCGACAGTGACTCTACTTCCTGTGGACTTTACCTCTTCTTTTATGCTTTAAAAATCCTGTATCTGAAGTATTGCTCCACATTTCACAAATAATAATACCACAGTTTTGACTAAACAGTATCTAAAATAGAAGTGCAGAGCTCTGACCTCTGGTTTTACTCCAGACAGGAAACAGCAGCCACGAGTTACGCTCACAACTTTGTAGCCTGTTTTATGTAGCCATATCCTGCAGCAAATCTCACAAGATTCTCCTGTCTATGGTGTCCACTTTTTGTCCATGTTTAAAAATCATCTAAGACCAAGGAGATGAAGAAGTGTAGAGATGTTCCTGCTTTGTTTGCAGTGTTCCACAGTATTATCATAGACATATAATGCCATTACAGTTGTTTTTATTGCTTAAAGAAAGCCTTTAAAAATATACATTCTTACTTCTCTAGCTGCCTGTAACTGTTTTTATAGAAAATACGTATAGTGGAAGACACAATTTACTATATTGTTTATTGTCTTTTTTAAATACAATACAGTAGGAGCTGTATTTAACTTTCTGACATGTTTCGGCTGTTAGCTGCAAGCCGGCCGCAGAACTGTCACTAGTGACAAGACGTTGTACAGTATATCAGCTGTCATTACCTCCTGTAGACCCAAAAAATGTATAAAAAAGACAAGTCTCCCCACAGAGTGCAAAGTGACCTAGTGCATGTTTAACTTGTTAATTTCATACATCCATAAATAAAAGTAAAAGAAAAACATCACAATGTGGATGTGTAGATGAACAGATACCTGGATACTGGATGCCTTGTCTCGAGCGTTAGCCTGGAGCCGGTGCGCTGGAGGCAGAGCTCGCCCAGGGGTGAAGGCCTCGGAGCAGAGAGCGCGTCCGGGGCATCTGGGGTTTGGGCTGCCCCGGAACCGTAAGGTCAGTGTGGAGCTCTGGGAAATCAACACGAGCTATCCATTTCAGAGGTCCAAGTGTGAGGGCGGCCCGGAGGAGCGTCAGGGTCAACGAGAGCTCCTGCAGGACGGCACCAGCATGTCAGGTGAGTGGGTGTAATAATAATAACAATGGATCTTCTGAGTACTAAAAACTTGGTACTGCATATCAATGAATGATTTGAGGAGCCACTGGATTTTTACCATCTTAAAATCGTGAAAAAGGCCCATATTACACTATTTCTGATCTGCAGGATGATATAATGTTGTTGCCTCATCAAAAACATACCCGTAGTTGTATTTTGTTTCATTCGCACATGTTTAACACACAAATCCGGCATATTTAGGCTTCTGAGTTCTTTTGTGTTTGTGTTTTTAAACTCCGTACACCTTCACTACAATCACTTGGATAATTACAGCCCTAGAATTGCCAATCTCTACTAAACAAAAAGTAAAACCGCACTAATCGAGACCAAGACCTGTCCGAGACCACAAGGTCCCGTGACCAAGACAAGACCAAAACCTCTGAGGGCTGAGACAAGACCAAGACTTTTAAAGGCTGAGACCGAGACAGAACTAGGAATGCTTCAAAAATGGAAGTGTTCATCATTTATTTTCATCAATCTACAAAATGCAGTGAATGAACAAAAGAGAAATCTAAATCAGATCAATATTTGGTGTGAGCTTTGCCTTCAGAAGAGCCTCAGTTCTTCTAGGTTTTACCTGCAGACAGTTTGTGAAGGAACTGGGCTGATCGCTGTTCCAAACATGTAGAAGAACTAAGCTCAGATCTTGTGTGGATGGAGCTTCCTCACATCCTTCTGTCTCTTCATGTTAATCCCAGACTCACTCCATGATGCTGAGGTCAGGGCTCTGTGGGGCCAGACCATCACCAACACAACTTCTGCTTCTTTATGCTCAAGAGAGTTCTGAATGACTTTGGCCTTTTCTTTTGTTCACTCACTTTGCATTTGAAAGCGTTCTTTTTTTCCCCACACCCGCCTAAAACTTTTGCACAGTAATGTATATAAATCTGTCTCCATTTTATCACTTGTCGAGTGTCAGACCTCAAGACGAGACAAGACCGAGGCCAAAACGCCTTCAAGACCGAGACAAGACGTGGTCAAGTCTGAGACGAGACCAAGACTGTAAAAAAACTGTCTCGAGGCCGGTCTCGAGTACTACAACACTGCAACACTAACTGTTAACATATAACATACTCAAACATGTGCCTCAGGGTATGTTTCTGATCAGGTAACAGCATTTCCTAAAGCGCCAAAGACTCAATTTTGCATAATATTGGACCTTTAAACTATTTGCAGATGTCCAAGCATTAAGAGCTTTTCACGACTTTCAGCGCATAGTTTTGTCGCAAGGTAACACAAACTTTGGGATTATCGGACAATAAAACCTCGAGAGCTGCTTATACAATATATCTGTACTGGGATAAGACAGTTTGCACAAGTACAGAGGAAAATTGCAGTGTCTTTAATTAAAAAACTCTGGGGATGGTAGTTTTAATGATTACTTGAAACTTGGAATGACAATAACTGAGTTTGTTGAAAGCAGTTCCTAAAAAGTTTGCCAAAAAGCGCACTAACCTTGAGCTGACACACTGAAGAAATGAGCTTATTCTGTTCTGGCTTTCTTTTAGTAAGTGCACTCGCATTGTCCTAAATACAAAAGGCTGTTGGCGCATCAGGCTACTACAAGTACGTTTTTCTGCAGTTTTCAAGAAGAACACTGCAACAGACACAAAAGAAAGACAGTTCAACAAACAGGGGCTTTTTAAGGATAAATTGAACTCTGCGTGAATAATGTAAAGTCGCCTTATGAGTTGTCAGGAGTGACCAATTATTTTTTTTATCCACAGCTTTGTCTCATTCAAAATAGTTTGTAGATGAAATCGAGTTTATTCATACTTGCATTTATAAAGCGCTTTTCACATTAGAATGCAGTTAAAGGGACACTTGTGAATTTTGGACATAGGGCCTCGTTTCCTCGTGTGGAGTGTTGGAGACGTGTGGAGACACTTTTTTTAAATATCCCATCCAGTCCTTGTATTTGCAGAGGTTGCTGGTGTTCAAAAAGTGCTAATAAGCTAGAGAGTCCTGCTCAGGTTCGGGTACCAGTGGACAGGGTTCCTGCAGGTTTCTTTAAGGTAAATTCAAGTCATTTAAAGACCTTTTTAAGACCATTTATATAAAAACTTAATACCTATTTCACAGCCTATTTCATAGAGTCACAAAATTTTTTAATTTTTGTTAATTTATTTCTCAAACAAAGGAGTATGGGGAGTACATAGACTCTTTCCCATAACTCCAGCTTGAAATGTGCCTGGTAACGTAAAACCAACATTAAAAACCAACATAACATTAATAAAACTTTGACTCGACTTCGACTCTTTTGTTTAGCGTGCTGGTGTTAGGCTAGTGCATGTCAATGGCCATAGTCGTCCTGCCACTAAAAATAAAAAGAATAATGTTAGAAGTAAAACCAGCATTGCATTTGAAGGATTTATGTCCGAGCAGCAGCAGCGAGTTGTACTTCCTGATAGAAGCTCGGCAGCCGCGACTGTTATATGAGAAAATAGTCCCTCAACATGCGACGATTCATGCGACGCAAGGTTAGTTTTATTTCAAACATTATTCTGCAGACACAGACGTTCACATCGACAGTCTGGAGTTATAATAGTTTTGCCTCAGGTCTGTGGAGTGGGTAAGACTGTTTTTATGCCCATTGACATGCACTAGCCTAGCACCAGCAACCTCTGCAAACACAAGGACTGGAGGGAAGATTTAAGAAAGTGTCTCCACACGTCTCCAACACTCTGGCTCACGAGGAAATGAGGCCGAGGGTGAGTTCCAATGTAATGAAGTGAAATACTTGGGTCAAAATGTACTCGAGCAAAAGTAAAATTACCTATTTCAAAAACTGCTTAAAAAGTTACAAATTACTCATAAAAACTACTCAATTACAGTAACGTAAGTAAATGTAATTTGCTACTTTCCACCCTTGTTCGCAGCTGTGGTTGGATCACCTCAAGTTTGGATTCCAGACCTTTCTGGAGTCCAAAAGAAAATAGAAATGTGTTTTTTTTCAGTGAGGCATATGAAACGATGGAGCTCAATGGTCACTTATCACTTACAAAAGTTCACAGAGTTTAGTACTTTGCTCTGATTTTGCAGCTATTTTTTTCCATTACCCTCTAATATTTTTTTCCTTCTGAGTAGTCATCTTTGTTTTGATATTGACAAGGTTCTGTTGTAGGGAGTATTACAATGACTGAGCTAACAGGGTGCGTCCTGACACAGCACAGAAACACAATTTCTCCATCACCTACTAAGAAGTGATTGTCCGAAACCCTCCAGCTCACCCTGAGACACGTTACAATTAACTTTTTTCACTGCATCTTTTCTTCACAAGTAACTCTTACCCTCCTCGAATGCCCTTCGTTACTTCGATTCTTCCCACAACCAAACATCCTTCCACTCCGCCTGCATCCATTTAAACTGCATTCGGAAAGACAATTTTGTTGCCTCTCAATGCACAACGCGGAAGCTCAATCCAATCTCGCCGCCACCATAACGTTAATTCCTCCCATTTTCCCTAAGTTCCCCCTCTCTCATCACCCTTTAAGCAGGTTACTAACCCACAGCATTATTACATCATTATGAGTGAATTGCTTCCTCACCTTGTCAAGATGCAAAGATCCCATCTCGGCGGCACATCTCTCGCGCAGAAAGCCTTATTGCTATATTGCATTATGGCTTTAAATGGATTCCAAAGTGCCTTCACACAAATTACTGAATCTTTACACGGGCGAGCAATATCACGGCGATAGAAAGGCGCGTGTACAATTGAGTTATGCGCGGTCCACTCCAATGGGTTTACCGGTAATGAAGTCACCGTTGGTTGAGTAATTTATAGGTCCTTGCTAATGCGCGAGCGGCTCATTAAGGCTGGAGTGTGTGCGCTTTTCAGATGGCCCCGCTTTACTTCGCAGGTAGGTAATGGCTCGCAGATTTTGTTACATACGGTGGTTCATAATGGGGATGGTAATTCACGTTTGTTTTATGGAGCGTTTTAGCACTTTGATTTAGCATTCCTTCGGCGTAATCCGTTAGGTATTGCGAGTGGGCTGGGAGATGTATTTACAAGTTATTAAAAGTTCCAAGCGAAATGATACTAAACTGACTGAGTAAATCCCGTGTCAAAAACGTATCGTGAGTTGTGCTTTATTTCATTCATGTTTATATAAGGCACACTACACACTAGCACACATTAGAGTCGTTTTTGTTGCGAATACAGTGTTCGTTCAAACTGATCTGATGGAAAACGTCTGTAGATGGAGCGATTTGGAGCCACAGTTCCCGTGAAGTCACCAGAGTGCCGATCTGATACGTGAAAACGTTGACTTGCTGACGCAGGAGCTCTAGTTGTCCTCTTTATTGGGCCACATCACTGTGACTTGCGCCTTCCTGTTTCGCTGGGTTCGTGACATCGGGCGTGCGGCGCTATTGCGGAAAACAAACCCGAGACAAACGGGAAACAGCGTCGGTCCACGAAAAAACTGTTTTCACGCTTGTCCTCTTCCTCGGATCGAAATCGACTGCTGCAACTTCCATAGAACTACGGCAACTTCAGACACGGGGCTCCAGACCCTTGTTTTTACTGCACGTGGTGTTGTGACGTCGTGATACCAGCCTAATCATGTGACTAGTGTTTCAGGCAATCCAGACACGACGTGCAAATCGTTTCCAATACGCTGATTCATTTCAGTGTAAACGTAGTCTCATCTTGTTTGATTGTCTTTGATTTGTCTCCTTCTGAACAAACTGACACCCGACAAAACGCACACAATCCAACCGTTCTATGTGAAAAACTAATTTGCCATCTGCTAGAGAAACATGCTTTCCTACTGTGAGCGAGGGTCTCCTCTCCACAGATCTTAGACTTTGACAAACTCTATCGATCCACAAGTGAAATTATTTGGACACAGCAGCTCTCACATCACAATATGATATAAAAAGAGAAAAAGAGAAAGACACGAATGGCATAATAAATCCTAAATAAGTAGCGGAAATAGAACGAGACTGGTGTCAAATAAGGCGTAATTATATAAATGTATGTCGCACAAGTGAAAATAAAATCTAAAACTATAGTAATTATCTGATTTGTAACTTGGCTTGGTGGTGCCATCTGCTTCCTGATAGATTTCCTGATTTAATGGCCCAGTAAAAAGCATAGATATAAATGCAGCGTTCATTGCTTATGCTATAAACCACTTAGCAATTTGGGTCTTCAGGGATTTTAGAACACCAAAAACTGTGCCCTGTATTTTTTTCCAATAAGAATTAGCATTAGTCTTCAAAAAGTGCTAATAAGCTAGAGAGTCCTGCTCAGGTTCGGGTACCTGCGGACAGGGTTCCTGCAGGTTTCTTTAAGGTAAATTCAAGTCATTTAAAGACCTTTTTAAGACCATTTATATAAAAACTTAGCCTATTTCATAGACTCACAAAATTTTTGAATTTGTGTTAATTTATTTCTCAAACAAAGGAGTATGGGGAGTACATAGACTCTTTCCCATAACTCCAGCTTGAAATGTGCCTGGTAACGTAAAACCAACATTAAAAACCAACATAACAACGTTAATAAAACTTTGTGTTCTGCTGAGATTGTCTTTGATGTCCGACTCTTTTGTTTAGCGTGTTGATTGTGGTGATCTTCAGTGATGTCTTCGGAGGATTTTGACCTGCATTGGGCTGCGTTGTGTTGTCAATTATTGGTTCCGCCGCTCTTCATTTAAGCGACGTTATTGAACCAAATAATGGCACTTGACAAATTAAACTTTTGACACAAATTTTAAGACCCAGATATAAAAAAATCAAGACTAAGTTATTATTTCTAAATTCATAAATGCTCATGCTCATAAATCAACACTTTTAAGAATTTTTAAGACACCGTGGGAACCCTGCGCGGATACCTGACGGTTGAACCGCAAATTTTGTGTGTCGGATGCAGGTTTGGGTCGAACGCAGTAGAGCGCGGGTCTAATCTGCGGTTTACAAAACATCATGTGCAAAAAAAAAAACAGGGCTGTATTTTAGTGGAATGCAAAAGTGCCATTGTTTTTACAAGATGATTAAATGTAAAATCCATATGTTTTTGCTGCACGCGCATTTCCACAAATCTCTGCCACTTTCATGTTCAAACCACTTATATGATGTCCTGCGGTTCTAAATGACTGCCAAGGAGCTGAAAAGAAAATTAGTGAATGGAGCGACCTAACTCAAGTCTTTGCACATTGGGCTGTGGTGCGAATAAAGGAAAAGTCACCTTAAGAAAAGTATCCGACTGCGCCATTATTTTTTCTTCTATTTGGTCCGAACGAACCCGTGACAGATGGTTTGTGTGTCGGTATATATTTATAGCGGGTCAGACTGGGTGCAGAATTTTATTGCAGTTCTGTCGGAAAACGGGTCGTGTGCGGATTGAGGTATGATGGGTACGGGCGGCTGCGGTTTGTCAAAATCAGACCTGTGCAGGACTCTGAAATCTTTGTTGAGTGTGTGAAAGGTGCATTTTTTAACTTTTTGGTTGGGGAGTCCGTCACCTACTTGTATTTACCCCTCTGCCTAAACCTAAGCGGACACGGACCCCTTTATCCAAACCGAACCAGACCCTAACCCCCTGAATAACCTTAACCCCTAACCGGACCCTTACCCTCTACCTAACCCTAACCTATAACCCTAATCCTACTCCTAACCTTAATCTTTTTTTATTTATGGATATCTATGTACTCCTCTGCCTGGAATGTTCCGCAGTTTGACATTACACGGCTCTATCTTACATTTATTACATTACCGGTGGTTTTATAGCTCAAAAATACCTAGAAAAACATATTCAGACTGAGCGGGGTCGCCTCTCCACAAATCTGGTCTGGTTTGGTCTCCATGAAGATAGAAAGGTTTAATATCATACCGTGAAACATTCCAGACAAAGCAATAACATTCCCACGGAGAAAAGTATTTGACCTTCCACCGTGTAAAACCGGCATCTGAGCCAGACACTCATCAAGATTGAGATTTCTGAACTCGTGTGAACATCTAATGATCACTAAACCTTTAATTTGATGTAACTTTATGGTGAAAACGTTCTAGGCGAAGCTATAAATCCTCCGCTGAGACAAGTAGGTGGTAGAATATCCATCAGAAAAGCTGTGCGGTGCAACAAGTCACAAATGAAATACAACCTAAAGGCAACACCATTATTTTAACAAGCTTTGTAATGAAACAAAACAGCATTTGACCTTTAACACTGTTTACTCAATGTACTACCTAATGACTGTGGAAAATGAGTTTAAAATAAACCCAAAATGTTAAGTACAAGTCTCCTTCCAATTTCACACTTAAATAATTGTTAGTATTTTTCATAGGACATAGGGTCAAGTACATCTCTTCATGAAAAGTTTGAAAACACTTTTATAGCTCCAGTGTTATTTTAGACTTTATTGATCCACGAGGGAAAATACTTGGACGCAGTAGCACGCAAAGTAGCATCAGGAGCTCATATTGTGATAACTGGTAATTGATTTATTCACCCTTGGCCCACACTTGGCCTTTGTCTCGGGTGGTGTTTTCAGACGTGGGAGTGGGTATCGTATGAAAGACGGGGTTAGGGCTTTTATTACACGTGTAGCTCAATACAGCGAGCATCGACCCGGCTCTACGGAGGTGAGCTGTGGCAGTGCGGCACTGATGGAGGATTACACTTCAGAGCGGAGTAATCCTGATCCATAGTGGTGACTGTGCACTAAACAAGAATACACGGACACTACAGAAAATGCAGGCGTTGCAACTGGGGGTGTAACAATAACCGAAATGTGGTGATATCGTATCATTAAAATATATTGTATTGTGGCCATACCGGCTTGTTAATGCCTGATCCCGTCAGATCTCAGAAGCTCAGCAGGGCCTGGTCAGTACTTGGATGGGAGACGCTGGGAATTCCAGGTGCCACAGGGGGGCGCCAGTCACAAAAACTGCCATTGTGTCCTTAGGCAAGACACATCACCCACATTGCCTAGTATGAAAGTGGTGTGTGCGTGAGTGTTGGTGGTGGTCAGAGGGGCTGATGGTGCAGATTGGAGCCTCGCTTCCGTCAGTCTGCCCCAGGGCAGCTGTGGCTACAATTGTAGTTTACCACCACCGGGTCTGGAGTGAATGAATAATGCTCTGTAAAGCGTCTTTGAGTGTCCAGAAAAGCGCTGTATAAAACTGATGCATTATTATTATTATTATTATTATTATTATTATTATTATTATTAAAAGTCTCAAAATAACATGGGCCATCACAATATATCAAATCACAAGTCTCTTTGCTTAAATGAACAGTTCTGATGCAGAAATAGCTAAAAAAAACAGAAGGAACTACATAGACCATGATCCTTTGCTCCGTTTCAGTGCAGACGACATGAAGAAATAACTGTTCTAAGCACTTTTCCATCTTCATTCTTTGGATTAAGTCTGTGAAGGCGTTTTAGAGGAAAAAGTAACAGGTTTGTGTTTGAGTAAAATGAACATTTTTGTTTCATTCTATAAACTACTGACAACATTTCTCCCAAATTCCAAATAAAAATATTGTCATTTAGAGCATTTATTTACAGAAAATGAGAAATGGTCAAAATAACAAAAAAGATTAAATGTCAGACCTCAAATAATGTGACAAACATATTTTAAAACAACACAATACTAATGTTTGAACTGAGGAAGAGTTCAGAAATAATAATAATGATGAACACAGCAGTGGTTTTTTCTCCTTTTCCTCCTTAAATCAGGTTTGGTTCAGGTGATCTCCTCATCAGAGCCTCATGAAGCAGAATGAGGAGTGTTTGTGTTGAATTCAACAGACGCTGGAATAAAACGGCCGTCACACATGTAGGTAGGTAACTTTATTTATTTAGCACTTTCTACAACAATAATAATAATAATGCATCCGTTTTATATAATGCTTTTCAAAGGCGCTTTACAGAGCATTATTCATTCACTCCAGACCCGGTGGTGGTAAACTACTATTGTAGCCACAGCTGCCCTGGGGCAGACTGACGGAATCGAGGCTCCAATCTACACCATCGGCCCCTCCGACCACCACCAACACTCACACACACCACTTTCATACTAGGCAATGTGGGTGATGTGCCTTGCCTAAGGACACTACGACAGTTTTTGCCACTGGCGCCCCCCTGTGGCACCTGGAATTCCCAGTGTCTCCATCCAAGTACTAACCAGGCCATGCTGAGCTTCTGAGATCTGACGGGATCAGGCTTTGACAGGCCAGTATGGCCACGGACACATGTCCCAGAAGATGCTTTATAGAGCATCATAAGCAGAGCATTCTTCATTCACTCCAGACCCGGTGGTGCTAAGCCACAGCTGCCCTGGGACAGACTGACGGAGGCACGGCTGCCAAACCAACCGGCGCCATCGGTCCCTCTGACCACCACCATCACTCACACACACTCCACTTTCACACCTACAGTCCAAGTTTGGGTTGATGGGGGAAACTGGAGCCCGGAGGAAACCCATCCAGACACGGGGAGAACATGCAAACTCCATACAGAAAAGTCCCGGGGATCGAACCTGAAACCTTATTGCTGTGAGGCGTGAGTGCCACTCAGCCGCTGTGCCGCCAATATAGAGTGGTCTCTTATTTTTTTTCCAGAGATGTTTATGGTGAAAATATCGTACAGAGAGATTTGGATTTCGTTCCATCCCTAATGACAATAAATGTACCAAACGACTGGTCAAAGCGTTTTATAATGTCAGTGTTGTTATTATGTAGAATATCGTAATATCGTGAGCTTTCCCACCATATCACAATAAATATCGTACCGTAAAGATATCGTATCATGAGACTTGGATATCGTTACACACCTAGTTGCGACAGTAGAGTTTGAAAGGTCTTGTGAAATATGTTGTAAATATACATGTATATTTTTTTCTTTTGCCAATTAAAACACCTAAAATGTAATAAAACAGATTGATTTATTGACTGTCAAACCTATAAACACTTCGCCGTGGAGACAAGCACAGCAGAAAAGTTACAAAACTTTCAGCAGAAATGAATAAATCACATACTTTGCATCCTGATATTTTTAGACGGCATGTTTGCATTCTTCTATAACTCAAGAATGCCACACCAGCCTTATACGTCCACTAAAGCTGAAATAATAACTCCAAGTGTGAACAGACAGACCAGAGGACCTTTGGATTATAATGAGGTTTCATATAGAGCCATAGGGAGCTTCAGACAGCGTGTTCACACCTTAGGTTTTATGCTGGCTCCATAACACCTGTGTGTATCACTGCACCTTCCAATTTAAATTTGACATTTTGAGCGTAGACATGTGTTAGGACAGTAAGGATGTCTCTTCAAAGTAGTAAAAAAAACCCCCAAACTAAATAATAATCGATGTTTCAAATATTTTTATGTTATTTCTGCAGATTTTTTACTGTTAGTTTATTTACAGTGGAACAAAGTAATTCTTCACTTACGTTATGCATTCCTAGCATACTAATCAGTCACTTTGATGAGTTTATAAGGACATTTTTCAAGTTTTAGAGGCCAAAGTGAAGTTTTGACTCTCACGGTAACACTAACAACAACTAGCATGCTAACAGAGCTTACCTTACGCATTCCAAGCATCATAATTAGTCACCTTGATTAGTTTACAAGCAAATATTTGAACTTTTAGAGCTGGGGTGTCAAACTCATTTTGGTCTGGGGGCCGTATACAACCTACTTTGATCCTCAAGGGGCCAGATCAGAAAACTCAGGGCATATTTACCCCAAAAATAGCAATAAGTCCAAATATTTGTGCAGAGAAATGCAAATCTATTACAGAAATCTTGTTATTTGATTGTATTTAAACACAATATTCTAATATTATGCTAGTTCAGGTAGCTTGCTTTCACAGCAGCATCACTAACCTCTTGTGAAAACAGACTTTATCTTCTGTCTTCTCAATTCTCCGTTCAAGTTATTGGTATTTTTCGCCATGTCTCGTAGCGGTGTTTACGATTATATTCCCTGAGGGCCGCCACTTGTTGCAAACACACCAAGCACAGGTTTCCCATTCACCTCTGTGAACAAATAGGAATTAGTCAATTTTTCTTAGAAAATCCTGCACTCAGCTCCACTTTTCTCATTTTTGACATTTTGCTGATGAGGGTGTCAACAGGTCAACAGTCAAAACGATCGTCCTTTAAGAGCGTTCATTTGTGCTGCTCTGGTGGGAGGCGCCACGCACAGAGGCATCGCTGCTATGCTAAGCGGCACAGAAAATTACCAGGAAAATCTGAAAAAGTTAAATATTTGAATAGAAAATCAGCCGAGGGCCAAATTAGAGGTCTTGGAGGGCCGAATCTGGCCCCCGGGCCGCATGTTCGACACCTGTGTTTTAGAGGTAACAGAGCTTAATTTATGCCTTCCAAGCATCGTATGTATTCACCGTGATGAGTTTATAAGCGTGTTTCTCAACTTTTAGAGACTGGAGTGAGGTTTTGGCATCGTAGTAACACTAACGACAACTAGCACACTAAAAGAACGTTTCCTGATAAACAGTAAAACGCTTTATAATTCGATGCGGACTAGCATAAAATACCAAATAAGAGCTGGGTTCCAGTTAAACCGCGGGGTCCCCTTTAAACCCTGGGTGCAGGTGTATATTTTGATAAATAACCGTCGGCTCCAAATGAACGGCGAGTCTAATGTACGAGCTGAAAGACAGAAGTCGAGCTGCAACAACAGGATGCAGGACTGATGCTCACGTCGTCTCTACACAAACCAAACTTAAAACCAAACGGCTCTTTTGCAGAAACGCTTTCAAATGTGGACAACTCCGCTCTGTAGATATTTTGTTGTAACATTTCAAATGAACTCGCCGACGTCTGTATAGAAAGTCGCCCAAATTATAGTCAGACTGGTTAAAAGAATTTGAGTTCCATATTTTCCCAGTTTTGCCGAGTAAGATTTTTGTGAAGAAGGAATTAATCGCATGCCCCAAAATTGCTGCCTGGTCTCAAATAAACGCCCCGGTTCTCATTTGGTATTTTACAATAAATGTAGTTAATACGATTAACTTAGGTTCAGGAGCAGGACCACGCCTCAGTCGCCCTCGCCTCCTCTCCAGCGAATCACAGCTCACTTCTGCCACACCTCCATTTCCCAGAGGCCTATTTGTAGCAGCCTATCCCGGCGACCAAGTTTGTCCAGAATAACTCGACCCCACCCTCCCAACCCCGATCTGTTCACTTCCAGACATAAGACGCCTACGAGGGGGGTCCTGTTCCTGCTGGGCCATGTGAATATTGAGACTGCGACCCCCACCCTGAGCCTCAACCCAGCCAACCCGCCCCGTCTCAATATAATAAACACTTTTTGCTTCGCACATGTGTTGTTGGTGTGGTCCTTGCTAGTGAATTTTTATTTAGACTTTAGGCTGGAGCTACCGTATTTTTTGGACTATAAGGCGCATCGGTTTCTAAGGCGCATTAAGTGAGACCGATACTTTATCCCGGGTGTCCATGATCCATCGGCAGATCATGGTGTAAAACGTTGCCTCTCTGTGTTGGTGGCCCGGCGTTGCCTCTGTCTTGGTGAATGTGAGTTCACCTTCTGTCATCCAACGCTCCCACAGCTGCAGTTTAACTCTGAACCACCTGTTGACGCCGATATCTAGAGTTTCTTTGGTTACTTCACCCGGAATGACGGCAGCACCGAGTTAGTTTATTTCACTTGAGCGTGTGAGTCGCATTTCTCTGAACAGGGGCCATTTTGGGCTCCTCAAACACACCATAATATGATGTTGAAGCTCAGTACGTATTACTCCACGAGGCTCCTGACTACGGTCGCTGTGACGCTCCGACAATCCATCCAGCTTCGGCTTCATAGCTTAACAAAGTCGTACTAAAACATTTTGACAGATTTTTGAGCACCGTGTACCACATAAAATCAGTTCGAGGTCAGTAAACACAACCAGAATTAATACATAAGGCGCACTGTCGATTTTTGAGAAAATTAGAGGATTTTAAGTGCGCTGTATAATCCGAAAAATGCGGCAGTGTGGTATTTTTTAACCTTTTTCCAATGCACTTTCTGAACTCTCAGCTGTGATTACATAACCGCTTCCCTCCATAGAGATGATGTTGTTGTTTGAATAGACTTGACAGCCTTCTCACTGGGCCGTCGTTGATCAAATTGCCGGCGCTCTCATAAACTCACTTGAGAGGGCCTTTGTAAAGCTCTTTATTTCCTCCTCTCGCTCCCTCCCGTCTCCCTCCATCCCCCCCTCTCTCTGTGAGCAGGACTATTGATTGGAATGGCTGTCTCCTCGCCGCTTTGATGTCTCTGCACCGTGCCGCCTCCTGCAGGACATCTCTGTCTCCTCGCAGCGTCACTCGTCTCCTCCGAGTTCACACTTTGATTTTACTCTGCTGTTTAGAAGCTTCTCACACATTTTATATAGTAATGGTAAATTGTAGAGTCTTATTTTTCCATTTTATTTATTGAACGCAACCTTTTCCCATACAACAAATATGGTATTCAAGCAACTTTCCATCATCCATTCTTCATTTTTCATTCTTTGCTGGTAATTAGATTCTCCATCGCACCATTTGAAGTGTAACAAAAGAGAAAAGTGAGTAGTTTATCAAATAGTCTTTGGTATTTAGAGCCCAGCAGGCAAAGGAAAAAGAGAAAATGAACGACTTGATGGATGGAAAATATCTGGTGCTGGTATTGAAGAGGATCCATTTGAGAGGCTGAAGAGGCTGCTGGTTCTGCTACTCTGGTGGATATTGGGCCATGGGTCTTGTAAGTCTTGTAAAATGATGAGGAGAAACGGTCGTTCTTTAGTTTTTCCAGTTGATGAATATCTGCCGTAGCTATTCTTCCAAATCGCCACTTTACAAGTTCTCCCATCGCTATTTATGTGCAAAAATAGAGAAATATCTAAACCCGAACACTGTATTCACTTAGAAGTTACAAGTTAACTTGTCATTTCTGGCTAGGCGACCACACAGAGATGCAAAACTTGGGATATAGTGAAAATAATGAGAATGTAACCCACATCAATTAGCGCACTTCCGGGTACAGCTTTATTGTGGCGGGATAACTCCCTTTAACTCCTGCTCCCCACGCTCTGGATTACTTGAATGAAAACGATCAAAGCTCACGGATCTAACAAAAGTGACCGAACAGATTGATTCACCCTTTGGGCCTCTCACTATCTACTCACCGGTGAGTCAAGAAACCCTTTTATTCACAAGTTGTTTGCCGTATGTGTCAACCTGGGAACACCCATACAGTTAGCGCTAAGCTAATGCTAACAAACAAAAGCGGTCGGCGCCACCTATTAGCGGACTTTTTAGTTTAATACCCGCTCTATTTTAGTTTTTCCCCACCCGAACCTTTTGCCAAGGGCACCCGTACTGAAATAATACATATGTTTATGCTCTTCGGACATTTAAAGCGCTTTTTGTTACTGTTTTTGCACAAAGCCCAAGCCGCTATGGCGTTTTGAATTAAAATTGAGCCGAACTTCTGATGCGCAACAAAACCTATTTAAATCTACTTGAACATTGTATATTGAACTGTAGCTACATTATACATTATGACTGATTCATTTAAAGGTGCACTATATTTTGGAATTTGTAGCTTGACTTAAGCATGTCATTTTTTGATGAAATGTTTATTATGTATATTTTAAGAGTTTTACTGTTTGTTTTCAACTGTTTGTATTTTAACTGTTGCTTTTAACTGCCTATAATGTATATTGTACTTGTTGTAAGGCGACCTTGAGTGTCCAGAAAGGCAACCAATAAATAAAATGTATTATTCTTATTCTTATTATTATTATTATTATTATTATTATTATTATTGCTATAACATATGACAATGAATAATTTATTATTGTTTACCTGTTAGCAGTAATGACTTATTACTTGAAGCTAAGTCAATTTGATTTATGTACTAATTTGTGTTTTTACTGACCCTGTTTTAGGTTAGGTTTTTTTGGTTTACAGGATCATTCTGAAATCACCCAACTGCTGCAATACCACGACTCACCACTAGATGGCGATCTACCAAATCACCGCATCATCGCGGTAGGAGAAACCAAACTTTTTTTCATACCCTGTGGATTACAATAACTGAACTTTGGAAAATACAGTAACTAAGTACACGGATTACAACAAACAATACCCACCATTTCCTACAACCAACGAACTTTTTGAACTGAACACAGCCTTTGACCATTATTCTGTCAGTTGATTTCTGTTGTTTTTTTCCCATTTTTAATGCATATCTGTCTATAACATAATGTAATATACCACCACTTATCACATATTTATTATTCATACCTTTATAACTATATAAATACTTAATCATATTATCAATACAGATCATTTTGAAATGAATTTTCTGGTTTCTGTCATTTTATTCACACTCCTTGACTCCTTCCGTTCCTTCTTCTGAGCGCCCCCTACTCAGATCCTTAGCCCCTAGTGTGTTACTTTACCCCAACATAAAAATGTGTCCATATTCGATCGAACATGTTGGACTTTATTTTTTCTGTCTTAAAACTGTGAAAAACAGAACAATTGGAGGACCAAACTATTACTTATCTAAGGTAAAAGAAGTTACATATTTTGTTCTGAGAATTTTTGAGGGGAAATGTCTTCTGCATTTGAGACACAAATGAGCAGCTGCGGTTAGGTCATCTCAAGTTCGTACGGAGGATTTTCACGCTCTGGTGCGATTCCAGACCCTCCTGGATTCAAACAGAATGTAAAATCCATCCAAACTATTTTACAGGATCTTTGCACATGCGTTTACCACTTTTATATCTTTAATCTGCAAATGTTTCACTGTCTCATGTTTCTATTCACCGTTTCATGTTATGACCGACTGTAAAGCGCTTTGTGTTGCATTTTTGTCTGAAAAGCGCTCTATAAATAAAGTTTGATTGACTGATGTGAGTGTGTCCTGCTTGTGCTCTTAGCCAGGTCGTCATTGCAAATAAGAAGGTGTCTTCAATCAACTTACCTGGTGAAATATTGAATAAATAAAACATAAAATCAATTTTAAAAAAGGGATTGGCTGGTCAGGCTGATGAAACATGCCAACAAATTTCCCAGTTTACCTTCAAGTGATTATGTTTTTTTAGTGCTGTCAAACGATTAGCTTTTAATCAGATTAATCACACTTTAGAATTTTGATTAATCACAGTTAATTATTCGTAAAAAAATTGAGAAAAATGCAATTTATTATCAAAAAGTTATTTTATTGACATTTTTCTATCGCTGGTAGTTTTGTTGCACTCGGCCAACGTTGTTTGTCGTGCTCGGTTTGTTGTTGGTGCAGTAGTGTCGTTGCTGCCGCTGAATCAAACCCGTGTTTTGCTTTAAGACGGTGTTTTAAACTTGTTGTGCTTCTGTGGAAAGAGAGTTCATCACTGCAACATCTGCAAACTACCTCAGTTTATCTAAAGTCATGTATGGACCTGATCACTGACCTAATAACCTGCGCCGCCTTTCAGGACCATCCGCACTTTCCACAGAGGAGCGTTCAGAATAAACTGTGGGATTAATCTGCGTTTAAAAAAAACAAAAACATAGTGCGATGTTTTTTTGCGATTAATCTCATGCGTTAACATTGACAGTCAAAGTTTTTTTTTACTCTAATAGAATTATCTTGTTTGTTTCTTGTTTGTTTGTTTGTTTATTTGGATGGGACAGTGCATATTCATGAACATACAATTTGTATGAAATCACACATACTGATGTAAATACGCCGGATTTAGCACAGGTGCTGATTTCCATCCGTAGTCCCATATATAAAATATATAAAATACACATAAAATAGACATTTGACAGACTCGACAAATATAACTAACAATATGCATAATACACAGTATAGTACAGTACAATAAACATAGCTATCATGACCTAAAGTGCTGTTAAAGGTGCTTTTTTTAGAGTGCATCTAGTGATGAATCATTGCGATAGGTTATTACTGCATTAGGTCACACACTACCATGCACTTCTTTAGACCAGTGCTTGTAAATTGACTAAAAAAAAGTTCAGTCACGTCTTTACTGGCTGAATTAAGAATAAAATACAAAACAATTTGGCCTTTGGCGGACTGGGACATCCCTTAACGGTTGCTGTTTTGTAATTGAAAACTTGAGTCGGCGGGACTGCACTATTTTGCATCTTTTTCTGCTTTAACTAACTCCTCTTGACAACATAGCGTCGTAAAGTACAGTTTCTCACCCATTAACAGGTGCTTTGAAGAGCACGTTTATGTTACCGGCGAGTGGTCAGAGTCCCACAGCTCATATTGAAATTACACTTCGCTCCAGTGCGCAGCTGTTGAGAAGTTCCACACTGGGGCTTTTAGCAGCGGAGTGATATAACTTGTGCGGGGTCTGCGGGGAGGCTTGTTTGTGAAATGAGTAGGGCTGAAGTGGTAATCAAGGCTGGCCAACAAAACCTAATCTAAAGCTCGCCGTAAAACTGTCAGGAGAGCTATCCACCGCAAGGCCGCCGGGATCATCTCCGGCTATAATCAGCCCGCGTTTGATTCACGCTCGTACGCAAACATAAATTTCAACTTAATGTTTACTCCCGGCGCAGTTTTCGATTTGGATCTGTGGCAAGTTTCAAAGTACTTCCCGGTGCATGTGATATTAAATAAGTATATGTAGTTTGCTATGAATAACTTTGCAAGAGAAAAGTTGAGGTCAGCGGTAAAATATTAATCTTCTGTATTCGATTTTTTTCCATGTATTTGAGCAGAATTTGTCTTGACACGTACAAATAGGTTGGTCTCTTTTCTCTAGATTTGAACCCAGCATTAGGATGACTATTGATTCAGAATCAGAATGTTTTTATTGTCATATGAGTGAACAGGTTCACAACATTAGGAAATTGCTGCGGTACTTGGAGCAGATGTAGACAAACACTGACATGCAACAAATAATAGAATAAAATAAAGTAGAAAAAAAAAGCTATAATATAACAAAATTTACAAATTTACAGGAGTATAATAATATAGAGTATAAGAGTATCAGTGATCAGTGCAAAGATTTAATGTTTACATAAAAAATTCAGCTAAATCGAACAGTATTTAGAGGTTACACAAAGCAGTCAAAGATCACTTGTTTATTTAGCCTGCAGTTGTGCACGTTTAATGCAAAATTACAACAACTAGCAACTAAATGTATTTAAATAAAAAGTAAAATCATAGAGATTCAGTTTGCCTCTGTTCATTTTAATTTCTTTAACTCAGGGGTGTCAAACTCATTTTGGTCCGGGGGCCGTATGCAACCTACTTTGATCCCAAAAGGGCCGGATCAGAAAACTCAGTTCTCTCTTCAAGTTATTGTATTTTTCTCCGTGTCTCGTAGTGGTGTTTAAGATTATATTTCTCGAGCAACGCCACTTGTTCCAAACACACTGAGCACAGATTTCCCATTCACCTCTGTCAACAAATAAGAATTAGACTATTTTTCTTGGGAAATCCTGAACTCAGCATCTGCTTTTCTCATTTTTTGACATTTTGCTGATGAGGGTCACGGTCGACAGTCAAAACGATCGTCCTTTAAGAGCATTTGGAAAGAGGAAAGTCTTCATTTGTGCTGCTCTGGTGGGAGTCGCAACGTACAGAAACGCCGGAGACGCTGCTATGCTAAACGGTGCAGAAAATTAACAGAAAAATCAGAAAATTTTAAGTATTTTAAGAGAAAAATCAGCCGAGGGCCAGATTAAAGGTCTTGGAGGGCCGGATCTGGCCCCCGGGCCGCATGTTTGACACATGTGCTTTAACTTATAATCGAATATTACACAGTCACAAGCACCAGGCCGACACCAATAAACACGTGCGATTTCTCTACCAAATGTAACAACACACAAAACCATCAACCATCAGTGTTTCGGAGGCAACTTTTGTCATCTTCACTTCCTGAATTCTACTGCCGAGTTTCAGACACTAACAACGCTCCTCTTCTTCAATCGGGCACATTTTTCCATGTTCCTGAACAACCTGAAGGAGAAATTGCTTCTCATCTTCATTTTTTGTGCATTAAAGTCTTGAATCAGCTTTACTCTTTCAGCTGTGGCATTAACGACTTTCAGTGACTGGACCCTCTCTGCTTTCTCCTAATCTGCATTTTCCTTCCACAAACCAGGCGGCAATGACAGAATTTATATATTTACCTCAATATAACAATGCACAGAAAACAATATCTGTACAAAACACATGTACCTGTACCGTATGGACAAAATTGTTTTATAATTAGTTAACAAAAAATAACAAACCAGTTTCATAGAGTGCATCAAACTGCCAAACACAATGCCATTGGCTGTAAGTAAAGGGAAATACATATAATAACAAATGACCCGTGTACAATGACAAAACAGCAAGACGAGACGGCGATTTCTGGAAACTCCATGTGTCTTGTGCAACCTCTAAATCAGACATGTCCAAACTATGGCCCCGGGACCAAATGTGGCCCTCAGACCACTTGTTTTGGCCTTCGGGCTTCCAGGTGAATTGGCCCATATGACCGCAAGTCGTACTTTTTACTGCATGTTTTTAAAATCTACCTTGATCAAGCAAATTTTGTGTGTCCTTTTGAGGGTCTGAGCCTGAACAAAGGTCTAGTGGGTCATTCAGACCTGTTATAAAAGCACAGATTTGAATTATTCACTGTTTTGACCCTCAGTCTGTGACCCTCGATCGGCCCTCACGCTGCTTTGTGTTTTAATATGTGGCCCCTGATGAAAATGTTTGGACACCCCTGCTCTAAATCAACTCGGAATATTACCAAATTTATTTTTTTTGCATGTTTTTTTGGACCACCCTGTTATATAAGTAGTATAGGGTAAGCGCGGCATAACTTTGGATCACTACAAACCGTTTAAAATGAGTGACCAGTTCTGTTTTCACACAAAGAAAAAATCAGGTACAGCACCTTTTGGTCTCTGCGTGCATCTCTTGTCAAAAGTTGGAAAACAGGACCACTTCTGAGATATTGATTAGAAAATACAGGCTGGGAACAACACACAAGAGGTGCAGCTTTCGAGATGCTCTGACCCAGTGGTGTAGCCATCAGAACCTGTCAAATCGAAAACGTTCCAGATTTTTTTTCTCTCTCGGTACATCAATAATGTAAAGACTTGCAAGACCTCTCCAACGTGGCAGCTGACCCCGGCGTGATCGCTCACTCAGAAACGCTTTTTTCGATCGCGTTGTCATGAAGAAAATTGGTAAAACTTGGTGGTGTTGCTTTCGTGTTTGTCACTGGCTGATTGACGAAGGTTTGTTTATTTGGTTGTGATTCAATTGGGGGAAAAAAAATAACTTCCTTGATTCTGCAGAGGATCGTAATGTTACTCTGTTCATGCCCTTATGAACTCTGGGAAATAAGATCATGTCCCAGAATACACAACTGTAACAGGTTTCCACCAAAAGATGATACTGTGGAGCACTATTTGAACAGATGGACTGCACAAGTTTATTCATGATAAATAGTGACTCTAAAGGCACAATATGCAACTTTTCTGGTGGGGGAAATTGGGATTAGCCACCTGTTTGTCTCCATGGAGAAGTACATAATGTTCCAAAGTAAAGTTGGATTTACAAGCGTCGTTCTATGGTGTGTATGTAAATGGACACATATTCCTCAAAAATACTTGTTAAAATACTGTTAAACATGACTTTAACGAGGTTGTTAATTTGATCTTCCAATATTATATCCAAATAAGGGTTCTTTTTGACAATCGCACACTGGTCGGACGTTCTTGTAGTTGCCCCAAGTACATTTCACTAGCAAAGACCCCTCCAACAACACAAGAAGAGAAACGTACGCTAGTGTATAAGTGTGTGTGTGTGGATGGGTGAGTGGTTCCTTGTTGTAAAGCACTTTGAGCCTTGAAGGTGGAAAAGTGCTGCATAAAAATGTGACCATTTACCAAATGTTGATGCAGGAAAACTTGAATTTCCCTTGGGATCAATAAAGAAGTCAGGATCTATCAGAGTTGCTTTAGACCTAACTTCATTAGCAAGGACCACGCCAACAACACGTGCGAAGAGAAAAGAGTTTATTATCTGGAGATGAGGCGGGTCGACTGGGTTGAGACTCAGGGTCGGGGTTCAGTCTCAATCTTCACACGGCCCAGCAGGAACGGGACCCCCCCTCATAGGCGTCTTATGTCTGGAAGTGAACAGATCGGGGTTGGGAGGGTGGGGTTATTTGGGACAAACTGGGTTGCTGGGATAGGCTGCTACAAATAGGCTTCTGGGAAATTGAGGTGTGGTAGAAGTGAGCTGTGATTCGCAGGAGAGGAGGCGAGGGTAGTAAGCTAATCATATTAACTACATGTATTGTTTCTGTGAGTGGGCTCATCTCCACAGATCTGACCTGTAACTTTGCAGCACATGATTGTTTCCAAGGAGTTAGGTTTGGTCAAACTGCGGAACATTCCATCCATACATTTTCTTCCGCTTATCTGGGGCCAGGACTTGGAGACTCCCTGAATTCCTTCACCCTGAACACTTCCTCCAGCTCCTTCAGCGGGACCCTAAGGCATTCCCAGACCCAGAGACATAGTCCCTCCAGGACCCCTGTCCTGGGTCTTCCCTGAGTCCTTTTTCCGGTGGGATATGGCTCCTCTCGACGTGGAGAAGCAGCGACTCTACTCCGAGCTCCTCACCCTATCACTAAAGGAACGTCCAGCCATTCTGCAGAGGAAACTAATTTTGGCCACTTTTTTTTTCGTCCTTTCAGTCATTCCAGGCAAAGCAGTAACATTTCCACAGAGACATGAAGGTGGCAAAACCTTTCACTAGAAAAAAATGTCCTTTCTCCGACGTAATCAATCATGTCTGCAGCTAAAGAAGACTCGCTGTCTTCTACATCCCTTCTGAAAACAAAAACAATCTTTGTCATATGAACATTTGTCATTAACCAAAATGTGGATTCTTATTGTATCGGCTTAAACTTACTTTGCGTATCCATTATTTTGTAGATTTTGGTTTAGCTCTGTGCTCATTTCCATATTCCAATTTAGCCCCATCGAGTCCTGCAGACTTCCTCTCACACTTCAACACCACAGAATCTGCCAACTCCTGCTCTTTCCTGTGGCCCGTACTACCACCAAAGACTTCCCTTTCTAATCCAATTCTGCCGCAGTTATTTATACCGCCGCGTTGTCAGTTCGGTGCGGCTCCGCTCTCTCCGGAGCCAAGACAAACCAAATAAGTTGTCACTGTCTCGTGCTAACTGGCTCTGGGCGCTTCACAACATCCCCGCTCATCTTCCACCTCCACGTCGTGTCAGGAAAATAAAACACCGGCAACAGCCTGATGGAAATTTGACCTTTCAACTCCAGTCCCAAGATATCCGGAGACGTGAAGGGGAAGAAAGGAAGAGAGACACACGGGTTAGCTCGACCGCTCCTCTGTGTACTTGGCTATTTTTGTTTTGTTAGCGAACCCGTGGCAACAGCCGCAATTGTCCGACTATAAATACACAGTCGGACATCAAGAAGTAAAAAGCGCTGACAAAAGTTGGAAGAATATATTTTTACTTCATTCTCCGCTCTGTGTGGATGCCGTTTTTAGACGCTGGGTAGAAGTTTCTGTTCAAATTTAGGAAATGGGGTGGTTTTAGTAGTAGTAGTAGTAGTAGTAGTAGTAGTAGTAGTAGTAGTAGTAGTATTATCAGCAGCAGCAGCATTTTATTATTTGGGTGTTTTGTCCATTTTTGTTTTGTTGTGTTAAAGACACACTGGGACATGGGATGTTTTTTTTATTATTAATTTTATTTTTTGTTTTTTAATATATTTTATTTTTTGTCCATTCTTGTTTTGTTTTAAAGACACTGTTTGGGACATGGGGTGATTTATTTCATTTATTATTATTATTATTATTATTATTATTATTATTATTATTATTATTATTATTATTATTGTATTTTATTTTTTATTATTTGTTTGGGATTTTTGTTTTGTTAGACACACTGTTTGGGGCATGACATGGTTTATTTTATTATTATTAGTTATTATTATTATTAGTAGTAGTATTTATCTAATTTTTAGTTTTTTATTATTATTTTATTATTTGTTTGGGGTTTTTTTGTCCATTTTTGTTTAGTTAAAGGCACACTGTGTAACTTTCCTGGCGGAGGGTCCATCACCTGCTTCTCTCCATGGAGATGTTGCCTGGAATGTTCCAGAGTGTCGCACTACACTTGTTTATATCTCTATACCAGGACAGCAGGTGACACCACGGGGCCAAGTTCCATGTCAGATCTGTGGAGAGGCGAATCCACTCAGTCAGAATGTTTAGTTTATTTGATTTATTTGAGAGGGACAATGTACAGGAGCATTAGTCACAAAGGATCTGCAGCCGCTGAGAAATAAAGGTCACAAAGAAGAAGGTTGGGATGAACATAAGGCGTAAAACAATGCGATTCATAATATTTACAGTGTCGGCGGTGCATTTCATCAGTTAAAATATAATTAAAACTTGTTTCCTGATTCCTCCGCTGTCCCCTTCTCATGTCTAGTCTAACTTTAACGCCGACACGTTTGCGCTCTTACAAATCGTTTAATTTCCAGGCTAAATTTTTTTAAGTCTTTGCATAATTTTAGCTCCGTTGGACGTTTGTTCCATTCTGAGTTTATTTTAAATGAAAATGCAGATTCTCCTAATGATGCTTTTGCGTTTCGGTTTTACACACTGAGCGTCTGATCAGATGTGAAATGGACAAACTTTTTCAATGTTCTGGTGCCACATTATTGATGATCTTGAATAATAACCTCAGACTGGCTCATTTAATTGTATGGTGAAAGTTGAGCATTTTCTGTTTAGTTCATATCTGACAGTGATGGTATTTTCGTGGTTTCCGATCTCGAATCTTAAGTGTTTATAAAGAGATTCTAAAGGTTTTATTGTGGTTTGATTGGCTTGTGGCCTGCATGAAACACCAAAGATTAAGTGAGGTAAAATCATTGCATTTAAATAGATTTTTGCTCCTGGTTTAGTCAGGGATTTTCGTATGGATCTAAATGTAAGTTTTTAGGTCAATAGCAATCCAGGTTATTGAGTGAATTCAAGATTAGTGTGACCAGATTTTCAAAATAAAAAAACTGGGACATCCCTGGTTTGGGTTGGTAATAATAAAATTGTGAAATGAGTGCGTAATTAAGGAAAATTGTTAGACACTTGGCACTAATGTGAGTCAGTACAGTCACATTTTCTTTGTGTTTTGGTCATTTTTAAGCAGCTTTTCTGTATTTTACCTAAAGAAATGACAATTCATGCCTCTCTTTACTGTTGACGGGGATCAGATTGGTCAAAAATAGGGAAACTTAGGACATTTCTTGTATAAAACTGGGACAAATCGCTGGTTTTGGATAAATCTGCTGGGACAGGGGGACACAGGGCTCAAAACTGGGACTGTCCCGGGTAAATAGGTCACGCTGTGCAAGATGGATAGGTTAATGCCACACCGGGACATTCCAGATTAATCAATAAATAGGGATGTAACAATAATCAAAATCTGGTGATATCGTCTCGTCAAAGGTCTCACAATAACATCGTGGACCATCAAAATATATCGAATCCCAAGTCTCTTTGCTTAAATGAACAGTTCTGATGCACAAATAGCTAAAAAAAACAGAGGGAACTACATAGACCATGATCCTTTGCTCCGTTTCAGTGCAGACGACATGAAGAAATAACTGTTCTAAGCACTTTTACATCTTCATTCTTTGGATTAAGTCTCGTGAAAGTGTTTTGAGAGGAAAAAGGAGCAGAAAGAATATATTTTTACCTTTTCTCAAAACATTTATTTCGGAATGAGCCTGGAGTGAGATATTTTTTCCAACAAATCCTCCATTGTTTCACGATAATCATCACCGTCTGCTTAGGTCTTATTGGCAAAGTTTGTTTAATCAATAACGTCATCACACTTAATCTGTCTAAGTGGGTTTGTTTTAGTAATTGACGGTGCCGAGTCCCCACGAGTAGCAGCAATTAAAAAGCTAATAATGGATCAGAGAATGGTGTAACTCTACTTGCTTAATGTCTGTGAAAACAAGGATTTTTATGCAACGGCGCCGTGAACACAAGAGACTAAAGAGTGCTCAAATACGCATGAAACGCTCTAAATATAAACGGAGAGATTAAATAAAATGGGAGACAATTAGAGCATGAACAAAAAGTGGACTCTGGATATCAACTCTGTGGTTATGGTATTGCAAAAAAATATACATATATACACATCTTTGAAGGTCCTATATTATGCAGAATTGATTGTTGTGCATTCTGTTTTAGCCATGTTATAATGTTTGTGGTGTAAAATCCCTCAGTCGTCCAGGTAAAATTAACCCTATAATGCCGAACGTATCATATTTGATACATGAGTTTTTCAGCCTTCCTCATGAGCAGTGTGATATTTGTTTCCCTGAAAAACCTGATGTGTACAATAGATACATGCAGTGCACCACAAAAAGAGTAAAAATAACTAAAATCTGTGTTTATTTGAGCATAATACAATAAAACATAAAAGTGTAACTAAAACACAAACAAAAAAACAAAAACAACAACAAAAAAGTTATGTTTTCCAGCCAGTTCCATTGGTGGATCTTATTACTGGATCATGGTAGCACTTTTTATGTTTGTGAATTTCTTATTACTGCATCATGGTAGCACTTTTTATGTTTGGAATGACACATTTGTGGATTTGTTTGTATTTTATTATGTTTTTGTTTGTTCAGGGAAAAAAAAATTGAGCATTGTGACCTGATGATGAAACTCATATATGGAAACTGATATTTAAAAATGTTTTTGTTTGTTCAGAGGGACCAATAAAGGCTTGAAATGTATAGAAAAAATAGAAAGAATTGGGATTTTCTGTCACTTATTTAATGGTTTGGGCTTTACAAGGTTAACAGCAAAAGGAGAAAATCGATTAGACAACTGAACAAAAGTTTATTTAGTCGAACACGTTTCGCAGAGTCGTCCAAGCTGCTTCCTCAGGTCTGGTCAGAACTCTTTAAACAGAAATGGAGGCCTCAGACCCCATCGGTTTCCAATTTATTCCTCCATTTTCAAACCTAAATCAAAACACATTAAGAAAACAATAGGTGGAGCCAGGTCAGTCCCAGAGGTGTGAAAACTCCATTATTTCCCTGTATGATTCTGCTGATAGGACCCCACATTCAGGGCAGTTCAATACGCCGAGCGAACAACAGAAACTGTCAAAAAGTAGGGTATTAGTTTCAGAGTAATTTCATAGTGGTTAGCTCCTCACGTTCAGGCAGATTTAAGGCAGTTTCCTCCAGCAGTTTGGCCAGAGTTGAAGAAGCAGCTGCCAAACATTGACGATGAATTGAATTTCTCCTTTTGCCATTTTATAATGTTATTACCTCCTCAAAAACATTAGTTCCTTTTAGTTTCATTCACAGATGTTTGAGTAATTCTTTATTATTAGTGCGTCCACATCTCAAAATGCTCTGTTCCACCTTGTAATGTTATTTAGAGGCAGTTTTCAAGTTAACAGCTACGTTTTACCTTTAGTTCAGTAGAGATCGGCAATTCCAGCGCTGAACTTATCCCAGTGATTCTAGTGAAGGTGTGTGGAGTTTAAAAACACAGTGGAGAACTTCCTGTATGACATCACAAGGTGGAAGAACTCAGCCTAAATATGGAGGATTTGTGTGTTAAACGTGTGAACGAAACGAAACACAACTCCAGGTGTGTTTTTGATGTTTTAGATCAGGGGTGTCAAACTCATTTTGGTCCGGGGGCCGTATGCAGCCTACTTTGATCCCAAAAGGGCCGGATCAGAAAACTCAGTTCTGTCTTCAAGTTATTGTATTTTTCTCCGTGTCTCGTAGTGGTGTTTAAGATTATATTCCTCAAGCAACGCCACTTGTTCCAAACACACTGAGCACAGATTTCCCATTCACCTCTGTCAACAAATAAGAATTAGACTATTTTTCTTGGGAAATCCTGAACTCAGCATCTGCTTTTCTTATTTTTTGACATTTTGCTGATGAGGGTCACGGTCGACAGTCAAAACGATCGTCCTTCAAGAGCGTTTGGAAAGAGGAAAGTCTTCATTTGTGCTGCTCTGGTGGGAGTCGCAACGTACAGAAACGCCGGAGACGCTGCTATGCTAAACGGTGCAGAAAATTAACAGAAAAATCTGAAAATTTTAAGTATTTTAAGAGAAAAATCAGCCGAGGGCCAGATTAAAGGTGTTGGAGGGCCGGATCTAGCCCCCGGGCCGCATGTTTGACACATATGTTTTAGAAGGACGGGAAGTGCAAATTTGACATTTTTATTTAGTGAAATTCTGATAACTCAAAAAAAAAAAAAAAAAAGTCAACCCTGTTTTTTTTTTTTTTTTTTTTTTTTTAATGTTTGGCCACTTGAAATCTTTGTAGTAGTTTGGAGTGGGCGTCCCAGATTGAAAAATGTGGGAACTTGATTTTAACAGTGGTTCACAGGCTCCTAAATGTGTTTCAACAATAAATAAATAAAAGACTTTCAGACTTTCAGACATAAATATCTGCAACGGTGTTTCCGCCATCGATCTCGGCTTTAAACAATGAGCTTTTAAGCTAGTTGGCCTCTAGATCCACTGTACAACAAATTAACACTGATTCATGGTAAAGAGTTGGCAGCCGTATTTGCCCGTAGAAAGTCGTAAAAGTAGATTTATAGTTTAAATCTGTAGGTGAGAGAACTATTCATTACTCTGTCTTCTGTTGGTTTTATTTTCTTTAAGAACATATTTTTATTTGTATGGTCGATGGCTTTTGAAAATGTCCTTGAGGACCTTTGCCTCGGCATCTCACGTTTATTTTTTTGTTTTATTTAATTAACTCAATTTTTATTTATTTATTTATTTCATTCATTATAAAAGAAAAGGCTTTTTTTTTACATGACAGTACAATATCAGAATGAAAAGGAGCAGAGAGAAGAATACATCTTATATTTTCTGCCCCTTTTTTTTTTACAAAAAATATATTTACTTTTCACAATTGATTTCTATTTTAGCATCTTAATTTAACTAAAATTAGTCATAAATGTTTTCATCTAATTTTTAACTTTGCCACAGACACTATCTCAGTTTACAGCTTCATAATTATTTAATACACTTTATTTAACAAGTTTTTTAAAAAATATATTAAGAGATTTTGATTCTTTTATCTTATCATTTAGGTCACATGTGTCAAACATGTGGCCCGGGGGCCAGATCCGGCCCTCCAAGACCTTTAATCTGGCCCTCGGCTGATTTTTCTTTTAAAATACTTAAAATTTTCAGATTTTTCTGTTAATTTTCTGCACCGTTTAGCATAGCAGCGTCTCCGGGGTTTCTGTACGTTGCGACTCCCACCGGAGCAGCACAAATGAAGACTTTCCTCTTTCCAAACGCTCTTAAAGGACGATCGTTTTGACTGTCGACCGTGACCCTCATCAGCAAAATGTCAAAAAATGAGAAAAGCAGATGCTGAGTTCAGGATTTCCCAAGAAAAATAGTCTAATTCTTATTTGTTGACAGAGGTGAATGGGAAATCTGTGCTCAGTGTGTTTGGAACAAGTGGCGTTGCTCGAGGAATATAATCTTAAACACCACTACGAGACACGGAGAAAAATACAATAACTTGAAGAGAGAACCGAGTTTTCTGATCCGGCCCTTTTGGGATCACAGTAGGTTGCATACGGCCCCCGGACCAAAATGAGTTTGACACCCCTGATTTAGGTTGTTCCATAAATTTACACCTTTTACTGCACTGCACTACTTATTCATTTAAAAATGGTGAAAAGGTAGAGATTTTCTGTCAAATATTTTTAAAGCTTTAAAAGGTCGTCGTGGTCGTCGGTGACCAGTTAATAACGCACTATTCAATGTGAGACAAAACTCATTTTAGCTGCATTTTCTGGCACTGAGGATCTAATTTGCTCAGAGTTGTGGATATTAAAAGAATGTTTGACATGTTATTTACGTGTTTTTGAATGTGGAGTCCAAGGTAACACCAAGAATTCATTTCCAAACCGGAGCCCCACAGCAACACATTCAAACAAGAGCTTAAAATAGTGACCATCTGGCAGTGGATGCAAACACACAGTGGTAATGAACCCAACTGTTTTGAAGGAGTCTGGTGATGATTTATGGGCTTAAAAACCGCACAGGGTTTCGACTTTTGGTGCAACAATCCTAGGAAAATTTTAAACATGTATTCGCTAAGGTTCAGAGACAAAGGATCAAGTAAAGACGACTGAAACCAGCGTGAAAGAAGCTAAAACATTTGCAATTATGTCTCTGATTGGGCGACATGGTTAAAAATATGTCTCTGTATTGTGCAAAATGGACTCTTGTGAGCTTTAAGCCTTGTTAGAACGTTGTTTCCTCCTCAGAAACAGACCTGGAGTTGTGTTTTGTTTCATTCACACATGTTTGAGTGACCCTTTATTATTAGTCTACATGTCCAAAATGCTCTTTTCTACCTCGTGATGTCATGAAGCGGTAGTTTTCAAGTTCACAGCTCCTTTTATTCAACTTTAAGAGCAACTCCAGGGCTCAAATGATTCTAGTGAAGGTCTATGAAGCGATGTGTTGACCAGAACCAACCCGAGCTGTGATATCAGACTGCAGACACTCTCCTCCTCTGGACTTCCTTTGTCAAATAATAACTTTGCATTTTTTATCGTACCTTTAATTCGCACGTTCACCTCACAGAAACGACAGCACTCGTGGACAGACATGTTCACGGCGCAGTAAAGACGTCTGTTATGGCCCCAGGACTCCAGCTCTTTGCCTTGTTTTGTGTGTGTGTGTTTTAATTTCTTGGTTTTTCCCCTATGGATTCCTGCTGTGAGAGTCCTGGTTACTGATTGATGCTTCTCTTCTCTTCTACTCTCTTCTCTTCTACTCTCTTCTCTTCTACTCTCTTCTCTTCTCTTCTACTCTCTTCTCTTCTCCTCTCTTCTCTTCTACTCTCTTCTCTTCTCTTCTACTCTCTTCTCTTCTACTCTCTTCTCTTCTCTTCTCTTCTACTCTCTTCTCTTCTCTTCTACTCTCTTCTCTTCTACTCTCTTCTCTTCTCTTCTCTTCTACTCTCTTCTCTTCTCTTCTCCTCTCTTCTCCTCTCTTCTCTTCTACCCTCTTCTCTTCTACTCTCTTCTCCTCTCTTCTCTTCTCTTCTCCTCTCTTCTCTTCTCCTCTCTTCTCTTCTCTTCTCTTCTACTCTCTTCTACTCTCTTCTCTTCTACTCTCTTCTCTTCTACTCTCTTCTCTTCTCTTGTACTCTCTTCTCTTCTACTCTCTTCTCTTCTACTCTCTTCTCTTCTACTCTCTTCTCTTCTACTCTCTTCTCTTCTCTTCTACTCTCTTCTCTTCTACTCTCTTCTCTTCTACTCTCTTCTCTTCTACTCTCTTCCTCTTCTCCTCTCTTCTCTTCTACTCTCTTCTCTTCTACTCTCTTCTCTTCTTTCTACCCTCTTCTCTTCTACTCTCTTCTCTTCTACCCTCTTCTCTTTTACTCTCTTCTCTTCTCTTCTACTCTCTTCTCTTCTACCCTCTTCTCTTTTACTCTCTTCTCTTCTCTTCTACTCTCTTCTCTTCTCCTCTCTTCTCTTCTCTTCTACTCTCTTCTCTTCTACTCTCTTCTCTTCTCCTCTCTTCTCTTCTCTTCTACTCTCTTCTCTTCTACTCTCTTGTCTTCTACTCTCTTCTCTTCTCTTCCAGTCTCTTCTCTTCTCTAATTCTCTCTAATTTAATGTCCCATCTGTATTTTGAAATGTGATGATTCTTTATGTTTTGATTTGTTTGTATTGTGATTTTAATGTATTTCTTATTTTTATTCTATTCTGTCATTTTGTGTCTGTGTCTCTGCGCTTGTTCCTGAAAAAGGCGCTAGTTTGTTGTATTTAATGAGTAAGATTAGTTTTGTGTCTCCTGTTTCTGTCGCTGTGATGACTCAGTGTTTATGAGGCACTCGTTATGTCAGTACTGACTTTGTTTAGCTCTTTGTCGTATGTTTAGTTGCTTAGTTTACTTTGCCCTTTGTTACACTTTTGTTTAAATCGTGTAAATATTTGCTATAAATATGTTAAATCCCCCTTTTTTGTTTCATTTATCTTGTACATCTCTTTTAATTAAATTCCTTTATTTATTCCATTTTCCATCTTGGTTTTTTTGTTACTTCCCGTGTCCCTCGCAGAGCTGGATCATAGCAACGTCCAAACCAAATAGCAGCGATTGGTTAAATAAAAAAAAGTACCCGCCTGCCGTCGAGTGAACGAATCCTAATGCTGCGAGGCTGATGAATCAGGCTAAAATCTGCAGGGTTTGTGTGTTAAACGTGTTCATAAAACAAAACACTACTTCAGGTATGATTTTAATGAGGAAACAACTTCATAACATAGATCAGATACACACAAACATATATTTGTACAGTAGTCTTCAAGGGTACTTCATCTGATTATGTACATTGTTGAATAACCTATAAAGAAACGCGTCCTTTTTGCGCCTCCAAATCTTCAGCCATCTCTTCTTCGTCACCCTGTCAGAAAAAAAATAAAATAAAATTGGACTCAGCCTCAGGAGAATATGACCTTTCAACTGCGTCCCCAGACAGCCGGCGATGTTGAAAGACGAGAAAAGCAAGATGGAGACAGCTAGTTGGACCAAGTTAGCTTCTGGTGGGGATTGCATTGTTTGTTCCATTAGTCTCTCCCCTGGCACATCCCATTTCTCCCGGGAATTAACCTGACGATAAGACGGCATCAAAACCCAAGCAGTGCCGGATAGAATTCATTTAACCAGAGCCTTTTGTTTTCCGCATTTTTCCATCCGCCATCTGGAAAATGTCATAGCAACCTTATCACAAAAGTCACAGACGCTATTGTGGGCGTCTGACAGAGGAAGAATAATTTGACGTGGCGCTTCGTATACGATCCAATCAGGCCGGTGGCATTTCTGTTGAGTTAGAGCTAACAAGCAGCCGGGACTAATGGAAGGCAGCTAAGTGAGGGACCATTGATTGTTGATATGTCGATTCTCATGCAATTTGCGGAAGGTTCGTCAATAAAAATGTAAACAGGAAGTAAAGTTGAGAATGGTTCATGTTAGAATCAAGAGATAACAATGCCCCTGGTGTTACAGCGGGTTACATAAGCCCTGAAAGCTTCTGGGTGTGGTTATAAAAAAATTAGTCATTAGAATGTGACCACTACACTGATAATAACATTGCATGAATTCAAACGGAAAAGAAAACGCATAATGCTTTTTTGTTAAAGGTTAATTGGTTTGTTAATTGTGAGCTTTAAAACCTGTTAGAAAACAAACCTGGACTTGTGTTTGTTTCATTCGCACACTTAAGTCACCCTTTTATTACTGTATTTTTGGATTATAAGATGCACTTAAAATCCTTTAATTTTCCCAAAAATCGACAGTGCAGCTTATGTATTAATTCTGGTTGTGCTCACTGACCTCGAACCGATTTTAAGTGGGACACGACGCTCAGAAATCTGCGAAAATGTTTTAGTACAACTTTGTTAAGCTACGAAGCCGCACCGCTGGATGGATTTGTCTGGGCGTTACAGCGATCGTAGTCAGGAGCCTCATGGAGTAATACGTACTGAGCTTCAACATCATATTATGGTGAGTTTAAGGAGCCCAAAATGGCCCCTGTTCAGACACTGACTCACACGCTCAAGTGAATAATAATAAATTTGATTTATTAGGCACCTTTCTGGACATCCAAGGTCGCCTAAGTGAAGCAAACTAATTCGGTGCTGACGTCGTTCCGGGTGGATTAACCAAAGAACTCTAACCTGTAGATATCGGTGTCAACAGGTGGTTCAGAGTTAAACTGCAGCTGTGGGAGCGTTGGACGACAGGAGGTGAACTCACATTCACCAAGACAGAGGCAACGCCGGGCGAGTTACACCACGATCTGCCGATGGATCGTGGACAGGTGAAGGGATCAGCCTCACTTAATGCGCCTTATGTATGAAAAAAGACCCGTTCATTGATATTGCGCCTTATAATTCGTTGTGCTTTATGTGTGTCTATGAGAGCCACACAGAGCCTGGACTCTTTTAAAGCAGATCTAAAGACTTTTTTATTTAGAAAATCTTACTGTTGATGCATTTAGTATTTAGCAGCTAGTATTGTTTTTAAAGTTCTTGTTTTATTGTAGCACTCTGAGATTCTGTGGAATGAAAAGTGCATTATAAATAAAATGTATTATTATTATTATGTATGAAAATAGACCCTTTCATTGATATTGCACCTTATAGTCTGTAAAATACGGTAGTCTGTCTACATCTCCAAAGCTCAAAATGCTCTGTTCCACCTTGTGATGTCATGAGTAGTTTTCAAGTTATCAGCAACCTTTTCCATTTTGTGTAGGAGATTCTAGGGATGAAATTCTCTAAATGGTTCTAGTGACAGTGTATGGAGTTTAAAAACACAGTGGAGCACTTCCTGTATTCGTACATTACTTCAGAAGGTGTAAAAGAGTGTTTTCGGAATCAGTGTTTTATAGCTTTTAAAAAAATCAGTTCATAAAGTGCAGCTCTATTACCAGTGGTGTCGGCAACGAGAATGAACAATGACAAAATAACAGATGAAGCCCTGAGGCTACGTTCATGCTCAGCTAATAGAGCTGTGCATTTGTTGTGAACAGAAGCTTGACCACTGAACAAGTCCGGTGATGGTTTATAAAACTGGAGGAAGACTCGCACCACTGGAGTTTTAGCTGTGACGCAACAATCCGGGTCAAATGCTAACAGAGACAACGAAGGTTAAAAGCTCAGAAAAGTAGATTTTCTGTGCCTAATTTTATTTTATTATGTAGTAAAATCTCAGAATATCTGATTAGTAGGTGCTAATTATTGATGTTTATTGATGTTAGGAATGTGTGTTAGGAAAGTGATGAATAAGTTTGGACTGAAATGAACTACATTTGTTTTTCAGGCTTTGAAATCAGTAAATATTGTGTATATTTGTGATTTTTAGTGCCTTAAAAATGTTAAAAACAGAACTAGTATATTTTAAATGGTTTGCAGGGGCCCAAAGTTCCCTTATGCATTCTGAGCATCCCAATTATGAACCACTATGAGTTTCTAAACACTTTTCACAACTTTCAACCAGACGTCTTGACGCAGACCTGAGCTTCTGTGGAGCTAATCAGGACGCAGATGGGCTGTGGGAATTCAAACGATTTAATTTGCATGAATTATTTGTTGTGGCAAGAAAATGATCACATTAGGTTCAAATGCAGACATTTCTGTGCCAAACTTTAGCTGCTCTAAGCCGTTTTAATCAGTTGTCTGTAGAGATGTGACAATAACGTCGTATCATCAAAGGTCTCACAATAATATCGTGGAGCATCACAATATATCGAATCACGAGTCTCTTTGCTTAAATGAACAGTTCTGATGCAGAAATAGTTTTCAAAAAAACAAAACAGGGAACTACATAGACCATGATCCTTTGCTCCGTTTCAGTGCAGACGACATGAAGAAATAACTGTTCTAAGCACTTTTACATCTTCATTCTTTGGGTTAAGTCTTGTGAAGGCAGTTTTAGAGAAAAAAGCCGCATATTCACCACAAAATATTGCAATAAATCTGGTACGGTGAGATGTATATGGTGAAAATATCGTACAGAGAGATTTGGATTTCGTTCCATCCCTAATGACAATAAATGTTGTACCAAATGACTGGTCAAAGCGTTTTATAAAGTCAGTCTTGTTATTATATAGAATATTGTAATATCGTGAGCTTTCCCACGATATCGCAATAAATATCGTACCGTGATGTTCATACCATAACTGTCGTATCGTGAGACTTGGATATCGTTACACTTCTAATAGATATACGTGCAAAAATAACTGTAAAATACAAATAATCCTCAAAAATTACAAAGCTGGTCTTGATTTGGTCTCGATGGGTCGTGGTCTCGGTCTTGTCACCTTTAAAAATCTTGGTCTCGTCTCGGTCTTGGGACCTTGTGGTCTTGGACTGGTCTGGATGTCGATTAGTGTGGGCTTGACTTCAACACTATTAGTCTCAAAATGCTCTGTTCCACCTTGTGAAGTCATCAAGTGGTGGATTTTAAGTTGACAGCTGCATTTTACCTTTAGTTCAGTCGAGATCGGCAATTCCAGGGCTGGCCAAAGCATTTTATAACGTCAGTCTTGTTATTGTATGTAGAATATCGTAATATCGTGAGCTTTCCCACGATATCGCACTAAATACCGTACCGTGACAATATTGCGTCGTGAGATTTGGATAACGTTATACCCCAAGTTGTTTGTAAAGTTTTTGTGGTTTTTGTGTTTAAGATAACAACATTTAGCATGCTAACCGTGTATTTTCTCATTCTTGGACAATGAAACGCTTTATAATTAGATGCAGACAGTCCACAGCTGCTTATTTTGACCTCAAGAGCTGCGTCGCTACTGGGACTCGACAAATTTTGTGAAAAATATGGAAAGAAGCATGTACAGACCCTTCAAACTTCTTTGTTCTTCCACGTCTTTTGAACTACCTCCTTGTTCAAATCATTTCACACCGTTTCAAATATCGCCGTTTCTCTCTCTCTGTAACTCGTCCTGTTTCTCTAATACTCAAATATAAAACCACAATGACATTTCAATTCCCGGAAATCTTTTTATTTTAAACCAAACGCCTTCAGAAGACAGCGAAGCTATTCCGGCGATCGCAATATGCCACGGCGTAGCAGACAAGCAATTAGTCCACAAAGGGCAGACAATTACCAAGCCCGCAGCCAGACTTCAGAGCACTGCTGGCGGGTACAGTGGAGCTCGCACGGCCCTGCTCGCCTCCGAACAGTTAGTTTGCGAGGAGAAGCAGCTGGGATGTGTCAGCTTGACTCCGCGCTGAGCCAGGGGGCAGATAAGACGTCAGAATGGCCTTGCAAACTCACTTACAGGCGGAGTACGAGCCAGCGCCGTCTCAGGACAAATGGGCTCGCTGGAGGATTATGCAAAACTGGAAAACAGCGTTGTTCCTAATGGATTTAAATGGACGGGAATTTAATGAGTGAAGATGTATTTAAAAGATGTGCCAATTACGGTTTGCACGGCTGGAAGCAACAAGCGCAACTGAACGTGCGAGTCAGTGGGTGGGCTTCAAAAACAGACCAGGGAACCAAGCATTTTATTATAACTAGAATGTTAATTACTGGAGTGCATGACTAGAATAAATCATGTCATTAAAATAGATAACATAACCTTACTCACAGCATATGTACAGGTGTAGTACTCTGAATTGAGTTCTACACGTTATCAATCTGGGATGACCTGCTTAAAGGGATAGTTTGGGTTTTTTGACATGAACCTGCACGTCCCCGTCAGCAGTGTTGTGCATCAACACTGACTTACCTCCCGACTCTTCCCGACTTTTGGTGCTGATGAAAGTGTCCGGCAAGTTGGCTGGAGTCATGAAAATAAAGAGTTTTTCTTCTCAAAACAATATGTGTTCAAAAGAGCGACACATTTGCGTCACAAAACGTGAACCATGAAAAAGTCAGACCTCATAATCTCTTGGTACTATTTTCTCTCCGGTCGTATCACTGCGCTGCCTCCAGGTGGAGCCGCGCACGAATCCAACACTTTTTTCAGTAGTTCGGCAGTGTTTATGTGCTCAGACCGACGACGCTGCAACGCGAGAGAGCTAACCCACATTTCAGTCATTTAAATCTAATCCTTACAAGTGGCTTTTTGAATTCCAGACATGCCAACACTAAAAACTTTTCATTTATTGTATTTTATTGTTCATCATCAGTGTCGTAGTCACACATGTTGTCGTGAACTTTCCGAGCAGGAAACGGTGAAACAGGTGCACTGTCACCTGGAGGCAGCGCAGTGATATGACTGGAGAAGAAAAACACTTTATTTTCGGACACTTTCATCAGCACCAAAACTGGGGAAGAACTCGGCTCAGCGCTGTCGGGAGGTAAGTCAGTGTTGATGCACGACACTGCTGACTGGGATGTCGTAGAGATAATAATAATCATAATAATAATAATAATACATTTTATTTATTAGGCACCTTTCTGGACACCCAAGGTCGCTTTACAACAACATAAACAAATTAGTAAATTAAAACACACAGTTAAAAGCCTACAGATTCATGTCAAAAAACCCGAACTATCCCTTTAAAGTCATTGGGACCTGCCATGACGTCACAACGGTGCAACATGCTGAAAATCTAACTTTTGTTAAATCCTGATGAGAGACACATAATAATATGTTTTCCGTTTTCACTATAATAATAATAGGTTCCAATACATCTGTCACTATCGCCATGTTTCTTTTGGTTTGTTTGGGACCATCAACATGATCCAAGCTCTGACCACCAGCGTTGGTGAACTCATAAATATTACGAGAACTCAACTTGCTGCACAAGGTTCATTTTAAAAAAGCAACACATTCGGCTAACATCAAATCCCACTATAGCTAGCTCATCAGATGGAAATACGCTAATATTTTATGTCCTCAAACATAAAACGAACAAAAAATAACTAATCACTCCATGATCGCTTCTTGAAATGACAGATTTGTGTGCACCTGGACAGCTGAAAAGGTAAGAAAACGGTGTGTGCGCTGAGGTGTGAGGTGAGACAGAGACAGATGGAGTCAGTTGTCGCCTGTGCTCCGACTGCCCTTTGAGCCCAGGACTTTTACCTGCTGCAGACAGACAGAGGAGCCGATGACATTACCGTGGGCTCAATCACATCAGCCGCAACTTCTGCCCTTAAATGTAACTCTGTCCATACCCCGACACTCCCAAGTACGTTTGGAGGGATGACTCAACTTCTCAAACTTCTCAAACAACCAAATCATTTAAATTTTCCTCTTTTGTTTAAGTAGACCTTTGGGATGAGATTTAACATTTAACTTAAAACCAAAAAGAGAAGACTTACCCACTGAGCATTGCGTAGGTGCTCTTTACACCAACCGCGACATTTACAAAACTACTTCTAAACAAAGGGCTGTGCTTATCTCAGGGCAGCTCGGACCGTCCATACGCTCGTGAAGAGAGTTTGGGGAAGTGTTTGATCCGGAAATCATCAGAAAATGCACTTATGTAGAAGATTTACATTCAGATTTTCGCATTTAAGCAGATGTTAGCCAGAACACTGAAATGGGCTGTTTATTCCACAAATTAAACTCTTCAATATTATACATTTGAACGCGTGTACTTTACCAGTGCAGTGCTGGGTCTCCTGTGACCATAGATGACCATAGGTGAAAAAAAGGATGAAATAACGAGCAGACCTGCGAGAAAACTCTGAGAGAAAACCCTCTGACGCAGAACAGGAGCGAGGCTTCGGTTTAATGAAGCACTGGGGCTAAACACAGCTCCAACACTTTTACTTTAGTCTGTGCGCTAAAATATTCACCGCATTTTTGTGGAACGTGCATCATAGTTTGGACATGCCTGGTTTAAATGAGCTAGATTTGTTTTTCAGGGTTTGAAATAGGTAAATATTGTGTACAGGTCTTTGTTTTGGCTCTCAGGCTTCCAGGTGAATTGGCCCATATTACCGCAAGTAGTACTTTTTACTGCATGTTTTTGCAATCTACCTTGATCAAGCACATTTATTGTGTCCTTTTGAGGGTCTAAGCCTGAACAAAGGTCTGGAGGGTCTTTTAAACCTCTTATAAATACACAGATTTGAATCATACACTGTTTTGTCCCTCAGTCTATGACCCTCGTTCGGCCCTCAGACTGGTCTGTGTTTTAATATGTGGCCCTAGATGAAAAACGTTTGGACACCCCTGGTTTAAAGGCTCTGTACCTGATTTTTACACTTAAAAACATTCAAAACTAGTTCATTTTAAACTGTTCTGTTTATGCATTGCTTATATACTGGTGCAAATATGTCAGAAAAAAGTCATCCAGGTTAGGGACCCTTCACCTGAAAAGATCTGCACCTACAGGCCCAGGAATGACACATACAGTGTACATAACTTTTAATCTACCAGAAAAGTCTAAAAATATACTTGAATAGTTTTGAATTGCATACTCTGTCTTTCCTAACTTATTCAACTGCATCCTCTGAACTAAATTAAAATCTCTTTTGCTCCTCTTCCCCCTTTACTCGCAGTAATTACTTTGACGTATTAGTCGTCTTATAAAAGAGGCATATCCTGATATTGAGCTCAAAATGCTGTATTACCAAAATTAATAGATCTCCCCGAGGGCAGGCATCTGGACAGGAAATGAAGCCCTGTCGGAGCAGAACTCTCATCCGTCACTCCGGAGACTCCATGTTGACATTCTGGTGCTCCCATTATTCTGACCTTACCTCGCGCGCAATTCATCATAAAAACGCAGCGACTGATCAGACGAGCTGTCAGCCTGGGCTCTGGGACATATATATCAGAGCACTTTGTCGAAATCGGCCGGGCATAAAATTACACGCAGCGTTACCTGACAGAGTCCCATCAGGTCTGTGATTAGGTGTCCAGGCTGAATACCTCGCGGTCATTGTTTGGCGGGTCACAAGTGGAGGAGAGATGGGAACAGGAGAGCGTGGAGCACACATGAGTCAGGTGTGTCGCCGGAGCATGTGTTATGAGCGGAGAGACTCTGTGCTGGACACTAAAGACACCTGGAGTTGATGCTTTTTGTATTGTTAAGGGCACAGGATGTTCCCAAATTTGTTGCTGTGACTTGCAGGACATGTTGCTCCCGTTGCGGCGTTTTTAGCAGAGTGGAAATGCTGCTGCTGTACACCACAATTTTGTCAAAGAATAAAAGAAAAAAAGTTGTCTGTGGGGCCTGACCGATATATTGTTAGACATATTGGTTATCGGCCTAAATTTGCCGATATGGGTCGAAAAATACGGCAGTATATTTTGCAAAACACAGACGTCCGGTGATACTAGTCCTGTGTGAATCTGCATCTCTGTGTTCGTTTTTCTAACCCCTACTTTTCTTTCCACGTTCTTTCCTCTTTCAGTCGCTGTGTCAGTGTCGGTAAAACAGAGTAATTTACAGACTTTGCTTATCCGTGTGAATGCGCTGCATGTAACACAGAGGTGGGACGGTAATTTGCAAATTACCAGACGTCCCCAGGTTATACTTATCCAGTGCAAATCGGGCTTTAGATACTCACGACGACACAATACATTTCAATAAATGTCAGTAAAAGCATGAATCAGCTCAGTCGACGTTAAAAGCCAGGAAATTATGAGTCCTTAACAGTGATTTAACCGAAAACATGCACAGTAGGTAATATCCTCCAGCTAAAGTCATCCTGACCAAGATTGGAGGAGACGGGCACTGTGCTGTGGTGCTCGTCTGAGGAGATGCCCCAGATGCATTGAAGGGTGGGTCAAATGCAGTGAACAAATTTCCCTACATGGACTATAGGCAAGTGTCATTGTTGACAAAAGCCTGCGTTGCCTGCACGTAGCACGAAAGCACCTAAAGAGTTCTGATCCTGGTTATTTATCCACTTTAACTGCAGAGGACTGAAGACGATTTGACCAGAAATTGGTCATGAGCATCGAAGGCGCCAAATCACCCTTTTTGACCTCGGCAAAGTGTGGACGAAAGCAAATTTCTGGTCTGAATCGCCAACTACATGGCCAAACAACTGCTTCGGCGATATCCACAGTTACGTGGTAGAAACTTCAGGGCCAGAGGTTGATTTTTGGTTCGCGGATGGATAATTTTTAATCTTTTTGGATCTTGGATTTTCTTTTTGGTGAAGCTTGGAATAAATGGGCCCAAAATACGCGTTCTTGTTTGGTTCCAGGGTTTGCTAGGCTTGTCAGTAACCGCTCTGTGGATGTTTGAAAGCCGTTTAATCCATCGTCGGTGGTTCTTTTCACTCAGAATATGGAAAAGACCTTTTATACTTCATCCTTCCTTCTATTTGTGCATCTGTTAATGCAGCAGGAATTCACCATTATTGCTGATAAACTGAGAGACCGCGAAGTCACGCTCTGTGTTAATGTTTTTTTGTCCTCAATATTTCCCATCATGCAACACGTTTATTTAACATCAACAATCACGTCAGCTGAAACTCGACTATAGTCTACCTTAACTTTAATGTTAGTAACTTAACACGATCGGTCATACCAGTGCACACAGAAACTTGAAGTAACATCTTGAACACAACGGATGCATGAACACAACATGTTTTTAAATTGGTTCTCTCAGCTGTATTTGTACAGTCTGTTGCCCTACCATCTTGACAGCGCCCCCTGCTGACAACAGCCTCCCTGGTGTGAGGCAGCACATATGGCCCCCGCTCCCACTTTACCGTCCCAGGGGTTCAGGGATAGTGGCTACAAGTTGGAGCGGATCTTTCTTAACTTTCTTCATTAAGAAAGAAAAGGAAGGAGGAAGATTTACAATACTGATAATACAGATGTCATGGTGCATTTATAGGAGCACGGAACACGTTTTTTTTAGCACTACAAGTTTAAACACAAATTACAATCGACATAATTAGCAAATTTAAGATAACAATAAAAAAAAACCCACACTAGATAAAAACGTAAGTGCGGGAAGAGGCAAAAAAACCAAAAGGGTGAATATTAAAGCCTCCACCTTACAAATATATAAAAAATTAACATTATTGTTGCGTATTAATAATAATAATAATAATAATAATAATAATAATAATAATAATAATAAAACATTTACACACTTGACATTACATTTATTTGATTCAAACATGGATTAAAACACAATGAAACATCCACAATGGAAAGATTATCAAACATTATCATGAAATATCAAACATTTCCTCAAACTCTCTTTAAGCGACATTTTTCATCTGCCGTCATGAACCAGATGTGAAAACTGCTCCACAATTTCCCTCCTGTATCGAAGCAAAACTGAGCTCTGATGTGACACATTTTGGAACATGAAAACTACATTTTTGATGAATTTCTACTAATCTCTGCATTGGTTTTAAAGTAAAATGTGAAATGTTTAGGGATCGTATTTGAATTATAAAGAGTTTTCTACATAAAAATACAAATTTGGTAAATATTAACCTCATAAATATTAAGAATGTTAAGTTTAATCAATAAATGAGCAGACGGTGTTAGTTGAATGGAATGAGGTGCAATTTAAGTGAAACGTTTTGCACCAATAATATTTTGTTCAGAGTTGTTGGAAAAGGCCTTTTGGGTCTTTTGGCGACTTTTAACCAGAAGCAAAAAACGAAAGCACATTACCCCGATTTAAGCGTTGTTGCTCCGGCTTCCGGTTCATTTTAGAGTTGATTTTAAGATTTTATTTGTTTTTAAGGCTTTAAATGGACTGGCCCCACAGTACGTCTCGGTTCTGAGGTCCGAGGGCTCCAGCTCCAGCTCCTGGTGCCAAAGTGGAGACTTAAAACCAGCGGGGATTGGGCGTTTTCTGTAGCCGGGCCTAAACTGTGGAACGCTCTGTCCCCTCACGTCCGAACAGCCCCACAGCGGAGTGTTTAACGTCTCGCCTTAAAACCCACTTTTACTCTCTGGCTTTTAACACCGCATGAGTTTGTGTGCTCCTCTGTGTCTTTATTTATTTTATTTGACTTATTTTAATGCTCCTTTGTGATTTTTATGGTGTTGCTTTAATTTGTTTTTACTGGTTTTATTGTTTTAGGACTGGTATGACCAAATTTGAGCTTTTCTTTTGGTTTTATCTCTGTACAGCACTTTGGAAACTGCTCTGTTTGTAAAATATGCTGTATCAATAGTGGATTTGGATTTGAAAGTGCAGCCCACACTGTATTACAATATGACTGGCAGGGATAAATTAAACTATAGTGTAATGTAAGTATAGATAGTATAATATAAAACTGTAGCTCAGATCCATAAAAACATTCTGAAATGTGATTCTTGTATCAGTTTGTACTTTATATTCCAGTTTTTCAGTTTTGTCAATTCATCTGAGTGTGTTTCAAATATGAACTTTGAACAGAATCATCATATTAACACATAAATCTAATCACATTCTCAAGGCTTGTCAGAAATTTTTTCAGCTCAACCGTTTCTAACTCACTGTCAAGGCTTTTTGGCTGCTATTATGTTATTGAAAAGCAATACTCACTGGGTCAACAAGCTTAGCATAGAACAAGGCAGAAGATATTTCATTTTCTATTGTTGCAGTCTGTGCGATTTGTTAATTGTGTCCATTCAAACGGCAAGTGATTCATCTTGCAGCCGTATTGTATTGTGTTGTCCGATACTTGTGAGACTTTCTTGCAATAGTGTTATTTCCAAACCTGTTCACTTGGTAGAAGCATCACCCAATTCTCTCTCTAATACCTAAACACTAAATCAACTTTTTTTCCTACTAAAGTGTGGCATGTAATAATAACCGAAATCTGGTGATATCGTATCGTCAAAGGTCTCACAATAATATCGTGGACCATCACAATATATCGAATCACAAGTGTCTTTGCTTAAATGAACAGTTCTGATGCAGAAATAGCTAAAAAAAAAAACAGAGGGAACTACATAGACCATGATCCTTTGCTCCGTTTCAGTGCAGACGACATGAAGAAATAACTGTTCTAAGCACTTTTACATCTTCATTCTTTGGATTAAGTCTTGTGAAGCATTTTTAGAGGAAAAAGGAGCAGATTCACAGTTATAATATTGCAATAAATCTGGTACAGTGAGATGTTTATGGTGAAAATATCGTACAGAGAGATTTGGATTTCGTTCCATCCCTAATGACAGTAAATGTTGTACCAAATGACTGGGCAAAGCGTTTTAGAGTCAGTCTTGTTATTATGTAGAATATCGTAATATCGTGAGCCTTCCCACGATATCGCAATAAATATCGTACCGTGACAATATCGTATCGTGAGATTTGGACATCGTTACAGCCCTGGTCCAAACGTTTCCTCACTTTACCTTTTGCATTCAAACATCTTAATTATTCACCATGACTTTATAAGCGCTTTTCACAACAGCCACAGTAAAGATAGCAACCTCTAGCATGCTAATGTGCACTTCCTGATGATCAGACTATAAAACACGTTTTAATTAGATGCAAATTGCACATAGTGGATTTTGGCCTCAAGAGTTGCTTATACAGTATATCTATGTCAGAATCATGTTTGGTCAAAAATGAGTTAATGTTAAAAGTTAATTTGGGGGTATTCGAGACCTCCTTTATCATGTGAATAAATATCGCGAGCCAATTTGATTATTTTAACGAGAAAATAAAGGGCTACGACACCTGTGACATCCAAAACCATACGAGAAACCACGGCTTTGAAACTCTGAAGTCATCTTTCTCAGTTTCACACTCGAGTTAAGTTCTTTTTGCCTTTGTAGGGCGGAAACAACACAACATTATTGTTTTTCTGCTTGCTTGACATCACCAGAACATTTCCACCGCATTTTCGGAAGTTACAGAAAAATGGCAAGTTAACTTTTCTTTCAGCTTTGAATCTTATGACAGTGCAGACTGCAAGAATAAAAATGACGTGATGGTCTAGCTGCCCCCAACCTCCAGACGCTCCCTTTTGTCTCCTACCCACTGTCTGGAAAATTTCTTTCTTCTTCTTTTTTTTTTTTTTTGAACATCTGCTGGTTTGTGTCGACGCTTGACAAAGGGAGGCTACAGACACATTCACTGGAGCAGAACGGTGTGCTCAGATGTTAGACACTTGAGTGGGAGCCGGTCTGTGGAAGTACGTCGTTGGATTTCTCTATGTGCCCGATCTACTGTGCAGTGTCAGTTTAACGGCAGCGTCGGGAGGATAAAGATGGGGAGAAAGTGACGTGCTTTGGCTCCAGCAGTAAACAGGTACGATGAGATGAGTAAATAATAGAGGTGAAATGATATCCAAGTCTCACGGTATGATATTTATTGGGATATCGTGGGGAGGCTCACGATATTACGATATTCTACATAATAACAAGACTGATGTTATAAAATGCTTTGACCAGTCATTTGGTACATTTATTGTCATTAGGGATGGAACGAAATCCAAATCTCTCTGTACGATATTTTCACCATAAACATCTCACCGTACCAGATTTATTGCGATATTTTGACTGCGAATCTGCTCCTTTTTCCTCTAAAAATGCTTCACAGACTTAATCCAAAGAATGAAGATGTAAAAGTGCTTAGAACAGTTATTTCTTCATGTCGTCTGCACTGAAACGGAGCAAAGGATCATGGTCTATGTAGTTCCCTCTGTTTTTTTAAAGCTATTTCTGCATCAGAACTGTTCATTTAAGCAAAGAGACTTGGGATTCGATATATTGTGATGCTCCACGATATTATTGTGAGACTTTTGACGACACGATATCACCATATTTTGGATATTGTTACATCCCTAATTTGGATCACTGCGAACTGTTTGTGCTTTTCAGATTTTGGAGACCTTTAGGTGAAGACTGTAAATGGCATATTTGAGAAAAAAGTTGACTTGCTGTTCAGCAATATCTGTTGTGACTTCATTTTTACTATTGAGTAGCCTGTAATCTTCCACAGTATGGCATGAAATGTATTTATCTCCATGGAGACAAGCAGGTGACACATCTAAACCCATTAAAACACCTGTAACTCACTCCCCAGTTTAATGCTATACTGTGTAGCATTATAGTCGAAATAAAATACAGTGTTTTGGCTGCTTGAACTTCCACTAATAAGTTGACATTTTGCTGTCTGTGGTGTAGTCCGACCCTGATTACCACTGACAGACTCTCATTTGTTTAGTTAAAGAAGTAAATATATGAATGCATGGGGAATGAGCTGAGTCGATGAATATGAAAAGCAAAAGTCATTACGTATTAAAACCATCTGCAGAGGCTGGATTATGGATGCAGGGACTGAACAGACGTGTGTCCAGCTGCTGCAGAGGTGGAGGAGCACAGCCTGGCCTCACATGACCAAGGTCCAACTGCAAAATTAACTATCTGAGCTAAAGAGGAAGTAAGGACAGTTTTAATATTTGGGTTTGCATAAAAAAGTTTGTTTCCTTTGCTTCCAAGGTCAAGTCACTCCTCTTTTAGAGGGCTATCACAACACAATCGGTGTGCATTTAAAGGGGAACTCTGGCACGTTTGAAGCTCAAGTCCATTACTAGAGGTGGTGGAATTCTGTCAGAAGCCAAAAAACGGCACAGATCAGTGTTTCCTCGGTGGAGATCTCACTGTGGCAGTGAGTCTGTCAAGGCAACAAACTAGTGTAGTGATGGGGGCAAGTTCTGAACTTCCACGTAAAACGCCAATTTACTTCACACTTTAACCCATCTTACAACAGCCACGAGTCTAACAGACAAAACGCTCTGCCTGGTTCACTCATTAGTGTCTGGAAACATTAGAAAACAACTTTATAAGCACCTCACACTTCCCTCTGTTGATTTCCCACTGCACATGTGAAAGTCCAAAAGACTCTATCACCGATGTCGTTTCTAATCCCGTTTATTTACGAGTGAATTATACTTTTTTGAAAAATGCTAAAAAATACATTCCTGAACCATTTTCTTTCAACAACTTTCAGTTTCTCTTCTTCTTCACTGTCAGTGGTCGATTCTCACTTGTTGCTTCTGGCGGCTCGAGCCTCTCGCCGCCGCTGGAGTCGACAATCGAGTCTTTTGGGCTTTGGCCTGTGCAGAGGGAAATCAACAGAGGGAAGTGTGAGGTGCTTATAAAGTTGTTTTCTAACGTTTCCAGACACTAATGAGTGAACCAGGCAGAGCGTTTTGTTTGTTAGACTCGTGGCTGTTGTCAGATGGGTTAAAGTGGTGTTAAGCTTCTTCAGTGTGAAGTAAATTGGTGTTTTACGTAGAAGTTCAGAACTTGCCCCCATCACTACACTAGTTTGTTGCCTTGACAGACTCACTGCCACAGTGAGATCTCCACCGAGGAAACACTGATCTGTGCCGTTTTTTTGGCTTCTGACAGAATTCCACTACCTCTAGAAACGGACTTTAGCTTCAAATATGCCAGAGTTTCCCTTGAATTAATGAAACTATTGCACATTGCATCAGGTTTGTGAAGTTGTAGTGTATTGATTTGTATTCTACTTATGTATATTTATGGAAAAATACTGTGAAACCTAGCAAAGTATGATTGAATTCAGCCAAATCAATAACCGAGGGATCTCATAGAAATACTAAAATATTCAAATCAAAGTATAACTCCTTAAAGGCAAGCAGTGCAAGCAAAATAAATCATATGTAAATACTAAAAACATTATGTGAGAGGTTTGGTCCTACTTTCATGGTTTGTAAATCAGGCGACTCAGCTTTACGATATTTTAGCGAAGCCTAATTACGAGACAAAGATGAATGATTTCAGCGGTTTCTGAATTGCAAACGTGTCACTGCATTCCAGGCAGAAACCGAAGCCACGGAGAAGAGTTTGAGCATGATAAAGGTTGAGATCAGGTAGCAGACAGATGGCTGGAGGGCTGAAAAAGTTCAAAATGAGAAACTGCTGAAGAGGAGCAAAAAGACACGAATACGAGAGGACAGATGACAGTGTGGGACTCGAGTGGAGCCAGACCACAAAAAGCCCAAACATGCAGTGTGGAACTTTTCGAGGGTGCCTTGACCTGGACGAGAGAAGCCAAAAGCTGTTCTGAAGTGGAGTAACGTTACTTTAAAATAATATTACAAAGTCGTGGTCCAAGAAATGACTCAAGTACAATAAAAAAAAGTATTTGGGAAGACGACTACTGCAAGTAAGAGTGACTTAAAGAGGAGGACACAACATTAAAGAATGATTTATTGTCTCATAATGTCGGGAACGTACCTACTGTATGTTCCCTCAGCTCTATTTTGTTCCCTTAGCCCTATGTTTCCTCAGCCCTATGTTCCCTCAGCCCTATTTTGTTCCCTTAGCCCTATGTTTCCTCAGCCCTATGTTCCCTCAGCCCTATGTTCCCTCAGCCCTATGTTCCCTCAGCTCTATTTTGTTCCCTTAGCCCTATGTTCCCTCAGCCCTATGTTTCCTCAGCCCTATGTTCCCTCAGCCCTATGTTTCCTCAGCCCTATGTTCCCTCAGCTCTATGTTTCCTCAGCCCTATGTTCCCTCAGCTCTATTTTGTTCCCTTAGCCCTATGTTTCCTCAGCCCTATGTTCCCTCACCTCTATTTTGTTCCCTCAGCCGTATGTTTCCTCAGCTCTATTTTGTTCCCTCAGCCCTATGTTTCCTCAGCCCTATGTTTCCTCAGCCCTATGTTCCCTCAGCCCTATGTTTCCTCAGCCCTATGTTTCCTCAGCCCTATGTTCCCTCAGCCCTATGTTCCCTCAGCCCTATGTTTCCTCAGCCCTATGTTCCCTCAGCCCTATGTTCCCTCAGCCCGATGTTCCCTCAGCCCTATGTTCCCTCAGCCCTATGTTTCCTCAGCCCTATGTTCCCTCAGCTCTATGTTCCCTCAGCCCTATGTTCCCTCAGCCCTATAGTATGTTCCCTCAGTCCAGCTTGAGGTCATGGTGCAAAGGAGGAGGAAATTACTCTGAATCATCTCTTTAAATGTGGTGTAAAAAGAAAAATGACTTGACTTACGAGTTTAATTTTGAGAAAAATCTTAGAAATAAGGACTGTGGGAACATAGGGCCGACCCCATAATATCAACATAAAGCTTTTGTCACTTGTATAAATTGGCTCTCAGTGGAAAGAGGAACCAAAACGTTTGCTTAAGTAAAGGCCGCCACACACAACAGGAGAATTTGTCAGATTTTGGCTGCGATTTCTTTTCCCTGAGTTCGAATTTTTTTGTCTTCGTGTGTGATTTTGAAGCCGTTGTGATCGTCATGTTCGTGATGTCAGTCGGTTTGTAACCACCAAACAACAGTGACGGACACAGAGGCTGTCATGAATTTATACAATCACAATCCAGTGACAGTATTTCTGACATTTAAACGCCAGTCTCCTACCAATTGAGATTAAATCAGACCATTGAGTCAGTTCTTTTTACGTGCCTTGCACGGGGGAGCATGGCCACTGCGTCCGGCTCTCTAGGCCCGTTCACGCTGCTCTTCCAAAGCTCCTCCCCCTGCAGCACACCTTTATTCATTTCCAACAATCCATCATGTCAGTACAAAGGCAACCTGATCAACGTATACATAATCTCGTTAAGTTTACCACAGATAACATAGTGAAGTATATCATGACTTTGTTTTACATTTGAACAAATTTACGATGTGAACAGTCCTGCAAGGAGGGAAAAGGTCATAAGAGGTCACACATCTGGTTTTAGCAGAGATAGTGTTAACACAGGCCCTTCATCCTCTGAGCCTGCCTTGTACCATGAGATTGTTTGATGTACATTTTTTAAATAACTTCATTATAAGCATTTTATTCTAACATTTTCCCCCTGTTTATAAAAATTACATCATATAAGATCAGAACATGTCATTTCACTTTATATTAATAACCTTAGCACATGCCATCACAAAAATGTGTAAAATCATACACTGAGGATAATGTTGGCTCTTAGTCATTTTAACTTGTGTTTACATTTGCTTATTTGTGTTCAAAGTCCTGGTTGTCTTCGTCAGGGTCAGTTCTGTCTTGTCCTCTTTTGTCAGTGCAGTTGTAGGCTGTGTCACAGTCTCAAAGACAGTTGTTACATTTGTGTTGTGTGAATTGTGCACTCACTACCAAGTCAGGGTGTGTATGTTTGATATGTATCACAAACACTATTGTTATGTGCACCATGAATAGAATCATTACAAATAACACCTTATTTAACCATTTTAACTGGGTGTCATGTGGCTGTCTGACGTCTTCTCTTCTCTCAGACAGTTGTTTTTCCCTTGGGATGGATGGAGCTGTCATCTTTTTCAGTGCCCGAGGGTCAACTTCCTCGTAAGAACACCGTTGGAGTGAACAGTTGTTTACCTACTGCTCACTCTTGTCGTGGAGTCCTGGTTTAGGAGTAGTCTAGACGTTCTGCGTTTGCGAGTTCTCGGAGGCTGGGTCTGGATCTGTCAGGTCCAACTGGTTCCTTCACTTACAGTGCGACTGATGTGGCTCCAGGTTGACCTTTCCTTGACCTTTACTGCAGTAGATGTAGCCAGGACGACTTGATGAGTCCCACCTTGGACTGGTCCTGTTCCTCTGCTTTAGAGTCTTTATGAACACGTGGTCTCCTGGTTTTGCCGTGTTGCCCTGTGGAGAAATAGTTCTTTCTGGCAGTTTATTGTTGTTTACAATGTTTCTTGTTAACAGGGTTTTTCTCATATAGTCAATAAGATCTTGATCAGAGTCTGGTTGTTCTTTTATCTTCATGAGTCCATGTGTAACATGTGAAAAGGATGCTCTGGAGTAGGGAAAGCTCCTCTAGGTCTCTATTGTCTTTGTGCATTATTTTTAATACAGATTAGCATTGTTTACAAAAAAATTTTTTTTAGTATTTATTAAAACCTATTGTATTAACCTTATTTCCCCCTGTTTGACACATTTGGCAAAGCCTATTGTGTCAATTTTCTTTATTTTCCTGACACTTATATTTGTATTTCTTATTTAGTCATGCTTACAGAATTTGTGTTTCTGTCTTTCTCACTGTCACTATTTCCCCTTTGTTTGTCTCTCACTCTCTCTATTCTTGCTTTCTCACTTTCTTTCTCACTTTCTGTCTCTTACTTTTTCCTCTCTTTCTATCTTCCCCCCCCCCCTCCCCCTCTCCCTCTCTTCTCTTGGCACAGTTGACTAGGCCTCGCGCCTCTGCCTTTCTGTCACCTTTTGACCTAGGAGATGGGAAACGCAGGGGGGTGGAGCTTTCTTATCATATGCGGGTGGAGGGCTCTGCTGGGCCTCTGGAGCAGTGGGAAGTGCCCAAACTAGATTTTGGTTGGCTTGTATTTTTCATACTTCTAATTCTGGAAGTTTTGGATAAAGCCCCATAGTCCTAAACTCCTCCTTTTCTTTTCTTTTTCACCCAATTTCCCATTTTCGCCTTGTTCCTCACCACCCTCTACCTGTCCTGCCTGTAGAGGGCTTTTTTTCACCACTGTGCTATCATCGCCCTTCGGACGAGACACTTTAAATGTTTTAACGCTTTTGCGCTTTTACTTATCATTAATTGATAGGTTCATCATTAGCTCACTTAACTTTATTTCATCTAGTTTTTCATCAAAATTATATTTTACTTTTCATTTTCATAGGAATTTGCAACTCTCTCCGAGTCTGTTTCTATTTTTACTGTTTTTTTTCTCTTTTCTCTCTGCCATGATACTTTGTGTCTAAGTTTTGCCTACTGTTGATCAACGAAACTTCCCTGTGTTTTATGACAAGCTTCTACCACGATGGGCGGTCATAAACTGGGTGTTAATTCACACACCGAGAAGGACGCTAGATCAATTTTCAACAAAACATCGACCTGAATGAGATTCAACCTTGATACATCTCAACAATGATCAATTTGAATTTCCATACATTCAACAATTCATTCACACTCTACAATAACTACAAATCTCTATGTAGTTCTATATAACTTCACTCTCTAGAAGTTAAATTTCTGACCTCAGGTGATATAACTGGCTCTGGTTGACCGGGTCCTTCCACGAAGAGGATGCCCCACAGGGGTTGCCGTCGAGAAAAGACGGATTTTCCAGCTCCAGCTGGGTGCGCGCTTTCCAATCTCTGTCGTTCATCCTCCAAGCAGAATCCCCGAATCCGGTTCGCAAGGACCATTATGTCATGAATTTATACAATCACAATCCAGTGACAGTATTTCTGACATTTAAACGCCAGTCTCCTACCAATTGAGATTAAATCAGACCATTGAGTCAGTTCTTTTTACGTGCCTTGCACGGGGGAGCATGGCCACTGCGTCCGGCTCTCTAGGCCCGTTCACGCTGCTCTTCCAAAGCTCCTCCCCCTGCAGCACACCTTTATTCATTTCCAACAATCCATCATGTCAGTACAAAGGCAACCTGATCAACGTATACATAATCTCGTTAAGTTTACCACAGATAACATAGTGAAGTATATCATGACTTTGTTTTACATTTGAACAAATTTACGATGTGAACAGTCCTGCAAGGAGGGAAAAGGTCATAAGAGGTCACACATCTGGTTTTAGCAGAGATAGTGTTAACACAGGCCCTTCATCCTCTGAGCCTGCCTTGTACCATGAGATTGTTTGATGTACATTTTTTAAATAACTTCATTATAAGCATTTTATTCTAACAGAGGCGCAATACACAAACTAATATACATGATATAGCAAAAATAATAATAAGACTTTAGTACTCACCTCTTGTAAAGTGGTAAATTTAAAGTGCAGCTTCTCGTCCACATTATCCATAGAAATTGTCCTCCACAAATGATGATATCCAGTCCACAAAACCGCGCTATTAATCCAGTTTGCAGTGTTCTTTGGAACTAAAAAAGCGGGATTGAGGTGAAGCTGCAGATCAGCGACAGTGACTCTACTTCCTGTGGACTTTATCGCCTCTTTTATGCTTTAAAAATCCTGTATCTGAAGTATTGCTCCACATTTCACAAATAATAATAACACAGTTTGGACTTGTATCTAAACTGGAAGTGCAGAGCTCTGATCTTTGAACACTTCAGAGTCTCAGAGCGAGTGGTTTTACTGTCGACAGGAAACAGCTGATGCCATCGCGCTCACAGCTTTATATCCTGTGGTCTTTGAGATTGGACATTTTAAGTCTCGTAAGTTTGTCCTCGTGTCTGTGGTGTTTGCGCTTTTTGCCGCACATTTACAAATCGTTTAAGATAGAAAAATCCTGTGTGTTGCAGCATTAAGAGTACTGTTAGTTCAATAAAAATATTACTATATCACATAGTTTGTTGGTAGAAAAGTACTCTGGAATTCATTTTTTTAAGTAAATCTAACTGCGTACTATCCACCTCTGGAAATGCCAAGCTCTACTGAAGTAAAGGTAAAAGTTAAGAGATTAATGGCGCTTCCAGGTACAGATTCTAAGTTAATTATAGGTCTTGTGTTCGTTAATATCCATAAAGAAAAATGAATGTGAAAAAAAGTGGCGTCCGGTCACTGCTGAGCTCCATATGGACACCGCACTGTCGAAACTCTCATGTTTAATCATGTTTAACCAGTCAAAAACCAGCAAAATACAAAACTTTCCTCGCCTCTTTTATATCCAAATGAAAAATCTATTGTTTTTCACACCGTTTATTATTCACATGCTTGTCAGGAGGAGTGAACCAGCCTGCAGATGAAGTGCAAACTGCAGATACAGGCTGGGATCAGGTATTTGGCACATGGCTGCAGGGATGAAAAGGCATCAGAAATAATGGCGTGTGATGAGGGCTGAGTAAAGGGGAGATGTGAGTGCGGAGCTGCAGGGGAGGCTCTGGGCTGTTTGGATTTGATCATAAAAACCGGCAGCTCGGGCGAGGCGCTTTGTACGTTCCACACACAGGGTGTCCCTTCAGCCGCTGTTTTCTGTTGGCGGATGTGAGCGCCGATCGATCGCGTAGTTATACCGTACTTTTACTCCTATACGAGAAATATATGCAGTCGTATCCTTACTTGAGTAAATGTTGTGACGTAAGTGACATCAGGTTTATGTTTATGCTATGTTATGGCCTTTGAATACCATATTTTAGGCTTTTATTGATTACTTTGTCCTTAAAAACACAGTGATATAATGTTACTTTCAGACAGTGACTCTACTTTCCCCAGATGTTTAATTTCTTAAGCTGTAACTATAGGTTAGATCGCTTTATTTATACCCATAGGTAAATTTGTTTTGCAGATTTGAGAGGCTGCTCCCACATTTCACATTTTATTCATCCACATTATACACAAATAAAATTACACAATTACAAATACAGTGTTACAGTTCTCCAGTGCAGAATGGTTTTGTTCCATAAATAAATTCATTCATCTCACTTAGCTAAAAATCACAATAAATATTAACAACATCAGAAACATGTCAAGTCAAATTTTTGGCTTCATATCTCTGTAATTACATTGTTGTATGGTATATGTCATACAAGTGCGTACAAGGTCCCTTATTTGAAGTTCAGTCTTTTTGAATATATGGGAAACGCCAGTAAGTCTAATAAATATAATATAAGTATGATACAGACCCTTCAGCTGTTCATTTTGTTTCTTGGATATGACCAACATTGTTTATTTCTTTCTTTGGAATCAGTTGCATTACATTTGATTTTCAAGGTATCTTCTCTTAGGTTTTAGTTTGAAATTTAGATTTTTTAAAAACAGTTTTTTGGTGATCAATATTTTATTTTATTTAATTTTTAGTATTCACGGGTGAAAGGGATTCATTAGCACACACACACATGCATACATACATACTTAAACACATATACATTTCACTAGCAAGGACCACGCCAACAATGACATTATGCAGAGAAGAATTTTATTGATATGGCCCCATTCACACGAGTACATATTCAAGTCGTTCGTTGCATGTGCAGCGTTCGTCCACACTAATCCAATGGAAAACAGCTCCAGAGATGGAACGATATGGTGCTGTCAGCTCCCACGAATTTATCTGAGCACGGATCTTTACTTTACAATGAACACTGCTAACTCTGCTGCCGGTGCAATACTGGGACCCTGTGCAATAATGTAAGATAGCAATTTATTGTATATATAGTTTTAAGACAGCAATTTATATGATACATAGTTTTATAATCCTTATCTTTATAGATCTTTATAGTGTTTGTCTATTTTTAACTTAACTGTGCTTCTATTGCTGCTACTGTTTCTTGCTGTTCTCTTTACTGTGCGTTGCAACACTGAAATTTCCCCATTGTGGGACAAATAAAGGATATCTTATTTGATCCGGCGCTGTGTGGACGCCTGAAAACGATGATACGCTGATGTAGGAGCTTTATTTGCCGTCCTTATCGGGCCACGTCACTGTGACTTGTGCCTTTCTCATTCGCTGATGTGTGACATTGGTCATGTGACACTATTGCAGGAAACAGTTTAAACAAACCCGAGGCAAACAGGAAACAGCGTAGTTAGAAACTGAACATCGACTGTTTTCACGCTTGCCGTCTTCCTCAGCTTGAAATCGGCTCCTGCAACTTCAGACACCGTGCTCCACTTCCTTGATTTTACCGCCCACGTGACGCCGTGATGCCAGCCTACTCATAGTCTAGAGTTTCTGGCGGTTTCGCGGACACAGAAACGACGTGTCTGGACGCAAATTGCTTCTGATATGGTGATACGGTGATTCGTTTCAGTGTAAATGTTACCTTAGATTGTCAGAAGAGATATTTTTGAGTTACAAGAGGCTAGAGATCAGATGTATTTGAGCAAAGTTGTCTTGCCCCAGTACATTGTAAAAATCAGTTCTCGAGGTCAAAATAATTCTGCTATGTTCCGTGTTAAGTGTTATATTGTCCAAGAATCAATTAAGTGCATGATTAATTATTCCATGTTGGCAAAAATCTGCTCTGGTCTCAGCTTATAAACTCCTCGCTGTGAATAATTACGAAGCTTGGAATGCACATTGTAAGTGAGGAATAGTTTTGTACCACTGCAGACTGCTTAAAATAAAGTACTTCTGTTCTTTTAACGTTTTATAAGACTGTAAAAATCAGCTCTTCCCACGCCTCTCAATTTCAAGTAGTGCAAGCGCCAGATGATGCTAAAAGTTGAGACCAGGTAATTCACTCACCACTGGAGGGATGTAAAGCGCGACATAAAAAAAGTGAATGAGTGAGGAGGCGTGAGGAGAGGAGGATGAGAGGGGAGTGAAAGATGGATGCGAGAGGAAGTGGAGCGAGACCACGAGGAGGGGAGGCTCCGGGGCTGTTTGGAGCTGGGCCTCTGCGCCGTTGTAAAGCTGCCAGATCCCCGGCCGGGCCTTGGGAGCCGGCTGTGGGCGGTGCTGGGACGCTCCAAAAACCTCATCTTCTTCTCAGGCCATAACCGTGATGAAGAGGCAGGTTAGGTGTGACGAGATTTGCTGCCGGAGAGATTAAAGGCAGAATACCGGATTTTTACGGTCTTAAGAAATGGGAAAAACAGACGACGTCCTCTCACTTTCTTAATATATTCTTAGCGTCCTAATTATTCACCGTGATGAGTTTATTCACATTTTTCACTAAACTTAGGGGTCAGGTGGTAGCTTTGTTGTCACTGTCATGCAAATTAATAGCATGCTAACTGCACACTTCTTGTTTTTTTGATGATAAAAACGCTTTAAAATGACAATCCACAATGGTCCTTTCTACATCATTCTGTCTGAATCCAGAAGGTCTGGAACTGAACCACATGCAATATCCGTATCTGTATATATCTGTGAATTTTATATAATGTGTACGTTTGTGTGTGTGTGTATGTAGGTATATGTATACATTTATATATACATTTATATAGGGCTACGTCCAGACTGCAGGGCTTAATGCTCAATTCGGATTTTTTTGTGAGGTCGTTCACATTCCACAATTAAATGCGACTTGTCTGTGATCTTTGTGACCAGTTTGAACTTTAAATGCCCCAAAAGCCCCAAGAGGACACGACGATGTCACACGAAGCGAGCGAACTCAGTGTTTACAGAAGTCGTTTAAAACATGGACACTGCGTTGAGCACCTGGAGATTTTAAAGTTTCTGTCGTACGACTCTCACGGGAGGAAACGCGTCTTCGGCCTGTTTCAGTAACAAACACTGTATTGGCTCACGACAGTTACAGTACAATAGACAAACTCTCGCTTGTTGATGACATGCAGGTCGGATGAATGTGACCTGTCCGTTCAGACTGAAGTCGCACGTCAAAAGATCAGACATGTATCGGTTTTAGGAGCACAGATCCAAGTGGCCTGGGTCACATTTGGAAAAATCGGATCTGTGTCGTTCAAACTGTCATTAAAATGATCAGATCCAGGTCGCACAGGGGTGAAAAAATCTGATTTGGGTCACTTCAGACTGCATTCAGACTGCAGCCATGTATGTGTGTATATAGATATATGTGTGTGTGTGTGTGTGTAGTATGTATATATATAACACATAATTTTCTTTTTATGTTGTGTTATACTTTGTTTTGTTTGATGAAAATAAATGGCTTTAAATTTTTTTTTAAATGGACAGCAGACCAATAAACAAACAAGAAAAGGAGGCCGGAGCGGGACCGGAGCGGGGCCGGAGCGGGGCCGGAGCGGGGCCGGAGCGGGGCCGGAGCGGGGCCGGAGCGGGGCCGGAGCGGGGCCGGAGCGGGGCCGGAGCGGGGCCGGAGCGGTGCCGGAGCCGGGCTGGATCAGGTAGAGACTGGATACAGGAAGGATCACTGGAGGCAGAAAAAACAGGTAAGCCAAAAATATCCAGTAGGTAAAGTAGATGACAAAAACTCAGTAGCTGAGGAGGCAAGAGGTTCGTGTGTAGGATGAAAACAATCTGCAGTGTCGCTGGTGAGCAGATGCTAAGCAGACCGGGATCTGGATTAGCAGCAGGTGAGTTGAATCAGGTCCCAGGAGACTCGGCTCACAAACTCTCAGGGGACAGGAGGAGCACACGTCATGACAGATGAAAGACGACTTTCAAAACTCTCTTATTCAGAACAAAATACAACTTCTTCAGGGTTCCTTCAGTGTCTTAAGAAGTCTTAAAAGCATTGAATTTATGAGTTTGGAAATAATACCTTAAAAATACTTGAAAAAGTCCTGAATTTTTATGTCTGGGTTTTTAAATTTGTGCAGTATCTAACTTCTACGTATCACATTTCTCCTCAAAAGTTTAATTTGTCAACACCAGTATTTGCTTGAATAACGTCGCCTAAATAACGAGCAGTGGAAACAATAATTGAGGAACGGAACTGGGTTAAAATCCTCCAAACACGTCACTGAAGATCAGGCGCTACAGAACCACAAGAAACTCAGCAGAAGAGTGAAATGAAAAGACGATCTCAGCAGAACACAAAGTTTGATTAAAGCCATTAATGTTGTAACGTTGGTTTTACGTTAGTTTGCAACACATTTTATGCTGGAGTTATGCTGAAGAGTCTCTACTCCCCCATATTAGTTTAATTCAAGAATTTTCTTTCCCCCCCTAAATACTTATACTTAATACTGAGGTACTTTGTTCTGCAGAAATCACAGTTTCTCAGTTTTTTTATTCATACGCCCCCATTTTGTTTTGACAAAAAAGGACCATTGTTCCCTCTGATTGGTTAATCCACCTGTCAGTCACGGCTATTGGAGCTCAAGACAGGATCTAGACTCTTTTAGTGTGAGTAAACAGTGGTGACGTAGGCTCGGTTGTGCATTTTGGCAACAGAAGTTTGGCAGAACTCAGCAGCTTGTCGAGCTCTGCCAAAGGATTATCGTCAAAAGAGCGAGAATATTTCCTCAACAATCTGACTTTGACAAACGGTGTCCGACTGCCAGATCCTCGTGCGATCAGTGAGTAAAACTTTAAAACTTTAGTCCGCCCGTAGAATATCGATTCAGACAAACACACAGAACAACCAGACATTTTGGTGCTGAAAATGATTTTTATCTCCGTCGTCTTCTGTCCATGTCCAGTCTGAATGAATCAGAATGAATGGGGAACAATGCCACCTCCGTCGACTGCTTTTTTTTATCACTTCCACCCTAAAAGGGTCTATGGTTTTGTCAAAGCGTGTGGTTTTGGCTGGCCACGCATAATTTTACAATACAAATTAACTTTATAACACTATAAAGCCCTTTAAAAAAGCCATTAAGCTCTTATTTAATCTTCAAATTTTACTGCAAATGTACTAAAAAATAAAAAAAAAACCTTCCTGAAAGCTCTGGTCCTTTCGTCAGTGTCTCGATGGATTTGGCAAACGGACATATGTTTATGACCACTGCGTCTTTGTCACCAGAAACGCTCGTGATAAAAGCATTCACTGACAACACATGATGAATGGCGGGGATGCGGCACTCCAGCTGAGGACTCTGTGCAGGGAAGGGGTGGGACCAGAGAGACCCGAAGCTGCAGCTGGTGCCGGGCCCCACTGCACCTCAGGGTGACGTCACTGGAAAACAGATTATTACTGTATAGGGGAGTGTAGGATGTGCTCTTCATGGTCCAGCTGTCAGACCATATGGGGCTTTTGTGCGGTATCGGCGTGTCCTGTGTGTCAAGTTATGTTTGGATCAAATGTCGTGTTCGCTCAACTTCACCTGGAATGTGGGATTGGATGAATAAAGCTGTGCAGTTCAGTTTGAACGGAAATCGAGATTCATTCATTTCTAAAAGTCGGTGATCATCTTGGTTCTTCACCGTAGACTGTATATGAAAATGAACATAGCCGCTGTGTTCCAAATGGGAAGTTCTCATGCAGATCTTCCGGTGTTCTGTCGGAATGAGCTCCCCGCAGCCTAAATCGACAGCGACGTCTATCGATTCACGCTCCCCCGTCGAAATAAGCGACCATATGTTTTTCCGTTTACAGTTGTCTAGACCCAATAAAGCGAATTTCCCCAGTTTGACAACATATTTCTCCAGATTGGACACAGCAGGTTTGATGCTGTTTGTTCACGGTGATCACACTTCACACTTTAGTTATGCCACATTTACACTCATTTATATGAATATGCGTAGTTCATTTGGACAGTTGTATCATGCTCAAACAGGGTTCCGACTAAAGGAGCTCATATCGACAGAACAGTTTATCCATCGAATAAATGCTCCACTGTAGAATCACCATTATTCACTCATTTATGGGTCAATGACGTGACGCCTCAATTTTCTGTCCAATTACAGTTTCCTCAGTTAAAAAGGTTCAAATTTCATAATAATTCACCACATTTCTGTAGCACCTCTGACCTCCATGGAACCAAATCATGAGTTATTCTGCATGTTTTTTGTCCTTAAAGTGTTAAAATGTCATGTGGTGCGACCGTGCATCATGTGGTGCGACTAATAACAGCAGGAATTCTGTGGCTGGAGTTTAATAACAGACAAAGTCGACTTGGGTGAATGGTTCTTTAGGCATTTTTCTTCATTTGATGCATTTTCCAGGGCAGTAGTTTGTTCATTAAACACAAGCAGGTGAAAGAAAATATCAATATGCATTAAAAATCTAAAGAAACGCAACAGTTTGTTTCTATACACTTCATATTACTCAGAACTTAGATTAAAATCCCAACCATGTTTTAGAAAATAAAACAATTTTAAGGTTATTCTCAGTCGCCCCACATGACATTTAAACTAAAAATGCTTCATATAAACGTTAAACACAAATTTATGCTCCTGACACTGTAAATATTTGAAAAAGCTTAATAGAAACTAATTTTTTTTATATTTTAGTATTTGCCTGTTGAAAATCCTTATACGTCATTGACCCAAATCTGTCCTCGAGACACATTTTACTCAAATAAATGAAAAAGATCAGATATAAGCCCCCAAAATCCTCAACTATGTATTTTCATTATGTTCTTTCGCCCATTTAACATTTGAGTCTTAATTTGTTTGTTAATCAGACTGTGTTAAATACATTATATCTCGCAGTATAAAACTTCCCTTATCATGACGTGGAGCTCGTCTCAGATGCGTCGTCAATCTCCACAACAATGACTTCATTTCCCATCTTCATAAAAGTTAATTATCTTGCCTTTTTACTTCGGTTCAAACTGAGGAGATGTTGAAACTATTTCTCTATTTATTACTATCCAATAAAATAACCATCTGCTTTATGGAGGCTTTACAAATGTCTTTTTAATTAAATGTGTTATTTTAATCTTCAGAGGACGGCACTGGCTCATGAATTGCTTTGCACATTAGTTATAATAATTTTAACTATGTGCTTTATAAATAGTGTTACTGGATTCATATCCTTATTAATTAGATAGAATATTTTAATTACTTTTTTAATGAAAAAAAAAATCAACTTGTGTTCAACTTTTACTTCTGACCTCTTTTTGCATTTAAATTGACTCTTGATGCTTTTAGTCATGTTATAAAGTTGTTTTCTCATCAAAAACAGACCTGGAGTTTTGTTTCATTTTATTTATTTATTCTTTATTTGATAGGGACAGTGCATATTAATGAACATCTGCAACACTGCAGTGTAAATACGCCAGATTATAGCAAAAATGCTAATTTCCATCTGTAGTCCCGAGGCAGGTGACATCACAGCAAAAACAATGACAGGCGACAGTAACAGCAACATTACAACATTATAACATTACAACATTAAAATGTTAAAACTTAGAAGTGTCCACAAGTCTGGTTTTCCTTTAGCCACTGTTTCAAGTGTGATTTGAAAGTGGCCGGTGTTGGAGCGTCTCTTATTGATACTGGGAGAGAGCTCCAGAACATGGTGCCTCACAGTTTGTCCAAACGTGGTGCGTCTGTGTGGACCTCACAGTTCCCCCGGGCCGTGGCCATAGTTCCCATCCCACAGACAGTCTTTGTTTTAATAAAATCCTGTAGCGGAGGAGGAGGAGCCCATGTAAAACTTTATATATAAAACAACCATTTTTAAAATGAACAAAATTATTAAAATTAAGCAATTTATACTTGTCTAAAATAGTGCAGTGGTGGATTGAGAGTGGTTTATTGTCCAATATTTTTAAAGCTTTTTTAAAAAGCATTCACACATGTTTGAGTATTTCTCTATTATTAGTGTGTCTACATTTTGATTTTGATTTTCTTCAGATCCCCATTAGACACCAGCTGCAAATAAGACACTTACAAACAAAACAGTTCCACAAAATTAAAATCATAAACATCATTTCTGAATGCAGTAAATTGCTGATTACTTGTGTAGAGCTATAAAACAGTTCTTCACTTCTTTTTTTAACTGCGGTAACCTGAAGAGGAAGTGAGCTCCACTCAACCAAGGCTCTGCACATCACTGCACCTGATTTTGTTCTAGATGTTGGAACAGTGAAGGCCAAAGTTTTGGGCGCCTTTGTTTTAGAACTTAAATAATGCATATTTATAGAACGGTCTGTGTTCCCTTTGGATTTGTTTGTTAAAGGTTCACTGTGCAGGTCCAGGTGCTTGAGAGGTTATTGCTTTACCTGCAATATTCCCAAGTATGGCATTAAACCTTTCAGTCTCCATAGAAACAAGCGGGAGATGCTGCCAGGGCTATTTACTCAATCCACTCACAGTAAGAATGTTTTTAAAGGTATTTTTGAGCAATAAAAATAACCAAATAAATGCATCTCATATAAGTTTAATATTGTATTGTGGTAACGGACCCCCCCGACCTGAAAAGTTACGCAGTGCACCTTTAACAGTGGGAATCAAAGCGCGTTATTTTCGTAATGTCGTCAGCACAAAGTTGTAATGAAGACGATCTGATGGGGAACGTGCTGGAGTCTGGGGATGATTTATGCTCTTCAAAACTGAGCAGGAAACTTCACGATTTCTAACTTTGATGTAACAGTTTAGTTGCCGGGCGACTGATGAGGAAACATGACATAGATCAGAAAATAGCGTAATATGGGACTTTTAAAAATATTGTTTCAGCAAAGCGTCGAAGTGTAAAAGGCAAATGATTCAGACTCTGTATATTCGTAACAGTCTGTTTTCACTGGCAGTTGATCATTAGTCTGCAGTTTCACCCACGCCACACATTATTTTCTCGATACGTAAACAGATTTTCATAAAGTCGGCTATGCTGAGCTATATTTTCTTATATAAGAGGCTATTGCACATTTATTTAACAACTAGGAATGACCTGGATTACTTTTTTTTAGCCGATAACGATATCTGATGTTAGGCCAACAACTGATATTTACTGATACTAATATTTTTAGCTTTTAAAATCCATAACAAAGTCCACAAATGTATCTTGAGTTTAAGTTAAGACAGGGGTGTCAAACTCATTTTGGTCCGGGGGCCGTATGCAACCTACTTTGATCCCAAAAGGGCCGGATCAGAAAACTCAGTTCTCTCTTCAAGTTATTGTATTTTTCTCCGTGTCTCGTAGTGGTGTTTAAGATTATATTCCTCGAGCAACGCCACTTGTTCCAAACACACTGAGCACAGATTTCCCATTCACCTCTGTCAACAAATAAGAATTAGACTATTTTTCTTGGGAAATCCTGAACTCAGCATCTGCTTTTCTCATTTTTTGACATTTTGCTGATGAGGGTCACGGTCGACAGTCAAAACGATCGTCCTTTAAGAGATTTTGGAAAGACGTCTTCATTTGTGCTGCTCTGGTGGGAGTCGCAACATACAGAAATGCCAGAGACGCTGCTATGCTAAACGGTGCAGAAAATTAACAGAAAAATCTGAAAATTTTAAGTATTTTAATAGAAAAATCAGCCGAGGGCCAGATTAAGGGTCTTGGAGGGCCGGATCTGGCCCCCGGGCCGCATGTTTGACACATGTGAGTTAAGATCACAAATTTTATATATATATAGTGGATATGTTATTGTAAAAGCAATAATAACATGTATTTATTGGGATATAAAATAATTTGTGTAGTGTTGTGTTTAATTAACCTGTTCAAAAAGAGCTCAGCTGATACCGATACTGGAACTGATATATATTTTATAATGTTGTTTATTGATACTATAATTTGATTCATGCAGTTTTGAATAATGCTGGAAAATGGCCACTTCGTTTTATTGTTCGACTGATGCCGGTAGAAAGCACAAAGGCCACATAAAGTGTTTAACAACAAAGTGATTCTCAGCAGTGGATCCAAGAGTTTCTTACACTTCAAAATGACTTCAATTTCAGGACACAAATTGGTTTCACTATGCAGTAAACCAGCGCTCGCAGCTTTTGTTTTTAACTTTAGCTGGAGCACTTCAGGGGCTCTGTCTGCAGCTGTGATCAAGGAGACAGTTTAGTTTTAAAGGGACAGTTTGGGGATTTTGGACACAGGGCCTCATTTTCTCGTGAGCCAGAGCGATGGAGACGTGTGGAGACACTTTTTAAAATCTTCCATCCAGTCCTTGTATTTGGAGAGATAGAATAATGTTGGAAATTAATCTAACCTTGCATCGCATGAATCGTCGCATGTTGAGGGACTATTTTCTCATATATCAGTCCGCCGCTGCCGAGCTTCTATCAGGAAGTACAACTCACTGCTGCTGCTCAGACAGAAATCCTTCAAATGTGAGGTTGGTTTTACTTCTAAAATTATTCTCTGGAATGAGTTCTACACATTATCACTCTAGAAAGGCTCTCGGAAAGCTATTACAAAACATCGTACGTCACGGCAACTATTTGTCATGAGAAAAGCACAGACATCTTCCCTGTCCACAAACGCGGTCCAATCACAGAGCAGCATTGAAGTTTGTGCAGAAGCCAAAGAAGAAGCGCCCAAACAAACAGGACGATGCAGACACTACATAAAGCGGTTAACTCCTGCATGCTTTTCCACAAACTAAATAGTTCCTCCATCCATCCATCCATCATGTGCTTAATAGTGTGGATTCTTATGAGCTTGTGAACTGCCCAATACTCATAGCACCTGACCCCCCCTATGAACCCCTCTGCAGGTGGTGAGCCCACAGGAGGGTGGACATTATGGTCCTTGATGTTAGTTCAGGTGCTGCATGTTTTGGGTTGATGGGGGAAACCGGAGAACCTGGAGGAAACCCATCCAGACATGGGGAGAACATGCAAACTCCACACAGAAAGGCCCACAAAAAAAATCCATGAAACAGCGAGGCCACAAAAGGTGAACCGTGTTATAGTGAGGGAACCACAAAAACAAACGCAGATGCAGGGTGCCATGGTTCTTAATTTAAATCTTTGTAATTTAGTCTTTTTTTGGGTCTTGTTCTCTGACATGAACTTCTTTTATATGAAAAACTAGAATATAAATCACTTGAAATTAAATTATTCCATATGCATTCATCAGCGTAGACCACATTTAGCAGTGTACGTGCCATAACAGCCACTGGCTTCAATAATTCACATTTACATTTTCTACTTAATACAGATCTCTTACAGTGGTGAGAGGTCTCTGCAGTGCTTTTTGTCCGCCGCTCCATAGAATGGATAGTTTTATTATCATGTCTCTGAATAAATCAGCCGGGCTGGAAGTAGTTTTGTGTAATGTGCGTTAGTCATCATCATGAAGAAGAATAATCAAGACAAAAAGACTCTGTGCTCTCTATCCCTTTGTGTCCTCTCTAAACCGCAGGCCTATCAGTGCGCTGAAGATTTGTGTTAAGTTTCTAAAGAATATTGTCTAACGGTATTAGAGAAAATAAATGTCATGGAGACAAATGGAAAACTATTCACTTAACTAAATGTAATTGTGCTGTTGTTTCAGAGAGAAGGTTATAATATGGAGGACAGTTTTCACAAACAGGCCTGAAGGACGTCACTAAATCTGTCTCTCAAGTCGTTTTCACACTACCGCTGCTTTACCCGAGCAGTCAGTCCCTTCTGCTTTAGGATCGGCTCCAGGCAGATCTGGAACTGGTCAATACTGAGTGAAAATCCCATATCCAAACTTCAGGGGCCGTTTACATGACAGGTGTGGAAATCTTGAAAACGCTCCACCCTGTCGTTGCCGTGTAAATGACGGAAAACTGTGCTTTCGCGGGCGTAGAGATTACGTCATGAGCACGAGAAAGTTCAGGGGGAAAAAAAACCACGCAAACTCCTTTCAGTTTGCACGCGATCTGTGATGCTCCGTCCGACTGAAGGCGCAGACAGGACGCAACAGCCGCAGTGGAGCACTTCCTGTATTGCCACATGACATCACGAGGTGGAACAGTGTTTTCTGTTTGAGAGGAGAACTCATCCTAAATATACGGGACTTGTGTGTTAAACATGTGAATGAAACAAAACACACAACTCCAAGTCTATTTTTGATGAGGTAACGTAACATAGATCAGAAAATAGCGTAATATGGGCCTTTTAAAATGTTTAAAGACAATAAGATTCGGTCTAAGACTCCGCCCACAAGCCCACATCACCCTTGCTCCCACGTGACACTTCTCCCTAAACATAGAGCAGTATGACACAAAACTGTACACAACAACTTGAAAAACCTGATGCGATGTGCAGTCGTGTCATTAGCAGATCTACACTGATTGTGTAATGATAGCGCTGTGAAGGGGGTGTGACTTAGGCTGCGTTCAGACTGCAGTGACTCAAATCCGATTTTTTTTTTTTGCTCCTATGTGACCTGTATCTGATCTTTTAATGACGTCTGAACGACACAGATCCGATTTTTTCAGATGTGACCCGGGCCACTTGGATATGTGCTCCTAAAATCGAAACATATCCGATCTTTTGACATGCGACTTCAGTCTGAATGGCCGTGTCACATTCACCCGACCTACACGTCATCACCTGGTAGTGTAGTGTAGTGTATTTTCTGGACGATAAGTCGCTCTGGAGTATAAGTCGTGCCAGCCAAAAGATGCATAATGAAAAAGTTATATAACTTGCACTGGGCTATAAGTCACATTTTTTTGGGGGGGAAATGTATTTTATAAAATTAGAGACGAAGAACAGACATTTCAACACTTCAAACTATCGTCCTCGGCTTGGAAGTCTGCGGTAGTTTTTTGGACATTGTTTTCCGTGCTCTGATGGAGGTGATTGCGTTGCATGAAGCGGGAACAGCTTTTTTTTGTTTTCTTCATTACAATTTGAGATTCCTCCGCTTTTCTCCAGTCTCTTACAAGTTTCTCGCTCACCCCGAACTTTCTTTCTGCTCCGCAATTACCGTTTTCATCTGCATATTTCAATACTTGCAGCTTGTAATCTGCAGAATATAATTTTCTTTTTGGAGACATTTGTGTTCAGTCTTTCTCAGTTGTCTTTTTAAGTTGATGATTAAACTTTAAATTTTCAGTGGTGCAGGAACAATGGGAGGAGCAGATACCGGCACACAAGCCTAGAGCGCCCCCTCGTGACTCTCAGTGTGAAAATAATGAACATGTGGAATGATGTATTTTAATATATAAGTCACACCTGAGTTTAAGTCGCAGGAACCACCCAAACATGAAACAAATACAGTCCGAAAAATATGGTACTCACAAATGTACACAAATGTTCTTCTCGTAATATAGAAATTGTGTACGAACTCCGTGTCAGTGAAGCGGCGAAGTCCATATCAATCCCACCGCTCCTTTCTACGGACGTTGCTGCCACAGCCCCAGAAAACGCCACGTCCAAAAACCTCATCCTTCTCAATATCCTCCTTAAAACAAATAAGCTGCACATGTTCTGGCTCCGGTACGACAGCAACTTTAAAATCGCCAGGTGCTCAACGCTCATGTCCACGTTTAGGCGACTTCCGGAAACACTGGGCACGTTCGCTTCGTGTGACGTCGTCGTGTCCTTCAACGCTCATGCGGGACACTTTTGGGGCGTTTAAAGTTACCTCCCCATCAAACGCAAACCTACACAAAAACTATGTCAATTGTTTGTGTTTCGTTTGTGCTGCAAAAAGTTTTGTTTGTGGTTCTTTAGTTTTGGAGAAATTAACGATTGTTTTATAGGTAAAATTGGGGTCAGCCAGTCCCCAGGAAGAAGAGAAATGCTCTAAAACGCCCAAAATGGCATCAATCGTTTGTGCTGCATTTGTGCTACAGAAAGTTTCATTTGTGCGATTCTGGTTTTTAAGATAATTGCAGTTTTATTTTCGGCCGATGACGTCAACAGAATGTGAAACAGTCTCAAAACAGGAAGAAAATGATAGAAAACGTTTGTATTTGGTTTGTGCTGTGACAATTTTCATTTGTGCAAGTTTATTTCTAAAAGTATTAATTATTATTTCTGCGGTAATTATAGGACGTCATTTCCGCTCAGCTGACGGCGGCGACTTTAGCAAAACTAGTGAAGAGAAATGATCTGAGGCTGTGGAAAAGTCTGTAACAGTCTTTAGTAGTTTGCTTTTGATTCATATTTTATATAATAATACAGACTAATAATTAATAATTTTAGAAATAAACTCGCACAAATGAAAATTGTCACAGCACAAACGAAGCACAAACGATTGACTCAATTTTGGACAATTTTAGGGCATTTTGAAGCTTCCTGTGGGGTTGACCCCAATTTTATCAATTAAAGAATCATTAATTTCTCCAAAAGTTCACACTGGGGATCACAGACAAGTCGCATTTAATTGGAAATGTGAACGACCTTGCAAAAAAATTGGACTACACAAAAAAATCTGATTTGAGCATTAAACCCTGCAGTCTGAATGTAACGTAAGTGTGGAGAAGAGACTCAGAACAAAAGATAAAACTGTGAATATAGCATTTTCAAAGGTAACATGGTGATCTACGACTAAATACATTATGTTTTTGCAATTAAAACCCCACAGAATCAAAATACCTCCTCTTTAAATAATAGGTGTTATAACATGCATAGTTAAAGCTCTGCCACAGAACCTCTCATTACTTCTTTTCATTGTACTGTCATCCTTACCTCTCGTCATCACAGAAGAACTGCAACGACTCGGAGCTTCGTGTTGATTTATTGTCGAGGTATGACAATATTTTCCACCGTCTGAAACCCATCCCAGAGACAATGGTGTTTTTCGATTGCAGACGCCAGTTTAATTAAATGCTTTTCTTTTTACAAGCGGAGTGTGACTCGGCAAATAGAGCCCGTCTACACAATTTATTCAGAACAATTACACAACAAAGACAATTCCAGCGTCGTTCCCGGCTTTGGGGGAAATAATGCAGCATTTTGAATCACATCATCGCAGCAGGGATCCGAGCACTTCGTTCAGAAAGACATAAGCCGCAGATGTGAGCATTTATCTCACTGTTCAGGGCGTTTGCACGAAAGTATAAACTGAATGTGTCGTACTGTACGGACCATTTCTGTCTGTAAACAACGACCAGAAAATAAGGGGGAAACATTTGTACCGCGAGACGCTTCTGGAAGAGGAAGTAAGAGGCCTGGAAAAAGCAATGATGTGGTGTGAATGGTGCAAGAGTTTGTAAGAAAAAAAGAATTGATAAATAAAAAGTTCTTCATACATTATTGTTCAAGTAGTAAAGGCTGGTTTATGGTCCAGTGTCAAATCTATGTGAATCCCTGATGCACTTCAGTCAGTCATTCAGGCCAAAAAGTTACTACTAAACTAAATAATAACTGGAGGACTAAAGAAACAAGTGAGGGTGGACGAAGGGAACTGAAAGTAATATTTATTTGCCTTCATTTTGCGATCTACCCCATTTTTCAAAGCTACCAGCATGCACCCACCACTCTCTACTTCATTTTCCAGTTTTATTGTCTTAATCGGTGATACACGTAGGATTCTGTAGTGTCTCGTAGTCCATGTGACCTATTGTGATTTGCAGCTGTTCACTGGAGAGACCGTCTCTTTGTTGTGATGACTGTGACGTCAGCTTCTGTTGGGCACCACATTTCTTTTAGCACAGAAGTCAGCTCACCTGTTTCTTTTATTAGACACAAAATTTGCTGTAATAAGTGGTTCAAATGGAGCATGCAGCCTGGTTAAGTACAGAGATCATTAGGTGCCGATTTTAAAAAGACCTCCCTTTTATAAAGACAATTAAGTCATTATAGATGAAATGGAACGTGACTGAGAGTAAATCCAGAGCTTTGCCTTTGGGCTCAGCTCCTCTTCACCACAACGGCCGATACAGCGACCGCATCACTGCCGACGCTGCACCGATCCACCTGTCAACCTCACGCTCCATCCTCCCCTCACTGTGAACAAGACCCCGAGATACTGGAACTGCTCCACCCACCCGGAGAGGGCAATCCACCTTTTTCCGGTCGAGAACCACGGCCTCGGATTTGGAACAGCTGATTCTCATCCCGGCCGCTTCACACTCGGCTCAAACTGCCCCAGTGCTGCAGGTCCTGGTTCGATGGAGCCAACAGGACGACATCATCCGCAAAGAGCAGAGATGAGATCCTGTGGTCCCCGAACCGGACCCCCTGTGGCCCCTGACTGCGCCTAGAAATTCTGTCCATAAATATGTACAATGAACAGAACTGGTGACAAAGGGCAGCCCTGGTGGAATCGAACATGCACTGGGAACAGGTCTGACTGTCAACTCCTGCTTCGGTCATACACCGGACACAGCCCTTAGCAAAGGGCCTCGGACCCCATACTCCCGAAGCAATTATTGCAATTTAAAATGTGCAAAATATAGCATAATATTTTACAGGTGTCTAACTATATAGCAGACACAAGTATGTCTAGTCTTCTAATACAAGGTCTAATACAGTTAATGTTGAAGAGTATATGGGTCAATGATGTATAAGGATTTCCAACAGGCAAATGTTAAAATATATTTAAAAAAAATGTGTTTCTATTGAACTTTTTCACATATTTACAGTGTCAGGAGCATAAATCTGTGTTTAATATTTATATGAAGCATTTTTAGTTTAAATGTCATGTGGGGTGACAGAGAATAACCTTAAAATAGTTTTATTTTTTAAAACATGGTTGGGATTTGAATCTAAGTTCTGAGTAATATGAAGTGTATAGAAACAAACTGTTGCGTTTCTTTAGATTTTTAATGCATATTGATATTTTCTTTTGCTCCAATATGACAGTCACCTGCTTGTGTTTAATGAACAAACTACTGCCCTGGAAAATGCATCAAATGAAGAAAAATGCCTAAAGAACCGTTCACCCAAGTCGACTTTGTCCGTTATTAAACTCCAGCCACAGAATTCCTGCTGTTATTAGTCGCACCACATGATGCACGGTCGCACCACATGACATTTGAACACTTTAAGGACAAAAAACATGCAGAATAACTCAGGATTTATGAGGATGTCAGAGGTGCTACAGAAATGTGCTGAATTATTATTAAATTTGAACCTTTTTAACTGAGGAAATTGCAGTTGATATACATAATATCAATCGTGATATGGTGATTTTTCCACTTAATTTTAATTCACTCATGATGAGGTCGAGGCCGTCATAAGGATAACCGCTTATCACAAGGAGAGCAGAATCATTTTGCTATAATTTTCATGAACACTTTGAAAATAATCATTCCAACATCAACGCAAACATTCTCCTGACCTCCAAGTCTAATTGAAATCCCCACAATCTGATTACATAACTGTACTCATTTGTCTTCTTGTTCCTTTAAGCGTTTTTATCTCTTTAAGCGGAGGTTAAACCGCTGCTCTCCACAGCTGCTTACCATGTTCACGTAGATCGGATGTTATTTCCATGCAAATTCCCTGATGGCTCAATGAGGAAAAACGGTGTCCAAGGAAAAGGAGGAGGTGAAGGTAACCACACATTGTACGCTTCGCTGCGCACAGCTCCTGCCTGGAGACTTCGCTATTTTACATTCAAGGCCATTGTGAGGCCATCCGAACCTAGAGACACGACATATTAGCCCAATGAAGTGAACAAGTGCAAGTTAAAAGCCTCTGCCCTATCTTTCTGCACGAGGGAAAGAGGCGTGAATCTGCTGCTATCGATTGGCAATAGCGGCTGCCTCCCGAACGGCCGCAATAAGTGATTCAGCGAGTGCCAAAGATTATCTGAGCGATGGCGCGTTCGGAGATGGCGGACCGGGCGTTCAGGCCGGGTGGTGCTACGCGTTTAGTGACGGATACAAGCTGAACTCTTCGCCCGATTATCTTTGGAAAGAAACGTCTGGATGATTAGTGCGGAGGAGGAAGATGAACATGAGGTCGGAGAGCCCAGGTCGAATCTGCGGTTTACAAAACATCATGTGCGAACAAAAAACAGGGCTGTGTTTTAGTGAAATGCAAAAATGCTGTTGTTTTTACAAAATGATTAAAAGTAAAATCCATGTTGGATGTGTGGAGGAGTTCCAGTATCTCGGGGTCTTGTGCACAGTGAGGGGAGGATGGAGCGTGAGGTTGACAGGTGGATCGGTGCAGCGTCGGCAGTGATGCGGTCGCTGTATCGGCCGTTGTGGTGAAGAGGAGCTGAGCCCAAAGGCAAAGCTCTGGATTCACCTCAGTCATGTTCCTCCTGTGGTCCTGAGCTCTGGGGAACGACTGAAAGGACGAGATCGTAGATACAAACGAAGAAATGAGTTTCCTCTCATCCACTGACCCACAGGTCTCCGGTGTGATTCCCACAGATGAACGCTGTCGTTGTGTCCTTGGGCAATACACTTAACCCAGCTCACCCCCAGTGTCTGCGTACACTGGTGTGTGAATGTGTGTGTGAATGGGTGAGTGGTTCCTTGTTGTAAAGCGTTTTGAGTGTCTTGAAGGTAGAAAAGCGATATAAAAATGTGACTATTTAGCATTTTACACAACTTTATTCACACAAATCTATCTGCTGCAGGCACGATTGTGCTACAGTTTTTTCTACCAACTTTACTGATGCCCCTAACCTTCAACTTTGATAATTCCCAATTTATTCCTGTTAATTCCCGAAAATTCCTGTTAATTCTGTACAATATGACAGTCACCTGCTTGTGTTTAATGAACAAACTACTGCCCTGGAAAATGCATCAAATGAAGAAAAATGCCTAAAGAACCGTTCACCCAAGTCGACTTTGTCTGTTATTAAACTCCAGCCACAGAATTCCTGCTGTTATTAGTCGCTCCACATGATGCACGGTCCCACCACATGACATTTTAACACTTTAAGGACAAAAAACATGCAGAATAACTCAGGATTTCTGAAAAAATGATCCATGGAGGTCAGAGGTACGACAGACATGTGGTGAATTATTATGAACCTTTTAACTGAGGAAATTGCAACTGGTCAGAAAATGTAGGCGTCATTTCATTCTATACATAATATTAATCGTGATATGGTGAATCCACTTAATTTTGATTCACTCATGATTAGGCCGAGGCCGTCATAAGGATAACAGCTTGTCACAACGACAGCAGTATCAATTTGCTATAATTTTCATGAACACTTTGAAAATAATTTGATAATTCTCAATTTATTATTGTTAATTCTCGAAAATTCGAAAAAGTAGTAGTGACTGGCATCAGCCTCAGCCCCGGTAATTGTGCTCTTCATCGCAGGGCTGCATGAAAAAGGTTTGGAGCCCCCACACCAAACAGGAGCAGGATTGGGTCTTCTGAATCTGAATCATGTTACTCAACTGTGAACTCGCTAGGGAGGCACAAACTGAAATGCTGAGGATCTTATTCTTGCCAATTCAAACAGATTTGTACAATCTCTCTGGATTATCTGAACAAATTCAGGCTGCACAGCTTCACGATGTCTATATTTGCCATCTGAAATACTCTTGTACAAAAGCGTTTGCAGTTGCGGCGCGGCAGCATTTACATCCCAGCGCCTGCAACTTTCTGACTATTATTATTAAATACACCAAAAGTGTTTCATCACATCATGAAAGCGTTGGTCTGTTGTGAAGAGAAGAAAAACTCACACTTTTGAGGAATAAGAATAAACAAGAAAAGAATATTTCTCAGAAGTTTAAAAAAATCCCCAGGCCCACACGGTTCGCTTCGCTTACAGATGCAAATTTGTGCCATGCAGCTTTTCACGGGCAGAGAAACAGAGGGACGGTTTTGGAATACTGTAGATTCTGAAATTATTGAAAACACGGTGGATAATGGGGAAATGGAACTCCTTTTTGAAGAGTAAAATTAATTTGTCCGAAAATAAAACATTTATTCAGATACAAACTGATAAGTGACGCGCGGATGAAACGGAGCAAAACACAGCGGCAAATTTTTTTAATGGTCTGAATGCGGGATGGAAAAAAACAATTATAAGAAACATTAATTCTGCCATCTTCTGCTGCCGGAATAGCAAGTAAGCAAGAATATAATCGAAAAAGCCAAAGCTTCACAGATCAGTGCAATATTTGGTTTAATGTGATCATTTATGGACTTTTGTGTCCGGTAATGAAACGTGTATCAGATTGTGGCTTGTGTAAAGGACTTTGCAGAACTTTTGAATCTTCGTGGTGCATTGTGCGACTTTTCTGGTGGAGGGTCCGTCACCTGTTTTGTCTAGAATGTTCCACAGTCCAGATTAATCCTCTGTCGCGAGGGAGACAACTATAGGCTACGTTACAAGTCACATCTATGAAGAGGAACCCTATTCACAGAGACAGTTATTGCATTTTTGAGCAATAGAAACACCTGTAATGAATAAATTCTAGATATTACTAGATATATTTAATGTTGTACCATGAAACATTTCAGGTAAACCAGTAACATCTCCATGGAGACCTGCAGGTGATGGACCCTCCTCCAGGAAATTTGGACCTTTAAACTATTTTTAAACATGAGACAAAGTTAAAGTTAAAGTCGAGTCTGTCTCACATGTTCAGACTGTTCCAGGTTTTAGCTGCATGAGTCTGAAACTCTGACTCCCCGAGTTTAGTCCTGACTCTGGGACCAGCAGGAGGCCGGGACTAAACCAGGACTAAACCAGGACTAAACCAGGACTACAGCAGGAGGCCGGTCCCTGAGCTCCTCAGAGTGCAGATGGTTCTTGAGGCTCTAACATGTCACAGATGGACTTTGGAGAGACTTGTGCACAAGCAGAGCTGCTTTAAAGTCTCTGAGCCACAGGGGGCAGTGCAGAGACCTGAGACCAGGACTTATGGACTCGTACGTCCTGGTTGGAGTCACACGAGCGTTCTGGATGTTCTGGATGTTCTGCAGCTCTCACAGCTCGTTTGGAGAGGCCAGTGAGAGGCCGTTACAGGTTCTAACCTACTGGAGACAAACCCATGGATAAGCCTCTCAGAGTCTGCTTTAGACAGTAGACCTGTGATTTTTGCTGTTTCTTTGTGTCCGTCACTACCCCTGGTGGTGTTTTACTCTTATTATTCAACAGTGCAGCTCAGAATCACACTGACACCCCACACACGAGGGGCGAAGTGAAGTCAAGATCACATACAAAGACACAAAGTTTCATGCTTACGATCATTTGAAAACCCTGCAGTACCTGCTGTGCTCCCGCCCCCATTCTTTTGTGTTTTAATGACAGCAAAACACACATTACTCTTCCTGATGAAAAAGGAGCAGGACCACGCCTCAGCCGCCCTCCCCTCCTCTCCAGCGAATCACTGCTCACTTCAACCACACTTCTAATTTCCCAGAAGCCTATTTGTAGCAGCCTATCCCATCTTCCCAGTTTATTTTGGCTAACTCGACCACACCCTCCCAACCCTTATCTCGTTTGTCCTCCTGCCATAAGACGCCTACGAGGGGGGTCCCGTTCCTGCTGGGCCAACAGAGACGGATTGAGACGGAGCCCCCACCCACAAGCCTCAACCCAGCCACCTCCTCCCCGCCTCAGTAAACTTCTTCTTCTTCTTTGTACAATGTTGTTGGCGTGGTCCTTGCTCGTGGAACCTGGTTTAGCTCATGTTCTGGTTTTGTAAAGACTTTGGGATCTCATGGAGTTTTCAGTTATTTATTCCTTATTTTCAAAGCCTCATGGTTTAAAAAAAACAAGGTATTTTCAGAATAACTCCATTTGCCATCCACCATCTGTCCTTTTTTTTTTTTTTTTTTTTTTTTACAGCTGTATCCATCTAAACAAAACTATGCAAGCAAGAAGAGAAAGAAATTATTACAGTGTTTTTTTCTATGGATGTTTTTCATATTTTAGCAGAAACTGAAAGTTCGATCCTGAGCGCTGTTTTTCCTTGTCTTGACTTTGTTCTTAAAGTAAACATTGTTCACAGTTTGGCTACGGAAATCTAAGTTAAACTAACTTCTTTGGTCGTCACTTGTCCCCACAGCTGCCTCTTTGAGAAAGGGAACATTTCTCAGACAAAGAACTTTATCTCCGAGTTGAATGAGCGTCTCTTCTCTTACTTTTCCCGTTAATTGTCCACAGGAAGTATTTGAGCGCACGAGGCAGTTTCTCATTACGGAGGTAAATGGGCTTGAGTGTGGTAATCAAAGACGCCGCGGCGCAGAGGAGAAATGCAAATGACTTGGACAAACACGGTTCCAGTTTATCCCCGTGGACACCAGCGACTCTACTGTAAACAGAAGCACTTGGCCTCAATGTGTCAGTCGTACGCTTTGGTCGTACGCGGGGCCGATTCAGTACAGTTTGGTTTATCTGTACTTTTGGCTGCACAGTTTGAGGGATAACCAAGAAATCTGGTTTGAGGTATATAAGCGCAACTTGATTTTGCGGTTGTTGCAGCCCCAGGCCTCCAGTTCTTTGATTTGTTTTGTGTGTGTGTTTTAATTTCTTTTTTTGTCATATAATTCCTGTTGTTTGAGCCCTGGTCCCTGATGGTTGGGGCGCTTCAACACTTCACCACTCGGCCACTCCCACCTCACCTCCAGACTCCTCCCCCTGTTTAAGAAGATTCTCCACACTTTTTCTTTTCAGAGCTGCTGGTCTTTGCGGCCCGTCTGCCATTTTGTGTTTGTGTCTCATTAGTTGTTGTCAGTGACGGCGAGATGAAGCCCCAGGAAGTGCTGAACCGTCCCATCCAGTCGCTCGACTCTTGAGCCGATGCTTCAAGGTGCTTCATTTGCTCCACTGCGCCTTCACGTGGCCAAAAAATGTATAACAGGCAGAGTGATAATAGTACAATCAATCAATCAATCAAACTTTATTTCTATAGCACCTTCCAACAGCCAAAGCCGACCAAGGTGCTGTACAACAATAAAACAAGATAAAAAACAATAAACATCACACACATATGTCAACAAAGCACATTACACCAATTAAAATAAAGAAAGTGTCATCAACCAATCGACCTGATCATCGTGGTTCAGATGGAAAGATTTATATTGAACAATTGAATGATTAAATATTTGAATGTTTGCGGCATCGACATAAATTGCGAATTCATTAACATGGAGTCTGTTTTCACGATAGAAGAGCTGAGGTAAAAGAAAAGGTAGGATTAAATCGGAGTTCGGGATGTAATGCAATAACCCAAAACCACAGAATGTGAGGGGGGAGTCCTTTCACTGGCCTTTACGTTTCGAATCGCGCGCCAAATCCGCGAACCATTTCTTGAACCTGTCACGTGGTTCGGCCGGTTCGCGAAGCTTCGATCGTCACCGCACACATCACCGACACGAGCGTCGATACGCGCTTCACCAAAGCCTTCCCGGATAACTCGGCACACGCTTTAAAGCCTCGACACGGGGGACACATCACTATTGTTAGTCTAACTTTGTGTATGTGAGACACTAGTTTAGTTTAGCTCTGTTTTGTGTCTTTTTAGTCGTCACTTGATTCTGTTTGTAGGTTTATGTGACTTTTGTTGAGGGACGTGTGTTTTTGTTGTGCGTTATGTGTGTCACTTGTTTTTTTTAGGTTTTTTTTACCCATTTTCGCACAAAACTCGTTATATTTCAATCCTGTTATTTTGTTTCTTAGGTTATTTTATCGATATTCTACAGTCGGACTAAAGTCTGATCACACAAGGATCTGGCATTCGAACACCGTTTGTCAAAGTTCAGCTTGTTGAGGAAATATTCTCGATCTTTGGACGATAATCCTTTCGCAGAGCTCGACAAGCTGCTGAGTTCTGCCGTACTTCTGTTGCCAAAATGCGCAACCGAGCCAACATCATCACTGTTTATTAACACTAAAAGGGTCTATTTGCTAATCCGCCTGTCAGTCATGCCCATCTGAACTCGAGAAGATTCACCAAACTCACATCTTTTATTGTTTTTTTGGGGGGTTTTACGTTTTTTCACATCAGCGTCAGTTGTTTTTGAAGAATAAAAAAAATTAAACGTAAGAGTTAGACAAATAACAATTAAATATATAATAATAAAAAAAATCCATACTGTCAGCATAAAAATTTTAAAAATGTGTGCAGATGAAAAAAACAAACAAACAAACAAACAAACAAACAAACAAACTCACGTCTTATTAAGTATAGGAAACGTGTGTGTTCAGGATCCCGTGCAACTGTCTTCCATCTAAAGTCCGACTTATTCTGGACAGATGCATGAGAATAAACCAAAAAAAACCTTGTTGTTTCGATTTAGGAGATAAAACCGGTGACAAGACTCTCCGTTAAGTGAGCGGATACCAGGCGACCCGGCACTTTCACATCATAAAAGCAAAACAAGCGACGGTGTGAAAATATGTGCATCTCATTAGCTCTTAAGTGGTTACTGTGTTAAACTAGTATTTTGGAGTGTTTTGTGCCTTTCTAAAAGACTTGTTCACTTGAAAATGTGGCAACGCTGCTGTTAAATCAAATTAACCACACGCGCTCATTCTCTGCATCGATTACAATCCTAATGCTTCCAGTGGCTTTGGTTTCAGTCTGATACTGAGTAATACTACAGAAAGTATCACAGTGTTGATCTGATATGAGGACTGTGACTTACCCAGATTTATTTAGATACCTAGACTTTTACCTTAGTGTCAATATCTGCAGTGCAAAAATCTCCCTCCTTAAAACTAGAAAAATCCACTTGTTTTAAGTTAAAATGCTCCAGAAACAAGTGAAATGATCTGCCAGAGCAGGAAGTGAAATTTACTTATCAAGAAATCTTAAAATAAGAAAAAATATATAGGCCTTCATAAATCTCAAAATAAGATACAATCTAACTAATAAAATTCGAACTAATAATCCTATCTTTAAGTTTTAAGTGATCTAAAATAAAGCATTAAACCCTAATGCAAAGAATAAAGACTAGAATATAAAGCTGTTTTATTCTTGATTTTAGTTCATGAATCCTAAAATTCTTTATTTTCAGACTAATTACCACTTGGTAACATATTGACAAATTGCAGAACTCTCCTAAAACTTTTAAATCTTTTAATTTTTCCATGTCACAAACAGAAGGTTCAGAGATACTGGACAATTTCAGTCCAAGATCCACTGATTTACATCCATAAAAAATGTCTTAACCTCCATCTCAACACTTGTTTTGCTTGTTTTGTGCATTCTGACTAGTTTATAGATTTAAAAACTACATAAGAAAAAAGAAATATTCTCTTGAAATAAGCTTAATAATCTTACATATGTAGAAGTCATAGTTTATATCCCTTAAAACAAGATAAATATTTTTTTTTGTCTAGATTTAAGAGAATAAATCTTGGTTAGTTTTATTGAATTTGCATTGTGAAACAGCAACAAACAAAATCGAGTTAAGATCTTTTGAATTAAGAAAGTTTTACCATGATTTAAGTAAATTTCACTTAACAATTAAAATGATCTGCCAGTGGAACAAGACTTTTTGCACTTAAAATAAGAAACAAAATCGAATGTTGTTTGAATTAAGAAAAAAACATGTATCTCACTGGCAGATAATTTCACTTGTCAAGTTGAATCTGCTCAAATAAAGTAAAACGTTCTTAATGTAAGTCATTTACCTAGAATGTACAATGTACCTAGATATTGTTTTTTCCAGTGCAGTAATCTAAAAATCAAAAATATGTGCATATAAAATTAAATATAAACAATTCAAACGTTTTATCCCCCTCGAAAAACTATAAAATTCAGATGTATGCATTTCAAGAATCTTATATTTCTGTCTGAGAATCAATACTTTCTGCTCGATAACATGATTTTAGTTTTGTTCCACCCACAGGAGGTGATTCTGCGCTCGCTCTGACAAAACTGCACGTTGTTTTTCTGCGGCGAGACATTCGTATACCGCCCTTACTACAGAAAATACATTCCACCGGAGATACCGAACCAAAGTTTTTTTTATTTTTTGCCGCTTCTCGCACATTTCTACCCACCGAGCCACAATTCACAGCTGCGTGGGAGCGTCCTAATCCATATGAATTCCTTACAATTCCCTCCGCTCTGTCAGGCTTGGAAAACTGCACATCCAAACATAACAAACACACAAACCGCATATTTCTGCTTACACTTCGGGAAAAAAAAAATGACATCTCTATATATATTTCTCACATGGCGTCTTTTCGTTTGTTCCCATCTGCATCGGAATCGCCGAGAACTTTTTACTGCTCAAGTTTCCAGGTTATAATTGAAGCCGGAGTGGGAATACGTTCAATCTTTTTCCGCGCAGAATAAAAATCCCAACGGGGGAAGCTTTAAAACCTGTTGAGGAATGTGCCGAATATTGGCGCCGGCGCTATATTATTTTTGGACCTGCTCGCTCCGTTGCGTCGGAATTGCCTCCCTCACCTCATTCGCCCGACGGGAGAGACGTTAACGCGGGCGCCATATGTGATGTTTTTGCCCTCTGCGACGACAACAACGGCAAAAAAAAGAAATCCATACCGAGAGCTGCGTATAGGCGTAGCTGCCGCGCGTGCATTGTTATGTCGGTCAAGGGACGGGGTTGGGGAAGATTAAAAGCCCGTTACAGTGTCGGAGTGCGAGGGGAAGCATCTGACAGGCGGGCGAGGGAGCGTAAATCAAACGCACCCCACAGGTCTAAATGACAAACATATTCAATTTGGACTTTATTACACGGCGCCCCGTACGACGATTGCTTTTTGTAAGAGTAATGTCAATTCATCTTTTACTACGGCAATAACGCAACGGCAGAAGGTGGACGGTAAATCAATTTGTCACTTTTAGAGTTTTGTGAATAAAACTAAGCAAGGGGAAAGCGATGGGCGTCTGCGGCGTCAAATACAGCGGAGTAAATATTCACCGTGAGCGTTTTTGGCACCGTCGTCCAGTCGCGGCCTTGTGTCTAACCCTCTGAACCGATCGTATTTAGGATTACATGAGCGCAGGTTTGACTCCCCCAAATTTAAGACCTTTTTGAGACCATTTAAATGAAAATCAACACCAACATCGCACCCGTTACACAGGCGAAAAACCCCAGCTCCACTTCTAATAGTGACCATTACTCACTGCTTTAAATAACAAAAAATACTTTCATGATAAAATCTTATTATATCTTATTATCTTATTACTTATTCTAAGCACTTTTTATATTAAATCAAGCAGGTTAAGCCTCTTTAACTTCCTTCTCAAACCAATAAGGTGAAAAATCTTGCCATAAATACTTGAAACTCGTGTTTTCTGCTTAGAACAAGATTTGTATTTTGTCTTATTTTAAGAAAACTTGCTAAGTGAAAATTTCTTACAGCACTGGCAGATAAATTCACTTAAAATAGGGCATTTTTACCTCAAAGGTGGTGTTTTTTTCTTACTTTTTGATAGGCTTTTTGGCGGTGCACTGTCCTGTCTCATTGCACTGCAGCCCGGTGAGTTTACAAAAAATAGGCTGAAGAAATTTAAGATCTTTGTGAAAAAATAAGACATGGATGACATAATTTAAGATTTTTGAGGGTCTTAATTTAGGAACATGAAATTTAAGACCTTTTTAAGACTTTTAAGATCCCGCGGTGACTCTATTTTAAGATGAAGGTTAGAATTCTGTGGTCGAATTCGGATTTTAACTCTCAAAATACAAATGTTTGGATCTGTTTATGGTTAATATCTCTAGTAGTGAGTACGGATGCAATGATATTCGATATAATTCGTTCGATATTAGTCTCATGATTCGATACACGTGTTCGTTCGATACACATTGGAGAAGGGGTGGGATTTAATATGTTTTTTTTACTTCCTCCCACTCCTTTTCGGGCATGTAAACAAATTTGATCGTCCTTGTTTAAATTTTCTTTCCTTTTGTTTCTTGTATTTGGAGTTTGCATGTCTGTACATATGATTTTGTGTATTATGCTCGAAATTAACCAACCATAAATTAAAATAGATATGCACATGTCCCTCCATGTGCTCTGCTTTGTCATTTATTTTGGTTCAAAGGGAGCAGGGTTCTTTTCAGATTCAGCAAGAAAACAGCTCCACGGGGATTTACAGCTGAAATATTCTAACAGAGGAGGGTTTTGTCTTTCACTCAGTCTTTATTTTACATTAATAGACTCAGAAATGACAAAAATATTAAGTTTTAAATACTCTAGAATCGCTTTGGGTTTCACAGCAGCTTTAATCAAATGCACTCATATATGCACACGTGACTTGCGATGTATTTCTCAGACTCTTTCTCATAAGTTTTAGTCAGAAATCGCTCCGTTGAGACATTTCTGTGTAATATAACATAGTTTTAGTGTCCAGAGGCAGGAGGAGCTTCGGTCTGTCGCTGCTGGAGGGAAACATGTGAACCCAGAGGAAAAGAAATCCTCAAATCAGCATCAAAGAAGGAAAATTCTGATTGTTTTGCTCCACTACCACTTTATGTTAAGAGTAGACTGGATATTATAAAAGATAAAACAGCCTGAGAAAGCTCTGTGCTTATTTTCACTGAATAAAAAAGAACCAAATGAACTAAAACACTTCACATATGAACTATAACTGTACAGTAATTGTGCTTTAATGGATTTTATGTAATGTTTCATCCTAGTGTTATTATATTAGACTCATTAACAGAAAAAATGACAAGATTTTTTTTTTTTTTTGCATCTTAAACGACCCATTTATCGAGATACAAAAAACCATATCGTTGCATCCCTAATAGTGAGTGGGCCTATCCACATGAAACAGAAACAGAAGTTTGATGGTTTCTGTATCAGCACAAGTAAACTATGTAAGTATTTTGTATAAATCCAGTTTTTTGTAGAGCCATTTTTGGGGGTGACTATTTTAATGTAGTCCAGGGATTGAAATATTGATAACCCCTGAAGACCTTATAGGAAATTTCTCCTCGCCTGGATTTTTTTCTTAATTTTGCTTCTAAAACTGCCCCTTTTACCCCCTAATGAAGTGTTCTACCTCCTTTTGTTCAGTCCAACCTGTTATTCCACAATCTGCTGCTGTAGTTGTGTCATGAGGCTGTGATAAAAGCTACAGGACCAGAAATAGAGATGAAAAAAAAAACTGAAAATAAAGTTCACACTCTTTTATACAAAACACACAGCAAACATGTAGAAACAACTTTTTGGACATAAAAATGCTTAATTTAGGGCCTCAGCTACAAAAATGCAAAATATCAAGTCTGTAAGTAAATTAAAAATCTCCTTATTGCCCTAAAAACAAAAAAAAAGTGCAATCGCTCCATGACTTTCCTGGTCCAGTCCTGGAAACAGCTCCTGTCAGGTCCAGGGCCAGAGCCACAGCACTTCTGCATTTCCCTGGTGGAAATTACATTTGGATTTGTTCATTTTGACTGAAATAAACCTTTAAATAAAAATAGCAACAAAATTACACAGACCAAGATGTGTAATTTTCCATGTGTGTGAGAATTAACTCCACTTAGAGCGACTTTTTTCCTCGTTATAAACACACACAGTCAGAGGAGTCGACCATCTTGACTCACTTCACTCTTTGGCAAAGTTTGGCTCGATCAAAATGGACGGAGCGCATGAGTTTGGGGAAAACAAAGTTCCTATTGCTATTCCTATTCCGTTTTGCTCACGTCATCACACAGCGTGAGTGTGACGTAGGATAAAGCCGCAGAAATGTACGGAAACCTCTATGTCTGCACTTTCAGAGGGGAAAAGGAAGTTTCTGTCTTTTACGGTTAGAAAGTTCTGCGCGGTTATAGAAACATATTCCTCGTTAAATAAACAAAATAAATAAATCAAAGCAGCATTATACAGTAAGTGGAGGCGTAATTTAGACATAAAGACATGGTTTTTAACTGAAAGACCACAAATTTACTATGGTTACATGATTTTAACATGTATAGTGCATTTTTTATCTGGATATTTCATTTAAATAAACGTCCTGATGAAAAAACGTGTTGGTGTTCCACGTTACATAATAAAAGACTTCTGAAGACTGCCTCGGGTTTGTACCTTTCCCATTTTTACAATATTAAGTAAGCGCTTCATTCTGCTGAGAAATTATATAATTAATCGTTACATAACATGCGACACAGCGGGGAGTATGGGCCTGGGGTAAAAACACAACTTTTTCCATTTTTACAAAGCTTTTCTGGTGGATAATGTATATTTAAAGTGCAACCGTGCAGTTCTGAACGGATGTTGATGACACGGTGTTACTCCAAAGTAAATATATGATTCTGCGGATGCTAAAACGTGCAGATCTATTGGATATTTGTGCAGATTTGTGTCTTATTTATACAGTACGAAAGCTTTCAGGATACAAAAATCTGTGCATATTTGGCTGTAGCTGAGCATAAAATAAATATTCGTAAAGTCTCGAATGAGTCCAGTCGTACGTAAAATGTGTTGTGTGTATTTTATCCGTCAGAAAACGAATTGAAAAGTCAAGATATCAAGAATTATAATCACGAAATGAAAACTTACAATGACGCTTTCTTCAGTACAAATACGAATTCACAGACATGACTTGAGTGTTGAAAATATGTCATCACTTCACAGGCGAAGGAACGAATCGATCGAGATCAAGATTTTTGTGCCACATAAGGACTGAACAAGGACTAAAACAGGACTAAGCCAGATCTAAACCAGGTCTATATTTTGTACAGAATATATTCTAAAATCCACATCTTCTCTTGTAGTTATTGTACAGTGGGTGAGCAGCTCCTCTACATTATGGGCTTTGTACTAGGGACGGGCATGATTAGTCGACTAATCGATAATTGATCGTTACTGAACTTCATTGATCGGTTCAATTTTAATCGACAAACTGAATGTAGGTGTCTGTAGCGTGAGGATCGAGGCTGCGTCTCACAGCACAAACACTGGAGCCTCACAGTCCCACGTCTCAGCTCTGGATCCTTGGAGATCACTATATTCCTCAGAGTGTGTTTACCTGCACATCAGTGTCCCGGGTATGATCGGGTTTTTTGAGTGTCCCGGTTTGGTCCTGGTGCAGGTTTACGCAGTGTCCCGGTTACTGCAACAGTTGAGTGTCCAAAAAACACTTTTCAGTCTTTTCATCACAACAGAAGCAAAATAAATAAAGTGAAATGATGTTAAATAAAGAGCTGAGCTAAACCTGCACACGTCTGATCTCTGAAAACATGAACATCTCCAACACGACACACGCACAGAACAGACTCAGCATCAGCAGAACATCCTCTGTCACAGGGAGAACACTCATATTCCACTGAGTCGTGTCCTTTAGTCCCACAGAAGCTGAAGCATCAGCACAAGGAAAGAGCTGCTTTTTTCAGCGCTTATAGTTTATGCAAATGAGTCATGTGGTTTTAAGTTTAGTTTCTGTAAAACATAAACAAATGTTTAAAGCTGCATTAAACACATTCTGATCTCACACTGATGTGGCTCTGGAGTCAGGAGGTTTATATGTTGTAAAGTTGAGTTTATTTATGCAGATTAGTAACAGTAATAATAATTATGAGAATTTTAATATAAATATGTTCATAATTAATCGAAAATTGATTGTTAATTCTCCCAAAAATTTGATCGAATGCCCATATCTACTCTGTACATGATTTTATTCTCATGTATTTGAGCAAAAATTGGTGTGTCTATCGTATAAGCTGCTGTTGAGCTCAAAAGATGTTCGCCGTGCTCTATTGTAATATGCAGGAAGTGCGTGTTAGCGTGCTAGTTGTTAGTTTTACATGTCTGATCTCGTCTCTGAGCGTTATAAAATCGGGTGAATAACTGTACATGGAACTAACTACACAAGTGAATTTCTACATAACGTTAATCGCCTTTTATTCCATCGAATGACAGTTTGTTCTGATATTATTGTTTGTTAAATCTCATCGTGTCCTATTTCCAGCTTTAGCCGCAGACTGGAGTTCATTCCGGTGCTGCTGCGATGTTTTCCAGAGACACGAGTAAAGGTCAGAGATGTAGACATACCGTGTGCTGTATGGATCCAGCTTGTCCTTTGTAAACACGACTCTGTGACGTGTTTTTCTGTTCCTGCTCGAGTTCTGTAATGTGTCTATTTTCTAATCTATGTTCTAATGTTGTTTCCTCATCATAAACAGACCTGGAGTTGTTTTTTTGTTTTATTCACACGTTTAACACATAAATCCAGAAAATTTAGGCAGAGTTCTTCTCTCAAACAGAAACAATCATTATACCTTTGATGTTACTGTATGTGGTGATTTGGGTATATTTGGGTGTATAATTCGTTCATTTGTTTTTCAAAGTTTTAAAAAAACAAACCAAAAAACTCTTTTCATCATTATTTGTTGCCAAAACCAAAATGGAAAAACCAGGACTAAACCAAAACTGAATCAGGTCTAATTCAGGTCTAAACCAGGACTGAACTAGGACTAAAACAAAAGTCTAAACCAGGACTGGACCAGCACTGAACCAGGTCTAAACCAGGACCGAACCAGGACTGAACCAGGACTAAACCAGGACTGGACCAGCACTGAACCAGGTCCAAACCAGGTCGAAAGATAGGGACTAAACTAGGACTAAAACCAGGTCTAAACCAGGACTGAACCAGGTCCGAATCAGGTCGAAAAATCAGGTTTAAACCAGGTCTAAACTAGGACTGAACTAGGACTAAAACCAGGTCTAAATCAGGTCTTTTTGGTGTACTGTGTCTTTTTTTTTGGTGTATTGTGTCTTTTTTTACCCTCCTGTGGGCTTACCACCTGCAGAGGGGTTCATAGGGGGGGTCAGGTGCTATAAGTATTGGGCAGCACGCTGCCCCCGCGACCCAGCCGGATTAAGCGGGAGAAGATGGATGGATGTGTCTTTTTTTGGTGTATTGTGTCTTTTTTTGGTGTATTGTGTCTTTTTTGGTGTGTTGTGTCTTTTTTGGTGTATTGTGTCTTTTTTTGGTGTATTGTGTCTTTTTTATGGTGTATGTTGTCTTTTTTTGGTGGATTGTGTCTTATTTTGGTGTATTGTGTCTTTTTATGGTATATTGTGTCTTTTTTGGTGTATTGTGTCTTATTTTTTGGTGTATTGTGTCTTATTTTGGTGTATTGTGTCTTTTTTTTGGTGTATTGTGTCTTTTTTTGGTGTCTTTTGTCTTTTTTTGGTGTATTGTGTCTTTTTATGGTATATTGTGTCTTTTTTGGTGTATTGTGTCTTATTTTTTGGTGTATTGTGTCTTTTTTGGTGTATTGTGTCTTATTTTTTGGTGTATTGTGTCTTTTTATGGTATATTGTGTCTTTTTTGGTGTATTGTGTCTTATTTTGGTGTATTGTGTCTTTTTTTGGTGTATTTTGTCTTTTTTTGGTGTATTGTGTCTTTTTTTGGTGTATTTTGTCTTTTTTTGGTGTATTGTGTCTTTTTATGGTATATTGTGTCTTTTTTGGTGTATTGTGTCTTATTTTTTGGTGTATTGTGTCTTTTTTGGTGTATTGTGTCTTTTTTGGTGTATTGTGTCTTTTTATGGTGTATTTTGTCTTTTTTTGGTGTATTGTGTCTTTTTTTGGTGTATTGTGTCTTTTTTGGTGTATTGTGTCTTTTTTTTTGGTGTGTTGTGGCTTTTGTATTTGTCGCAGCGTTTGCATTTGTTTTGAACCCCCAGGCTTCCATAGTTTCGAAATCAATAGAAATAAATGAATAAAACAAAACGCTTTCGGGAGTCGTTTGTCACATATTTACTCACCACATTTCTCTGCACCTTGGGGAACTCTTCCTCTTCATTAAACGTCTCATCCTTTTCTCGTCACGGGTTTGCTGCCCCCTCTGTCCCGTACGATAAACTGCATTTCCTCTGGCTCCTCGCCCAGAAATAGACGTTTGTATCTTATAACAAAGACGGTGCGTTTGAGGGACTCGGGGTTAGGCTCCTCTTATGAAAGTCTCTCAATTGAAATGACTTCTCTCTGCTTCTGAAAACACATGAATAAATACACATATATATTGTCTGTAATGTTCTTTGCAATACCGGTGATATTATATGTACTATTTATATTCACTGGCCGTACTCGTCATAAAAATACAGCAACTTACACTGAAAATATGACGCAGAAGAAACAACTCGCATCCATATCATGCTCATAATTCCTTTGACAGTATGCAAATAAATGTTAAAATGAGATGAGATGTTTTATATGCACTTGTTTGGGGGTTTAATTACGCACACAAAATATATTTAGATCACCATGCTGCCTCGAATTGATTAGAAAATGCTATATTCACGAAAAAAATGTTAAAAAATAAAGATGCAATACGTTTCATTTCGATTATACGTCAGTCGATTTCAGCTCAAACTATTGCGTACTGTCCTCGAGTCCTTGGGCAAGACACGTTTTGTATTTGACTAGTGCGTAAGTGAGTGATTGTTGGTCGTAGGAATAAAACAAAACACAACTCCAGGTCTGATTTTGAGCAGGTAACAACATTATAACACGACTTAAAGCCCAGAAGAGTCCAGTTTGTGTAATAAGGACCCGAGTGAATGAATAAAACCATGTGTTGTTGCGTTTTTTCATGGATTTCATTAATACTACTGATAAAAACTACTTCCGTCCGGCGTACAGTCCTGTGCAAAAGTCTTAGGCAGGTGTGAAAAAATGCTGCAAATAAAGAATGTAAACGTAAATATAAATAATGAGTGTTTGTTTTTATCAATTTACAAAATGCAAAGTGAGCGAACAAAAGTCATTCAGAACTATCCATTCATCCATTTTCTTCCGCTTATCTGGGGCTGGGTTTGTGGGGGCTTCAGTCTAAGCAGGGACTCCCAGACTTCCCTCACCCCAGACACTTCCTCACAGACACAGACTTTTGTCCAGAGTGCTGTTACTCACCTCGAACTACCCTGACACAGGATCTTCTGTCCGGACCTCCACTGTGTTTCTGCAGCTAAACTTGAATTAAAATAAATAAATCAAGGAAATAAATTAATCATCCATCCATTTTCTTTCGCTTATCCGGGGCCGGGTCGCGGGAGCAGCTCCTCCCCGAGCGCCCGGCCACTCTGCGGAGGAAACTCATTTCTTCGCTTGTATCGCCGATCTGGTCCTTTCGGTCGTTCCCCAGAGCTCAGGACCACAGGTGAGGGCAGGAACGTGACTGAGGTGAATCCAGAGCTTTGCCTTTGGGCTCAGCTCCTTCTTCACCACAACGGCCGATACAGCGACCGCATCACTGCCGACGCTGCACCGATCGACCTGTCAACCTCACGCTCCATCCTCCCCTCACTGTGAACAAGACCCCGAGATACTGGAACTCCTCCACTTGAGGCAGGGATTCAGAACTCTCTTGAGCGTAAAGAAGAAGAAGAAGCAGAAGTTCAGCCCTGACCTCAGCATCATGGAGTGAGTCTGGGATTAACATGAAGAGACAGAAGGATGTGAGGAAGCTCCATCCACACAAGATCTGAGCTTAGTTCTTCTACAGTACATGTTTGGAACAGCGACCAGCCCAGGTCCTTCACAAACTGTCTGCAAGTGAACCTAGAAGAACTGATGCTCTTCTGAAGGCAAAGCTCACACCAAATATTGATCTGATTTAGATTTCTCTTTTGTTCATTCACTGCATTTTGTTGTTTGATGAAAATAAATGATGAACGCTTCCATTTTTGAAGCGTTCCTAGTTTACAGCGTTTTTTTCCACACCTGCCTAAAACTTTTGCACAATACTGTACATAACTGACACGTGTGATTAAAAAGGTCTTATATAAGATGTCACGAACGCTTTTATGTAAGATGTCATTCACTGTTTTAGAGCGTTAGTCAGGCCTCTATTGTTAAATGTTCATACAATTGCTGCCTGATTGCTGAAGATATTATATCACTGTAAAACATTATTCCCTCAAGCATCTGTTTCTGTAACAAGGAAGTACTTCACCTACTTCTGTATTTCTGCATTTTAAGTTTAAAGGTGCACTGTGTAACTTTTCTGGTGAAGGGTCTGCCACCCGCTCGTCTCCAACAGATGGTGTCACGGGTCAGATCTGTGGAGAGATGACAACGCTGAGGGAAGTTTTGATCAATACAAACACATGTAATGGAGCAAATATAAGATTTATGTGATTAGCTAATAGAAACACCACTGGAAAAGTTACACAGTGCACCTTTAAAGAGCCCATATTACACTATTTTCTGATCTATGATATAATGTCTCTGTTGTTGTGTTTTGTTTTATTCACGTTTATCACACGTTCCCTGCATATTTACGGTGAGTTCTTCTCTCAAACGGAAAACACTCTGTTCCAAACTGTGATGTCATGTGGTGAAACAGGAAGTGCTGTACACTGTGCTCCTGGATGTGACGCAAAGTGTTTACAAGACTATAGTGGTTTCAGTATTTTCAAAGGGCATCGGAAATTTATTTTGACACCCACCATGCTTATTTCCTTCCCCTCGCTAAAAAACCTGGAGACGCTCTGTTGACACTGAAGATGCTCGTCTCCATGTCTCAGTGTCGTCGCTTGATTCTTCAGCTGATTTCACTTCATGGAAACCGTGTGACCTCACAGCATTAGGATTCGTTTGCTCGACAGTAGGTGGATACTTTTTTTATTTAATGCTGCTATTTAAGATAAGATAATCCTTTATCATTATTATTATTATTATTATTGTTATTATTATTTGGTTGTGGCATAATTAGTTCATTTTTCATTAATCATTGCATTTATATAGCACATTTCAAGCCACTGAAAGTGCTTTACAGTTCATTCTTCATTCACTCTACACTCGGTGGTGTAAACTACTATTGTAGCCACAGCTGCCCTGGGGCAGACTGAGGGAAGCGAGGCTCCAATCTGCACCATCAGCCCCTCCGACCACCACCAACACTCACACACACCACTTTCATACTAGGCAATGAGGTGAAGTGTCTTACCTAAGGACACAATGGCAGTTTTCGTGACTGGCGCCCCCCTGTGGCACCTGGAATCCCCTGTGTCTCCCATCCAAACATTAACCAGGCCCTGCTGAGCTCCTGAGATCTGACGGGATCAGGCTTTGCCAAACCGATGTGGCCGGAACACTCAGTGGAGTTCAAGTAATCGCGGCACAACAACAAACAAAGCAGAGTGAAGATGTCTGTCAGGAGCGTTGTCGTTTCTGTGAGGTGAACGTGTGAATTAAAGGTACGATAAAAATGCAAAGTTATTATTTGACACAGGAAGTTCACAGGAGGAGAGTGTCTGCAGTCTGATATCACAGCTCGGGTTGGTTCTGGCCAACACACCGCGTCGCTGATTGGCCGGTGCAACGACTACAACTTCCGCCAACTGTATTCTGATTCCTGACTTGTTGTTGGAGAGAAATTAAATTGAGCAGAGTCACTAGGTGGCGCCAGCCTGGCTAATAGTGTAGAGCATTCTAGGCAAAACCAGTGCAAATCCAGTACGTCTAAATTAAGACATCTGCCTGCTTACTGCCAAGTGAAGTCATAAGCTTATACATGTATGTTGTGCATGTTTAGAAACTGAATGGAGTTTTAATCCTTTTTGCAGTGATACAGATAAGATACAGAACCAGCTTTACCCGGTAATGGTCGTGATTAGTCTGTTGCATATTTCTATTCCACAGTAACCTCAGGGCACACACCCAAAGTACTTTTCTCTACTGCAATAAGATGCACTAAATATTAATACCGTCTCCTATGAATATGGACCTATACAAGAACAATATTTAACAATGCAATTATTCATAATGATTTGCATAATTATTTTTCTTCTGGCTATAGTTTCCACAAAATATAAATACATAATCAGGTTGTCTGCGCTTCTTAATTAGCATGAAGGGAGATCAGTACTGCGCCTCTGCAGACAAAACCGACCATGGGAGAAGCTTAAAGGCGCTGCACCCGATTTTTACTGCCTGAAAAACATGGAAAACACAACTAGTGCTTTTTAAATGGTTTGCAGTCGTCTAAATTAACCTGTGTATCATTTTTCAATATAAAAACAAAAATAAGAAAAGGAAAAAAACCAATTCTTTTCTTCATTATTTGTCTCCAAAACCAAAATTTAAAAACAAATGATTTGTTTGTTTTAGTTTTCGATTTTGTGTTTAAATGGACAAAGGGAAAAAACGGAGAATGGACGATTCCTGTTTCCTGAAACAAACTCCTGGTCCTGACATCCAGTGTAGAGCGTCTGAGTCTAAACCAGGACTGAACCAGGACTGAACCAGGTCTAAACCAGGACTGAACCAGGACTGAACCAGGACTGAACCAGGACTGAACTAGGACTGAACCAGGACTGAACCAGGTCTAAACCAGGACTGAACTAGGACTGATCCAGGACTGAACCAGGACTGAACCAGGACTGAACCAGGACTGAACCAGGACTGAACTAGGACTGAACCAGGACTGAACCAGGTCTAAACCAGGACTGAACTAGGACTGATCCAGGACTGAACCAGGACTGAACCAGGACTGAACCAGGACTGATCCAGGACTGAACCAGGACTGAAGCAGGACTGAACCAGGTCTAAACCAGGTCTAAACCAGGTCTAAACCAGGACTGAACCAGGTCTAAACCAGGACTGAACCAGGACTGAACCAGGACTAAACCAGGACTGAAACAGGTCTAAACCAGGACTGAACCAGGACTGAACCAGGACTGAACCAGGTCTAAACCAGGTCTAAACCAGGTCTAAACCAGGACTGAACCAGGACTGAACCAGGACTGAACCAGGTCTAAACCAGGACTGAACCAGGACTGAACCAGGACTGAACCAGGTCTAAACCAGGACTAAACCAGGACTGAACTAGGACTGAACCAGGACTGAACCAGGTCTAAACCAGGTCTAAACCAGGACTGAACCAGGACTGAACTAGGACTGAACCAGGTCTAAACCAGGACTGAACCAGGACTGAACCAGGACTGAACCAGGTCTAAACCAGGACTGAACCAGGTCTAAACCAGGACTGATCGAGCACTGAACCAGGACTAAACCAGGTCTAAACTAGGACTGAACCAGGACACAGGTGACTAGGGAGAGGTGGCGGAGATACCGTGTCCACGAAAGTGAGTATCAGTCCTAGTTTAGTCCCAGTTTAGACCTGGTTCAGTCCTTGTTTAGACCAGGTTCAGACACTTCCTCCAGCTCCTCAGGGGAGACCTCGATGTGTTTCCAGGCCCAGAGACAGTCCTCCAGTCCCTCCAGCATGTCCTGGGTCTTCCTTGGGACCTCCGCATCCGGAATAAATGCCCGAGCCACTTCAGCTGCTCCTCTTATCGTGGAGGAGCAACGACTCTACTCCGAGCTCCTCTCATGTGGCCGAGCTCCTCACCCTATCTCTAAGGAAGCGCCCGGACACTCTGTGGAGGAAACTCATTTCAGCCGCTTGTATCCACGATCTCGTCCTTTTGGTCATTCCCCTTTCGGTAAAATAAGAATTCCACTTGGATTTTTTTTTTGCCTAATTAAAAGTTCCGAAATCTCATGTTTAGTGAGATCTGCTTCAGCTTTGACATGGGAATTATTGTCAAAATCGAACAAAAGCGCTATCTGGTGTCTCTCAGATCACCCCCAGAGACTCCAGCTTTACCTATTCTTATATTTACCCCAAATAAGTGTGGTGGAATTTGAAGTCTGCCTTTCCTCTGCGGAGAGTTTGTTCCCACTTAAGTTGAGAGTAAATCCGACAGCAGAGGCCAAAACTACAGAGCCTCAGCGTCACAAAGAGTCCAGCCATTTGTTTCTGCCCCCAAAAGGTTCAGGAACAGATTCACTTTGGACTGTGAGCAAGTTTAGTCACCTTTAGTTTTAGGAAAAATACCCCGGAAAAAATCTTTTAGAATTAGACGCTTAGACAACTAATTTATTTTGACCTTAAGAGCTGCTTATACAATACGTCTGTACTGGCCTGGGGTGAAACAAGTTTGACTCAGATACATGGGGAGAAACTTGCTAAATAAATAGGTTTAACACCATGTTGTAGTGCATAAAAAAAGTCTGTAAGTACTTCTACTCACAAAAGAGGCCTGGGGCGAACCGTTCCATGTTTATTTCTGTTTTCTCGGCTGCAGAAACATGTTTTTTCAAGAAGCGTTGCCTTAAATATTAATCCTCTCTCATCCGTACATTCTCCGACAGTGTGTATATGTATAATGATCCCGATACGAGGCGCTCTCTGAAGTTGAGACGCAGCGTGGCAGCAGCTAGTAAGACGACTTCTGATCTGAACTGTGCATGGTTCATACGTTTCCTTTATGGCGCGGTAACAGCGTTTATAGTTTTGTCTTTAAAGCGAGTGAGTTCTAGTTCATTTTAAACAGTTCGCAGTGGTTATTCCGAAGTTATCCCTCACTTTACTTATGCATTCTGAACTTCTTAACTCTAAAATGATTTCTGACTTGATCCAGGCAGCAGGCAGTGAACATTTTTGAGCTCAGATGCGTATTACAATCTGTCTGTACAGAGGCGAGACACATTTTGCGCCTTTAAAGAAGACCTGTCGTGCTTGTATCTGTGACACCTGTGGAGCATTATGGTATAACGTGCACCACAACACAACAAAAAGACACAATATACCAAAAAAAACGCCACGATGACGGACCAAGCGGAGAGGATCAAGCGGGAAGTGAAGGGGAAAAGTTGAAAAAGAAGAACATGAAAAGTAAAGGAACGGAGAAGTGAACGAAGCACCAAGTAAAAGTAATTTATTGTTTTGTGGCCAGGATCGATGTCATTGTCTGACCGTTGGAAATAATTCTCCTCACTTGGTCCGTCAGAAAATAGAGTCCCGCAGCCACTTCCGCTGTGGGTTTTTGTTGTGTTGCAGCGTTTGTATTTGTGTTGTGGTGTTTGTATTTGTGTTGTAGTGTTTGTATTTGTGTTGTAGTGTTTGTATTTGTGTTGTAGTGTTTGTATTTGTGTTGTAGTGTTTGTATTTGTGTTGTAGTGTTTGTATTTGTGTTGTAGTGTTTGTATTTGTGTTGTAGTGTTTGTATTTGTGTTGTAGTGTTTGTATTTGTGTTGTAGTGTTTGTATTTGTGTTGTGGTGTTTGTATTTGTGTTGTAGTGTTTGTATTTGTGTTGTAGTGTTTGTATTTGTGTTGTAGTGTTTGTATTTGTGTTGTAGTGTTTGTATTTGTGTTGTGACCTTTGTTTTTGTGTTGTGGTGTTTGTATTTGTGTTGCGGCGTTTGTATTTGTGTTGTGACGTTTGTATTTGTGTTGTGGTGTTTGTATTTGTGTTGTGGTGTTTGTATTTGTGTTGTGACCTTTGTATTTGTGTTGTGGTGTTTGTATTTGTGTTGCGGCGTTTGTATTTGTGTTGTGGTGTTTGTATTTGTGTTGTGACCTTTGTATTTGTGTTGTGGTGTTTGTATTTGTGTTGCGGCGTTTGTATTTGTGTTGTGACGTTTGTATTTGTGTTGTGACCTTTGTTTTTGTGTTGTGACCTTTGTTTTTGTGTTGTGACGTTTGTATTTGTGTTGTGACCTTTGTTTTTGTGTTGTGACCTTTGTTTTTGTGTTGTGACCTTTGTTTTTGTGTTGTGACGTTTGTATTTGTGTTGTGGTGTTTGTATTTGTGTTGTGACCTTTGTTTTTGTGTTGTGGTGTTTGTATTTGTGTTGTGGTGTTTGTATTTGTGTTGTGACCTTTGTTTTTGTGTTGTGGTGTTTGTATTTGTGTTGTGACGTTTGTATTTGTGTTGTGGTGTTTGTATTTGTGTTGCGGCGTTTGTATTTGTGTTGTGACGTTTGTATTTGTGTTGTGACCTTTGTTTTTGTGTTGTGACCTTTGTTTTTGTGTTGTGACCTTTGTTTTTGTGTTGTGACGTTTGTATTTGTGTTGTGGTGTTTGTATTTGTGTTGTGACCTTTGTTTTTGTGTTGTGGTGTTTGTATTTGTGTTGCGGCGTTTGTATTTGTGTTGTGACCTTTGTTTTTGTGTTGTGACCTTTGTTTTTGTGTTGTGACCTTTGTTTTTGTGTTGTGACGTTTGTATTTGTGTAGTGGTGTTTGTATTTGTGTTGTGGTGTTTGTATTTGTGTTGCGGCGTTTGTATTTGTGTTGTGGCGTTTGTATTTGTGTTGTGACCTTTGTTTTTGTGTTGTGACCTTTGTTTTTTGTGTTGTGACCTTTGTTTTTGTGTTGTGACGTTTGTATTTGTGTTGCGCCGTTTGTTTTTGTGTTGTAGCGTTTGTATTTCTGTTGAGGTGTTTGTATTTGTGTTGAGGTGTTTGTATTTGTGTTGCAGTGTTTTGTATAAAATAGTGTGAATTTTCTTTTCTTTTTTTTCATCTCTATTTCTGGTCCTGTAGCTTTTATCACAGCCTCATGACACAACTACAGCAGCAGATTGTGAAATAACAGGTTGGACTGAACAAAAGGAGGTAGAACACTTCATTAGGGGTAAAAGGGGCAGTTTTAAAAGCAAAATTAAGAAAAAAATCCATGCGAGGAAAAATGTACTAAAATTGCCCTTAGGTCTTTGGGGGTTATTAACCATGATGGATAAAGACAGTGACCTGCCTTGACACAACCCAGAAACGAGCAGGGATACAGCGATGCTTTAGCAGCTGTGAGTTATTAGTTATCTAAACCCATAAAATACATTCCTTTAGCTTAACAAAGTAAGAAATTCCCATCACACACTTTTTGCCAAGCTGTTTTTCCCATTTTTCCCAGTAAAAATCATGCACAGCGCCTTGAAAACACCAAACCTCACTCGCGTCTGACAAGCAAACACGAACCCTCCCGTTACATCAGAATGCACAGCCCGGCGTTACCATAGCGATCATTAATCAAAGCCGAGCGCCGGTGATGTTCCAGTATATTGTCTCATTGGACGCCGCGGTTCTGCCCAAGGCCGAGTCGGGCTGTTTGCCGTCTGTCCGGTGGAATCTAAATAGGCTGTTGCTGCTCTCGTGGTGCAGGGTCCTGTGAAGTCCACCTTCTCTGCACAGAAAACCCCAAACAGACCCTCGACAGGCCGACACAAGCCGAGGGACACGCAGAGATGAATGCACGCAATTTATTTCAGCACCAGGCAACACAATAGAGCCCCATATGGACACGGTTTGCATCGAACGTGATGACAAACCAGTGCATGTGTACACTGCGTTTGTGAACGTTTTGCACAATGAAATGTCAATAAATAAAGCGGTTTCGGTCAGACGTTTTTACCGTAGTAATAGAGCATTTGCATTTATCAGAGGCTGCTGGAAGTGTGTTGCTTAAATCCATTTTGCTGTTTAAAGACATGTAAATAAAACTGTGAAAAGAGCACGTAACATTGTCCATTCTCGACTCATTTGTCATAATCTGAGGGATTTCGGTTCCATTTTCAGTTACAGTTTTCTGTATTTTAGCTTAACAAATCTCACATCTATCCCCCTCTTTACTGTTGGTGGGTAATAAATTGGTCAAAAATAGGGATAAACTGGGACATTTCTTGTATAAAACTGGGACAAATCCGTGGTTTTGGGTAAATCTGCTGGGACAGGGGACACAGGGCTCAAAACTGGGACTGTCCCGGGGAAATAGGGACGTCTGGTCACCCTACAATAGGCTGAAGTATGTCTATCCAGGTTGCCTCAATGCTGCACTGTAGAGTTGGGCAGTAATACGGTATTAAGATTTCCCGATGTATCAAAAAGTAGCAACGGTATCAGTTTCATGACCGTCATTTAAAAAATCTGCATCTGCAAGTACCCAATATAATATTGTAATTGATTAATACCTAAATTTGTTTGTTCAGCACAAATGTTACGGCCATCGCGCCATAGTGTTCTTTTTCCTTCCTTGTTTTTCCTTTTAAGGCGTGTCAGCGGATTCGCCGCACCTGGAGGGGAGTGCATCAGCTGACATAAAAGGCGAGAGCCACCGCCATTCTGGGGCCAACGGGTCATCGTGCTGCAGCTACCTTTCGTTTTCCTTTGTTTTTGGATTCCTGCAGTAGTTCCAGTACTTTGTTGTTTAAAATAAAATATCAGTTTTGACTTTTTTTTCCAAGACACCTGCATTCTCCTGTTTTTTCTACATACCCGGTAAAACCACTTAACCATCATTTACTTGTTACTGTGCCAGCACCCCTAGCCATCCCTGGCTCGTAACAACAAGTGAATGTGTGGTTGGGTTTTCAAATTAACACTATGTCCTGGTTCAGTCCTGGTTCTCGGCTCTTATGGCGTGTTTATATTTATTCGCCGCTAATGACACGTTGTAGATTTTCTTGTTCTGGTGTTTGTGGCTCTAAACCAACGATAATTCCAGCCACACTCCGAATGTCCGAGCGGTTTCTCTTCATCACGTTTATTTAATTTAATCTACTTATTTATTAAACAAGGACAATGCACAGAAAACATTAATCTCTAGTGAGAAGAGATGCTCTGCACCAGATTTAGCTAATAGCTCTTTTCCATCTGTCGTCCTTGGGCAGGTCACACAAACCATCAGCACATCAGAGGTTTATAGTCATTCAGTCATTATTAAAATACTGCACTTATACAATAAAACTATACTCTGGTCTTCAATACCATCACACCAAAAACATATCAGTTCATCCAATATTAAAGTCCTCCTGCATCTGTGACGCTCGGACTAACGGGATCTACTCACGGCTCCAGTTTGGGACTGTTGGGCTGTCGGACCAACGGGCTGAGACGCTCCTAAACTGAAATGTCCTTTTTACATCCTGGTGTTTACGGTAAATCCGGTAAATCCAGGCCGTTCTGCTGTTTCACTGTGGACCTGATACAAGAGGCTAAACACCTCAGTCCAGTTTGATCGACTTTAACACTGAGAAACACAGAGTCAGAGCCGCACATACGTTCTGCTGGAGCTGCTGACGGGTTTAAAGCTGCAAAATAATTCTTACTTAGTCACAGTAATACCGTAAACGCCGGTAAAATGCTGAGAAGGTTTAACAGTATGGATTCTTGTGAGTTTGTAATGTAAACCGTCTTTGGTTATGATATTCCGAATCTCTTTTACAAATGAGACCTCAATATACACACAGATAAACAGTGCAAAAAAATCATAGAGAATTTTCAACATAAACTTGAACAAGTCTCACCAAAATTTTCAACATAGAGAAAATTGTAACCAGAGTACCGTACTGGACTATAAGTCGCACCAGCCAAAAAAATGCACAATGAAGAAGAAAAAAACATATAAGTTGCACTTTTTGGGGAAATGTATTTTATAAAATCAGAGACCAAGAACCAACATTTCATCTTGAAAGGCGAATTATAGAAGTTATAGTAATAAAAACAACCCAATAGAGAAGAATCTGTGTATCATTGATTCATCTGTTTTTCAATATGGAACCAAAAATAAGAAAATGAAAAAACAGCTCTTTTCTTTATTATTTGTCTCTAAAACCAAAATGAAAAAATGGATAATGATTAGTTTTTTTCATTTTTGATTCATATATATGATTCATATATTTGGTCTATGGACTGTCCGCGTGAAAAACGTAATAGTCGCACCTGAGTATAAGTCGCAGGAACCACTCAAACCCTGAAAAACAGTGACTTGTAGTCCAAAAAATACAGTAACTGAACATTTGTGGCGATTTCTCATAAAATCCAATGGTGGGAACACTGAGAAATCATCAATGTCACTGAGGAGAGTCACTATAATCTAAAATCAGTGCATAACAAATACATGATAAATAATCCTCTGAAGGCTGTGCTCATAATGGACCAAGCTCCTTCGTCTTACACATTCCCGACAGACTAGAAAGGTCTTTTTTGATTCTGCTTCATTTATTTTTCACACTTCTACCCAGAAATATGGGAGCTGAAATGAGCCCTGTCTGCCGTAATAATTATAATCTATTCTGTGTCTCCTTCTGCACTCGTGGCCTTGGTCTAAACGTTCGAGCCTGGAGACCTGCTGCATTGTTTAGCGTCCTTGGCCTGACCTTGCGTCGTTCTCCCCTTGTGCTGCCTGCTCATCAGCACAAGCGGAGCAGGTAACACCCGGACGCTGCTCCTGTCAGGGCCGGGCTGCACCTGTCAGGGCCGGGATCCGAGTCCTCCAGAACAGCGCCGGGATCTGGGTCGCTCGTCCTCATAAGCCCTGAGCCTGGTTGACGAGGAATGTCATTACAGAACAATACGGCACAGAGAGAAGTGGCAGAATGAGAGGGAACTCGAGAGCGCGGTCTTCCTGTCGAGAAATGGGCAAAGAAATGATTACGATAAAAATGCTTCTTTCAGAGATTGCATATTAAAGAGCAGATAATATACAAAATGGACTTTTTTGAGCTGGTATTGTTCCCTCATCAAACATGCACCTGGAATTACATTTATCTTATGTTATGATTGATTTATCTTGCACGTTATGCCACTAAATATGTAGTCTGACTCTTCCTAGGTGTCAAAGGTAGAAACCTTATGCAGTTTTTAAGTCCATAAATCATCACCAGATTCATTTAAAAGGACTTTCTGGAATTTTGGACATAGGGCGTCATTTCCTCGTGAGCCAAAGCGTTGGAGACGTGTGGAGACACTTTAAAAAAATCTCCCATCCAGTCCTTGTATTTGCAGAGATGCTGGTGCTAGGCTAGTGCAGGTCAGTGGCCACAGTCGTCCTGCCACTAAAAACAGTCTGACCCACTCCACAGAAAAACTATTAGAACTCCAGACTGTCCATGTGAACGTCTGTGTCCATAGAATAATGTTTGAAATAAAACTAACCTTGCATCACCTGAATTGTCGCATGTTGAGGGACTATTTTCTCATATATCAGTCGCCGCTGACGAGCTTCTATCAGGAAGTACAACTCGCTGCTGCTGCTCAGACAGAAATCCTTCAAATGCAACGGTCGGTTTGACTCTAAAATGATTCTCTGGACACAGACGTTCACATGGACAGTCTGGAGTTCTCATGGTTTCACTCAAGTGCGACTTATATATTACATTTTTCACACTGACAGCCCATAGACCAAATATATGAATTGTATATATGAATTAAAAAATAAAAAACAAATTGTTATCCGTTTTTCATTTTGGTTTTAGAGACAAATAATAAAGAAAAAGGTTTCTTATGTTTGGTTCTATACTGGAAAACGAATGAATGCTACATGGATTCTTCTCTATTGGATTGTTTTTATTACTATAACTTCTATAACTCGCCTTTCAAGATGAACTGTTGGTTCTTGGTCTCTGATTTTATAAAATAAATTTCCCCCAAAAAGTGTGACTTATGCATGTTTTTTTCTTCTTCATTGCACATTTTTTGACTGGTACGACTTATATATATAAATACGATACATTTTGTGGCATAAGTTCAGTGTTTTCCCCCATGGTAATTCCCTGTGCTGTCAACAGATAGAGTCTTATATCAGATTCTAGTCATTTTTGGTTTGATTTATAGTCATGTAAAACATGAGATGCCAGAGCAAATACAACACAATATATATAATATACATGTACACATTTCAGAAGTGAAGAAGCCGCTTGGATGAGCTGCAAAACGTCTTCACTCAAACAACTTTTGTCCAGCTCACAGAACAGAATTCTTTCTCTTGCTATGATCCTACCTGGATGACTGAGGACTTACAGAGACATAATATATGTTCTTTCAACTAAAATATATGTGATAATGTGATTTATAATAATAATATTCTGTAATAAAAGCAACAGGTCCATTGATTTCCTGTTCAGAACTGCAGAACTGAGAAGTCTTGCCTGTCCATAGCTACATTTCACAGGAACAAGCATCAGATTTTCATTTCCGTTTTTTATTGTTGAAAAATGTGTCCTGTTTTAAACCACATGTGACTCAGAGTTAGTATTATTTTAATTACCTGAAGTAAATACAATATGGCCTTGAGAACACCTTGTATGACGCTATAACACTGAGCCAAATTAAAACACAAAAAGACATAGATGGAGACTGGTTCATAGAGCTTTGGTGTCCTTAATACACTTTGCCACCGATGCCAATGCGACTCAAGTGGTTTGCCCAAGGACGCACGGCTCGCAGCCAGGATCGAAACAAACCTCTTAAGATCATCTCGAGGCTGCTTCTCACCTCTACAGTCCTTTTCTTATTACTGTACCTCTGCCTCTCACCTCTCACGTCTGCAGACAGGAGGAACGACACCGCCTCATCTCTGATCACTTTGGATTCAGAACGGAAGATTTTGGACGCATCTTCAGCTTTTCCAGCAACGTTACCAGCTGACTAATTATGAAAAGTATTCATATTTTTGGTATATCATGACTTACATTACTTATTAAACATATAAAACTGCCTCCTATAGCTGAGAATCTGGAAATGCTTTGGTTAAAAAAGAGTCTTCTTTCCTAATCCAGTCCAGTCAGTCTAACAAACACAGCTGGACTCCAGTGAAGGTGTAGAACATCTCAAAGATGAGCAGAAAAAATGGACACACCTGAGTTAAATATACCGTATTTTTCTGACTATACGTTGCACTTATTTTCACTTTTTTCAGGGTTTGGGTGGTTCCTTATACTCAGGTGCGACTTATATATTACATTTTTCCACACTGACAGTCCAGGCCAAATATATGAATCATATATATGAATCAAAAATGAAAAAAACAAAACTGTTATCCGTTTTTTCATTTTGTTTTTAGACACAAATAATAAAGAAAAGAGTTGGGTTTTTTGTTTTCTTATTTTTGGTTCTATATTGGAAAACGAACAAACGAATGATACATGGATTCTCCTCTATTGGGTTGTTTTTGTCACTATTCTATAACTCGCCTTTCAAGATGAAATGTTGGTTCTTGGTCTCTGATTTTATGATATAAATCCCCCCCCAGAACTTATACTCCGGTGCGACTTATAGGCTGAAAAATACGGTATGTGTCACAGTAAAAGCTCTGAATACGTATGGCCAGTTTTTCTTTTTTAATAAATCTGTAAAAATGTCAACAATTCTTTGGTTTTCTGTCGATATGGGGCGCTGTGTGTACATTAAAATGGAAAAAAACTGAACTTAAGAACTAACAAAGAGTGACAATTTTAAGGGGGTCTGAATACTTTCCGTACTCACTGTATATAATGAAAATGTTTAAATATAAATATTTAACAGTTTTCTTCTTGTTGTAAAGTGCGCTGACCACACTGGGTGAATTCACACTGGGACCTCCCATTTGTTCGACCTGGGCCTGCAACTATTTTCTGTACTGTGGCCCAAAGAAAGTAAAAAGTTGCTGTCCAAATGTGAAAATGTTGGGCAGAAAGTTGAGCAAACATGAATTTGCACAACACAATAACTGCTCTCATTTACATATCGATTTTACATCAGAAATAATCTTCACACTTCCTGATGGTAAATCACGCAAAGCAGCCCACAGATGGCACAAGTTATTTTTCAGTTTAGTGCATGGCTCAAAGGTTTGAGGCCCAAAATGCTTTGTTCCACCTTGTGATGTCATGTAATCCATTCCAGTCTAGTACAGCCCAGTCTACAATGGAAAAAACACTAAGTTAAAATGACATAAATTATGAACATTTTACTTTATTTGAGGAGATTCAATTTGACAAGTAAAATTATCTGCAAGAGGGATAAGTGTTTTTTTTTACTTAATTTAACATCCTGAGACCCGAGCTTTTGTCTGGTGTGCATTTTTTATTTCTTCTTGCTATTTGGGATAAGTAGGGCCTATTAAGTATAATAACTAAATAGTTTTTATACAGGAAGTAGTTTTTTCCAAAAATTATGTCATATGAGAATAAAGGGTCGATCTTACTGCATGACATAAATAGACACCATCGGTTAAAATTGTAAAAACACTAAAATGCACAGATAAAATGCAATCAGCTGTTTATTTCAAGCTTTAAATCTGACAAATGTGATGTGGGTCGACCGTGAGCGGGTTGGGGTTCAGTGAGAAAGGTTAAAAACACAAAGGCGTGAAAATGTGGTCCACAGTTTTTATTTTTTTCTGGTTTTCAATCGTTACCAAAAAAAAGTGGACGTAGAAAAAGTGCAAGGTGCAAAATGGAGGCAGCAGTTTCCTCTCCAGCAGCAGAACCGTCCAGATATTTACGACTGTGAACTCATCGAAATATTCCCAACTTTACCTCACAACACGGTCCAATCATTAACATGACATAGTCCCAAAATCCACAAACGACGACATGACATTTCCTGATGCTCTCGTCTGCTATTATCACTAAAATGTGTCAAGTTTTAATGCCAAATGAAGGTAGAGACATTATTGTACATAAATACATCAGTTTCATTCATATAATTTGGATATAAACTTTACCTTTTGCAGTTTTTTTTTCTTTTGGGAGCTGCTGTAGAGGTTTTTTGTTGATTTCCCCACCATTTTGTTCACTGACAATCGGTGTAATATTGTGAAATCACCCCCAGATCGCACAGGCTGAATCCCTCGATGTGGCTGACAGGGGAAAGTTTAAAAAAATGAATCTCATGGTGCTAAGAGGCAAAAATGTAATGTCCTTCTATGAGGCCGCAGTGTCTCAAGAGGTGAAGCAACATTCAATTTTGTTTCTTATTTTAAGCGCAAAAAGTTGTTCTTTTGCTTATTTTAAGTGTAGCAAGGTGTATTTTCCTATTTTAAACATAAAAAGTCTTCTTCCACTGGCAGATAGTTTTACTTTTTTACTCAAATCATGGTAAAACTTTCTTAATTCAAGTCATCTTAACTTGACTATATGTTGTTTTTTTGCCTATGCTTCCATTGTAGGGAGTATTATACTGCTGATGCTGTCGTCAGTACAGCGCAGCAGGGCAATTTCTGTTACACGAATGAAAGCAGGATTTATTTATTTTTCCATGAAAGCAGAGACTTGGATCTTTCCTTTGGCACAAACCTAAAATTTTACTGTAGCACGATTTCTTTTCGACGCAATTGTAAAGTTGTTGAACACGGACAAAAACCGAGCGGGAAAAGAGCCGGCGGTGAGTGAGTTAAGTGCACACTCCATTCAAACAGCATAAGCAAAAAGTACAGCTTCACCTAAGAGCATCACCATTATGTTTATTTCCTAAAACGCTTCCTTTTTTTTTTGTCAAAGACTGTCAAAAAGCGCAAAGTTGTTTCGAGCAAGTGCATTAAGGTGTCCATCTGCTGAGAGGAGCAAACTATTAAGATAAACAACTCGGAGTTTGACTGTGTGAAATGACGCGCTCTGACACATGGCGGCATTTGCAAGTCTCTCACAACACTGTTATCGCCTCTATCAGCGTTTGTGTTTACTGTGGCAACACGCAGAAGGGAAAAACTGGAGATAAACACATATTTGCTATGAAAATATACACAGTTTATTGATGCGTATCACGTTATTAGCATTCATGTCAACATTTCGCAAGTAAACGGACATCAGTATATGGATTTGTAGAGCTGGTCTAATCTTAAAAGTCAATATCTGATTATTTAAACGGCAAACATCTAAGATACTCGGGTTTTTTTCTATCTGCGTTGTGGTAAATGTCACTACAGATGTACCAATAACGCACATATGGTGATATCGTATCGTCAGAGGTCTCACAATTAAGGATCACTTCGGTTCGCCAAGTCTCTCAGTCCAATCCAGCGTCACAAAACATCACAAAACTGAGACCAATTTTATCTAATGCTGATCTTGAAATGATCGTTCACTCTTTTAGCTCGTTTAGATTTTTGTGATTCTCTTTTTACTTGTTTTACTGGTTCTACACTTAAGCGACTGGTACAAAACGCAGCTGCAAGATTTTTAAGCGAAGTGCGAAGGTGATGCCTGCGGAGGTGTGACCAGACGTGCTGTTGGCCTTCCTGAGTGGGATGTTGCATGTGGAATTAAAACTAGGGCCCAACCGATATGGATTTTGTTGCGGCCGATATGATAACGATAAAATGGGAGTTGAAGCTGCCGATCAGTTGATTATAAAACGTTTGGCTCTATTAGATTTTAAATTGGGTTTATTTAAGCAACATTTATTGTTCTTCTGCCTCTTTATGTCATATTTAAAGACAGTAGGTCGGCCTAATGGTGTTTTTGTATGATATTCTAGCCAGTAAAGAAAGTACTGTAAGTAAACTACCGCTATTAGCCTATAGTTAAATGCCGATAATTCGCACCTCTTTTCACAGCTCATTTCCATATCAGTGTGTGTCCAGTAACATATATACGGCCACTATAGTCACTTTACAGTCGCTAACAGAAGAGAAAACAGCCTGTTTATGTGTGCGAGCTACAGCAGCTAATCGCTAACCAATGAGAAAGAACCAAAACGAGCTTCAAAACCGACACATTTACAACACTCAGCCTCACACAGGCTCCTCTCAGATCAGCACTAAGAACTGTCCTTTTAATCCAGACTCAAACTGAGCATCCGGAAAAAGAAGAGAATCTCAGGTTTGGTTTCAGAGCTCAGAGAAACAAGCAAATGTTTGAGCAGAGGAGCAGAAGTATCATGAACGATCTTATACAGCAGACAAACATTTGCAAACATCATCAGGTTTTCAAAACTCACAGTAAAATGCTGTTTCACGGGAATATAACAGTGGTGGAATCGCCGACTTTTCTTGTCATGGGTCTTGAGAACGTGTTTATATAATGATTGTAGACGCCTCAGAGCTGCTTTACAAACCTGTGACCAGCTTGTTACGCAGGATAAAAAAGTGTGGCTTTATCACTGCATTTAGATCAGCACCTCAGGGAGTGTTTGTTAACTTTTTAATGCTTTTTAAATCATACATTTGGTTCCAGAATAATTCCTGGTTATAATGTTGTTTCCTCGTCTTTCCTTGACAGACATGGAGTTGTTTTCGTTCATTCGCACATGTTTAACTCACAAACTCTGCATATTTAGCCTGTGTTTTTTTCTCAAACTAAAAACACCCTGTTCTACCTCGTCACGTGGCAACACAAGAAGTGCTTCACTGTGTTTTTAAACTCCACACACCTTCACAGTCATTTGGATCATTTCAGCCCTGGAATTGCCAATGAGAAAGAACCAAAACGAGCTTCAAAACCGACACAGTTCCAACACTCCTCTCAGATCACAGGTTGAAGGGTCTTTTTTAACACTGTCTTTAACTAATTAAGCAACCAAATGAGTTTTAGTTACAAGTCCAAATGTGTTCCTAAAAGATAAAATCATCACACAATATTTTAATTTCCTTAACTATGGGTTGATTGAAGAAAGCCTGTTTAAACCGAGAAAGTCCCAACATAATTCAGGCATCAAACTCCTCAGTCGTACTTCCTGTTTGATAAGAGATTCAACCGTTACACCACCACATCATAATTAAAACACGCTTTAGAACAATCAGAGTAAAATCCAGTTTGCGATTTGCCTTTTACGCCTTTCCGACAGCCCCTTTTAGCCGCCGTAAAAATCCTTCGCTCTTGCGCTTTTCCGCCGCTCGCTCCGATCGTAGTGATGAGAATTTGTGATGAGGTCTGAGGAGGTGCATCTGAACAGTGGCCCCAATCAGTCGTCAGGGGCCCAACTGGAGCGTGAGAGGCCCCGGGAACATGATTGCTGCGCCTGCCGCGTGATTACCCAGCATGCCTCTGGACGCCTTAATACACGGGGAGCTCCGAGCGGGTGGGAGGGGCTCGGCGTGGATCTGTGGCCGCGGTGAGACATGAGGACTCTAAACTACGTGATTAAAGAAGCGACGCAGCCTCTCGTTTGAACCGCTCGCAGGGAGAGTGTTTTATGAAAGTGGATCGGAGGCGGAGGGATATTCAGACGAGTGAGCAGGCTGAAGAGGATGAATACTGATGGAGATGGAGGACCGGGGGTGGGTTGTGCTGTGTTATAAGTTAAGTTGCGTAATTGTACTGTATTGTAGTTAGGGTTGAGCGGAAATACGGTAATACGGTGTCCTGAGGTATCAAAAAATAGCAACGGTATCAGTTTCATTAGCATCATTAAACAGATCTCCTCTTCAAACGTGGTTTCGCTCGGAGATTTCCATCCACACGCAGCGAGGAAGGAGAAAAAAACCTGACTGACGCTTCGTGTGCGACGTTGAGCCGAAAAGTTTGCGATGGAGACGTTTTATTGAAGCCGAGAGTCGAGAGGGGACGAGGCGCCGAAGAGGAGTCGCAGGTGGGGCCGCAGGGTCTGAAGTGGTTAAGCAACATTCAATTTTGTTTCTTATTTTAAGCGCAAAAAGTTGTTGTTTTTCTTATTTTAAGTTTAGCCAGATGTATTTTCATATTTTAAGCACAAAAAGTCTTATTCCACTGGCAGATTATTTTACTTTTCAAGTCAAATTTACTCAAATCATGGTAAAACTTTCTTAATTCAAGTCATCTTAACTTGACTAGATGTTGTTTTTTGCAGTGTACCTACTCTTCCATTGTAGGGAGTATTATACCGCTGATGCTGTCGTCAGTACAGCGCAGCAGGGCAATTTCTGTTACATGAATGAAAACAGGATTTATTTATTTTCAACAAAAGCAGAGACTTGGATCTTTCCTTTGGCACAAACCTAAAATTTCACTGTAGCACAATTTCTTTTCAACGCAATTGTAAAGTTGTTGAACACAGACAAAAACTGAGCGGGAAAAGAGCCGGCGGTGAGTGAGTTAAGTGCACACTCCATTCAAACAGCATAAGGTATCAAAAAGCAACGGTATCAGTTTCATTACCGTCATTAAACAAATCTCCTCTTCAAACGTGGTTCCGCTCGGAGATTTCCATCCACACGCAGCGAGGAAGAAGAAAAAAACCTGACTGACGCTTCCTGTGCGACGTTGAGCCCAAAAGTTTGTGATGGAGACGTTTTATTGAAGCCGAGAGTCGAGAGGGGACGAGGCTGAAGAGGAGAAAGTTCCCGCTCGAGGCCGAAGTCAGACTTTCAGGGAGGAGACGGGAACTTCTCTGAGGGTCTGTCAGATACAACATGCTGCAGTGGGAAATATCACAGGCCGTGGACTGTCGCCTTTTACTTTTTATTCTGAATCTGCCTCTTCTGCACTTTTCTTGTCTCGGCGAGTCCCAGATCATTAAATGGAGGGAGATTCGCGCTGGAGAAGTTCGGTTTGATCAGAACTTGTGCCTCATCTTCAAATATAAAGCTGCGACTCTGTTTCTGAACGGTTTAGGTGCAAGATATAAAATAATTCAGTACCGTATAAAATGCTGAGAAGGTTTAACGGTATCAAAATTTGGATACCGCCCAACCCTAATTGTCGTACATATTACATTATACTGAAGTTATAAGATTTATTAGGACAGAGTCAGAGTGCAGCACCTGCATCACTCCATTCCTTTTAGAAACGATTCCCAAAGTGAGGTAACCCAGTGAGTTAGTGGGGATGTGAGCATTTGGGCTGGCAACTGTTTTGTGAACTGTGGACCATAGCAAGAAAAATGATCTGACGAAGGCTTTTTTGCCGAAACGTTATTTAAAAATAAGAAAAAAACCTTTTGGAGTGTGCTATGCATTTTTTTCACTTTTATATTGCTGTTCCTTGCATTTGCACCTCTACCAGAACTTAGGTGTGCATTTTTTTGTTTCTTTTAATCAAGCTCGGGCAGGAGTCTCCAACCTTTTTCCTCCGGCGAGCTACGGTTTACAAAACGAAAATGCCAGAGAGCGACTACTTTTAGCGGTTAGGAATGAAGTATATTTAAGTGCCACGTCGAGCCTTAAATGAGGTTCAGTCAGACGCCTTTAAAACATAAACCATTATCCATTTCGTAGGGTGCAAATTTAGGAATCAAAACAATACATGTACAGTGGTAATTAAATTGCATTTCATTAATCAAATTTGACTTATTCAGGACAATTCGTGGAATTCAGAAATCCTTTGGTGATCTACTAGGATGGGGGTGGAGAACTGGTCCCGAGCTCCAGATTGGAGACCCCTGCGCTATGAAATCCCCTAATGTTTACCTTTAGCAACCGTGTAGTACACTGAGCCAAAACTCCTCTAATGTACACAGATTATTATTTGAAGAAATGTAAGAAAACACCTTTATTTTGTTGAAACAATGTCTAAAATATTGGAAAACATTTGCAAATTGGACAGAATTTTCCCTATTGCGACGTCACCAATATGAAACTCTTTAAAAAGAACTGTCCACTTCCTGCAATTTTCAACATATTTTTCAACTCCTCCTCACAAATTGCTTCTTCATTGGTGTAAAACTATATTACAACAGGAATTATCCCATCAAATTATACCAAGATTGTCACCAGTTCCATGTCCACCACTGTCCATCAAAACAAACTCACTTCCAATACTTATAATATAAATCGCAGTGAAAATAACTATGTTTCACTGTTTTTACTCAGTGGTTCTCATGTCTCCTTTTAGTTATCCTGCCAAATGAAATTTCCATTACATTACCCAGCATGCACTCAACAGACTTAGCGCGACGCATCGGCAATCAAGAGCGTATTTCTATTGAATTTAACCGGGATGCTTTGCTCTCGGTTGCACGGATGAACCTGGATGTTTTCATTGGGCTGTAGATTTGAAGCAGGGTTGTTCAGGTGGAATTGCCTCTCCGCATGGATTCTGCAGATAAGTCCAGGGGCCTTATGTCATTTTGAGCACCCTTTCCATTCAAGGTACTCATGCAATCTGCAGCCTTTCATCGGGGACATAAAAAGCGTCACAAGGAACAAGCTAACGGAGAAATAACAAAGGAATACAGTGGGAGAGCTTCACCGGGAAATACCAACAACCAAACACCAGGGAGATTTAAACGTAGTAAAATACTGTACTGTAAGTATACATTTTAGGTATATTTACTTGGATTTACTGAGGGTTCATTTTTAACACGCAAATAAATACAGCTAGGAAAAAAAAGATTTAAATTTCAATCAAAAACACGACATTTGAAGCTTTATTGGCTCTAAAAAGCTGCTAAATACTTTTACTTTTTACTCTTTAAGCACATTTTTAAGCAGGTACGTTAATACGTTTACTTAAGTAGATATGTTCATGTGATACTACACTCTTATTTGAGTTTTTTTTTTTCTGCTCTGTTGAGTCCTTATTTTACCACTGTTTATGTTTTAGATTTTTAGCTCAACTGGAATATGAGATTTTTCCCATAATTATAAAAAAATATACAACTTCACAAACCTGATGCGATGTGCAGTAGTTTTATTCGAGGGGTGCATGTAGATGGTGTTGTGATCGCGCTCTGAAAGGGGAGTGATTTAGCGTAGGGAGCAAAGAAAGCAGGGACCTATAGAGCGTCTAATGTGAAAGTGAAACTACTTACACATTTTAATATTTTGTCTTAGGGAAATATAGAATTTTCAAAACAATATCTCAATGCACATAAGAAGTGTGTATGGTAAGACTCAACACTGATATTTTTGTAAGCAACCGGACATGTTTTTGTCCAATGTTAATCTAAATCTGCTTCGTTTTTAGCAAACAATGAGGATGATAAAGAAGCCGGGGGAACTCACAACAAATACAAACGCCACAAATACACAAAAAAAGCCACAACACACCATCAATTTCAATCAAAATCACAACATTTGAAGCTTTATTGGATCTAAAAATCTGCTAAATACTTTTACAAATGCAAACTCTTTAAGTACATTTTTAAACCGGTGCTTTAATACTTTTAGATATGTTCATGTGATACTGCACCTTTACTTGAGTATGTCTTTGCTCTGGTAGCTGTAGGAACAAAATGGAGTCCTTCTTCCATCACTGTTTATGTTTTAGATTTTTAGCTCAACTTGTTTTTCCCACAATTAGTGGAGTACCTGAAAAAAAAAAACAGTATAGTAGAGTGTGGTGGCACGGCGGAGGAGTGGCTGGCACTCACGCCTCACAGCAAGAAGGTTCCAGGCTCGATGGTGGTGGTCGGGGGGACTGATGGCGCTGATTGGATTGGCAGTCGCACTTCCGTCAGTCTGCGCCAGGGCAAAAAACCCAAAAAACAACACACCCAAAAAAAAGCCACAATCGAAGTGGCCGCAGGACTATTTTCCAACCTGGGAGGCCTCACAGCAACGCCGCAACACAACAAAAGCCACAAAGGAAGTGACAGCGGGACTCTATTCTCCGACGGACCAAGCGAGGAGGATCAAGCAGGAAATTATTTACGACGATCAGACAGTGACACGGATCCTGGCCACAAAACAATAAATTACGTTTACTTACGTTTCCAACTTCGTTCACTTCTCCGTTCCTTGACTTTTCACATTCTTCACATTCTTCTTTCAACTTTTCCCATTCACTTCCCGCTTGATTTGATTTTCTGTCTGAAAGTAGAGTTGCGTGGTCACTTCAGTTGCGGCTTTTTTTGGTGCTTTGTGGCCTTTTGTTGTATTGTGGCGTTTGCGTTTGTTATGAGTCCTCCCAGGTCGGAAAATAGAGTCCTGCAGCCACTTCTGTTGTGGGTTTTTTGTTGTCTTGCGGCGTTTGCCTTTGTTCTGAGCCCTCCCGGCTTCCATAGGACGACAATGAGGGCTGCTGTGGTAACCATTAATGAAAACCTCAAGTAAAAATGTTATCCAGTTCAGTTTTCATTTTGAAGGTGTAGCGCAGCAGTTCAAATAGCTACTGTACGTAACTTAAAAATGTGGAAATCAGAACTAGTTTATCTTAAACAGTTTGCCGTGTTCCAGAGTTACACCTGCACTCGACTACACCCCTGTGCATTTCGAGCGTCCTATTCACCAAGATGAGTTTATAAGCACTTTTCACAACTTTCAGAGACCAGAGTAGTTTTTCAATTGTGAATTCCGCAATCAAACTCTAATCTGGGCCAAAGAAGTGGCACGATATGGGTTTGTTCACGGCCGAAGCCAATATTGAGTGGTATCTTGAGAAACTGATCTTTGACTATATTTTTAGGCTAGTGTTTGGGCCGATACGTGATCAGTCTTTTAATATTTGATGATAGATTTTTTATCTTTACCACAAATCTGTTAGCTTGACTGTTCCTGGAATGAAAACACATCGTCTCTAATCAGAGTTTGCTTCAATTTGTAATGTGAACGCACCATTAATCATTACCACTACATCCGTATTATTACATGTGTGTAACCGAACACAGGGTCATTATTATTGACTTCTTTTTGTCTATTTAAAGGTGCATTGTGTATCTTTTTTGAAAGTCCGTCAAATGGTTTCACCGTATGGCATTAAACTTTTCTATCATCACGGAGACCAAACCTGACCAAGTTACAAGGGAGATCTGTGGAGAACCAACCCTCGTTCACAGTCAGAATTGGTGTTTTTCTATACAAAAAAAACAAGAAAAAACACTAGTAATTAAATAAATGTAAGGTAGAGCTGTTTAATGTCATACTGTGGAACATTTACGGCAACCAAAAGTTACAAATGGCACCTTAAATCTACGTTTGCGACCAAGAAAAGTCCCACAGCGATCCATTTTACCAGGAATGTTCAGTATTATAATGCAACAATATTGATTTACATGGTTTACTCTGTGCCTGTATTTCCATTTTGAATATATACGCCTATAAATAGCGTTCATATTTATCTATTTAATAAACCCTGCATTAAACCGTGAGTCTTTCTGCGCGTTAAACATACCTGGGGGAATATGGAGCCCTGACCTTGTTCCCATAACCGATTCCTCTGCATGGTAATTGGCATCAGCACCTCGGCTCCTCAGGCGGCGGTCGATGGCGTACCAACATCGTCTCTGGCACATTTTAATGAGGAGAATACAGACGAAAATAGCAGCAGTTTTATGGTATAGGTTTTATTGTGGGGTAAAATGACAAAAGTGTAATCTAGAAAGTACAACCACGTAAAAGGAACGTACAGGATGGGGTCGTCACAATGTGCTCGAGTGTTCGGATGGCGTGATATTTTTAAAAAGGAGTGGTTTCGGAGTAACAACGTAATGCGTCATGGTATCGATGGATTCACAGTCAGCTGCTATATGTACAAGAACGTAACGTAGAGGAAAAGGGTGTAGCGGTAACAGCCATTTTAGAAAACAACATGGACAGAAGAGAAAGGAGTTTAGACGGGGAGGTGGGTTTGAACTCCAGAGAGACTTTCAGGGAACCTACAGTGACTTGGCGACACAAATTCACATTTTTCTTTCAAATTCTTTAGTTAATTTGACTTTTTTTGTGTGTATTTTATCTATTGTGTCACTGTGATTGCATGGGTGATTCTTTTTTTTTCTTTCTTGATTACTTGGCCAAAATATGCCTCTAAATAACTGTAAATACAAGATGTCCCAAAAAATGTAACATTACACAGGCAGTTCTTGTTGAAATAACCTCAAATCTTCACGGAATGTATAGAAACAGATCAAGATGATATATTTAATGGTTTTTTTGTGTGTATTTTTGTTCTGTTTTTAGGTTGAATCAAATGAAACAGAAAACGCACACCAAAGTTCTTGTAGAGATGCAAATGCAAAGAGCAACAACATAAAAGTGAAAAAAAATGCATAGCACAGATGGCCGATGTCCAAAAGCTCTTTTTAAATTCTAAATTACGTTTCTGCAAAAAAAAAAAAGCCTTCTTCAGATATTTTTTCTGGCTTTTTTAGTGTATTGTGGTCCAAAGCAAGATTCTTTTTTTTTTTTTTTGCCGTAATTTAAAATTTAAAAAAGCTTTTGGACATCGGTCATCTGAGTGTGCTATGCCTTTTCTTCACTTCTGTCTTTTTTCAGGTGGAGCCATGATGTTCACTCCCAAGTCATTTTACGTTTTGGAATATTTTCGTACACAGTCACTCAAGACTGTGCAGCTTTCAATGCAAAATTTGGAAAAAACTTCAACTGGTAAACAAATTTGGACTTAGTACCAAAAATGTAAAGAGGAAGGTTGTTTATGCAGGACTAAAGGCTCTAGTAGAACAACATCAACATCATCATTGAGCTAAACTAATGCCGGACGTACACTGTGCGATTTTTGGCCCTTTTTGAGCCGATTTTTCACTCGTGCGACTGATTTTGGGATCGAGTTTTGGCTTAATCGTGTGTCATGCTTTGTGTAGTAAACATGGGATAACAAGAACTGATTAATACCTCACGACCAGCTCCCGATCGGCAATTGCAGGTCGCAAGAATCTCAAACCTGTTTGAATCCAGTCGCCTCTCGTGAGGGTTTCGCTCTGTTGAAGTCATTCGTATAGTTTGAGAACATGAATCGTGAGCTGGGAACTTTTAAACCCTGCGATTTGGTTGTACAGTTGGAGCTGGGGCTGAGTGAAACCATCGAAAATATCGCACAGTGTACCCGGCATTAGTCGTTTTGAAGATAACTGCTTTAAAAACAATGTTAATTTTCTGGGACAGCCTGTATATCCTAATTCAGAACTTCAAAATGATATATTTTTATGTGTTTCCCACCTCTCCCACTGTGTCAGATTGAAATTCTGATTCTTATCTATAGTAAAACTTGTCGTTCTTAGGCTACGGTACAATTTCCACACCTGTACTTCCAATATCCACTCTCGGGTTTTCTTCTTCCCACCTCCCCGGTTCCACTCGTCCACTAAGATGCGTACATTAGCAGTAAGAAGGTGAAAGGGTGTCTGTACATTAGGAGTCCCTTCTAAATCGGAGTTCCATTTTGCCCCTTGTGATTCACAGATCCGTCGAGTGCTAGGGTGAGAATGCATAGAAAATGTGTCCAGCTAAACACGCCCAAGTCAAGACAGTTATAGGTTAGGTTAGGTTCCTCTCTGCTACAATTCTACTGCAGCAACATCCAGAAAAAAAGCTTCGTCCAATCGCAACCTCAAAGGCTTCCTACGTAACACATAGCTCAACATTACACTCGGTTACACAGTAAAACGCACGATAAAATAATACAACAAACATAGATAAACACATCAAATTAAAGACTTGTAAGTAATAAATAAATCTACTGAAAAGCTAGAGTAAAAAAATGAAATAAAATAAATAGAATAGCGCTACAAGCAACACAACGAAACTTTAATTTAAATAATACGTGTAGCAACGCTCTAAAAACACGAAACATCAACCTTAAGATGTCCATATTTCCTTACGTAGGTTAATGTCACGATAATTCTTATGACTTAACTTTGGAGACACGTTTCTGAACATAAATTTGAATAATCTTTCTGTAAATAATGAATAAATAAATAAGAATATAAGTGCATTATATAACTTTTCTGGTCGTTTTATAGCTCAAAAATGCTGAGAAAAACTGGTATTCTGACTGTGACTGGGGTTCCGCAGATCTAACCTGTAACTTGGTCTGGTTTGGTCGCCGTTAAAATAGAAAGGAGACCGGAAAGTCCCATGAAGATGCCGGATAGGCCTTTTTCCACAATGGCAGGAAGTGGCCGCGATGTTGTGTGGTGCAACTTCCGGTCAGTGCTTTTCTACGGCAAAACACCTGTGGAAAAGTGTGGCATATTTTTGAGCAGCTTCATAAATCTGCCCCAACACCAAACCTTCATCCAACAAGGTCGACAAAGAACAGATTCTGTCCATGAAGAATTTACCCACAACAATCAAGGGAAGAAAGACGAAAACTTCAAGGAAACGACGACGAGCATCAGTGAAACGACTGAGCAACACTAACGTTATGGACATGAAGAAAACAGAAATAACTTGTTCACTCTACACTACAATTAAAATCGATTTTGTGATGTCGATATTAGCACAGACTGAGAGATTTGTGCAGTTCGAATGCTGTAGATCAGGGGGTCACCAACCTTTTTGAAACTGAGAGCTACTTCATAGGCACTGAGTCTTCTGAAAAAACAGTCGCTCAGTTAAACTTTAAGGTATAATGTGACCCACGTGATCTAAAGTGCCACCCCCTCTTGCTGCGTCACCGAACACTGTTTTTTCTTGCTGGATCTAAAACAAACTCTAAAAACTTTGAATCTCGGTCTGAACCACTGCCTGTTTGAACTTGCATGGACTAAATTTCAAATGGACAATATATGAACTCACAGGACTCACTGGCCTTGACGTGAAGTTGTTTTGTTTTTCTGTTTGGCTTTCTTCATTCTAATGACATATCTATACTATTTTTAATATATATATATATATATATATACATGCTTATCACTATATATGAGGTTATTATTATTGCAAACCTATTAATATAAAAATGTAATAATATAATACAATCTTTCATATTACCAACTTTATTTTGTGTCCGTTTTTCATTCATTTACCTTATGGCTCCTTATCGGATCTATTTCTGATCACTTACCTTCGCAGTCAGTCTATAGCCTATACACGTGCTACAATAAGGAACATATTTTTGAGATATTGCCATTTTTAAATCTATATAAATGCAAAGGTGATTAAAAAAGAAAACGCTCACTAGTGAATTGTGGTATTTTTACAACTTGCCTGAGGGCGTCTCACGTAGTCCTTTGGGGCAACCCCTGTTATAGATGTTCACAGAGCTGAAATGTCGACCATTTAAACTGCACAAATCTCTCAGTCTGTGCTAATACCGACATCATGAATCGATTTTTAATTTTAATTGTAGAATCAGTCTGAGTGAACACGTTATATCTGTTTTCTTCATGACCATGACGTTAGTTTTGCTTAGTCATTTCACTGATGCTCGTCGTTGTTTCCTTTAAGTTTTCGTCTTTCTTCCCTTGATCGTTGTGGATAAATTCTTCACGGACAGAATCTGTTCTTTGTCGACCTTGTTGAATGAGGATTTGGTGTTGGGGCATATTTATGAAGCTTTTCAAGAATATGCAACACTTTTCCACAGAGATTTTGCCGTAGAAAAGCACTGACCGGAAGTGAGTTTTACTTCCGTTCCTTGTGGAAAAAGTCTATTGTGAACCAGACGCTCCACTGGAAATGCACCTTTAAAAATTATGAATTACCCCGATAAGGAAATATGGTTATCCTCGGCCAGCTTTCCAACATATCTGACAATGCAAATTAACGCCACAAACTCAAAATGCTCTTGACTATCACAACGTTTTTTGATCCACACATTACGTTATCGTCGGGTTCTGTTTTAAATACAAGTGCTCTATTGTCTCTACGTTTGAGTTTCCTAAGTTTTACATTAACGTGCGGTGTCTAAAGCTGGTGTGTGTGTCTATACCTCTAACTCTCCCCTTCCTCTTTCGCTTTCTGCTTTGGGATATATAAAGGAACGCTAGAGAAAACTGTATACATCCTCGTGGACCTATCGCGCTGGTTATAATTCGAGATCAGGAGGTTAGGGAGCGCGCCGCCGTAATGAACCACTCTTGTCTCTCAGTCTCCACTTCAAACGGGACAGGATCACAGCAAGGGCCCATTTTAATTAGGGAAAGTCGGGCAGCCTGATAGACGAGAGCTGGGGTCAACGAAAAGAGGTGAGTCGGTTTTGCAGTCACGCTGGGAATAATTACGCTAATTCCTCCGACCGAACGGAATTTTCCTTCAAGGCACGGAAAAGACTTGAGGATGGGTGTAAATTAAAAATCACGAGAGGTGTACAGCATATATAGGGACGCTTTTTTGTCAATTTGATAAATATTCATGGGATTTTTTTTCTTTTTTAAGATTATCTACAGCATCACGGACACGTACGCCGGCGATCAATTCGGTGTACGCTAAGTTGTAATGCATTATTCACCTTGCAATAAACTTGAAGCAACATTACGTAACTCTACGTGCAATCAGAAGATCAACTAATTTCAAAAGTTAGAGATTTTTGTTCTCGAAAATGTCCTTGTTGACAATTTCTGTGAGTCAAAATACTACTACTAATAAAAACACATAAAATTTATCCTTGGCATACACTGGAATTCTAATCAACATAATCTATTTCCAACTTTTGATGAAATGAGAAGTTTCCATTGCAAATTTTTACTCATAGGGATGTAACAATAACCGAAATCTGGTGATATCGTATCGTCAGAGGTCTCACAATAATATCATGGACCATCACAATATGTCGAATCACAAGTATCTTTGCTTAAATGAACAATTCTGATGCAGAAATAGCTAAAAAAACAGGGAACTACATAGACCATGATCCTTTGCTCCGTTTCAGTGCAGACGACATGAAGAAATAACTGTTCTAACCACTTTTATTATAGTTATTCTTTGGACTAAGTCTTATGAAGGCATTTTTACCGAAAAAGTAGCAGATTCACAGTCAAAATATTGCAATAAATCTGGTACGGTGAGATGTTTATGGTGAAAATATCGTACAGAGAGATTTGGATATCGTTCCATCCCTAATGACAACAAATGTTGTACCAAATGACTGGTCCAAGCATTTTAGAATGTCAGTCTTGTTATTCTGTAGAATATCGTGAGCTTTCCCACAATATCGCAATAAATATCGTACCGTGAGGTTCATACCGTGACGATATCGTATCGTAAGACTTGGATATCGTTACACCCCCACTAATTCATTAAGTGTAGTTTCCAGTGTTTGGTTTATGTAACCAATAGTTGCCTGTGTTTACTTCTTCATGAGTGGTGAGGTTTAAAACGTATTTTTCTTACGTTCAAGAAACACCACGCCGCCTACAGAACCCAATTCTGACCTGAAAGATCCTGTAAAGTTACATAATGTTGCTTTTTTTTTTTTGTAAATCTCTTTGTTCATCAACTTTTAGCCAGTCTTTCGTTTGGCCTTCTTCAATTTGGTTCTTGGACAAATCTTAGCTCCGACAAAACTTAACAGTGCAAGAGTACTTTTTTGAGGAACTGAAAACCAAATCAAACCAGGACCTAGGACTCGCCAACCCACACCACAACATTCCCCTTCAGCACATCCGTGATCTCGCAGTTGAGCTTGTTGAGCCGTCCGTCTAAAATGAACAAAGACTCCCTGGATGGCGTCATGAGGTACTGTCCGAAAAGTCCGCCGCTCACCATAATCCGATTCTTGGCATTCCACGGCCATTCGTACGACTTGGTGGCTTCTTTCAAACTCTTGATCATTTTCACTTTGCCGCTGCTGAGTTCTACGAAAAGGACGTCGGTTTGGTGTCCGGAACTGCCGAAAATGTTGTACTGGTGAAGCTCGGTGAAGGACCTCTGGAACGCCACGTCCGACAGGTGCAGGTTGGTGTGGATGTCGAAAGGGTCACTGATCTCGCCGCGCTCCGAAACCGTTTGAATCCTCATAAGTCCGTCCGTGTCGTCAACCGTAACTAAGTAGTGGCCGTCGGGAGAGACGTACGGAGTCCCGGTTACGTCGCGGTTGTATCCGATGACGCTGTCGGTGACGCCGTCCAGGATGATTTGAGGTTGGGTGGCCCCGGTCGAGTCGGCCTTGCAGTTGACGAAGTAGTATCCTCCGAGGTGGGTGTAGGCCAAGGATTTGGGGATGCAGTTGTACTCTTGCAGGCTGATGTTTTTCACGTAGGATGTTGTCTCTAGGTCGATTTTGTGGAGGACAGGCTCATTCCGATGAAGGATGAGGCCGAACCTGTCAACAAGGAAAAAAAACAAGAGTATATCAGTGACACAGCAGCTGGTTTGTGCTTAAATATACGGCTTTTTCATCCAGCGAAAGTCTGCAGGTATTTTAAATCTAGAAATTAAATCGAAAAGTTCCTGGCCTTATGGGATTTAATTTGCAAAGAAACTTTAATCTTGAGCTGATTCGATGAAGGACATCATGATATAAAATCTAGTTAATAAAAAATAAAAAAATCAGATTAAATGGATCCAAAGCTTGGATTTAATCAGTTACCTTTTTTGTTTAGAAAGATAAATGTTGACATATGGTATAAAACTGCACAACAAATTACTTTTCTCAAGTTCAAAATGAAAACCTGTGATGTCCCTTGTCAGATTAAAAAGAGGATATTTATTTCTATGGAGTATTAAATATTTAGGTCACAGAGTTAGTTTTTATTTTGTTGAAAATCCTATATTCACCGAAGCAATGTATTAACATGTTTGTGCAAGTTTCACTTTTATTTTTGATCCACTCCCTTTGTCGCCCTCACTTTGCTCTCCCCCCCTTCTGAGCGAGATCACAGCACATTAGGGTTGGGCGGTAACACGGTATTAAAGTATCCCAAGGTATCAAAAAGTGTCAACGGTTTCAGTTTCATTACCGACATTAAAAAAATCTGCAGCGCATAAGGACCTGATGTAATATTATAATTTACTGATACCTAAATTTGTTTGCTCAGCACCAATTAATGTGTGGTTGTGTTTTCAATTTAATACTATGTCCTGGTTCAGTCCTGGTTCAGTCCTGGTTCAGTCCTGGTTCTCGGTTCTTGTGGTGTGTTTATATTTATTTGCCGCTAATGACACGTTGTAGATTTTCCTGTTCTGGTGTTTGTGGCTCTAAACCAACGAGAATTCCAGCCACGCTCCGAATGTCCGAACGGTTTCTCCTCAGCACCTTAAAGTCCTCCTGCATCTGTGACGCTCGGACTAACGGGATCTACTCACTGCTCCAGTTTGGGACTGTTGGGCCGTCGGACCAACGGGCTGAGACGCTCCTGAACTGAAATGTCCTTTTTACATCCTGGTCGACTGTAAATACAGTAAATCCAGGCCTGTTCTGCTGTTCGTTTCACTGTGGACCTGATACAAAAGGCTAAACGCCCCCAGTCGAGTTTGATCGACTTTAACATTGAGAAACACAGAGCCAGAGCCGCACATACGTCCTGCTGGAGCTGTAGAAATGGTTTACAGCGACAAAATAATTATTAATTACTCAAGGTAATACCGTATATCCTGGTAAAATGCTGAGAAGGTTTAACGGGATTAAAATTTGGATACCGCCCAACCCTACAACAAAATCAGCATGCTTTCTTCTAATGAAACTACTGCACATTACATCAGGTTTGTCAAGTTGTTGTTGTATAGTGTCATGCTTTTTGTACATTTACACATACTGAGCATTGCACAAAATCAGCTAATAATAAAAAGGGTTCAAATAAAACCTCGTCAGGCATGTTTCTGAAGAGGGAACAATGATATAACATGGTAAAAAGCTAAAAAAAACCCTCAATTTTCCATAATAGCCCCTCTTTAAAGGATTGTTATATTGTTTCCTTTCAAAATGTCTATATTTTCAATGCTTCCAGCGTGAATTCCTGTTGAGAATTTAACCGAGTAACTAACTTCTTATTTGGCTTTGATAGTTTGCTAATTTACTGGAGTCTGATTTCATTTCAATTCGTAACACAAAAATTAAGAGGGATCGCTTCCATTATTTGGCTTAATCGAGAAAGGCAAAGCTACACAAATAAATACAAATTCATTACCCCAAAACTGCCAGAAAAAAAAAACCAAACAAAAAAACCGACGCCTCTAAACCCCTTAGCTAATTAAATAAAAGATTATACATTTAGTTTGACTTCCTTGGTTAACATCGCATCCGTTTTATATGTGTGAGATCATACGAAACCCTTTTTAATAAAATTATAATAGGCTCACATGTGGCTGTGGATGAGTGGAAGTACGAGTCATTATACAAAGCAAAGTGCCCATTAGCAACGCGTTAAGAGGCAGGCAGGGCGTAGGGGAATATGCGCAGCTCAATTAAACGCGTACATCAGCGGATCAATCCCGTCAGACACGTCCCTTTACCGTTCATCATGTGCTGCAGAGCTCCAACGCCCCGCTGTCCATTTGTGGGGCGGCTATGAAAAAAGGCCACCCGGAGCACAAGCACCTATTGATCTTTCACTAGTCTAGACCTGCCACTTTGTTTTGACCCACTTCGGGAGAAAAATCAGGTTTTCGTGTATCGCAACCGGAACCGGAGATGTTTGAGAATACAAGGGATGCAGGACTAACGAATGAAATGCAGTATGTGTCCATTAGGGGTGTGAATATAACTGAAATATGGTGATATCGTATCGTCAAAGGTCTCGCAGTAACAACGTGGAGCGTCGCAATATATCGACTCCCAAGTCTCTTTGGTTAAATGAACAGTTCTGATGCAGAAATAGCTAAAAAAAAACAGAGGGAACTACATAGACCATGATCCTTTGCTCCATTTCAGTGCAGACTACATGAGGAAATCTGACATTACACATAAATTATTGTATTTCCTGTTGGTCTCAAGCTAACGAGACCACACTCAGATCTCTGTATAACCGAGCCCTAAAGGTGTTAGACAAAAAAAACACTTCATTATCATCATTGCAATATTCTAAACTTACAAACTATCCTTCAAATTTGTCAGTAATATTGCTCCACTTCCATTAAAGAAATTCATTCAACTACGTTCGGAAAAAAACAACTCGGACATCCAAATCCACATCTTATAAAAATCGCATCGTCCCGAAAAGATGTTCTCCCTTTGCACAATCGGCCTTTTCATTTAAAACCGTGGAACCAGCTCCCTGACTGTCTGAAACTGTAAATTCGCAAACTTTTTCTGAAACAGCGCAGCACCAAACTATTATTTCTCTTAGGTATAAGAAGTTATACATTTGTTCTGAGAAGTTTTGGGAGGTGATGTCTTCTGCTTTTGAGAGAAACGTGCTACAAATTAGCCACCGTGGTTGGATCATCTCAAATTATGACAGGATTTTGACGCTCTTGCCCGGTTCCAATACTTTCTGGATTCAAACAGAACGTAGAAGGGAATGGCTCATCGTTCCAGGGTAGTGTATGCTGTTGTTGTGTCCTTGGGCAAGGCACTTCACCCGCCTTGCGTAGTATGGAAGGTCTGATGACGCAGATTGGCAGCCTTGCTTCTGTCAGTCTAGCCCAGGGAAACTACAATACCACCACCAAGTGTAGAGCGAATGAATAATGTAATGTGCACGACAGTACATCCAAAACTTTAAGTAGACGTAGTTTGGGCTGGTTGCAAAAATCCGGTATCCAATTTTGAATCATACGTGTAGATTATGTTTTAAAATGAACCTTGGCAGACAAACGACTTTCCGGGATAGTCACAGTCAATTATCCAACATCTTACTTTTTGTTCTCCAATATCTGCTTTTACATTTCATTACAAGAACTAAAACTCAGGTATGTAACCTCTGATTAGAATTCGTCTGGCCATTATTTTATTCTTACCGCACTTGTATAATGTTGTTGTGTCTCTAGGCAAGACACTTCACTCCTATTATCCACTCCAGACACAGTATTTTAGTAAATGGCGACTTTTCGACGGTGCTTTTCTACCTTTGTTGGGTACTTAACATAAAACATCTCTGCACTCTGCTCATTGACCCTTAAATGCGCTCACACATTAGAGCATTCATTAGTGAACGCCGACGCACTCTGATGACGTGGAGGATGTGGATGCTGAAGTTTTGCCAGCAAACTGCACTGGGATTAAACTGTAAATCTTCAGCAGCTCGTATTCCATTGTATTGTAGAGTAAAACATCCGTCCATTTTCTTTGGCTTAGTCGGGTCATGGGGGCAGCTGTCTAAGCAGGGACTCTCAGACTTCCTTCACCCCAGACACTTCCTCCAGCTCGAGGCATTCCCTGGGCCAGCCGAGAGACATAGTCCCTCTAGCATGTCCTGGGTCTTCCCCGGGGCCTCCATCTGGTGGGACATGCCCTGAACAGATGCTCCTCCCCTTAGCTGCTCCTCTCGACCTGGAGGCACAGCGACTCTACTCCAAGCTCCTCCCGTGTGACCGAGCTCCTCCCCCTCTCTCTAAGGGAGCTCCCGGCCACTCTGCGGAGGAAAATCATTTCAAACACTTGTATCGGCAATCTCATCTCGTCGTAAAACAGTTCAACTAAAAGTAGCTGTTCAACTTAAAACTATCACTTTGAGCTTTGATGTGGCCAGCGCAACAGAGTCCTGCACGGGTCCATTTTTGGAGACTTGCACCCGCACAGTACAGAACCACACCCGCCCGTAAACCCACAATCATATCAAAGTTAAACCTGCACGCCTGTGCCCGTGATAAATCACACACAAATTATAAAAGCATTCGAACTGATGCACTTCGATGCGTCTCAACGAACAACAACAAACAGCAATAATAGGTCGCCCCTAAGCTAAGCCTTGCTCCACCTGAGTCCTAAATCGCACAACAACAACAAAACAAACCATAAAAAAACAACTGATGTCAGTTTAACACAAAATAAAAGCCTTAATTTTATCTAACCAAGGTCACTGTGCAGGAACAGTATCGTCCTCAGTCCAGGTTTCAGCTGCGTTCTGTGTTCTTGGATCACAAATCTGTCTCACTGCAGCGCTGGATGCAGGATTGAGATCACACCACCTGACCCGCCCGTGTGTCACTACCCGCCCACATACCCACCCATAAAATTTCAGAACATTAAAACCCGTTTCAGCAACTATTTGTAGGTACCCGACCGGTGCAGCCCAATAAAGCAGGGTTGCTTAAGTCTGGGTGAAACAAAACACAACTCCGGGTATGTTTATGATGCAATAACAACATTCTAACATGTCTTAAATGTGTCAATTTCGCTTAATACACCGTTAATAAAGCCCAAATGTGGATTATAATTGAACAATTTGTGTTTTTATTGTTGAAAAATGGCTCTATTTCTGAATCCTTTGTATGACCTTGAGACTGAAACTTTTGAATAATAAGATGCACGGAGAGTTGGCGAGTATAGGTGACAGTCAGTGAAAGTTTGAACACAGGACAATGCCAAAAATGCACTGAGATTGAACTGTCAACCTTCAGATCACTGGGCAAATACTACCGCTACCGCTACCGCCAACCGTCCCCATCATAATATTCACCCAGGTTTTTTTTAAATCGCCTGCAAAAATCATAAAAGCACAACGCTATTTTGCTTCGTAGCAGCATTATTCTGGCTCTTTCTACTGTCTACCCACAAAAACCCCTTTTGTTGTGCGGCCGATTCCATTGTCTGCGCCGCAATGTGCAGTTCACGTCCAACGGCATCTGTCAGGTTGGCTCAAAGCGCTCCGAGTTTGCCAGCTGTGCCTGCATCACAGCCAGACCCGCGACGCGTGAGTATTGATTCATCATACATGAAAACCTGCTGGGGCAAATATGAATTTCATTGCAGCATAAACGCTCTTTTAACCATCAGTTTCCAGCCGTGTTACCTATAAATCACAGTGTAATTGCGCGGGCATTGATCTGTCACGACGGGCGGAGGTTCAAAACAATAGGCGAGCGGGCGAGGCTCAAAGACATTTGGTTTATAAATCATCTGCTGCTCCCAATCCCTTTGCCAAATTGATTCTAGTACAGGGTTGCCAGTTCTGAATGTCAAAACTAGCACAACAGTAAACAGCGCTACGAAACGAGCCTATATCTGACGGGGAAAAATGTTGTTGTGGACTGTAAAAAGGTTGCACGTTACAATAGGAGCAACAATATAGTGTACAGTACCTGGCTACGCATTTTGTACCTAACAACTAATCAGAAACAACTCATTTGGACGACGTATTACTGCAGATATACTTTTTTGGGTAGTGTTTAGTATATTACCCGATATTACGCAGAAAAACAACATATGAATGGCGTTGTAAAATACATTTTTTGCAGCTTTTATCTAAAATTAAACCGTTTTTATGTTTTAAATTATTTGAACAGGTCACACACGCTTTTATCTCCTCTCGTTTAGACAATGGTAAAGCACTTTTCTCTAGTATTAGTCTCCGTGCACTTTCTCTCTTACAGCTGGTCCAAAATTCTGCTGCGTGACTTTTAACTAGAAGCAAAAAAATGCGAGCACATTATCCCGATTTTAGCATTGTTGTGTTGGCTTCCAGTTCGTTTTAGAGTTGATTTAAAGATTTTATTGTTTGTTTTTACAGCTTTACATGGACCGGCCCCACAGTACGTCTCGGGTCTGAGGTCCGAGGGCTCCAGTGGAGAGTTTTAAGTCTTGCCTTAAAACCCAGTTTTACTGTATTTTTGGAGTATAAGTCGCTCTTGGAGTATAAGTCACACCAGCCAAAAAATGCACAATGAAGAAGAAAAAAACATGTATAAGTCACACTTCAATCAAAGACCAAGAACCGACATTTCATCTTAAAAAGCGAGTTATAAAAGTTATAGTAATAAAAACAACCAAATAGAGAACAATCTGTGTATCATTCGTTCATTAATTTTTCAATATAGAACCAAAAATAAGAAAACGACAAAACAACTGTTTTCTATATTATTTGTCTCTAAAACCAAAATGAAAAAGCTTCTGTTGATTTGTTTTTTCATTTTTGATTCATATATAGGATTCATATATTTGGTCTATGGGCTGTCAGTGTGAAAAATGTAATATATAAGTCGCACCTGAGGATAAGTCGCAGGAACCACCCAAACCCTGAAAAAAAGTGTGGCTTATAGTCCGTAAAATACGGTACTCTCTGGCTTTTAACACCGCGTGAGTTTGTGTGGTCCTCTTTGTCTTTTATTTATTTTACATTATTGTACTTATTTCAATGCTGCTTTGTGATTTTTATGGTGTTGCTTTAATTTTATTTGACTGCTTTTATTGTTTTAGGACTTCTATGACCAAATTTGAGCATTTCTTTTTGTTTTATCTCTGTGCAGCACTTTGGAAACTGCTCTGTTTGTAAAATGTGCTATAGAAATAAAGCAAATTTAGATCATTTTATCCATATTATAACGCATATCCTCATCAAAAACATACCTGGACACTATTCTAACATGACTTAAAGGCCATATGAGTAAATGATGGCACTTTTAAGCTAGATCCTACAGATAATATTACATTTTGTTCATTGTAAATCATAATATTGGCCTAAAACTGCTTAAAAATACAGACACCAGGTATTGAGTTCCTGTTCAAAACATCAGAACCGACAGGCCTTGCTCTTTATAGTGGCATTTCACCATAGACACAGCAGCAGATTTTTTGTTTTTAGGTTGAAAAATGGCTGCATGAATCAATCAAAATAGAACTTTGGATAAGCTAATGATGAGGGAACACCGGTAAAGCACCGGTTAAAAGCTCATAAAAAGTCAATCTGGCCTAAACTGAAAATGTTTGGCCTTGTGTAACCTCTGCCATCGAGCGTTACCCTTGAAGATCAGTGCTCCTCCCTCATTGGCTCATCTTCTACCGGCTGAATGATAAATAGTCGGAGCAGCTCTGTACCTGTCTGCACGGCTTAAAACCTTATTCACACACTCTCGATAACTTACAACTCAATGGAGACTTTTGCCCAATCCTTATTTTATGCTCTGTTGAGTTTAAAACGACATTAGGCCAAATTTAAAACAAATTTCTTGCATATTAAGTCGCGGCTCTCTGCAAGTTGAACTCTGCTACGAATGTGAGTATTTTTGTGTTTGTTGATTAAATTTACAGACAATGGGTCAAAATAACGAACTAAACTCTGAATCTTAACATATTTTAACATGTTACCTTGAATTCGGCAGCACTGGTAAGTTGTTGTGGTGCTTTTTGTTTATGTATATCTGTCTTTATGTATGTATTTGTTATGTTAATCCCCTAATGCTGCTGATAGTGACGGCTTGTTAATTTGCAGCTTTCTTTTGTAAATGTTTTGATTGAAATGATGTTGTGCAACACTAATTGAATGAACAAACGTTTAATTCATGCAGATTTTGTGTTTTTGTGTTGAAAAAAAGGCTACATTTCTGAAACAGGATGACAGGATCGCATGAATCAATCGAAATGCAACTTTGGATGAGCTAATGATGAGGGAACACCAATAAATCTTGGTTAAACGCTCATAAAAAGTCAATCTGATCTCATATCTAAATTGAAAATGTTTATCCTTGCACCCAAGAAGCTTCAGTATTGAAAGAAAGTGGTTTATGAGCTTATTTTGTCGTGCAATGTGGGGAGACGTTTAAACTGAAACAACAGGTGAGGTGTATAGGGCTGTTTGGCAGTCTGCTGTCCTCTGAGGGAGTTCGTTTCACGGTTGTTAAGTGCCTGAGAATCTTTACCAAGGCCGGAGTGGCCATGAAACTGTTGTTGTTGTGAGTTTGAGCAAACATTGTGACCTCGACTCCACTGAGAAAGCCTTTAGGATGAGACCATAACTGGGCCGTTACGGTCAGTGTAACGGCCAAGTCACAGATGACTGGGCCGTTACACTGACCATCAAATGTTTACCTAATACAACCATATTTTACTTATATTGACTAGTATGGGGCGGTAATACGGTATACTGAGGTATCAAAAAGTAGCAGCAGTATCAGTTTCATTACCGTCATTAAAAAAATCTGCAGGGCAAAAGGACCTAATAAGGAGGATTTTGGGTTCAAGCAAATGACAGGGGAGAAATAGCAAATGTTGAGGAGCTACGACCCTGCATCAGGCCAGAGATCCCACCACAGTCGCTCTCTCTCCTCTTCAAACGTGGTTCCGCTCGGAGATTTCCATCCACACGCAGCGAGGAAGAAGAAAAACAACCTGACTGATGCTAAAGTTTGTGATGGAGACGTTTTATTGAAGCCGAGAGTCGAGAGGGGACGAGGCTGAAGAGGAGAAAGTTCCCGCTCGAGGGCGAAGTCAGACTTTCACGGAGGAGACGGGAACTTCTCTGAGGGTCTGTCAGATACAACATGCTGCAGTGGGAAATATCACACGCCCTGGACTGTCGCCTTTAACTTTTTATTCCAGAATCTGCGCTTTTCTTGCCTCGGCGTGTCCCAGATCATTAAATGGAGGGAGATACGCGCTGATGAAGTTTGGTTTGATCAGAACTTGTGCCTCATCTTCAAATATAAAGCTGCTCTTCTGTTTCTGAGAAGGTTTAACGGTATCAAAATTTGGATGCCGCCCAACTCTAATATCTACTTCAAAAGATTAAAATACATAAATTCTCAATTCACAACCAGCAACAACCATCAGCAAATATCAGGCCTAAAATATCTGTAAACAGACATTCACACAGCCAAGTTGAAAGACAAAATTACTTCTTATCTTACTTATATCCAGCGCAAATAAAAGAAATATGAACCATAAAAAGAGAAACCATAAGCTCCAGTAAAACATATTGACAGCTCAGCACTTTTCCTCTAGTTCATGTCTCGTCTTGTTTTGCCAAAAGGCTTTCTGTACAATGATTAGACTTTAGTGAAGAATAGGTGAGGACGGCCAGCGCTGCAGGGCACAGTATTGTTGAGTATGAAAGAAGAACTGGCTGGCTTTTTGCTGACTCAGAGTTAACGGACTGTAAGTCGATGTTTAAATAAATGATCGGCCACTGAGAGAGGCCCAGAGCGCTGTGCTGGCTGCACAGGGAATCCCCTGTTGTTACAGCAGCCACACAAGTTGCTGAGTGCATGTGAGCATTCTGGCTCGGCTCATGTTGCTAAATTGACAAATGCTGTGTTTTGTTGAGGCCACAGGGCACTGCTTGGCTTACACTTTGGAAAAAATGCAATAAAATCTGTAAAATCATGTGCTTTGTTTCCTCTGGAGTTTTTCTCTTCGCTGATGAGGTAAAACACCAGACATGTTCATTCGCAGCAAGAATTTGTAGGGATACAAGGGTTTTACGCTCAAGTTTTATGCGCTGTTGTGGGGGGAGCTGTGAAACTTAAGATCTTAATATTATAGATCTGTGTAACCACTGCTGCAGGTCGAGGTTGGCCTATCGAAGGGGTCGGCAACCTGCGGCTCCTTCATCCTTCTGTTGTGGCTCCTGTGACTTTGGAAAATAAATAATGAGTATTTAATTATATTGTATTTTTATTTTGGTTAGTTTGTTTATAAATGTAATTCTAAATGTGCGTAATGATAATCTTGTAACATTCAAATAAAACATTTTTAATATTTTTGTCGCTCAAAATATACGTCAAAGCGTGATGTGTGACACCCAACACGGACAGCAGGATTTATTGAGGTTTCCATCCCCTGGTAGGTAAATGATGGACAAATCCAAGACATGAAAAGTTTCTGAAGAAAACAGAACGTTTACAGCCATGTGGGCAGATTCACGCTCCAGTACATGTGATAAAATGATGACGAAACACAGAAGCAGATGTATTTTTGGTTGTTTTTTTTATTACCTACGAGGAGGACTCTAATAGACATTTAGTAATAATGTGTTAAATGCAGCTTTGCGCACATTCAACAGACACAGAAGATGTGAGCATTTCTTGCTGTACTGGAAACAAATTCCACCAACTTGTTGTGTGGCCATTAATAAATGATTCTGATTCTGATTCTGATTTGTTTCCATTTTACAGAAACAAAACTTAAAAGCATGGCTAATTTGCATAAGCACCAAAAACACAGCTTTGTGTTGATGCTTCAGCTTCTGTTGGACTAAAGGACACGACTCAGTGGAATATGAGTGTTCTCTCTGTGACAGAGGATGTTCTGCTGATGGTGAGTCTGTTCTGTGCTTCTGTCGCGTTGGAAATGGTTCATGTTAAACTTTTTCAGAGATTATACGTCTGCAGGACACGTATATCGTATACATGAATGGACATATATTCTCTGTAGCATTTCATTGATTTCATAAATGCAACACACTATAGGCTTTTATACAGAGCAGTAAAAAAAAAAATCATATACAGTGTTATCCTCATTTTAGGGTTTTGTGGCTCTGGGTGTTTTCTTTTTTGTGCAAGACGCTCCAAACGGCTCTTTAAGTGTTTAAGGAGACCCCTGGGTGTCAGCATATTAGGACTGTACAGAAGAGACTAGGCTGTTTATGGAGCAGAACAAAGGTTTAGATTTAGTCAATTGAGACGTATTTGCAATAAACTGTCAAAAAAAGTATGTAGTAAAGCAAGTGAAGATAATACGATTATTTAATTAAACAAGAATAAATGAAATAATAATAAGCAAAGACCCCCTGTTTCAAAAAATAAATCAATAAATTAATCAACAGTTCTCTGACTGGCCAAGTATTTTGACCTAGAGAGAGTTCAGCTCATTCCTGTTCAGCATCTTTCAACATTTGGTAAAGTTTTGTGACTTGAGAAAGTTCAGTTCATCGCTTTGTTAGGATTTAGTTCAGATACAAAATACAAGATATAAGGACCGCAGGGCAATAGAGGGGAAAAAAAGTTCAATTCTACCAGTTCGCCGTCAGAGAAGAGTTCATTATTCAGAGTCCCATCCAAAAAAACCTGACCAGTGAGTTGTAAGTTATCGAGAGTATGTAAATAAGGCTTTAAACCGTGTAGTAGCTCAGTTCAGGATCAGTCCAGACGCAGTGGGAGTGGAGTGGAAGGTGCAAACCAGCACAGAGCTGCTCCGGATATTTATCATTCAGCCAGTTAGAAGAGGAGCAAATCATGGAAGAGTAACTCAAGGTAGCAGGGGTTACATTTGGGATAAATCCTCAAAAGTTAGAGTGACCAGATGTTTTTTTTATTATTATTTTTTTTTTACCATGGACAGTTCCAGTTTTGTGCTTTGTCCCAACAGATTTATTCAAACCAGTGATTTGTCCCAGTTTTATACGATAAATGTCCCAGGTGTCCTTATTTTTGACCAGTTTGATACCTGCCAACAGTAAAGGGGGCAATATATTACCATATGTTTAGCCAAAATACAGAAAAACATGTTTGAAGAGGACCACAAGGCACAAGTGAGTCGAGAATGGACAATATCATGTGCTATTTTCACTATTTTATCTTTTATCCAAACATCCCAACCCGGATATGTCCCAGTTTTGAATCTGAAGTGGTAGTTCCCAACCATTTCTCCTCAGCAGACCCCGAGTTACAAAGACTTTCCCAAAATCGCAGCCCCCAAACTGTATGTATTTGTCATAACATTCATTTATTTCAGACAAAGAACCAAACACATGAGTTGTAACAGTGCAATAAGACGAAAGTCCATCGATTTATCTATTTTCTTCCACTTTATCTATGGCCGGTTCGTGGGGGCAGTGGTCTGAGAAGGGAGGCCCAGACTTCCCTCTTTTTCCTCTACACACACACTTCCTTCCTCCAGCTCTTCTCCCGAGGCGTTCCCAGACCAGCCGAGACCAGACAAAAGTACTTTCTGCAATATCTACAACCCCCCAGTTGGGAACCACAAGTCTGAATGATGACTGATTTTAAACTGCAGCTTGCGTGCCTGTTGCAAGTTTAAGTAATTCAGTGCAATTATTAGCGAGGAGACTAAAGACTACATTTACACCATCCTCCACACAACTGAACCACAAATCAGCATCATGTATTATGTAACAATAACTGAAATCTGGTGATATCGTATCGTCAAAGGTCTCACAATAATATCGTGGAGCATCACAATATATCGAATCCCAAGTCTCTTTGCTTAAATGAAGAGTTATGGTGCAGAAATAGCTAAAAAAAACAGAGGGAACTACATAGACCATGATCCTTTGCTCCGTTTCAGTGCAGACGACATGAAGAAATAACTGTTCTAAGCACTTTTGCATCTTCATTCTGTGGATTAAGTCTTGTGAAGCATTTTTAGAGGAAAAAGGAGCAGATTCATAACAAAATATTGGAATAAATCTGGTACGGTGAGATGTTTATGGTGAAAATATCATACAGAGAGATTTGGATTTCGTTCCATCCCTAATGACAATAAATGTACCAAATGACTGGTCAAAGCGTTTTAGAGTCAGTGTTGTTATTATGCAGAATATATAGGGGTGTAATGGTACATGTATTCATACCGAACCGTTTCTGTACGGGTCGTTCGGTTTGGTGCAGGGCTGTGCACGAGTGAGTTTGCGCTATTTGTGTCGTCTTAAGGCGACAAAATGCTGCTCTGAATAAAATGGCCAATTTTGTCAAATAGGGTCAAATTTCATTCAAGCTCCCTGCACTACATTCATACACGTAATACTACATCCTCGACTCAGGATTTCATTATGCTTCTATATAAAAGAGTCAAGTTAGAGCGCGTTGAATTAGCGCGAGTGCTTAGCCGCCCTCACCTCACGGTGGCCCCAGGAAGCAGCGAGGTGAGGGCAGCAGCGAGTTTTACAGCCCACAGGATCAACTGTACTGTCACAGTCCCCGGATACTCCAAGAGAGACTGTTAACTAAACCAGGAATGAACCAGGTCTAAACCAGGACTGAACCATGACTGGACCAGGTCTAAACCAGGACTGAACCATGACTGGACCAGGTCTAAACCAGGACTGAACCATGACTGGACCAGGTCTAAACCAGGACTGAACCATGACTGGACCAGGTCTAAACCAGGACCGAACCATGACTGGACCAGGTCTAAACCAGGACCGAACCATGACTGGACCAGGTCTAAACCAGGACCGAACCATGACTGGACCAGGTCTAAACCAGGACTGAACCATGACTGGACCAGGTCTAAACCAGGACTGAACCATGACTGGACCAGGTCTAAACCAGGACTGAACCATGACTGGACCAGGTCTAAACCAGGACTGAACCATGACTGGACCAGGTCTAAACCAGGACTGAACCATGACTGGACCAGGTCTAAACCAGGACTGAACCAAGACTGGATCAGGTCTGAACCAGGTCTAAACAATTATCATTATAATAGTTATATTATATTATTATTAGTTTTTATTAGTAGTAATGATTTTCACGGTTTGTTTACTATTTACTCTTTCTCTGAGCGTTCAGTATTGTGCTGTATCATATTTGTATTGTATTTGTATTGTAGCAGACACAGGGTGGAGAGAAGTGCTGCATTTTATCATTCAGACGTGACATTTTTGCATTTTGTTCCCACACTGTACCGAAAATGAACCGAACCGTGATCTCAAAACCGAGGTACGTACCGAACTGTGATTCTGGTGTACAGTTACACCCCTAATAATATCGTAATATTATTAGCCTCTCCACCATCTTGTGAGCTTTCCCACGATATCACAATAAATATCGTACCGTGAGGTTCATACTGTGACGATATCATATCGTGAGACTTGGATATCGTTACATCCCTAATTATGTCTTATTTGACACCTGCCTCTCACTATTTTTGCTATATTTATTTAGAAGTTATTATTACCATTTATATTTTTGCTTGTTGTTATTAAAGTATATTGTAATTGTGAGCTCCTGTGCCCAAACTATTTCCGTTGTGGATCGATAAAGTTAATCCAAGTCCAAGTAAACTTTCATAAGCTCTGACACCAAATTTAATCAAACTCGTGCTCTGCCTGTCACATCAGCCGTTACATTATCTCCTTAGTTGTAACTCACTTTTACACTGATTTTAAACTGCAGCTTGCGTGCCTGTTGCAAGTTTAAGTAATTCAGTGCAATTATTAGCGAGGAGACTAAAGACTACATTTACACCATCCTCCACACAACTGAACCACAAATCAGCATCATGTATTATGTAACAATAACTGAAATCTGGTGATATCGTATCGTCAAAGGTCTCACAATAATATCGTGGAGCATCACAATATATCGAATCCCAAGTCTCTTTGCTTAAATGAAGAGTTATGGTGCAGAAATAGCTAAAAAAAACAGAGGGAACTACATAGACCATGATCCTTTGCTCCGTTTCAGTGCAGACGACATGAAGAAATAACTGTTCTAAGCACTTTTACATCTTCATTCTGTGGATTAAGTCTTGTGAAGCATTTTTGGAGGAAAAAGGAGCAGATTCACAGTCAAAATATCCCAATAAATCTGGTACAGTGAGATGTTTATGGTGAAAATATCGTACCGAGAGATTTGGATTTCGTTCCATCCCTAATGACAATAAATGTACCAAATGACTGGTCAAAGCGTTTTAGAGTCAGTCTTGTTATTATGCAGAATGTATAGGGGTGTAATGGTACATGTATTCATACCGAACCCTTTCTGTACGGGTCGTTCGGTTTGGTGCAGGGCTGTGCGCGAGTGAGTTTGCGCTATTTGTGTCGTCTTAAGGCGACAAAATGCTGCTCTGAATAAAATGGCCAATTTTGTCAAATAGGGTCAAATTTCATTCAAGCTCCCTGCACTACATTCATACACGTAATACTACATCCTCGACTCAGGATTTCATTATGCTTCTATATAAAAGAGTCAAGTTAGAGCGCGTTGAATTAGCGCGAGTGCTTAGCCGCCCTCACCTCACGGTGGCCCCAGGAAGCAGCGAGGTGAGGGCAGCAGCGAGTTTTACAGCCCACAGGATCAACTGTACTGTCACAGTCCCCGGATACTCCAAGAGAGACTGTTAACTAAACCAGGAATGAACCAGGTCTAAACCAGGACTGAACCATGACTGGACCAGGTCTAAACCAGGACTGAACCATGACTGGACCAGGTCTAAACCAGGACTGAACCATGACTGGACCAGGTCTAAACCAGGACCGAACCATGACTGGACCAGGTCTAAACCAGGACTGAACCATGACTGGACCAGGTCTAAACCAGGACCGAACCATGACTGGACCAGGTCTAAACCAGGACCGAACCATGACTGGACCAGGTCTAAACCAGGACTGAACCATGACTGGACCAGGTCTAAACCAGGACCGAACCATGACTGGACCAGGTCTAAACCAGGACCGAACCATGACTGGACCAGGTCTAAACCAGGACTGAACCATGACTGGACCAGGTCTAAACCAGGACTGAACCATGACTGGACCAGGTCTAAACCAGGACTGAACCAAGACTGGATCAGGTCTGAACCAGGTCTAAACAATTATCATTATAATAGTTATATTATATTATTATTAGTTTTTATTAGTAGTAATGATTTTCACGGTTTGTTTACTATTTACTCTTTCTCTGAGCGTTCAGTATTGTGCTGTATCATATTTGTATTGTATTTGTATTGTAGCAGACACAGGGTGGAGAGAAGTGCTGCATTTTATCATTCAGACGTGACATTTTTGCATTTTGTTCCCACACTGTACCGAAAATGAACCGAACCGTGATCTCAAAACCGAGGTACGTACCGAACTGTGATTCTGGTGTACAGTTACACCCCTAATAATATCGTAATATTATTAGCCTCTCCACCATCTTGTGAGCTTTCCCACGATATCACAATAAATATCGTACCGTGAGGTTCATACTGTGACGATATCATATCGTGAGACTTGGATATCGTTACATCCCTAATTATGTCTTATTTGACACCTGCCTCTCACTATTTTTGCTATATTTATTTAGAAGTTATTATTACCATTTATATTTTTGCTTGTTGTTATTAAAGTATATTGTAATTGTGAGCTCCTGTGCCCAAACTATTTCCGTTGTGGATCGATAAAGTTAATCCAAGTCCAAGTAAACTTTCATAAGCTCTGACATCAAATTTAATCAAACTCTTGCTCTGCCTGTCGCATCAGCCGTTACATTATCTCCTTAGTTGTAACTCACTTTTGATTACACATGTTCCCTGTCAGTGTTGGCTCAAAGTGCACACACGCTCAGAGTAAAATATACGCAGACAATTTAACGTCGACACGAGTAAGACACAGCCACGGCTGCTCCTCCGCCGCCGGGAAACCAACGCAATCGCTTGTAACGGTAGATACAACACTCATCCTCGATTGATCCCGACGCGCCGTTTCCCGAGCAGAGGCGCGCGCCGGCCTCTGTGCAATCAAACATCCTGTCCGGCGGAGTGCGGCTCTTCTCGAACCGTCGTGGCGAACACAGCAGTTCCCCCGCACAACATGGCAGGAGGGTGTCCGTTCTGAGCGAGGATTTCTCTGCGGAGCTAATTACAGACGCGCGATGGCTGCCGTGCTGTTTCACCCGCAGACATTGTTTGTGTGCAGCGCGGTACAATCCCCCAGGGCGACCGCAGAAGACGAGCCGCTGTGTCTGACCCAGTGCTTCGGGTTGGGTCCCTCCGGCCGGCGTTTAAGTTTAAAAGATCGGGGTTACTTCCGGGGAACGTCTATATCTTAAAGCAGAGGTGCCCACACTTTTTCAGCATGCGAGATACTTATAAAAAGACGTTGACAATGTGAAAGTTAAAACGATCTACCTACTACAAAAATGCAAATCATTTATTTATTATAATCGTGGTAGAACGGTGGACTTCATGATGTTCATGTGGGAAAAGGCCGACTCACATGAATACGTTTTTATAGATTTATCTCCATTTTATCTGATAAATGTTAATTTAAGCTTAAAATAAGACAAACTGTGCTGCACTGAAACACTATGTGCCCCTTTTTGGAGCCTCACCCACAGTTTGAGAACCCTTCCAAGTTCCACTGGAGTTACATTATTTCTCTTACTGGTTTTGCAGTGGGATTTACCCTCTGCACATTTACCAAACACACATGACAAATACAGAAGCATCTGTGGGATTTAGTCAAACTTCAACCACATGTAGGTCTGCTCTGTGCTGTACACCTGCTCTGTGCTGTACACCTGCTCTGTGCTGTACACCTGCTCTGTGCTGTACACCTGCTCTGTGCTGTACACCTGCTCTGTTCTGTAGACCTGCTTTGTGCTGTACACCTGCTCTGTGCTGTACACCTGCTCTGTGCTGTACACCTGCTCTGTGCTGTACACCTGCTCTGTGCTGTAGACCTGCTCTGTGCTGTACACCTGCTCTGTGCCAACACTGTAACATAAATATAGATTAGTTTTTGCTTTGCGTTTCGTCTTGCTCTTCTAATCAGCGCATTGAGGAGGGAGGCACTATATGCAGGGAGGAGCAAGATCGCGAAAAGGCGAGGAGCAGTGAACTGACGTGAGGCAGACGAACAGGTGGGATGTTTTAAGAAGTTTAACCTGCCCTGTGATACTCGCTGTTACGTGAGGGTTCACACTGCTGTGGAAGAGCTGCGAGCACTGGGGGTGTGTGTGGTGACGCGCTGTGCATAGAGACTCTCTGTGCTTCTACACACCTGTACAAGTTTATTGCCGACAACACGGCCATAATGAAATATGATCGCACTCGACGAGAGTCAGACCTCGAGTCCGAGATAAGACCGGGTCAAAACGCCTTCAAGAGTCCAAACACGGTCCAAGACTGTAAAGAAACGGTCTCGAAACCAAGACCAGTCTTGAGCACTACACTGTGATCTACCGACACTACGTTGGTGATCGACTGGTAGATCAGGATCGACATATTAGGCTCCCCTGTCTTTTGGACATAGGGTCATTTCCTTGTGAGTGTTGGAGACGAGTGGAGACACTTTTTTAAATATGGGGATATGATGATATTTCCAATGTCTCACTTCAAATTGATGGCTTAAGTATAGAAAAAATGTACTGCATAACTTCAGAAGCACACGGTAATATAACAATATATCAAACATTCCCAGTAGTTTTCTATTAAATACTGATTCTTTCAAGGGAAGTATATTTGAAATCATGTTGTCTACTAAATAAATTTCAGAATTTTGCTTTGCAAATGCTGCAATTTGGTGGAAAAATTAAATGCCATAAACCTACATCAAAGTCATAAGTTACATAAACAAAAACACAAACTTTTTTTTTTAAATTTTTATTGATGCATTGATTAAACGGTGGTATTTGCCTCTGCTGCAGTAAAATGGAAATGTCAGCAGTTAGCCGCTGTATATTAAAAGTCCATAATGGGAATTCACAGTCAAGAGAGCACTTTCCTTCTTTCTATGAACACTGGGAAACATAATGATCTCTCCAAGCTATTCAGAACACTGGCCATTAAAGTGCAGAGGTTGAGTAATTTAAAGTAATGTTTTCTGCATTCGAATGTAAGAAACATTATGTCTGAATTGACCAAATTGAACTTTGTACTTATAGCTGAACTGAACTACTGCTGCTTTAAATGGGTCAATGATGTCTAAGGATTTTCAAGAGGCAACTTTTAAAATACAAAATATACTAGTTTCTATTGAACTTTTTCAAATATTTCCAGTGGCAGGTGCATAAATCTGTGTTTAACATTTATATGAAGCATTTTTAGTGTAAAATGTCATGTGGGGCGACTGAGAATAACCTTAAAATAGTTTTATTTTCTAAAACATGGTTGGGATATTAATCTAAGTTGTGAGTAATATGAAGTGTATAGAAACAAACTGTTGCGTTTCTTTAGGTTTTTAATGCATATTGATATTTTCTTTTGCTCCAATATGACAGTCACCTGCTTGTGTTTAATGAACAAACTACTGCCCTGGAAAATGCATCAAATGAAGAAAAATGCCTAAAGAACCATTCACCCAAGTCGACTTTGTCTGTTATTAAACTCCAGCCGTAGAATTCCTGCTGTTATTAGTCGCACCACATGATGCACTGTCGCACCACATGACATTTTAACACGTTAAGTACAAAAAAACATGCAGAATAACTCATGATTTCTGAAAAATATGATTTGGTTCCCTGGAGGTCAGAGGTGCAACAGAAATGTGCTGAATTATTATGAAATTTGAACCTTTTTAACTGAGGAAATTGCAACTGGACAGAAAATGTAGGCGTCACGTCATTAACCCAAACACAAAAATGTGAAATTGAACCAACTGGTGGTTTTATTCATGGGGTCGTAAAAGTCTTAAAAAGGTCTTAAATTTCATGTTCCTAAATTAAGGCCTTAAAAAGTCTTAAATTATGTCATCCAAGTCTTATTTTTTCACAAAGGTCTTACATTTCTTTAGCCTATTTTTTGTAAACTCACCGGGCTGCACTGCAATGTGAGACAAGACCATAGGAAAGTTTAGTTTGTCTTGTTAGAATGTTATAAATGATTTTTTGGCCATTTTACACCAACGCATACGACTATCAATGAGTTCTGAATGAGTTTTTATAATGAAAGTATTTTTTGTTATTTAAAGCAGTGAGTAATGGTCATTATTAGAATTGGATCTGGTGTTTTTCGCCCGCATAATGGGTGTGATGTTGGTCTTAATTTTCATTTTAAGTCTTAAAAAGGTCTTTAAAAAGTCTTAAATTTGGGGTAGTCAAACCTGGAGATACCCTGATTATATTCTTTGTGCTGTTCTCCAAATCGGAAACTCTGAAACTCCTCAATTAAACTTTCATGCACATTTATCAACGTAAGCTCAACATATTTTTCCCGTTTGTTTGCGAATAACAGAACAAGTTCATCTTAAACCGTTTGCAGTCGTCCAAAGTTATTCCTCATTCCAAACGTAACATAATAATTCACCGCGATGAGTTTCTAAGTTCTTTTCACACCTTTCAGAGGACAGAACGGAGCATTGTCGTGACTGTAAAGCTACCAGTAACTATCATGCTAACATGTACTTCCTGATTACCAGAAGCATGCTTTCTAGTCGGACTTAGGTTGACCTCAAAAGCTTCTTATACAAGATACCTGCACATGAGCAGGACAAATTTAGCTCAAACACACACAGGCGCACAAGGACTTGTATTTTAGTTTTTAAATATTTTGTAGCTTGTAAAACTTACCATTATATTTTTAATTGCTGCTCTTGTTGTTTTTTTTATGATATTTATACTATTTATAATGTATGAAATGCTCTAAATGTATTCATATTGTGGGGATACTCACAGTACAGTGTGGTTAAGTTTGTGTAATTATTATCGTCTATTCAAGTTTGAGGCTTTTTTTGTTACCTTCTCATCTGCATTTTAGAGCTAGAATCTTATCATTTCATACTTGATATTGGAACTTATTAAGGATACACTATCATGTTTTATAGTACGAAAACTTACAAACACTAATCTATGACCTTCTAATGAAATGTCCAGCTTGAGTCTCATTATATCGTGTAGTTTGGTACGTGATAAAGAAGCAGTAGATGTGAACCTGCGTCATGCTCTGGCTAACGCTAATCATACCTGACATGGTTGATGATGAGGCTGGAGGGGGGGATGAAGAAATCATCGACCCGATCAAAGCGCCTCCCGATGGGCTGAGTGTGCAGCGTGTGGTGGGCCACTCGACCGCTGGCCTGGTTGATCACCTGGAACACAAAGGGCAAAGAATAAGTTTAGTTTTTTTAGTTTAGTTTTGCACAATCTACATTAACCTTCACAGGAGACGTGCATGTACCAGGTTGTAGCGCCAGAGCTAATTTCCACCTGTCGTCCCTGGGAAGGTTGATGTTTTAGCTCATAAAATCAAACGTACAAAGAGAATGTCTTTATAACATAGTCCCTATATATATGAGTGGACATAGCTAAAGCGTTAGCCGCCGCGTGCCAAACAAGAAGTGCTCCAGGAGGCTCTTCCGGCTCCTTCTCGCCCTTTTTCCCATTGATTTACATTGGGATCTTCTCGCTCCTCTCTCTGGACCTGCTGCTGTGGCCTCGTCACTTTGGTCTTAAAATGTTCGTATGAACCGGCGACACAGGATCCTGAATTTTTCATTTCGCTATTTTGTTCCTAAATCAAGATATAAACATAAATAACGGACCAATCAAACGCGTTCATTCCCAGAGGTCCCTCCCCCGAGCGTTAGCAACAGGTTTGATTGACAGCTAGCGCAGCCCTTCCCGCTTTTGAAATAAAATGACAAAATATCTCAATTACAATAGCTAATGTTACTAGAATCTATGAACTGGATAGTTATAATCTTCAGTATGACACTCGTGGATCATTACGTTACCATTTGTTATAACCTATATTATCATTTCAAATCGCAATATTGATCTAAAATGACTTAATAAAAGGAACAAGTCCACTGTCTTCCACATTAGAAATCAGAGGTCATCACAAAGAGCTGTGCAGAGTAGAATAGGGGACTTTTTTCATTTGTGCAAAATAAAAATTGGAAAATGAAGTCTGTGCAGAACAGTGGGTGTGCAACAGTGGCATTGGAATCTGGGATAGATCAAAGCACTAAACATCACTCAAACAATACATTCGAGAGGATAAATGCGAAAGGAAACAACTAAAACATGGTTATAAGCTCTAAAAGATTCAGTTTTGGATAATAAGTCTGCTTTAACATTAAATTATACTTGCTGATACCTGCAGAAACTCATTATTCCACTGGGATAGACACGGACACGTTTCTGCACAATAATCTGCAAAGTGCATGGTGCGGGAGTGTAAACGTGAGGCTGTCTCCGTGGGAGGCCATTGTCACGCCTGTCTGAATAATGACGCTGTGTACAGAGGCCCGGTGCTCGGTGTAGGCAGCATCTGCTTTCATTGTGCCAATATGCACAGGGCAAATTGCAGCAGATATTACCGCCATATTTATGTCCACGGAGCAGATGATAAATATGTGTAATGCACAGCCAGTATTCAAATGAGCCCAAGGAGCAAATATGAATAATGACAGGAGCTATGGATTGAGTAAACATGCATTTGTGTGAGCGCTGAGCAGAAGTGTTGGACGTGTGATCGCACAAACGCACAGGCATCGTACAGACAAGACTCATGAATGCAGGAACAATGAGAGGAATTCAACTTCATGTTCTTATGTGTTTATCAGGAAACATAACTGAGAAAAACATGAGCTCTTAAATACATGTTCATGCCAAAGCAAACGCAATCTCTGACAGTTCTAGACCCAGCCCTGGTGTCTAAACATGAACATATTTGAATCTTTTTAACTCGGGATGGTCCGATATGGATTTTTGGAGCATATTTGGCCTGTTGTTGTGGCCAATAACCAATATTTGCTGATACCGATAGTTTAAAATCCATTGTAAGCGGGACCTAATCTCCGTCCACAACCACAGTTAATAACATATGGAAGCAAGTCGAATTCAACAAAAAGATGGAAAGACATAATTAAAGGAGAAATATTATGACTAAGTGTCTGTTGCAGTTTGAAAGTCCTCGAGCGAACCCTCAGTTAAGATTACGTAAACATTTCCATAAGAACGTCCTCACACGGCGCTGTTTGTTTCCATGTGGCAGCAGCTCGTGGATCTGCAGCAGTGACGCTTTAGAGGAGAAAATAAGTCCAGCGACAGAAATATCTATTAAACAGTGAGACAGACGTGAGTCCTGCTGCGATTCTCCTCCAGGAGTTTATGGAGATAAAACAGCTCAGAGCAGAGAGGACAGGAGGAGAGAGGCTGAAACACTTCTGTCTCTGTCACATCCTGATCGAAGGTCATAGATCATAGATATAATCGAAGGTCAGTGCAGATTCGTGTTTTGGAGCGACTTTATTTCGTGTTTTCCTCGTGTGAACAACATTGGCGCACACACAGGTTCGTACAAATTGTTTTCCTTCCTATTTACAGTCGGATTCTGTAGATTTCTAATGTTACAGCAGTGGCCACAGCTTATGAAAAAAATTGTTAATGATAAAAAATGAACGCTGTTAAAATGGTTTTGCGTTAACTCGTTAATAACGTGATATTTTAAAGTGTGTAAAGTGTAATTTGTCAAGTTAAGTCCATATTATTGCTTTGTATTGTCTCTTTTGTACTTTGGTGCATATTTTACATCTTTGACCAGCTTTTTGTCCTCAAACTTGACGCAAGGACCTCCAGAAGCCCAGAAAAAATCACTGAAGCCATTTCTCCAAGGTAAAGGTGTCACCGCGCCATTAATAATTGTCGTTTAGTGGAACAAAACAAATGAATCAGCAATTAAGCAGTGAAGTCCCACAGAGAGTGTCATCATTCATAACACATTCAGATTGTATTGGAAAGAGGGAGGAATACAAGACTCTCTATGAATTAGTTAGAGCCACTGTCAATATGAGAGAGGAGGGCATATTGATCTGAAAACAAACAAAAGAAAACGGATGACACTCGAGCTTGGAGGTTATTCAGGTATAATATATCATACACTCAAATTAGGCAGCTCCATCTTTTTACTTTTTGTATAATTGTTCACCACACGTCAAAAGTTTGGACTGATCATCTTGTTTTTTTCTTATTTGTAATACTTTCAACATTTTGTGAACATAGAGAAGATACTGAATACACTGTATGAAGTAAGATAGATGGAATTTCTGGTTTTATTCGACCAAACAAAAGTCAAAAGTTTGGACACACCATCTCATTCAGTGTAGAATTATGAGGTAAAAACAATTCATATGTTTTTTAACAAAACAAAGGGTGGCTACTGTGAGGATTTGAATATAAGACATAAAAAATCGTAACTTTTTGTTTACCTTTGCTGCACAATTCCATATATCTTACTTCATAAAGTTGATGTCTTTACATATACAAAAGGTAGAAAGTAGTAAAAATAACGTTGAATGAGTGTCTGAACTTTTGACTGAGAGCACAAATTCTCAGACTATTTAACATACTGAACACTCCTCTGTCTAAAAGTCCTATAGTCTGGTGACTTTGAGCTCTTTGTCTCTTCACAGCACTGATAGTGTGACTAAAGGCCGCCACACACTACAAGAGAATTTGCCCGATTTTGGCTGCGATTTCTTTTCCTCGAGTTCAGGGAGGCGTGACCCGAGTTTTTGTCTCCGTGTGCGATTTTGAAGCCACTGCTCCTCATGTGGAGTCAGTGTCAGATCAGAACCACCGAACATCAACAACGCGACGGAAACAGACGATAAAACAGAGCGTCATTATGACTCACCTAATGTAAAGTGGTAAATTTAAACTGCAGCGTCTCAACCACATTATCCATAGAAATTATCCTCCGCAAATAATGACTCCAGTCCACAAAACCGCGCTGTTAATCCAGTTTGAAGCGTTCTTTGAAAGTTGTTCCTCACATGTGTTTTTTTACGTCCACAGAGCTTAAAGCTGCAGATCAGCGATAGTGACTCTACTTCCTGTGGACTTTATCACTAATCTTTTATGCTTTAAAAATCCTGTATCTGAAGTATTGCACCACATTTCACACATAATAATCACACAGTTTTGACTTGTGTCTAAACTAGAAGTGCAGAGTCTGATCTTTGAACACTTCAGAGTCTCAGAGCGAGTGGTTTTACTGTAGACAGGAAACAGCTGACACCATCGCGCTCACAGCTTTAGATCCTGTGGTCCACAAACAGATCCCGCTGCAAACATTGAGATCAGAGATCTTTAGTCTCATAAGATTCTCCTCGTGTCTGTGGTGTGTGATTTTTGTCGCACGTTTAAAAATCGTTTAAGACCGAAAAATCCTCTAGTGTGTAGCGGCCTTGATACAATTGAGATTCTAAGTGTTTTGCTTATCTTTCTAAAACTTGTATAGTTATGACACAGTATATTCATGACTAGACATGTCCCGATCAAGATTTTTTGGCTTCCGATCAAATTTTTTAAGGAGTGCTTTTTCCGATACCGTCCGATACCTTTTTTTAAATTCAACCCTAAGGTATGGAAGGAACCATACATGGATTGAAAGGAATACTTAAGTGTTTTATTACAGTTTCAAAACCTATGAATGAAATAATGGTTGCATCCGATAGTTGAGCTCGAACACGCTCGCAGATCTTCTTGTAGCTCCAGTAGCGCCGTGTCTGTAATGTGTTGTGAAGGAAGTTCGTACCTTGGCTCCAAAAAGTCCATTCGATGACGAAAGCCTATGTTTTTTATGACAGACAGCGGCTGATCATCTAAAGCGATGAATTTGACAATCCTCTGTTATTTTCTTGGACTAGTCGCCATTTCGAAGTAGCTTTTCCCTTCTTTAAAATGCCTCCACCAGTGTTTGCTGCTGTGGCTTTGCTGCTTTTGTGCTTGTAAATCTCAAACTCGTCCGGATGATTCTTTTGTAAGTGACGAATCAAATTGGTCGTGTTAAAGTGGCTCTGCTGGTTCCTCCACCAGAAACTGTCGCTGTTTGACCCTCGTTTTGTTGTAGTGAAAAGTCCCACACAGGGACATGGCGGCGTTTTGATTTACAGCTGCCATAAAGCGCGTCGATGCTGCAAAAACATGTGAAACTGGATCATGTGACTGAATCCGATACTGTCCGATACTCATTTTATTTATTTGGCACCTTTCTGGACACCCAAGGTCGCCTTACAACAACAGCTATAGCGCCTTTTCACAGACACATGTCCTCGAAGACGCTTTACAGAGCGTTATTAACAGCATTCTTCATTCACTCCAGACCCAGTGGTGGCTAAGCTAAAACCATCACTCACGCACACACCTACAGAGCATGTTTTGGGGTGAGTATTTATGACCTTGTGTAGCACCAAGATTTGATCACAAACTCACAAACACAATCTTGTCCTTTTGATTCATTTGAGTTGTTTGTGCTCAGACCAACAGGATGGCAGCTGGTGTGGAGGGACGGATGTATTTTCTGTACAGAAGATCGTTCAGTCATCCAGTCATGTCCATTTATTTCAGTGACTCATGAGTTTAGTGCTTCACTCTATGATCCTGCTTAAATCTGCAATGTTTTGTTGTAACTTATAATTTTCTTTTTCTTTTCTTTTTTCCTCGTAAGCAGCCAACAAAGAGATATTAGCTAATCCATCGGTCAAACCACGTCCGTGAACTTGGGGAGATCAGACCGGTGCTCAAACAAAGCCTCATATCACTGTAAAATGTTTTTGGGGAAGTGTATATTCTTGGCTGACCATGCAAGAAATGTGTGCCCAAAAATGAAGAACCTGGCAGACATACAGCCACCACAAATTAATCTGCTATTGAATATCTACAAAGTTTTTGACTTTGAGGTTAAAAACAGAGAAGCAAAAGGTCCTCTGTGCATTTCTGAGCTACTAATGGATATTGGTCTATATTGGAGTATTTACATGGACAGTAAAATCAGATCACTAGAATAAAGGGATAGTTTGGGTTTTTTGACATGAATCTGTACGTCTCCGTCAGCAGAGTCGTGCATCAACACTGACTTACCTCCCGACAGCGTCTGAGCCGAGTTCTTCCCCGGTTTTGGTGCTGATGAAAGTGTCCGACAAGTTGGCTGTGGTCATGAAAATAAAACGTTTTTCTTCTCAAAACAATATGTGTTCAAAAAAGTGAAACATTTGCATCACAAAACAATGAACCATGAAAAAGTCAGAGCTCATAATCTCTTGGTACTATTTTCTCTCCTGTCGTATCACTGCGCTGCCTCCAGGTGAAGCCGCGCACGAATTCAACACTTTTTTCAGTAGTTTGGCTTTGTTTATGTGCTCAGACTTTTGACTGCTCCCACACCAGAGAGCTAACGTGAGAGCAACAGCCATAAGTTTTTAAGCTTGTATAAGCTATAGAAGAATATATATAAAAATGGTTTGGATTTGTGATTCTCCAGGTGGAACAACAAAACTCCAGGTTCTTCAGCTCGTCCCTCTGTCCCTCCTGTTTCTCTCTTTGCTGTTCTGACTCCATCTGCTGAATTTGGGCTTCAGTATATTCGGGTTCATAAAGATCTGCCCTTGGCTCTGTGCTAAAGGCCAGGACTTCATCGTTGGTGTCATCGTCACACATGTTGTCGTGAACTTTCCGAGCAGGAAACACAGTGAAACAGGCGCTGAGTGATACGACCGGAGAGAAAATAGTACCAAGAGATTAAGAGGTCTGACTTTTTTCCATTCACGTTTTGTGATGCAAATGTTTTACTCTTTTGAACACATATTGATTTGAGAAGAAAACTCTTTATTTTCGTGACTCCAGCCAACTTGCCGGACACTTTCATCAGCACCAAAACCGAGGAAGAACTCAGCTCACCGGACGCTGTTGGGAGGTAAGTCAGTGTTGATGCACGATGCTGCTGACAGGGACATACAGATTCATGTCAAAAAACCATTGATTTTCCACGAGTTGCATAATATCTTTTCAAAACCTGCACAGATGTGAATAAATCAGATTACACACGTCAGATTGAGCTGTTTACCAATGATACAGTTATCAATACCTGGGTCATGACATCGATATAAATTCTATGAACATTATCAATAAACGTAACATCTTATTAAATCTGTTCTGATATAGCAGATTTAGCAGATGCGGAAATATCCTTTGTTCACATGACATTTCAATAATCTGATAATGCCCAAAATCGGATAATGATCAGATAATAAACCTAACCACAGTTCCATCCCATTTTAGAAACAGTTTGACATGAGAAAATCTATAATCCTCCTTACCTGCAGAGTGGGAAAGTTGCGCTCCATATCTCCCCAGCTCAGCACCCACACCTGGTCATGTGACTTGTCGTAGTGCAGTTTGACGGGGTAGGGATCCGTGCTGACAGTCTGCAGAACGGAAAACACAGAAAACCAAATCACCTTTTAGAAGCGTCCACAGAAATCCTCCATCGACCATCTACACGTCTCCTTTGAAACCCTCCACTTTGATGTCTAGACATAACGCCTTAAGAGGACTTTGGATTGCCTGACATCTGCTGCTAACAGGATTGGGTTTTTGATGTTGCTTTTTTTCCACCCTTTACCTTTTTGGAGTAGAATTTTAAATCGCTCAAGTTCTGGGGTTTCAAACGGAGGGCAGAAAGCTATAAAACCACAGATATACCATTTTGTAGATGTAGCGTTTGAAGCCCATGGTCTCATCTTGGTATTTTAGAACATCAGAGCATGCAATTTTTCCTATAACCGTTAGCGTTAACCCTCAAAAACCTCAAATTATGAATAATCAAGAGTGCGTCAGGTGGAATCAACACTTCTACCACATTTACACTACCACTTCTCAAGATGTGTGTAAAATCCCTCAGTCGTTCAGGTAGAATCCACGGCAAAAGAAGAAATATAATTTGCCAACTGGACAAAGTTTATTTTGGTCGGATTTGTTCCGCAAGCTCATCCAAACTGCTTCTTCAATAAGCCGCGAAACGTACTCGACCAAAATAAACTTTTGTCCAGTTGACAAATTGCATTTCTCCTTTTGCCATACACTACTAGTCAAAAGTTTGGTCACACGTTTTATGTTTTATTTTCATGATTATTTACATTGTGTTGTGACTGAATGACCATCCACAATCCTGAAATTATGACAATCCTGAAATTATGAATGACCGCAAATTATGAATGACCACATATGTGAATGTAGTAACAAAAACTAAACTTAAAATAACTCAAAACTTGTTTCAGGTTTAAAAAAATAATTATAAAAATACATCAAAACAGCCATTCTGCTTTGCACTTTTACATTCTCTGACCAGGCAGATGACGTTACTATTCCTATGAACTGAAAACCATTTCAGGTAACTTCATCATGAAGCTCTTTGAGCCAGGCTGGCGCCTTCGCTCAATTTCATTTCTCTCCAGCGACTTGTCAGGAATCAGAAAACACTCGGAGATTTGCAAGAACCACGGAAGTTGTAGTCGGTGCTCCAGCCAATCAGCTGTGAGCTGTGAAGCCCTGAGGTCAAACTCAGCACCTCTGGGTCCTTTTGTTTACAGCTCAACAGTAAACAAAGCGGTCGAGATGGATGTAGATGAAGCCGCACATTTTGTGTCGGCAACGATTCCCGACATCGAGGATTTAAAGCCGGAACAAAAAGAATGTTTGGTGAATTTTATCAAGGGGAAAGACGTTCTGCCCTTCTTCCTACAGGATTTGCTGTTGTGTTGCGATTACTCTGTGAGTTCTGGCGCATTACAGACGTCACCACCAAATAGCAGTGACTGGTTAAATAAAAAAAGTACCCATCTGTGAGGCCAGACTGTTTCCACCAAGTGAAACCGGCTGATGAATCAGGCTAAAGGGTTTGCAGCATTGTCAACAAAGAAAATTTTTTTAAGGTGAGTTATTTAACTTTTTTTTAATAAATCCATATATCTTGCTTCATATATTTGATCACTTCTTTAAGTAAATAAAATGTAGAAAGTAGTCAACATAAAGAAAAAAAAACAGGTGAGGTCAAAGCCTTGTTAAAAGTCATCACTGATTCTGTAAACCTTTCATTTTAGATAATAATTCTTGTGCATCTGAGCTAATGTCTCAAGTTTCAGTAGAGATTTCTGAACTTGTGTGGTTATGGTAAACATCTAGTGACCACTAAACATCGACTTCTACATGTTACTGGTAAAGAGGCCCAAGAAATGCTGATGATGGAGCATTTAATTCAGCTGGGTACCATCGGCGAGCCAAGTGGTCAAGTTTGAACAATGGACCGAGATAGAGAACGTTGCATATACGAATATCTATAGTTTTAAAAAGAAATACCGAAACTACGGGGGTTCTAGTATGTTGTGATGTCTTCTGAACACAACCTATCAAACAGTGACAGACACAATTGCTTTACCACACTCGAGTAATTGCCTTCGGGTCTTTAACTGTTCCTCCGACACGCTGGAGCTATTTATTCCAATACACATCATGTCTACCTGAGCACCTAAACAAAGACGACTCCAGGGAGAAAGAGAAGTCACTCAGGAGCGCCATGCCTGCGCCACCTTTAATAAAACAATCATTTTTGTAGCGTGGCGTGAATTCCCTTAGGACTATATGTTCTTTCTGTACCATTTGGAAAGGGTAATGGTATTGTTTAGATAGGCAAATATAGACGCAAGAGAAAGGGGGCGGCTCCATAGTGGGGTGACTTTAACAAGGAAAATCTAGCATAGTTGGAACTGCTGTATTTTTTCTTGATCTGGGTACATTTCTTGTCAAATTATCTACAAATTACAGAAGTCAGGGGGACTCATAATAAAGGCAAACGCCATAACACAACAAAAAGCCACAACAGAAGTGACCGCAGGACTCTAATTTCCGATGGACCAAGCGAGGACGATCAAGAGGAAAAAAATGCCTTCACGAGACTTTATCCAAAGAATGAAGATTTCAAAGTGCTTAGAACAGTTATTTCTTCATGTCGTCTGCACTGAAACGGAGCAAAGGATCATGGTCTATGTAGTTCCCTCTGTTTTTTAGCTATTTCTAGAATAGTGAATAGTTCTCTTGTGATTTGTGATTCGATATATTGTGATGGTCCACGATATTATTGTGAGACCTTTGATGATACGATATCATGATATTTCGGTTATCGTTACATCCATAGTGCATAGTGTAACTTTTCTGGTGGGTAGTCCGCCACCTGCTTTTGTCTGTGGAGATGTCTTTGCTTTTTCTTGGATGTTTCACAGTTTGGTATTAAACCTTTCTAGACCAAATTAACAAGTTACCGGTCAGATCTGTGGAGAGGTAGAAGGAGGATGGCGTATGCCGTCTGCTATCGCAACTCGGGTTGGTTCTGGCCAACACACCACTTCGTTGAATGGTTCTGATTCCTCACTAGTCACTAGAGAGAAATGAAATTGAGCGGCGGCACTAGGTGGCACCAGCCTGGCTAAGAACCTGCAGCCAGTCATGAATCAGTGCTAGTGCAGCCTCTGCAGCTCATTTGGGGGAATTCTGGAGGTTCTGAGCTTTCACATGAGCCTGTCCATATACTGAGAATGTGTGTGTCCTCCGTTTGCAGGTTTAGGACCTTGTAACCCAGGTTCAGTTGTGATTATAGCACCTTTAATGATGAGGGCAATTCCCTCAAATACAAATAAGAACCTCTCTTTGCATGTAAAGTAAGAAATGAAATCAAATGTTGCTTGAATTAAGAATAAAAAACATATTCCAAAAGTTGTCCATACAAAAAGCAAGAAAGAAAATGTTGTTTTGTATTTCTTTAACAATTTCTTTATATTAAACCTACAAGAATTGATTGTTTTAACTGATTATCTAAGGAGAAAACGTTACATATTCCTTTAAAAAATTCTGTAAAATGTCATTTGAATGGGCCTGCGTGATCTGCGCATCGACTGAGGAACTTTGGGAACGGTCGCAGTAGATAATTTCATCTGTCAAGCTGAATCTACTCAAATCAACTAAAAGTTTTCCGTAATTTTAATTTGGGTCTTACTTTTGACAGTGAAGGTAATAAGAAGTGAGAGCTAGGGATGCTAACCGAACGCCAGGTTAGCATGTATTCACTGGAGAGAACAGGTGTTATTGTTGTTCTTTTGTCTCACAACGTGGTTCGGGGGAAAGATTAGCGAGATCCAAAGCCAATATGTTTGAACAAGTTGGTGCATCTGTCCGGGTTTTTGTGCCGGAATGTGTCTAGTCATGTATGTGCTAAAATGAAAGGGAGGTCAGCTTCTGTGGGCTTCAAAATATTCACATGTTAATTAGAAAGACATTTACGCTATTTTCTGATCTATGATGTCGCTTCCTCATCACAAACGGACCTGGAGTTGTGTTTTGTTCCATTCACACACGTTTAACACTCAAATCTGGCATGTTTAGAGCTGTTCTCTCGGACAGAAAACACTCTGTTCCCCCTTGTGATGTCACATGGTAATACAGGAAATGTCCCCTTGTGTTTTTAAACTCCAAACACCTTCCCTAGAATCATTTGCATCATTTCAGCCCTGGAATTGTCGACCTCCACTGAACAAAGTACGATACTTGAACGCTACCACTACATGACATCACAAGGTGGAACAGAGCACTTTGAGCTTTGGAGATGTGGACAGACTAATAATGCAGGATTACAAAGGGCCACAAAACACCAAAATCACTTTTTTCTAACTGATTGTGTAAATGGGTCTAAAATAGAAGTGTATACCTCTCCCCGGCCTTATTTGGGGGTTTAGTGCGAATTTGTTAAAAACTGATCTCGTTCAAAAGCTGTGTCTGTAACGGCCTCAAACCTGGTGTTAGCGAAATATACTCTTGAGTCACTGATTATCTTTGATTTTGTGTGCCCTTACATGCGTTCAGTCACGTGACAGCGATTACCTGGAAGCTCTGGTAACCACAAGAGTTAATGTTGGCTGAAAGAGACAGACAGAGAGTAGGATGTCAGGAGTTCCTAGCCTGAATCTCCACAGTGAGCTGAGTTAAGGTTTCTTGTTGCTCGGTTCAGTTCAGTTCAGTTCAGTGGGCTAGAAGCCTTTCCGTAGCTCGTCATCATAAAAATACCTGGCCAAATCCATTAAGTTCTGTGTAACGCGCAGCTTGCTTGAGGCGCTTCGGTGCTGATAATCAGCTCCCGCCAACATTGCCCGTCTCTCGTGGTTACCGGAGCTTCCAGGTTTGCAGTAATAAAACCAGCTAATTCGCTGATCGTATTCACGTGACTGAACGCACATAGGGGGACGCAAAATCCAAGATAATGAGCGGGTCAAGAGGGTCTATAGCGCTAACACCAGTTACCGCCGCGTTATAAGTACATTTGAATTTTCAGGTTGAACTAACGGCCAGTGAGTCAGATGCAGGTTATTACGCGACGAGTGCAGCCACTGGCGTCTACGGGCGGTACGTGAGGAGCTCCTCTCAGCCCCGCCCCCTACCTGTCAATCATCGCTCCAGATCCCACCCCACACCTGCTCCCCCAACCCGCCGGGCACTGCCCACTCTGGAGGATTTTTCAGATTTTGCTTATGGGCAGAGTAAAGCTTCAGGATTATGCTTAATGGCTCTTCAAACATGTGTGAATGAAACAAAACACAACTCCAGGCATGTGTTTGGTGAGGTAACAGCATTATAACATGGCTTGAAGTTTACAAGAGTGAATTTTGCATAAAAGAGGACCTTTAAAATAGCATTCATAATGTATAGAGGATTTGGCAGTGGTGTTGTGGGTTTGGCATTTGCATCAAAATGTGCAGCTGGTTCGACTCCTGCCAAGCAAATATACAGTATTATATGTTGTTAAAGGTCCTATATTACAAAAAATGTACTTTTGTGATCTTTAAGCCATGTCAAAATGTTGTTACCTCCTCAAAAACATATCTCAAGTTGTGTTTTATTTCATTCACACATGTTTGGGTAATATTTATGCTTAGTTTGTCTGCATTTCCAAAGCTCAAAATGCTCTGTTCCAACTTATGATGTCATGCAGTGGTAGTTTACACGTTAACAGCTCCTTTTATCTTTTAGTTCAGTAGAGATTGGCCGTTTCAGGGGTGAAATGATCCAAATGATTAGTTAAGGTGTATGGAGTTTAAAAACAAAGTGGAGCACTTCCTTTACTACCACATGACATCACAATGTGGAACAGAGCGTTTTCTGTTTGAGGAAAGAACTGAGCCTAAATAAGGTTTGTGTGTAAAATAAATTTGTCTGAAAGAAACAAAACAATAACTTGGGGCTTGTTTATTCCTTCACTTGTGTATAATTTTTCTTGGGCAGATTTATTTCTACATGAACCTGCACCACTCTGTCCACCACGGGTCACATGTGTGTCCAGACTGGTACATGCACATATGATGTAATACATCACTTTGTCCTTTATGATGTGTGTACTGTATATATGTTCCTGTATGGGTGATTTGTCACATGACAGTGTCGTCATGTGACATTTAAATACTGTCTGTATACACCTGTGATTTTTTCGTGTCCTGATAGGGTGACTAGACGTTCTTATTTCCCCGGGACAGTCCCAGTTTCGAACCATGTCCCCTGTCCCTGTAGATTTATCCAAAACCAATGATTTGTCCCAGTTTTATTACAGAAATGTGCCAAATGTCCCTATTTTTGACAAATTTTTTCATAAAGAGAGGTATTAACTGTCATTTGTTAAGGTAAAATACAGGAAAGCTGCTTAAAAATGACCAAAACACAAAGAAAATGTGACTATACTGACCCATTAGTGCCAAATGCGTAACAGTTTTCCTTAATTACGCGCTCATTTCACAATTTTAATATTAACAACCAACCCAAACCAGGGATGTCCCAGTTTTTTATTTTGAATATCTGGTCACTCTTTGCCCTGATGAAGACGCAAGTCGACACGCGTTAGTGTTTGATATGAAATAGGATTATGGCAAAATGTATCAGGGTGCCTATTTTATTTTATTTGATTCGGACAGCGCGTTAATGGACATGATAAGACACATAAATGTAAACATGCCGGATTGTAGCCTAAAAGACTCATTTCCATCTGTAGGGCAGGGGTCGCACAGGGTAGATTACAAAATAACAATAGAAATTTGTGTTTAACATTGGGTCATTAGTCTCTGTACAATATAACTGTATAATATAACTACATTTACACAGGCCTCATGCTCAAAAAAAGCAAAACCTGCCTCGGATCTCTTCTCTCATCTAATAACTCCAGGTATGTTTGTGATGAGGGAACAGAATGTTAAAATATATCAGAAAATAAATAATATGAGGCCTGGTAAAATAGTAAAGAGGAAAGTGGAGTTGTTGGTTGGGCATTTGCATCAACACGGTAGGGAAGCTGGTCGATTCCTGCCTAAACAAATAGCCTATCCTGTGAAGTCCACACCTCCAGCCACAGTTTTGCAATGGTTAGGGCATCTGGTTTATAATAAATATGTGAAATTACGATTACAAAAGCTGACGGAGGCCTGAAGGAACACATGAACTAAACGGAAAAGACCAACAAATCGCGACTAAACTCACCCATGTTTGAGCACAATAACAAAAACTGACGCATAAGTCAACTGTGCACTGTTTGCATCTTAAGTATACAGCTTTTTATTGTCTGATAATAAGGAAGTGCACCGTTAACATGCCAGTTGTTGCGGCATTACCGTCACGGCAAAACTTATCGCAGAGAACTGTAAAGAGCATTTATAAGTCAACAATTCAAATGCTCAGAAGGCAGAAGGTAAGTAACTTTGGACCACTTCTTCAATGTTATTCACGTTTCAATGCAGTAAAAACCAGGTATGGATCTTTTAATTCAGATTAGACTAAGATTAAACCTGAAAACTAAAATGCGTACCGACATGCGAGTTTGCAAATAGATGCTAAACCACAAGAAACATGCAGAATTCTCAATAAACCTCAGTATTCACAGCTCTGACCAGTACTATTTATTAGTTTTGGAAAGATAAAACATTAGCATTGTCACCACAGCAATTGAAAAGACTGTATATTTGATCTTTTGAATGGTGAAAGACCCTCAAACTTGCACCTATAATTGGTAAACTGAACAGAAAAAGCGACCCATTGTCCAATCAGGAAAGAGGAGAATAAGAATCTCATAGTTGAAGTTGAAGTTTCTATAGTCCTGGGGTTCCTCGTAAATTGTGTGGAAAAGTCAAGCGAGAGAGGGGGTGTTGCGGTTGCCAGGTTACAGTTTCCACGGCGATTTGAGGAGGAGAGGTTACTCAGTTCGGTGCTGGGGGTGTTTTTATGAAGGCATTATGGGAGATACGTATGCCACATTATTATCGTTGTTATACTGAAGGTCCAAACCCGATTGTTTCCCATTTATTTGTGCAAAATTTACAGATTGTGGGTTCAAGTATCTCGGGGTCTTGTTCACAGTGAGGGGAGGATGGAGCGTGAGGTTGACAGGTGGATCGGTGCAGCGTCGGCAGTGATGCGGTCGCTGTATCGGGGCCGTTGTGGTGAAGAGGAGCTGAGCCCAAAGGCAAAGCTCTGGATTTACCTCAGTCACGTTCCTCCCCTCACCTGTGGTCATGAGCTCTGGGGAACGACTGAAAGGACCAGATCGCGATACAAGCGAAGAAATGAGTTTCCTCCGCAGAGTGGCCGGGACGCTCCCTTAGAGATAAGGTGAGGTGCTCGGAGTAGAGTCGCTGCTCCTCCACGTCGAGAGGAGCAGCTGAGGGGACTCGGGAATATGTTCCGGATGCCTCCTGGACGCCTCCCTTAAGAGGTGTTTCAGGCATATCCCACCGGAAGAAGACCCAGGACACACTGGAGGGACTGTCTCTGGGCCTGGGAACGCCTCGGGGTCCCCCTGGAGGAACTGGAGGAAGTGTCTGGGGTGAAGGAAGTCTGGGAGTCCCTGCTTAGACTGCTGCCCCCATGACTCAGCCCCGGATCAGCAGAAGAAAATGGATGGATCGTATAAGAAGCTGTTGTGGTCTAAATAAGTCTGCTGCGTGCTGTCTGCGTGTAATTAAACAGCAATGTCCGATAATCAGAAAGTGCACGTTAGCATGCTAGGTTAGGGTGACTAGATTTTCAAAATAAAAAACTGGGACAACCCCAGTTTGTGGTGGTTGGTAATAATAAAATAGTGAAATGAGTGCGTAATTAAGGAGAACTGTTGTACTCGGCCCATTCACGACTAACATCTGAGTCAGTATAGTCACATTTTCTTTGTGTTTTGGTGATTTTTAAGCAGCTTTTCTTATTTTAGTTTTTAAAAATGACTCTTTTCTGTTGGCAGGGATCAAATTGGTCAAAAACAGTGACACCTGGGACATTTCTTGTATAAAACTGGGACAAATCACTGGTTTTAGATAAATCTGCTGGGACAGGAGACACAGGGCTCAAAACTGGGACTGTCCCGGGGAAACAGGACGTCTGGTCACCTGCTCTGGTTACCATGCTAGTTGTTGTTAGCTTTACTTTCACAGTAAAACTCATCAAAAACTCATTGCGGTGAATAATCAGGATGCTCGGAATGCATGCGAAGTAAGTGAGGAATAACTTTGGACCACAGCAAACTGTTGAAAATGAGTTCTGTTTTTCAGGTAAAAATCAGGTACGGGGGCTTTTAATCTTTTGTTTTAACATTGTCTCAGCTGCCAACGAGCACAAACAGGAAGTGCTCTGCCTAAGGACACAACAGTAACAAAAACAAGGATCACGGCGAGCGGGAATCAACTGCACCTTTCAAATGTAGTTTAGTTTAGAACACCAACCATCCATCCATTTTCTTCCTCTTATCCAGGGCCGGGCTGCAGTCTAACTAAGCAGGAGCCCCCGGATTTCCCTCACCCCAGACACCTCCTCCAGCTCCTCCAGGGGGACCCCGAGGCGTTCTCAGGCCGGCCCAGAGACATAGCCCCTGCAGTGTGGCCTGGATCTTCCCCGGGGGCCTCCTCCTGCTGGGACCTGCCCAGAACTCCTCAGCTGCTCCTCTGGACGTGGAGGAGGAGGCAGTTCACAACGGTACAATAGAAATGAACAGGTTTTCCCCCTCTCCAATAAAACAGAATTGAGATGAAGATTACCGAGACCTCAAGACAATAAAGTTAAAGGCACTGCACCTCAATTTTACTATCTTAAAGTGTGAAAAACAGAAGTAGCTCATTTTAAACCGTTTGCAGCGGTCCAAGGTTATTCCTCACTAACTTTCTGCATTCAGAGCATCTTAATTATTCACAGCGATGAGTTTATAAGTGTTTTTCCTCAGCTTTCAGAGTCTGCTGTCATGGCGATGCTAAAAACAACTAGCATGCCAACTGTGCCCTTTCTGATTTTTGGGTGAGAAAATGTTTTATTATTATGCAGACTTATTTAGACCTGAAGAGCTGCTTATTCTTTAATTTAACCTTTATTTTTCCAGGGAAGTCCCACTGAGATAAAAAGCTCTTTTTCAAGGAAGCCCTGACCAAGAGGCGGTAAAAACACATTTAAAACGCAATTAAAATGACGTAAAAATTATAGTAAATTAATTAAAACAAGTACAAAGGGGGAGGAGGCCGTTTCAAGCGCTCTCAGTCTGGATTAAAAAAGTTTCAATGAAATAAGTTCCGATAGTTTCCAGTCCTTTTGCAGCATGTTCCAGACAAAAGCCCTTTTTCCCAGTTCAGTGCGGCAAATGGAGCAGAGAGCAACAAATGATCATTAGAACGTAAACCAAAGGAATCCACACTTCTCTATGTGATTAGTTTACGAATGTAAGAGGTAATAGTCCAAGCACGGCCTTGTAAATAAAAGTGTAGCAGCGAGTCAACCTCCTGGTGGACAAAGAAGACCATCCCACAGGAGGACACAGTTCACAGTGACGGTCAAGGCCCGACAGCCAGTGATAAACCTCAGAGAAGCACGATATACAGAATCAGCCTTACTCAGACATTGAGCTGAAGCATTAATATACAACAGGTCTCCATAGTCTAAAGGCCGCCGCACACTACAGGCGAATTTGCCCGATTTTGGCAGTGATTTCTTCTTCTCGAGTTCAGGAGGTGTGACCCGACTTTTTGTCTCCGTGTGCGATTTTGAAGCCGCTGCTCCTCATGTGTGGAGTCAGTGTCAGATCAGAACCACCAAACATCAACAACGCGACGGAAACAGACGATAAAACAGAGTCAGGGGCAGAGGAGCGACGGACACAGAGACGCAACAAACAAACTCAGGACAGAGCGAAAATAAAGACTTTATTACTCGCCTAATGTAAAGTGGAACATTTAAAGTGCAGCGTCTGATCTACATTATCCCAAATAATGACTCCAGTCCACAAAACTGCACTATTAATCCAGTTTGTGGTGTTCTTTAAAAGTAAAAAGACTCACGTATGTCTTTTTACATCCTCACAGTGTGCGGTTAAGCTTCAGATTAGCGATCGAGACTTTACTTCCTGTGGACTTTATCTCCTTTTTTCTGCTTTAAAAATCCTGTATCTGAAGTATTGCTCCACATTTCACCAATAATAATCCCACAGTTTGACTTGTGTCTAAACTGGAAGTGCAGAGTCTGATCTTTGAACACTTCAGAGTCTCAGAGCGAGTGGAAACAGCTGACGCCATCGCGCTCACAGCTTTATATCCTGTGGTCCACACACAGATCCCGCTGCAGTCTGTGAGATCAGAGATTTTTAGCCTCTTAAGTTTCTCCTCGTGTGTGTGGTGTTGTGCATTTTGTCGCATGTTTAAAAATCGTTTAAGACCAAATAACCCTGTAGTGTGTAGCGGCCTTTAAATGGATAAAAAAGTTGCAGAGACAAAGCGCTTTTTAACCTCAAAAGAAAAACAAAACTTATTTCGAAATAAAAAGCCCATTTTCAGTTTGAGTTTCTTCACAAGATTCTCAATATGGCGTCTGAAAGTCAAAGTGTCATCAAGCAAAATACCAAGATATTTGTCCAAATTGTTAAATATTTCTGAACTGAAGGAAGACAGTTTTTCTCTTTATGAAACCGACAAAAGTTCAGTTCAGTTCTTACATTATTGATACGTTTTTGCTCAAGGTTGTAACCCTGGTCTGTTTCATTTCATCTGTTTTATCTCAGGAAAACTATCAGAGGCAAGTTATGCTATTTTCTTTATTTTGCTTTGTATAAGATCCAACTATCAACTATCTATCATTTGCTAAGTAAGGTTTGTTTGCTTGAAATATTTCGGAGAATAGACTTTTCTAAGAATCTGAGAGGATAGCTTCACTTCACTCAAGTAAATTAGTTTTTTTTTTGTTAAAGAAAGCCAATGTAATTCCAAGCAGGTTTCAAAAGCACAGAGTCATTTGTTAAAAGGTTCGTGTCCTTCGTCTGAAATGTTCTTAATTTTCTCCTCCTATTGTTTGCTTCTTGACCAATTTTGTCAGTGCAATTCGACGTATTTTTAAACGACAATTCACTCTTTTACAAATAAGTACTTTCCTCCCTTTTTTCAATAAATGTCTTTTTCTAATAATGGATCACAGGAGTTTTTTCATTTGCACATTTGTACAGGGGCAAGACAGAGTGAATGGGGACAAAAACGGGCACAGAACCTTTTAAAGAAGACATATTGTGATTGTGTTATAGTTCTAATTGTGTTATGGTTATAATCTATAGCACATGTGTCAAACATGCGGCCCGGGGGCCAGATCCGGCCCTCCAAGACCCTTAATCTGGCCCTCGGCTGATTTTTCTATTAAAATACTTAAAATTTTCAGATTTTTCTGTTAATTTTCTGCACCGTTTAGCATAGCAGCGTCTCCGGCGTTTCTGTACGTTGCAACTCCCACCAGAGCAGCACAAATGAAGACTTTCCTCTTTCCAAACGCTCTTAAAAGACGATCGTTTTGACTGTCGACCGTGACCCTCATCAGCAAAATGTCAAAAAATAAGAAAAGCAGATGCTGAGTTCAGGATTTCCCAAGAAAAATAGTCTAATTCTTATTTGTTGACAGAGGTGAATGGGAAATCTGTGCTCAGTGTGTTTGGAACAAGTGGCGTTGCTCGAGGAATATAATCTTAAACACCACTACGAGACACGGAGAAAAATACAATAACTTGAAGAGAGAACTGAGTTTTCTGATCCGGCCCTTTTGGGATCAAAGTAGGTTGCATACGGCCCCCGGACCAAAATGAGTTTGACACCCCTGATCTATAGCCTTATTTGCACGGGATTAGTTTTACTTTTGGACCTTTGGCGATTTGTAATAATTGCGGAGGACGTCTGAGATCTTAATCCCGTGCGAATGCGCCACGTCTGTAATTTGTAAAGTCAAAATTCCGCCGCAAATTACCGACTATATTTCGCCAAACACAGACGTCCAATGATAAAACTCGTCCCGTGCGAATCTGCATGTCAGTGTTTGTTGCTGTAATTGTGTCTTTTCTGTCTATTCCTTTTATTTCCGCGGTCTTTTCTCTATATATTCCGCGCATTTCATATCTCTTTGCGCCTTTTATATCGCTTTCCGGCTTGAGTAATGGAGGCTGCGGTAGAAATTTTGAGCTTTGAGCAGTTTTGAGCTTTTTAGGGGCAAATTATAACACAGCCTCAGCGCCTCTACATGGAAACCGATCCACAAAAAGGCCTGGACGACATGTGTAGCAGCAGGCGCTAAGGAACATTTACTATTATTTTTTAGCATGTTTTATTAATTTACTTACTTAGCAGCGCGAAAGAGATGCGATGTTACGACATATCCGGTCGTAATTTCAGTAAAATAGAGTAATTGACGGACTTCGCTTACACAGAGGTGGGGGCGGTAATTTGCGAATTACCAGACGTCCCCAGGTTGTACTTATCCTGGAAGACACCTGTGGATCATTATGTTATAATTTGCACATTTCAGTATTCATCTAAAATTACTTAATAAAGAAACGCTAATTTCCGCTTTAATAAACTGCAGCGCCCAGTGAGAGCTGAGGTCATCGTAAACATCACAACAAAGCCCCAGTTTCCCCCGTCAACCCAAAACACACTACACAGGTCCCAGGTCGTCACTGTGAATGAGAAGCCGTTCTTAATTGACTGAGCTGGTAAAACATCGAATAAATAAATAAAACAAGGCACCATGGAGATGTTTTCACCTCCGACGCAGGGCTGCAGAACAACATGCGAGTCATGGTTTTTTGGACTAAAATGACAATGTAGTGGTTCCAAATTTAACACATTTAAAGGATTAAGCAAATAAAATAAAAAGAACAGTGGGTGCCGGTGACCTTGAAAACGAGGGTTGATCGGCAATGGAAACAATTAAAGATTGCTTAAAGGTGCACTGCGTAACTTTTCAGATTGGGAGTACACTACTATGAAGATGCTTTTGCTTTGCCTGAAATATTCCACAGTAAGGAAGTAAACTTCTATAATAGATTTTTATGCAAATTAATTCATATTTAGAGGTTGCCCAAGACACTTGAAAACTGCCCATAGTGAACTTCCGTAGTGAACCAAATAAATAAGGCGCATTCGAATAATTTGTCATTTTATTCTGCCGACACAAACTGAAACGTGCATAAAAATTACTTATAAAGTCCATAAAAAGTTGCTAAGAGTCCACTGTGGCTTTGTTAAAATCTTCAATAAGCTTCACCGCCTTTCAGCAACATCATTGACAATTTTCCTGGAATGCACAATTTTAGCCGCTTCTGAAAGTCTGCATCATCAGCTCAGCCTGCTGGGAAATTGTTGAAACTGTTTTTGGCAGATGAAGAGCTTTGAAGAAACTCGTGGCGCTGGTGGTGACAGAATCACTGATCTGCTTCCCTTCATAATCTGCTTGATTAAGGGCGTCACGTCGCACTGGTGGAACCTCTGAACCTTTTCCGTAATATCGTGAACCATCAGCTTCTTCTGTTCTTCTGAAACACCGGAGTCGAAGAACGCCACGCCAAACATTTCTTCACTCAAGTGCCAAAGACGTCGGCAGAAAAATGTTAAATTCTTGACGGATTTCTGCTTGACGCAAAACTAGTCAATTTCCAGGAAACTTCATGCAGCTTGAGGAACCTCTAAAACATCTCAATTTTCTTCCAGATGATGCTAAAATGTAATCGAGGTTACCTGAAACTTTATTTTTACTGAGCTTTGATGGACCATCCTTTTATATAAGATGCATTTATTCAGTTAAAGGTGTTTTTATTGCTCAAAAATACAGTTCTGAAAACATTTAATCTTCTTTGTTATTTTGACCATTTGTCATTTTCTGCAAATAAACGCTCAAAATGACAATATTTTTATTTGGAATTTGGGAGAAATGTTGTCAGTAGTTTATAGAATGAAACTAAAATGTTAATTTTACTCAAACACAAACCTATAAGGAGTAAAATCAGAGAAACGGATCATTTTGCAGTGCTCTCTAATTTCATTTTCCCCCTTTAATAACATGAATTCTTACTGTGTGGGGGTCGCCTCTTCACAGATCTCACCTGTAAATTGTCCTGGTGGCATCTCTTATTTTTGTTTCTATGGACATTGATAGTTTAATGCCATACTTGGGAATATTGGAGGTAAAGCAATAACATCTCCATGGAGACAAGTAACTGCACTGGAACAAAAACAGTATCTCGGGAAGTTAAAATTACTTAAATTAAGAATATTTTACTTTATTTGAGTTGATTCAACTTGACAAATAAAATTATCTGCCAGTGGAATAGGTGTTTTTCTCTTAATTCAAGCAACATTAGATTTTGTTTCTTATTTTAAGTGCAAAAAGTTGTTGTTTTTTCCTTATTTTAAGTGTAGCAAGATGTATTTTCATATTTTAAGTACAAAAATCTTAATTCAAGTCGTCTTAACTGGACTAGATTTAGTTTTTTGAACCAGAAAACATTACACAGTGCCCCTTTAGACATGAATCACTCCAAATCCAACTTGCCGCCCCTACTCCCCGGCCGTAGGTGGCGCTGTTGCCCGTTACCTGCACGGCCTTCTGCGTGTGAATGTCCACGATGAGCACTCGGTCCAGGGTGGGCTGGGAGGCGTAGATGAACTTGTCCCTCACGTTTACGGCAGACGACCACACGCACCTCTGGACGGGCTCGTCGGCGTCACCGGGACACACCTCCTCCTGGAAAACACGAGGGAATACGCAGGTTAAAGGAAATACTAGTGCATGGAGATATAATTGTGTATTTTTATGCTGCCCTCTGCTGGCCTCCTGTACAAGTCCCTCCATAACCTGGCCCCCACCTCTCTCTCTGAGCTCCTCCACCACCACACCCCCACCTGTGCCCTCCGATCAGCTGATGCCAACGTCCTGCCCGCCCCCAACAGGACTAAACACAAAACCTGGAGGGACAGGGCCTTTTCACCCTCTGGAACACCCTCCCCAAACATCTCAGAGACTCATCCACACTCCCCATGAAAACCCATTTCTTTAAACCCCCTTTCATTAACTAATTTCTTTTGTTGCCTTTGTCTCTTCATGTAAAGCCTCTTTGATTATCTTGAAAGGCGCTATACAAGTGTTATGTACCGTATTTTTCACCAGCCAAAAGATGCACAATGAAGAAGAAAAAAAACACTGGACTATAAGTCACATTTTTGGGGGGAAACTTATTTGATAAAATCAGACACCAGGAACAGACATTTCATCTAGAAAGGCGAGTTATAGTAATAAAAATAGGCTATTATCTCAACGGCAGGAAGTGCAGCGATGTTGAGTCGCACAACTTTCGGTCAATGCAAAATCCCTGTGGAAAAGTGATGCATATTTTTGAGCAGCTTCATAAATCTGCCCCAACACCAAATCTTCATCCAACAAGGAACAAAGAACAGATTCTGTCCATGAAGAATTTACCCACAACGATCAAGGGAAGAAAGACGAAAACTTAATTCTACAATTAAAATTAAAAATCGATTTTGTGATGTCGATATATTTGCACAGACTGAGAGATTTGTGCATTTTAAATGCTACAGATGTTCACAGATTAAATGTCGACCGATTCGAATGGAAGAGGTTGGGAACAGGGACCGGGGAGATCTCCAAAATACTGAAACTTGCACAGATGAAATAAAAAACCTCTTCAGACATGTTTTTGATGAGGAAACAACATTGTAACATGACATAAATTTGCATAATATCCACTTTTTAAGACAGATTTGTGGGTCTTGCAACAGATTTTCAAAGCTTGCTATGGTTATTGACAGCAGAACAAATAATATTACATCTGTATCGGCGCTCTACTTTTAAGGATTTAGATATATCTACTAGGACAGAGAAAGAAAGCATCTAAAAATGTATCTGAACACATCTGACTTTTACATGGAACACTGTTTTCTTCTCTGTTTTTATCCCAGAATTTGGTTTAGTCCTGAGGTAGGTTTAGTTTGGAGCTGTTCTAGTCCTGTCCTAATCCAGAAGTTCCCTTACATCCTTCCAATTATCATTTATCGGCCAAACTTTTTCAACTTTGCACCCAAATCCTCCAGCTTTTATTATGCTCAAGTTTGTCTTGCAGCTCTGGCAGGTCAGTGTCCTCAGCAGTGGTCTGTCATGAATCTGTCACACTGTCCCTGTCGTCCCTCTGCAGCTGCAGTGCCAGTGCTCCGGTCGGCTCCAAACTTTCTCCACTTTAAGATTTAGGGCGCCTCTGGCAAGGATGTTCAAGGTCTGGCCATGGGCACCGCTTTTCTGCCTAATTTACTGCGCGCTTTGTGGAGACTGCGGGGGACTTTCAAAAGGCCAGTGTCTCTTATGGACCGGACCCACGTCAGGAGTAGATAAATTACGTCCAACTAGCCAAGACTTAATATACAGAGACAAATGAATGGGGAGAAACGCAGAGGAGACTTAGAATAATACACTGTACCTCCATGTGCTCAATGCAAGAAGGTTCCAGGTTCAAATCCGGCTTTTCCGAGCGGAGTTTGCATGTTTCTCCCTGTGTCTCAGTGGGCGCTTTCCGATCACTACATAAAATCCTCCGGCTAAGCCAAGTCTAGGCCCTCAGGGTAGAGTGACCAGATGTCCCTATTTACCCGGGACAGCCCCAGTTTTGAGCCCTGTGTCCCCTGTCCCCAGAAAATGTATCCAAAACCAATAATTTGTCCCAAAAAATGTCCCAGGCGTCCCTATTTTTGACCAATATGATGCCTGCCAAGAGTAAAAAGAGGCAAACATTGTGATTTGTGTACATAAAATACAAAAAAGATGCTTAAAAATGACCAAAACACAAAGAAAATGTGACTATATTGACTCACGTTTGTCACTAATGGGCTAAGTGGACAACAGTTTTCCTTAAACACACTTGTTTCACGGCTCCTGAAGGATGGGTCAAATGCTGAGGATAACTTTCCTCAAACCAACCTTAACGAACTACTTGTAAGATGCTGTTGTAGCCACAGCACCTCTGCAAAAGCTGTTTTCATTTTGGTTTTTGTTGCACTGAAAAACCTAATTTAAGAGCGTATGGAAATTTTAAATGACCCAAAGTTCGAACTACCGTAAAAGTTTCTGTGTTTCTATAAGTGGTGTAAAACTCTGGAACAGTCTGGATACACGTCTCAAGCAATTCAAGAATATCCACACATTCAAGTTATTATATAAACATTTGGTCTGGTCACAGTATATAGAGAGTGGGTCTTAAAGTTGAACTCCGGCACGTTTGAAGCTAAAGTTCGTTGCTAGAGGTGGTGGAATTCTGTCAGAAGCCAAAAAACGGCACAGATCAGTGTTTCCTCGGTGGAGATCTCACTGTGGCAGTGAGTCTGTCAAGGCAACAAACTAGTGTAGTGATGGGGGCAAGTTCTGAACTTCCACATAAAACGCCAATTTGCTTCACACTAAAGAAGTTTAACACCACTTTAACCCGTCTTACAACAGCCACTGTCGCGCTAGTCGACCGGGTTGGCGATCGCCTAGGGCGGAACTATGGAGCGGTTGCGCGCGCCCGGCGGACATTTAATGGCAACGGACACTTCTGTTCCGAAAAACACAAGTTACAAACGCAAAACTGGTAGTGGCAGCGCGAGTAAGCGTCAAACTCGTGCTTTCTTACCTGCGCGGAACCAAGTATCCACTGACAATCACTGAAGAGGCAGCCGGTAAGATCTGATGCTATTTCGGCCTATATTGAGTTGCTGAGCCGCCACTGGAAACATTTGACTATCGGCTTGTTGTGAGGCGTTCAAGTGCGCTCGGACCAGCTTCTCACCAGTGATTTGCTTGCCGGTCGGAACTTTTAGTTTATTGAAGTCACGGTGGTTTTTCTTTGGGAATCATATGGACTGTGGATTCAAGTAAAATGTGTTTAATATTAATGTAGCTTGTGTCAATTTAGTATTTAAATGTTTGTAGGTTATCTAATGGGATATTGTGCAATATACTTAGTTAATTATGAAACTATCGTAATGTTAGTGAAGTTAATGAAATTGTAAACTATTGATAACTTTAGTCTATATTTGGAAAAATGTTTATGAATTGAATTAAATTAATTAGATAGTCATATTTACCTGCTATTTTAATGTGAATGCTAGTTTATTGTTTACACTGAAAGTTATGTGAATATTCATATTGTTGTGTGTTTTTAAAGGTTTTTACCTGGCGTGAAAATTGGAACTAAATAAAGAATGGAAAACTAATTAAAGACTTCGTCTGAGTAAAATGGTCAAATCTTCAACTGTGGGTACACGACCCTCTTCAAGTGTGGGGGCGCAAGCGCAGAAATCCAGATAACACTTGACAGCCACGAGTCTAACAAACAAAACGCTCTGCTTGGTTCACTCATTAGTGTCTGGAAGCAAAAAAAAGTAAACAATACGACTTAAAATTTTAACTTTCTGTGGTAAAATAGCAGAGGAAAACTCGGCAGAATATTACTTCAGTTTGGCAATTCAGAGGAAGCAGCAATGTCATCGTAGCTGCCGTGGCGTAAGAGGAAAATTGGGGAGAGAAAAGTCCGAGGACCAGGTGGCAGGAATCGTGCCGACAAGGTGGGCAAAGTAAACCATCGTATAACGGTGACGTCTCCTCCAAGGTGTGCCATAAAAACTGTAAATCATAGTCATACGCCGAGGTGTCACCGGTGATCCCTGTGGTAAACTAAGTCTTTGCTCACGCTTTATTAACGCTAATAATTAAAGTGCCATAATCATAAAGTGTAACCATCATAACGTGTATTCTGTGCAAGTTCATTTTCCTGATCCAACAATAATTTTCCAAAACATCATTACCACGAGCGAACTTTGGTGACGATCCAACGACTGTTATCATCAAGTAGAAAAAGCTGCATCTTGGCTGACAACAACAGACAGAACCACCCTCCCAGTACATGAAGTCATTTATAAAAAAGACCAGAGATTGGAGAATGTTCCACTTGCTGTAACCTCGCCCGTGTTGACTTTGGCGTATTGAGCTGTGAAAGTTGCCGCTGCGGTCGTTTCACAGCACATGGTGGAGGAAGAAGCGTAACACCTAAAAAAAAAGTGTCAAATCCAGACATGTGACCACCAGCTGAGCCCAAGGACGGAGGAGGCACGGCAAACCATTTGTGCTTTGCAAAATCATGTTTTTGCTATTGATTTCCCCTTCTCTGTCCCACTTTCTCTCTTTGTCCCCTCTCTTTTTCTCTTTCTTTTTCTCTACTTTATCCTACTCTGTCTGTCTCTCTTCCTCTGTCCTTTTCTTTATGCCTTTCTCTACTTTCTCTACTCTTTGACTCTCTTGCTCTTTCTTTCGCTCTCTTCTGTCTCTTTAGCTAGAAAACTGTGGTGCCCAGTGTAGGGACTGGCATTCAATCCAACGTCGGGAGAATTAACGATCAATTTTCGATTAATCATGAATGTTTTTAAATTAAAATGATGATTATTATTACTATTACTAATCTGCATCACCACTCCAGAGCCACATCAGTGTGAGATCAGAATGTGTTTAATGCAGCTTTAAACATTTGTTTACGTTTTACAGAAACAAAACGTAAAGCTGCATAAGTAATTTGCACAAACTGTAAACGCTGGAAAAAAGCAGCTCTTTCCTTGTGCTGATGCTTCAGCTTCTGTCGGACTAAAGGACACGACTCAGTGGAATATGAGTGTTCTCCCTGTGACAGAGGATGTTCTGCTGATGCTGAGTCTGTTCTGTGCGGATGTCGTGTTGGAGATGGTTCATATTTTCAAAGATCATATGTGTGCAGATTGTATCTTTCACTCACTTTATTTTGCTTCTGTTGTGATGAAAAGACTGAAAAGTGTTTGTCTTTTGGACACTCGACTGTTGCAGTAACCGGGACACTGCATAAACCTGCACCAGGACCAAACCGGGACACTCAAAAAACCCGATCATACCCGGGACACTGATGTGCCGGTAAACGCACTCTGAGGAATATCTCCAAGGAGCCAGAGCCGAGACGTGGGACTGTGAGGCCACAGCTCCAGTGTTTGTGCTGTGAGACGCAGCCTCCACTCCTCACACTACAGCAAACTACATTCAGTTTGAAGATTAAAATGAACGTGATCGGCAAAATTCTTAATGATCATTTATCGATTAGTTGACTAATGTCCATCCCCAGCCCAATGGTAGCTGATGTCACAGTAAACGTCATCACAACAAAGAGTCGGCAACTCAGATGGATCGCTGCAGATCATGGTTGCAAGTAGAGTTTAAAAAAAAATGTTTGTACCAAAATAACAACGCTGAAACCTAAGTGTATCACCAATTAAGAAAATAAAATCAGAGAATGAAGTAAGTACGGAGCGGTTGGTGTATGTCGGTGGTGCTGATAATGGAGGCTGATTGGCAATATGGCGTCTTCAAGTGATTAAGTATTGCTCAAACATGCACAAATCACTCCAAATACGACTTCAAGAGGGGAAATGAGATGGGGAAACAAGCTCTGAAACGTCAATTCTGCTTAATAAGTCTGCTTTAAGTGAAACTGTAGGGTAGTTTGTGAAGTTTTCAGACATCAGACTTACTAATCCTGACTAATCTTACTGGTAGTACGATTTACAGTGCAACAGTGTAATGTTACTTGAATAAAAGTTCACGTTTTCACAGTAAATCTACAAGTGCCATGTCTGGAGAACACACTCCTAACACCCACAAGTGTCAAATTCAAACATGTGAACTCCAGCTGAGCCCAAGGACAGAGGAGGCACAGCTTTTCCAGACAGAACAGGTTTTGTGGTTCGCAAATCTTATTATCGATTGTTATTTTTGGGTATTTTCTGAGTGGGCGTGAAAAGCATGTACAGCGTGATTAATGTTGCGACAGCTCCTACAGAATATTTTTAGCTTTTCATGGCAAGGTCTTTATCTTCTTTTTTAATGCGGGGAAACACATATCCAAGAAAATCTATCTCTATCCAAGTCTCACGGTACGATATTTATTGCGGTATCATGGGAAAGCTCACGATATTACGATATTCTACATAATAACAAGACTGACGTTATACAATGCTTTGTCATTCAGTCATTTGGTACAACATTCATTGTCATTAGGGATGGAACAATATCCAAATCTCTCTGTACAGTATTCTCACAATATCGGGGTTCCTACAGGTTTCTTCAGGTTGAATTCATTTTAAGATCTTTTAAAGACCATTTATATAAAATCTTAGTACCTATTTCACAGCCTATTTCATAGAGCTACCGACAAAGAACAACTAAACTAAACAAATGAATCTAGAGACTCTTCCCCTTAACTCCAGCAGGAAATGTGTCGCAAATGTGTTTTTTAAAGCAACTTTAAAAAACAACATAATGGCTTTAATCAAACTTTGTGTTCTGCTGAGATTTTCATGGTTTTTACGTGTTTCTCAGCTTGTTTTTTGTGGTTCTGTAGCGTATTTTTGGACCTGGGGCCGGTTGCTTTATAAATTATCCCTCTTTATTTAGGCGACGTTATTTAACCAAACAATGGTGTTTGACAAATTAAACTTTGGAGGAGAAATGTGATATGGAGAAGCTACGTACTGCACAAATTTAAAGACCCAGATATAAAAATTCAAGACTTTTTCAAATCTTTTTAAGGTATTCATTCCAAATTCATAAATTCAATACTTTCAAGACTTCTTAAGACACCTGCATATACATCTCACGGTACGATATTTATTGCAATATTTTGTGGAGGTTCACAAAACTGCGAATCTGCTCCTTTTTCCTCTAAAAATGCTTCACAAGTCTTAATCCAAAGAATTAAGTTTTTAAAGTGCTTAGAACAGTTATTTCTTCATGTCGTCTGCACTGAAACGGAGCAAAGGATCATGGTCTATGTAGTTCCCTCTGTTTTCGGGATTGTGATTCGATAAATTGTGATGGTCCACGATATTATTGTGAGACCTTTGACGATACGATATCACCATATTTACGTTATTGTGGCAAGAAACATCTACAGAGTGAAAAAAATTAAACAAACAAAAACATATAAATGCAAATAATGATAATAAATGAATTTTAACTAAAAAATACTTTAAACGAACAACATTTAAATACTGTTTTTACTTTTATCTCTATGGAGACACCAACACACCAAGTTACAGATTAGACCTATGGAGAGGCGCTCCACTAAATATGCTATAACATCTCCATGGTAACAAGCAGGTGGCAGAAAAGTTCCATAGTGTTTCTTCAATACTGTAAACACACTCGGGTTTTTAATCAAGAATTAAAGTGTTAAACTTTTGAATTTAATTAAGACGTTGAGGCGTCTTCGAGTGTATTTTAAGTAACTTGAACACATCTTTGAGAAGGAGTGAACTTTTAAAATCTTTATTATCTTACGACGACGCTTTGACACATTCTATAACGTCCGTTCCGCGCTATATCGGGAAGCGCAGGAGCCAATTTTCCACCTAGATGACTCTCTTGCAGCGAAACGAACGGGCGCGCGGTGACATGGCGAAGTCGTGATGAGCGGCACTAACACCGCTTCGCCAAGACCCGATTATTCTTGTGGGAGGAAGAGTTTTGCACGTGACGAGGAGAGTTCCAGCTAATGAAGCGGTCATGTAGTGTTCAACAGCTCAACCTTTTACAAATGTCTCCAATTACAGCGCGCCGCAGACAACGCGAGTGGCAGGTAATGATTGGGTAATAGGAAATCAATATCGAGCTGGAGGTAATGCGCGGTATGCTAAGGACGTTGGGTTGTTTTCGCTTGGATGTGGAAATCTCAAACTAAATATATTGACAACTAAATGATGTGGGTCTGAAGTAAGTAAAGTAAGTACCTGGGACAAGAGAAAATGCCTAAACCTTATTCAATATTACGGCGCGGTGCCTGATTTGAGTGATAAATGTAAATAATAACAGCAGCCTGACTTTTAAAAATGCTAATTTGTTGACTGCATCTTAAGTATTAGTGTAAATAATTAAGGCCATGTACACACGTAGCCGGGTATTTTTAAAACCGAACATTTCCCCCCCTCCGTTTATAAAAATAGTTTTATCCACACCACTCGTCTTCGAAAAAAACACCTTCCACACATAACCGAACATCTGCGTTTTCAACCACATTCATACGCATTCCAAACCTGTAGATGGCGTTGTTTCCATTGAGCCCTCACTTCGCCGTCACTTCCGCCTAAATTTATCTTATTGCTCTTGGAGCAGTAGTTGGACTTCTGCAATTAAACATGTACATAGCACCTGCACAATAATTAATGCTACCACAGCTCTCAAGACACGACTCCGGTCCATAGTCGGCTTTGGCTTTGGCTTTTGCAGTCGCCTAAACAAATGTCGCACGTTTGACGTCAGGGCAGATTCATATTTTTTGGCGCAGACAGTGACGTTTTAAAACACAAAACCCCAGTTATCTCTGTCCACACAAACAGGCATAAACGGAGTTTTCAAAAATCTTCACTTTGGCCGGAGTTTTCCCTGAATACTCGTTTTTGATGCGTGTTCGTGTGGATGACAGGTCAAAACGCAGCAAAACATCTTCGGTACCCGGCTACATGTGGACAAGGCCTAAGTATATAAGTATAAATCTTGGGTATCTGTACATTTTAAAGTCAGTGTTTCCCACAGAGCTTTATAGGCGGCTGCTTTGACAACAATAGGCTATTAGCACAATGGCAGGAATGTTGAGTCGCGCAACTTTCAGTCAATGCTTTTCTACAGCAAAATACCTGTGAAAAAGTCTTGCATATTTTTGACCAGCTTCATATGAACAAACAAAAACAAAGAACATTTCTGTCCATGAAGAATTTGTCCACAACAATCAAGGGAAGAAAGACGAAAACTTAAAGGAAACAACGACGAGCATCAGTGAAACGACTGAGCGACACTAACGTTATGGACATGAAGAAAACAGAAGGAACTTGTTCACTGTCGATATTAACACAGAATGAGAGATTTGTGCAGTTTAAATGGTCGACATTTAATCCGTGAACATCTATAGCATTTAAATTTCACAAATCTCTCCGTCTATGCTAATATATCGACATCACAAAATCGATTTTAATCCTAGAATCAGTCTGAGTGAACAAGTTCCTTCTGTTTTCTTCATGACCATCACGTTAGTGTTGCTCAGTCGTTTCACTGATGCTCATCGTTGTTTCCTTTAAGTTTTCGTCTTTCTTCCCTTGATCATTGTGGATAAATTCTTCATGGACAGAATCTGTTCTTTGTCGACCTTGTTGGATGAAGATTTGGTGTTGGGGCAGATTTATGAAGCTGCTCAAAAATATGTGACATTTTTCCACAGGGATTTTGCCGTAGAAAAGCACTGACCGGAAGCTGCGCGACTCAACACTGCAGCACTTCCTGCCGTTGTGATAATAGCCTACTGTCCCCCACCTTGACTACATCCCTCCAAACCAAAACTGCGGTCGTCGCGCCCCAGTCCTCACTTTAGCCTTTCACAATATCTCGATCGCCGACTCCAGCAGTGATGAGATACGCCAGAAGCAACAAGTGAAGATCGACTACTGACGGTGAAGAACAAGATAAACTGAAAGTTGTTGAAAGAACATGGTTCGGGAATGTATTTTTTAGCTTTTTTCAAAAAATATAATTCACTCATGAATGGGATTAGAAACGACATCGGCGATTGAGTCTTTTGGGCTTTGGCCTGTGCAGTGGGAAATCAACAGAGGGAAGTGTAAGGCTGATTATAAAGTTTTCTAACGTTTCCAGACACTAATGAGTGAACCAGGCAGAGCGTTTTGTTTGTTCGACTCGTGGCTGTTGTCAGATGGGTTAAAGTGGTGTTAAGCTTCTTCAGTGTGAAGCAAATTGGTGTTTTACGTGGAAGTTCAGAACTTGCCCCCATCACTACACTAGTTTGTTGCCTTGACAGACTCACTGCCACAGTGAGATCTCCACCGAGGAAACACTGATCTGTGCCGTTTTTTTGGCTTCTGACAGAATTCAACCACCTCTAGCGACGGACTTTAGCTTAAACGTGCCGGAGTTCCCCTTTAAGTACATTTTAAAGTAGAGATTTTTGACTTTTACTTCACTCCGTCTAAGAGCAGGTATCTGTACTTTCTTCTCCGCTACATTTTTGGACAGGACTGAAACGTAAAAGTGTTTTTTATCAAAGTTTGAGACCCGCAGAAAAGGCTGAGGATTTATTCTAACTAAACTAAAACAAAAAAGTTGCCTAGTGCACCTTTACTACCCTCTTTACTTTGATCAAATGCCCCAATAGTCTGTAAACGTACTTAATTTGGCCCGACCCCTCCTCCTCGTACACAGCCACTCCACGCCAACACTACAGAGATAATAGAACGCGCCATTACCATAAACTAATCAATCAGCTCGGTTGCGCATCGACCAAAACGTGCGCGCCATACCTTAGCAACCGCCGCTGTCATCCCCGAGACGCCACTACAGCCGCGCCGCAGATCCGCCTCGTGATTGATATCCTAATACGCGCGACGCCCTCGCGGGAACGCTACCCTGATTGTTGTGCATTCATAGCGTCTCGGCTTAAAAGACAGCGAGAGGAACACATGTAAATCCTAAAGCGATCTGAATATGTTAGCGGTGAGAAGCTAAAGGATATGGAGGGGTATGGAGGGGTATGGAGGTGCAGAGGGGCTCCCGTGGGGTCTCCGAGGAGCGTAAGGTTTATGTACGCTGTCAGGTGGTTAGATTGAACAGACTACAATGCGGTCTGTGGTGGTCACATTTGAATTGCACAAGTGAGGCGATCAATACAGCGCCCGTGTGAGACAAATCAGTAGTGGTATATAAACTAGAAGAGCTGGAAGGGGGCGTTACAAGGAGGATAAATAGACGCATGGAGGATACAGTGGAAAATCTTTACTTCAGGACTAGTGCTGGCAAACGATTCACTTTTAAAATCAGATTAATCACACTTTAGAATTTGGATTCATCATGATTAATCACAGTTAATTAGTCTTCAAAAAGTTATATTATTGACATTTTTCAATCGCTGGTAGTTTTGTTGACATCATTGCCGTTGTTTGTCATACTCGGCTTGTTGTTGTTGGTACAAGTAACGTCGTTGCTGCCGCTGAATCAAACCCGTGTTTTGCTTTCAGGTGGTGTTTTAAACTTGTTGTGCTTCTGTGGAAAGAGAGTTCATCGCTGCGACATCTGCAAACTCCCTTAGTTTATCTAAAGTCGTGTGGGGCAGTTTTTTGAAGAGAAATTTGCCGCTGAGCACCAGTCACAGTCTCATCTGTCGTCTTCACATCCGCGTATGGACCTGATCACTGACCTAATCACCTGCGCTGCCTTTCAGGTCACCATCCACAGGAGGAGCGTTCAGAATAAATTGTGTGATTAATTAAAAAAACATTAGTGCGATATTTTTTGTGACAACGTTAACATTAACAGTTCTATCCAGGACACAAATGTGGACTATTAAACTCACAAAAAGTACAATTTCTGATCTTAACTATCAACACAACAGTCCAGGATATACGTTTGACTTCCCCAAATTTAAGACTTTAAGACCTTTTTAAAACCACTTCAATGAAAATCAAGACCACCATCGCACCCATTACACAGGCAAAAAACACCAGATCCAATTCTAATAATGACCATTACTCACTGCTTTAAATAACAAAAAAATACTTGCATTATAAAAACTAAGCTCTCACATTGTCTTGTCTCACATTGCACTGCAGCCCGGTTGAGTTTACAAAAAATCGGCTAAGTGAAAAAAAATAAGACTTAGACAACATAATTTAAGACTTTTTAAGGCCTTAATGTAGGAACTTGAAATTTAAGACCTTTTTAAGACTTTTAAGACCCTGCGGCTGCCCTGATAGACTATACTAGTATAAATAAACATAGCTAACCTAAGTGATTCTTTTGAGGTTCAGTAGTGATTGTAATACCTTTAAGCCAGTGAGACCACAGGCTTCACAGCATTCCTTAAATTGTACTATAAATTTACTGAACTTATTCCCTGTTATGATAAATGGTAGGGACTGAAATCTGGTGATATCGTATCGTCAAAGGTCTCACAATAATATCGTGGGCCATCACAATATATCGAATCACAAGTCTGTTTGCTTAAATGAATAGTTCTGATGCAAAAAAAAACAGAGGGAACTACATAGACCATGATCCTTTGCTCCGTTTCAGTGCAGACGACATGAAGAAATAACTGTTCTAAGCACTTTTACATCTTCATTCTTTGGATTAAGTCTTGTGAAGCATTTTTAGAGGAAAAAGGAGCAGATTCACACAAAATATTGGAATAAATATCGTACAGTGAGATGTTTATGGTGAAAATATCGTACAGAGAGATTTGGATTTCGTTCCATCCCTAATGACAATAAATGTTGCACCAAATGACTGGTCAAAGCATTTTATAATGTCAGTCTTGTTATTATGTAGAATATCGTAATATCGTGAGCTTTCCCACGATATCGCACTAAATATCGTACTGTGAGACTTATTATTATTAATATTATTACATGCCTAGTAAACAAATCACATTTATACAGCGCTTTTCCACCTTCAAGACACTCAAAGCGCTTTACAACAAAGAACCACTCACCCATTCACTCACCATCGTACGCAGACACTTGGGGACGAGGTGAAGTGTTTTACTCAAGGACGCAACGACAGCGCTCATCTGCGGGAGCTGGAATCACACCGGCCAACCTTTTTATGCAACGATGTTTATGTCGAGAGCGGGATTCGAACCCCCGACCTTCGGATCAGTGGACAAACGCTCGACCAACTGGACCATGTAGGCAGAATTCTGTGTTTTCATATTACAGTAGATGATATCCTATAGTGCATAAACCCTCAGATATATTACAGGTCCTTGCGGTTCATTCAGTGCATGTGTTTTCCCTTGTTATTTGATATCAAACAACTGTCTAGACTACAATTAGCAGCCAGAATGATTAAGCTCTGCCTCAGGCTTTCTCACAAACAAAACAACATTGATTATCATATTCCTATAAGAGAACGTGCACGCAGGGTTAAAGGACTCAATCTCATTTATGAGTCTGATATTCTGCAGAGATACGGCTCCAGCGCCACAGCGATAAAACTCTCTCGTAAAACTTTGAAGCTCAACATTTTCTCCAAATTGGACGCTCTCTGACCTCACAGTAACCAAATGGCAGGCAGTATTTCTGGTGTCGTTTGTACCGGATGTGGGCGGATTCACCTCCAGACCTGCCGTTTCTATGTTTCTCATTAGTCAAAAACACGCAAGACATGTCAGCTAATCCATCAGCCCCTTCTATAGATAAATACATAAAAAACATGACAGCGTATTTCATGAAAACATAGTCAACATAGTTATATTTTATTTATTTTTGTGACATTTATAACTTTACTCCCTGGTTGGACATGGGCAGCAGAAAAAAAATAAAAAATACAAACATAATATTCACAGAGCCAAAATGTGTCTAAATTACACCTTTATTTTGTTAAATTAATGTTTAAAGTTATATTATGGGTCTTTTTGAGGGTGGAAAGTCAACTGCGTGATTCCATGGAACAGAAAGTTAGACCATACTTGGGAACATTCTCAATGGAGATACAGTAGATAGGTTTAATGCCAAACTGTGGAATATTATAGCCAAAAGAAGAACATTTTAACAACTGGAAACGTATGTAGAGCATTAGTAGAGAGGACCAATCGAGTCACTTCTCGATCTACTGCACATGTCTCCTGCAGAAAGAGCCGCCGTCCCACTGCAACAAGTGAAATCTGCAGCTGAAAACGGGAATCGAGCAGCAGAAAGAAAGTTTGGAGTGAGAGAAACTTGTGTTTGATGGAGAAAAATGGAGGAAACTCGAACTGAAATGAAGAAAACATAAAAGCTCATCACGGCTAAAAGCTGGATTTATCTGGAGTTGGTGGAGTTGCTCAGAAGTGACACCGAGGATGAAGAATGCAGTGGATTTAGTGATTTGGAGTGAGATGGAGAGTTGGGTAAACTTGTTCTGTTGTTTCTGCTCTAGTTTATCTGAATAACTGTTCATATGTGACGTGAACAAACCAGACACACGTTCAGCCTGTTCTTCTCTGTTCTGTTATTACTATAACTCACCTTTAAGATGAAATGTCTGTTCCTGGAGTCTGATTTTATCAAATACATTTCCCCCCAAAAATACGACTTATCGTCCAGTGCGACTTATATATATATATTTTCCTCTTCATTGTGCATTTTTTGGCCTGTGCGATTTATAATCTGGAATAATATATTTTTTTTTTCTACTATTATTAGTAATAGTATTATTTTTCCATGGTTTATTACTGTTTAAGTGTTGCTTACCTTTGTAATTTGTATTATGTTGTTTTGGATACACTGTTCCTTTATGACTCGCCCCGCCTGATGAAGACTTAGCGCTGAAACGTTGTAGTTCGTCCTAATAAATCTCACAATTTGAAAGTGAGACGATGTGTGGCATTTTTTCTCTATGGTCAAATTGTGTTAAAATTTAAGTCTAACAAAGCCTCAGACAGAATATGCCTGCAGTTAACAACACATCCCCCAGGAAATGGCATCAATAAACTCACCCATAATGAAAAAACTTGTATTTTAGTCACACTTTTGGCACATGGGGCTTCACTTCACTCTGTAATTCATAGATAAATATTCACCACATGTTATCCCAGCAAACGGCCATGATTAGAGAACCATGAAACTTTGCTTTTTGCTTTTAATGCGACTTCTCTGTCATTTGGCGTCCCCACTTCCAACGAGAATATGATTTTTCAGTACTGAGAGCGGTTGCCAGTCGCAGGAGGAGCCTTCTGATTTGGGCTCGTTTTTAATTAATCCGAACAGTGGAGCAGATGTGCCACGACCAGAAGCAGCCACTCACCACTGTTTGTTTAGAGGGGCTTATAGCAGCGCACACACACACACACACTGATCAATTTGGCTGAAAATCACGGCTCTCGTCTCCTCCGGTGTCTCCGAGCACAAGCGAAAAGGGAAAAAAAAACAGCTTTTATTCCACATCTGAGATTCCCTTTGCAGACCATTTGGAATTGTAATGACGGTTTGACTGGTCGTGCTGGGTTCAGATCCGCTCAGAACAGACCAAGGCAGATTAATTATGAATCGACGCAGGATGGAACGTCGTTGGAGTTAGTGGCTGACAGTTTAGTTTGTGTGGGGGAAAAAGAAATCACGAAATTAACTAAGGAACTGTGGTTAAAGTAAAATAGTAATAGTATAGTAATGAAACTGGACACAATGCTACAGGTTTGACTTTATCATTTATGACAGAGTTTATTATGGAGTAGGAAAGCTTTCAGAAATATAAACCAGGACTAAACCAAGACTAAACCAGGTCTAAACCAGGTCTAAACCAGGATTAAACCACTCTGCACTGATCCTTTTGCCTGTGGTCACCCAACGGTCTATGCGGGTGCAACTCCGGGCCTGTGCCGACACTCAGTCCTGGTCCAGTTCTGGTTTGGTCTTAGTTTAGTCCTGTTTTTGTCTTGTTTTAGTCCTCCCGGTTCAGTCCCGGGATCAGTCTTGGTTTAGACCTGGTTTAGACCTGTTTTAGTTCTGGTTCAGTCCTGGTTCAGTCCCGGGATCAGTCCTGGTTCAGTCCTGGTTCAGTTCTGTTTAGACCTGGTTTAGTCCTCCTGGTTCAGTCCTGTTTCAGTTCAGCTTTAGTCCTGGTTTAGTCCTGGGTCAGTCCTGGTTTAGACCTGGTTTAGACCTATTTTAGTCCTGGTTCAGTCCTGGTTCAGTCCTGCTTTAGTACTGGTTCAGTCCTGGTTCAGTCCCGGGATCAGTCCTGGTTCAGTCCTGGTTCAGTTCTGTTTAGACCTGGTTTAGACCTGGTTTAGTCCTCCTGGTTCAGTCCTGTTTCAGTTCAGCTTTAGTCCTGGTTTAGTCCTGGGTCAGTCCTGGTTTAGACCTGGTTTAGACCTGTTTTAGTCCTGGTTCAGTCCTGGTTCAGTCCTGGTTCAGTCCTGGTTCAGTCCTGCTTTAGTACTGGTTCAGTCCTGGTTCAGTCCGTACGCGACACAAAAGTCTTGATCTCGTTTCTTCGCCTGTGAAGTGAAGTCGAGTCGCGTCTGTGAATTCACATTCGCACTGAAGGAAAACGTCTTTGTAAATCGTTCATTTCGTGATTGTAATTCTTGTTGTCGTAACTTTTCAATCCGTTTTCTGAGGGATAAAACACACACAACACATTTTACGTACGACTGGACTCATTCGAGAGTTTACGAACATTTATTTTACGCTCAACGACATCCAAATACGCACAGATTTTTCTCCTACGCACACGAATATTTCTGAGCGCTGTCACGACCCCTTCCTACAAGTGGGTGTGTGTGTGGGTGCTGTCTGTGCGTCTATTTATTTCTGTGCAGGTGAAGCTGAGGGCGGACCTAGGTGTGCGTGGTGCGTCTGGGCCCGACGTGCTGCGCCTATTTAAAGGCCCGCCTACTGCCGCTCGCTCTCTCTCTCTCTCTCTCTCTCGAGGCCGTCACCTGCGCTGCACCGCCTTAGACCTTTGTTAGCCTTTTATTTTAGTTTTGCATATACAACACTTCATACACCATGACCACTCACTCATTCACCCCTTTACACTACTGATGTTACAGACAGTCACATCTCATTGTTATATCATTTCCTTTATTTGATTCATCTTAATTTAAATAAATCTAATTAATTTTGGTATATTTCGTTGTTTGGCGTCCCTTTGTCATTTCCCTGAGCCAGGTCATGACAAATTGGGGGCTCGTCCGCTGGCTGTTTAAATTTTGTTGATAGTTTGGGTAAGTATTCGTACTCCATAGTTTATAGAGATCGGACATTTTGAAGGTGATTTTGCACAGAGCTGTGGACGACCAAGGACAGTCTGAACGGCCACACTTTGAATTATAACTTCGGTAATTATGACTAAATGTGATGTAATTCGGTGTAACACATAATCGCACCGTATTCATGTGTTACGTCTGTGTTTTGTCTGGGACTGTTTGGTCTTTGGGGCTTCCCTTGGGCTCGTTCCGTCACTGTCGAATGATGGTGAAATACTTCGGTTTTAATATACTTTTTTCCACGAGATTATGCCGTCTAGTTAGTAGCAAGGGTTTGATCTTAATAAGAGAACGGTTTTAGAAGATTAGTTTAATGAAAAGTTGATTTAAAATGAAGATAATCCTGTATTGTCCCATGGGAGAATCACAAAGAAAAGACAATTGCAGCAACATAAGCTAAAACACACATCCACAACTGAACATAAATAAATAAGAGACGAAAACCAGAGCTGATACACCGACAGGACCTTTAAGTCACTCTATACCACATGTGTCAAACATGCGGCCCGGGGGCCAGATCCGGCCCTCCAAGACCTTTAATCTGGCACTCGGCTGATTTTTCTATTAAAATACTTAAAATTTTCAGATTTTTCTGTTAATTTTCTGCACTGTTTAGCATAGCAGCGTCTCCGGTGTTTCTGTACGTTGCGACTCCCACCAGAGCAGCACAAATGAAGACTTTCCTCTTTCCAAACGCTCTTAAAGGACGATCGTTTTGACTGTCGACCGTGACCCTCATCAGCAAAATGTCAAAAAATAAGAAAAGCAGATGCTGAGTTCAGGATTTCCCAAGAAAAATTGTCTAATTCTTATTTGTTGACAGAGGTGAATGGGAAATCTGTGCTCAGTGTGTTTAGAACAAGTGGCGTTGCTCGAGGAATATAATCTTAAACACCACTACGAGACACGGAGAAAAATACAATAACTTGAAGAGAAAACTGAGTTTTCTGATCCGGCCCTTTTGGGATCAAAGTAGGCTGCATACGGCCCCCGGACCAGAATGAGTTTGACACCCCTGATATATACCGTCTTATTTTCTGTTAATAATTGCACATTCCCGAAGCCTGTGTGCATAAATAACGATATTGTTGTCAACTGAACTCTAAATTTTACCAGTTTATCACAACATTTATGACTTTTTGTGCACTGTTGCTTCTAGTGGAACTCCTCCAGTCCCTCTGATCAGTGTTTCGGGTTAATTCTCGCTTCCATGCAGCTTTTAATTATCATTATGAAATATGAAATGGTTTTGAAAGACCTCCTTAATGCTTTGGAGTTTACTGTATTTTTCGGACTAAGTTGCAAGTTTTTTTCAGGGTTTGGGTGGTTCCTGCGACTTATACTCAGCTGCGACTTATATATTACATTTTTCACACTGACAGCCCATAAACCAAATATATGAATTGTATAGATGAATTAAAAATGAAAAAACTCATTGTTATCATTTTTTTCATTTTGGTTTTAGAGACAAATAATAAAGAAAAGTGTTGTTTTTTCGTTTTCTTAAAAAATTAACGGTGAATGATAAACGGATTGTTCTCTATTCGGTTGTTTTTAGTATTATAACTTCTACCTTTCTTACTTTTTAATACTATAACTTCTAGTGCGACTTATAGTCCGAAAAATACGGTAGATAAAATAGTTCAACATTACAAAAGGGATTATGCAGCATTTTTTATACCAGCCTCATTTTCCCGTAGTCCATTTGGTGACATGTACAGTTCTCAGCTCCAGTGGTAGATTAGATTTGGTTCCATATCCAGAAATATTTGTTCTGGGGGAGTTAGAATCTGGCAAAGCTTCATGCTTGTACCATAAAAATGAAGTATTTTAGTCCTTAACAGCTCCACTATTCTCTTTGTGTCACAAACAACTTTGGACAAACAGTTTGAGTACAACAGATTACCCGACATGAAGAGGTGTGGAGATGCGTAAAGTATTTATCATTTTATTTTAGAAACTGATCTGTTCTGTTCTAGCTCTTAACAGTCTAGCATGATAACAAGGTAAGTCTGGTAAATAAAAGTGTATTCACAATAATAACGTCATAATTCATAATTACCTCGCCCTCTCGGGTTTTAGAGCTGTTACGACTGATTTTAATATGAATGTACGTATTTTATGCTGTTTTTTTTAATCTTTTGTATGTGAAGCACTATATAAATAAACTTTACTTACTTAAAATTATTTGTGATAACTGGATACATCTGTCAATCATTTTTTACAGTTACCATTTGCATTGCATTTTGTTATATTATCTTCTAATTCAACCGCCACATGTGAGGAACACAATGTTTATCGGGATTATTAACGTTAGCGTTTAGCATCCAAAGTAGCATATAAGCTAACAACCACACATTAAACATTTCTTAAACCGAATGTTATGCTGGACAAACATGCAATAAAAAGTACAGTTCAGCAGTTTTCCCAACACTTCAGTGCCGGAAGAGTTTATTGTTGATCCTCGAGTTCAGGGGTGTCCAAACTTTTGTTCACAGAGGAACACATATCGACAGTTAAACAGAGCAAAGGGTGAAAGATTATTATGAAATTATTTAAGTTCATTTCAAAATGTGCAGTACCAAATATCCTACTTCTGGTCATTTGGGTCAATTCTGCAAGACGCCTGAGGCCCAACAGCGTTAGTGTCGGGGCCATGGTTTGGACACACATGCTCTGTTTGTATGAAATTCAGCTCATTTCTACTCAATTACATCACGATTCACTTCATTCAAAATGGATTTGGCCACACTAATACAGCATTAAAGGTGCATTGTGTAACTTTTCTGGTGGAGGGGGGTCTGTCTAATATAGGACTAATGATTTTCCACTTCATGGACATTTTCCATTTCAGAAATTTTTAATTCTGTTTCATTTCCATTTCATTGTGACACATTTGATGATTCTGTTGACAGTGTTGGGAAGGTACTTTTAAAATGTAATCCCCTACAGATTACAGATTACATTCCCCAAAATGTAGTTTGTAATGTAATCCATTAAATTACTTAAAGTGAGTAACGTAATCTGAATACTTTGGATTACTTGATATTGTCGTGATTTTTAAAACTACATGAATGTAGCAACCAACTGCTGCAAATTCTTGGTTTGGTTTTAGACCTGGTTTAGACCTGGTTCAGTCCTGGTTTAATCCTGCTTGAGACCTGGTTTTAGTCTTGGTTTAATGCTCGTTTAGTCCTGGTTTAGACCTGGTTTAGACCTGGTTTAGACCTGGTTTAGACCTGCTTTAGTAGACCTGCTTTAGACCTGGTTTAGACCTGCTTTAGACCTGGTTTAGACCTGGTTTTAGTCCTGGTGTTAGTTCTGGTTTAGAGGCGCACAGGAGGAAGGACTATGGGTTCACGCAGCGTACCCATCTACACATAAACCAAAACTGGAAAACGATGTCTGCCACACATCATTATCAGTTTTAAGTGGCGATTTTTCAAATATTTTAAAGAATTCAGGTAGATTTTTGTGCAAAATTAAAGACATTTATAAATTCCACTTCACGCTGATGATTCCACCTTTGCCGTCCGTTTTCCGCGATCGCAGAAAATCATTGGCCCTACAAATGCTTTTTTCCATGGAGATGTTATTGCTTTGTCTGGAATGCTTCACAGTATGGCATTAAATCTTTTATCGTCACAGTCAGAGCGCCTGTTTTGGAGGTATTTTTACGCTATAAAACCTCTTGTAATCGAATAAATGTAAAGGTAGAGGTGTTTAATGTCATTTTTTGGAACATTCAGGCAGAGGAATGTCCATATATTCGTAGAAACAAGCAAATGACTGACCCACAATGCACATTTAAACACATTCCCTTATTATTAACTAAAACACGTCCAGTTTAATGACTTTGTGATTAGCAGGACTCACCTCCAGCGCGAGCAGCTTCTCACTGGGCTTGATGTGTCTCTGTATCTCGCAGGCCACCGGCTGGATCACCTTAATGCCGTCGTCGTAGAACACATAGAACATATTACCAATGCCTAGACCTGGAAAAAACACAACACGACACACAATTAGCCACAGAATTACCCGCACGAAATCCACACTATCTACTCCTAACACATCACCAACCAATCATTTAATCCCTCTTTGCACAGCTCGCTAACCCCATTACAAAAATTCAATTAACTCTGCTTAATGGATGGCAGGAGAGACGTACCTTCCTCGCGCCACAGAATGTTCGCCACTGGGAAAAGACGGGGAGAAAGACAGAGACAGAGCGAAAGAGGGAGAGACAACAGAAAAAGCAGAGTTGAAAATAAATGCAAGGATCAATAGGGCTCCATTGTGAGCGCGAACAAACAGACTTAGCCAGGCAATGGGAGGGTCATGAAAGTTTTATAGAAAGTCTCTCGCCAAGTGCCAAGTTCAGCAAATAATCGATGAAGACCTCTGCACGGAAATAATTTGATACCCAGCGCTGAAAATGGAAAGTTGTCAGCAGCTCGCAGTAAAGGACTAGATGGATTCTGGGTAGTGAAATGGGAAACAGGGAAGGGAATAGGGTAGTATATGGTGTAGATCAATACTGTGACTGGGAATTTAACAGGACTGTATGTAAGATTGGATTTTAAATGTTATAAACTTGACTTGTATTCTCCCCTGATGCAAGGTAAACCTGTTTCTAGGTGGTTTGGTTCTCAAGATGATTAAGCAGAATATGCCTCACTTGAGACTAATGTTCCCACTCATTTGTTTCAGCACTGAGCAGCTTCAGAACTGTACTGTGATCAGCATACTGCATAGTAACTGATCGTCACGCTAATAATCACGTCGGCAATATGTATTTCTTTACATCTATTAACTTGAGTTCTGCATTTGTGATTAACAGCAGGTTTAGAGCTGGGGTGGTGTTCACCAAATTGAAATTTTACCCGTCTGAGCTAGAAAAGAGCACAGCGAAATGAATCTGAACAGAAACATGAATCTGATATCATTAATAAAATATCTGTACTCTACACTGACGTCCTCAGGAGTTCAGGCAAAGATAGAAGGACACGACACTAAATATACTGAAGTGTTGGCAGCTATAATTCTCCATTACAGTTATATCAGTGTCTTTACATTAAGTCCAAATGAAATAGAATCTTATACACAGGTTTAAACAACTTTGGAACAGTTCTTTGTGAACCACAACACTCTGCACAGCTCAAAACCAACGTTTCCAAACACGATTGTACAAGTTCTACCCTGCAGCAGATTCTTCATTCAAATCTTCTGCAAATAAATAAACACAACTTTACAACATATAAACCATCACCACTATAGAGCCACATCAGCCCGTGTGAGATCAGAATGTGTTTAAAGCAGCTTTGGCACATTTGTTTACGTTTTACAGAAACAAAACTTAAAACCACACGGACAATTTGCATAAACTGTACTAAAAAAACAGCTCGGACTAAAGGACAGTGGAATATGAGTGTTCTTTCTGAGACAGAGGGATGTCCTGCTCTGATGGTGAGTCTGTTCTATGTGGATATTGTGTTGGAGATATCAGTCTAATAGGAAAAATACAGTGTCGCAGTGATACGGTCGCTGTATCGGACCGTTGTGGTGAGGAGGGAGCTGAGACCAAAGGCAAAGCTCTCGATTTACCTCAATCTACGTTCCTTCCCTCACCTATGATCATGAGCACGCTCGGGCGCTTCCTTAGAGAGAGGGGGAGGAGCTCGGTCACACGGGAGGAGCTCGGAGTAGAGCCACTGCTCCTCCACGTCGAGAGGAGCAGCTGAGGGGAGGGGCTCTGTTCCGGGCATGTCCCACCAAAAGGAGACCCCGGGGAATACCCAGGACACACTGGAGGGACTATGTCTCTCAGCTGGCCTGGGAACACCACAGGGTCCGTTCGGAGGAGCTGGAGGAAGTATCTGGGGTGTAGGAAGTCTGGGAGTCCCTGCTTAGACTGCTGCTCCCAAGACCCCGGCCCCAGATAAGCAGAAGAAAATGGATGGAGTATGGCATTAAACTTATCTTGATGAAAAAAGGTCCTGTAGCTTTACCTTCTTGTCTCCTCCTTGTCTCTACGGAGATAAGTTTTAATACTGCACTGTGGAACATTTATGCACAGCAATCGCTTCATGGAGACAAGCAGGTGGCAGCCCATCTACCAGAAATGTTACGCAGTGCACCTTTGAAGGAAGAACAGTACGGTAAGACTGTATAGCCAGCGAATAAAACTTCCTTAACAGTAAATCTCCTGTAGAGTTACATAGGGCCCGGCTCTATCAACATCAGCAACTATAAAACCTCAGATGGATTTATGGAGGCGCAGTGGAAGGCTGCGGAAGTGAATGTGGAAATAGATGGCCCAGATCAATATAACTGCTCTGAATTAAAGGACTTAGATGCGAATGAGCGCTTCGGAAAACACGATTGTGGACTATTAGAAGGATTACAGAGCACAAACAAAGCACAGGGCGTAATTGGTGATTTCAGTGGGAAGCCAGATAGTGGAGATGGGAACGTACGTCGTGAAACCTTGGAGACACGGGGAATAGTAGAAAAAATACAGAGAAATGGGAATTATTCTATGCTGAAATCTCAAGGACACATAATACATTCAATTTTGGTGTGTTTAGAATTCAATATGGCAGGTCTCAGTGCAGCTTTAATTCAAATTTCCGATTTCTCACTCTGTCTGGCTTTTGTTACTTGGTATTGAAATTTCATCCACATTTCAACAGGCGATTTCACATTTTCATACATTCTGAAAAGGAAAAATATGTGAGTAAGAGTCTGTTGAAGCAGTTCGACAACTAATTCATACAGAAGTACCTGCAGATGACGGATGAAGGGCACAACAACAAAATGCAATGCTGGATACAAGCTTTAAACTACCAACTTTACTTATAATAATAATGAATTTTGTACAGTCAGTTGAGCTGTTACAAACTTTAATTTACGGCTTCGTATTCTGTAGCCACTGCTGCTTTGGGGCGGATTTAAAGAGTCTTAAATTTCCGACCGCCATCGTCACATATTCACACATATGTAGGAAGTGTCTTGCTCAAAAACACAACAACAATACTCGTACTAATACTTCTTTGTCTAACCACTATCTGCACAAACTATGAATATAAATAACTGCGAATATTTCAGATGTATTGAATAAAATAGTTTCCTTTCTCTGATGGACTCTAGGGCGACAGTGGTGCAGTTGGCCGAGTGTTTATTCAGGAATCTAAAGGTTGGTGGTCCAAATCCCGCTCTCGATATAAACAAAATTGGTTGAGTGGTCAAATCCAGAAGCATAGCCAGACTGCCCTGTACTAGACTAGTAGAAACCTATGGTCATGAGCTTTGGATAACGACCGAAAGGACAAGATCGCGGATGCAACTGGTCAAAATGAGGAGCTGGAGGAAGAGTCTGGGGTGAAGGAAGTTTGGGAGTCCCTGCTTAGACTGCTGCCCCTGCGACTCGGCCCCAGATAAGCAGAAGAAAATGGCTGGATGGATGGATGGACTAGAATGGACAGCACTATTGTTGCAGAAGGTTTCAGCTTGTCCAAGAAAGGGTGGAAGTAAAAGGCTGGAGACCAAGTGGACGTCTTAAGCAGGAGAAGTTTCCATCAATTATACGGGCCCGGGGGGACTTGAAAAGTGAACATAGTCTGATCTTTGAGTGTTCAAGCCCCTGGACTCTGCTTCCAAAGGAGGTTTATAAAGCGAGTGTGGGGAGACTATGAAGGCCAGTAAACTCCAATTAGACACATTTAGAGACTATGAAGACCAGTAGACTCCAGTTAGACACATTTAGAGACTATGAAGGCCGGTAGACTCCAGTTAGACACATTTAGAGACTATGAAGGGCAGTAGACTCCAGTTAGACACATTTAGAGACTATGAAGGCCAGTAAACTCCAGTTAGACACATTTAGACACTATGAAGACCAGTAGACTCCAGTTAATGAGCATTTAGACACTATGAAGGCCAGTAGACTCCAGTTAATGAGCATTTAGAGACTATGAAGGCCAGTAGACTCCAGTTAATAAGTATTTAGACACTATGAAGGCCAGTAGACTCCAGTTAGACACATTTAGAGACTATGAAGGCCAGTAGACTCCAGTTAATGAGCATTTAGAGACTATGAAGGCCAGTAGACTCAGGTTAGACAGCATTTAGAGACTATGAAGGCCAGTAGACTTCACTTAAACAGCATTTAGAGACTATGAAGGCCAGTAGACTCCAGTTCGTCAGCATTTAGAGACTCCAAAGGCCAGTAGATTCCAATTTCATCCACACATTTTCAGTTGAGTTCAGATTTACACACATCCAGCTATCTTTGTATTGTATTATGCTCCCGCTTGTTCAAAGATGTCCACCCATCGTATTTCCAAATCTCAACATTATCACCATTCAAATCCTTCTATTGTCCCCCTCTCCCATTCTCTACATCTGCATACACCTAAAGTAATCCTCACAGTCAATTAGCCTCCCCGCCCTGCCCCATCTCCGCTGTCACTTTCTCTTTTTAAACAGTGACCTTGCCCAATCCCGGCTCTCCATCTGCCCCTCGCTCCCCCGCCGCTTCTCCCGTCCCACCATTTTCAGCCTTTTCTCCGTCCGCAAAACCAATCTCCCGCCCAATTCACATCCGATTCTAATCTGGCTCCCATTGCAATGCTCATTCCCTCAGCCTCTGCAGGGGAAGACAAAAGCTGCTAGACGCCGCCGCGCTATTACTCAGGCCTAATCTCTGAAAAGTGCTTTGTGGAGGGTTTCGCCGGGCCGCTCTTGCATACCTTTTACCTCATTAAAAGTTCTGGAAGAGTCTAGATTGAGGTACAAGAGAAAGGACAAGAGGAGCAAATGGGGAAAACAACACAATTTATAGCAGATTCGATTTAGGTTTACTTGGTGTGGAGCATTTAGAATTCAGGTGTTTTTTTGTCGAGTTGGACTTGGGCACAGTTTAGCAGGCGGACAGAGTACTAAGTATAAATCTTTGTAATCCTTCAACAAATTGTCTACTTTTAATTGTTGGAGCTAAAGCTTACTATATTTCTTTAAAAGTGAAAAAAAAAGACTTTGGAGCTTGCATCCATGTTATAACATTGTTTCTTCATTAAAAACATTCTTGACGAGGTTTTAAATGTAATCCAAGCATGTTTGAATCATCCAGTGATCTCTCTCGGGCCCTATACTAACCCTCCTTACTAGGGCTGCGTTGAAAAAAATAGATTTTCTGATTCTGAATCGATTTGCATGTTAATTCCTTAAGATCGAATTCCACGTCCAAAGATTGATTTCATTTTGAATACATTTTCGCCCGGTGAACTTTAACCCCACTCGTCACGTCAATTAATTAGCGCAGGCTTTCGTGGTCTGACTATATCAAAACTATGAACATGGCGTCGGAAACTAGTGGCAGCGTGAGCCAAGTCCCGGCTTTGAAGACTCCAGAAACACTCAAAGCTCCGTCTGGCACCATTTCGAGTTCAGAAATGATAAAGTCAAAGATGTGCTTGACAGAAGCGAAGCGATATGAAGGCCGAACGGAGGTGAAGTAAGAAACCAAGGAACCACAGCTCAGGGAACAGCTCAAAAATAGTTCTAATAACACGAACCCGGATCAGATCGAATCGTGATAATTGATTCTGAATCTTGTGAATCCGAAGCTCAGCCCACAAGCTTGCGTCACCCATGCTCCTCTGCAAATGTGCAAAAGCAGGAGACAACACAACACAACACAACTTCACAAAACTGATATAATGTGCAATCGTTTCAGCGAAATATATGCTGATTGTACTGTGATGGTGCTCTGAAGGGGGAGTGACTTGACATGGAGAGCAAAAGGAGAGAGGGGGACTCAGGAAACTTATTTAACATATTATAATACTTTGTTTCTGGTGAATACAGCATTTTCAAAACAATAAAAGGTAACATGGTGATCTAAATGTGTTATGTTAATAGTTAATACCCCATAGACGTGTATTACCCCTTCTTTAAATGTTCAGCCGATTAATGGTTTTATTAGGAGGACAATTAATTTTGTTAGGATTTTAAGGATGTATACAATTTGATGAGGCCCACTAAGGGAAGGAGAAAGCATGGAGAGAGTTATCTGTACTTCTAAAAGTGACTGGACAGATTTCACTTATAAAGGATTGCTGTTTTTGCATCCATCCATCCTCTGCCGCTTATATCGCTGGCTTCAGATGACGTCACTAAAAGCAAATGGGGTCAGGAAGTAAAGACAGACGCACAGAACCCCGTTTACCTCCACTGACTCTTCGCCAAAACCCCTAAATTCTGTGCAGTCTGAGGTTGCTGCAACTGCTCAAATCGGAAGATACCGAGATGTGGTGTTACAAGAGAGTTAGTTTAAAAAAACGTACAGAAAAAAGACGACAAAAGTGGAATGGCAGTCTCCAGGTAAAAACAGGAGGTGCAGAAACAGACGATGCTACTGTAGAGTTTGCAGCGATCACTTTGGAACAGGTAAGGTGTCATTTATGAATTACTATTTTCAATGTTTGTTTTTTTTTGGACAATTTAGAAAGAAACTGCTGCATTATAGGTCAGAACTTGTCAAAAAAGCTTTATGTGGTGCTGATTTTATGAGCTTACGGCTGTAATTTGGCATTTTATACCTTTTTAATCATTATTTTAGGTTCTCCTGGTGCAGCGGCTGATTTTAATTCGAAATAGTTGTAGCCTCCAGGTTTTTAGTCTTTCATTTGGCTCAGTGTAACATGAGGTCTGCAGCAGCAGATCATTTATTATATCCATCGCCTCAACGCCAGGAAAATCCTCCAAACTCTATGAAAAGTCTGACTTCTCCACATCGTACGGGCCATAACCTATATTTAGATAAATATTTTTGCTATAGTGGATCTGTGCTGGCACGTTCAAACGTTTTGCGTACTCACTATTGCCAATTGTGCTGTTTTGAAGCGGAACAAAACACTTCCTGCTGCATCTGAACTTCGCTCGTCATCAGGATCAAGTGAGTGAAACTCGGCAACTGAGTTGGATCAAGCAAAAACACCCAGACTTTCCTCACCCCAGACACTTCCTCCTGCGTCTCTGGGGCGACTACAAGGTGTTCCCAGGCCCGCTGACGGACAAAGTCTCTCTAGCGTGTCCTTGTTTTTATGTGAGAGCATAAAAATGTTGAGAGCCCCTTTTGACAGAACATGTGTATCGAGTCTACCAAGAATATCACCTCCACTCCAAGGCCACTGTGAGCGCACAAGCAAAACACAAAGTTAAAACTAAAATAAACAGTTTTCTACAGGGCACAATCATTGCAAAAATGGTAAATAAATTATAAAAAGTCATGTTATGGTGATATATCTTACGAAAAATTGAAATAGGATAGAAAGCTAAAAATCGTACTTCTGAACATTCTTCGTGGATATAAGTTTTATGCTATATTGTAAAAAATATTATAGGATTTCCACAGAAACAAACAAAAAACAAGAAGGTGGCCCTCCTCCAGACCAAATATAAATCAGGTTTACGCAGTGTCCCGGTTACTGCAACAGTCGAGTGTCCAAAAGACAAACACTTTTCAGTCTTTTCATCACAACAGAAGCAAAATAAATAAAGTGACATGATGTTAAATAAAGAGCTGAGCTAAACCTGCACACGTCTGATCTCTGAAAACATGAACATCTCCAACCCGACATACACACAGAACAGACTCAGCATCAGCAGAACATCCTCTGTCACAGAGAGAACACTCATATTCACTGAGTCGTGTCCTTTAGTCCCACAGAAGCTGAAGCATCAGCACAAGGAAAGAGCTGCTTTTTTCAGCGCTTATAGTTTATGCAAATGAGCCATGTGGTTTTAAGTTTAGTTTCTGTAAAACGTAAACAAATGTTTAAAGCTGCATTAAACACATTCTGATCTCAAACTGATGTGGCTCTGGAGTGGTGATGGTTTATATGTTGTAAAGTTGAGTTTATTTATGCAGATTAGTAACAGTAATAATAATTATGATAATTTTAATATAAAAATGTTAATGATTAATTGAAAATCAATCGTTAATTCTCCCATCGATCGATTAAGAAAATGTAATCGAATGCCCATCTCTAGTGTGAATTACTTAAAGTTCTAGTTTATCACCCTCAGTGTCATCTGTAAAAATGACAGACGCCTTCAGATTTTCCCATCAACGTTAAAAAAATTCTGTCAATAATGGAGAATATTCGGTTAATGGAGACAAGCAGGTGACCCTCCGGCAGAAAAGTTACACAATGCACCATTGAGCACAAAAACATATTACTTGTTTGCCACCTTTTCTTCTTTTGTCTACCTCCTACCTCATTAAAAGTTGTTACAAAACTCTTCAATAGAGCCACACAAGGAAACAAGACTTGAACCAAACAAAACAAACAGCGCAATTGCTTTTAGATGTTGCAAAAATAGGGTGAAAAATTGAAATATGGTGCCGAGATGAGATCTTGTGTGCCTGGCCCTTCTGCAATAGTCTGGCGTATTGATGCTATTCATCACTTGGCAGGAGGACAGTGGATGTTGTGCGCCTCCAAGAAACCCATACATCAACTTCATCATCTATACCAGTGAAAACCAGCCCGCCGTAGTCCACTCCCTATCTCTGCGTAATAACTGTGTTTCCAGCGGGCGCCTTCGATCACTTGATGAAGTTATGTGATTCGGTTTGGATTCGAGAATGAGAATGAAGGGACATGTCCTCTCCTGATTGATATAGTTCTGTTGTCTCCATTTCGAGTTGCTGAAGTTGCACTGGGATTTTTTTTTAAGTTAAAGATCCTGTATTAGCGTAAAATTGTCTCTTGTGAGCTTAGATCGCTCTTACCTCCTCAAAAACAAATCCGGTGTTGTGTTTTGTTTCAGTCACACACAATAATTCTCCAAAGCTCAAAATGCTGTAGTTTTAAAGTAACACAGCTGCCTTTTTAAACTTTTTTTGGTAGAGATTGTTAATTCTAGGGCTGAAATCGTCTAAATCACAGTTCTCCAGCCCCGAAGATGCCAGAGAGCTACTAATTTTAGCGGTTGCCAAAAATTTTGTAAAAATAAGAGCCGAAAATGAGGTACAGTTAGATGTCTATAAAACATAACCCTTTATCCAGTTATCAGCGCACAAAATTAGGCATCAAAATGATACATTTACAAAGGAAATAAGCATTTAATCAAATTTGAGATATTCATTGCAATGTGTAATTCAGAAATCCCTTGGCGAGCTACTTGGAAGAGGGTGGAGAGCTACTGGTGGCTCCCGGGCTACAGGTTGGAGATCCCTGGTCAAAATTATTCTAGTGAAGGTGTATGGAGTTTAAAAACACAGTGGAGCACTTCCTGTATTACCACATGACATTACATAGAGCAGAGTATTTTCTGTCTGAGGCTACGTCTACATGGAAACGGTGTGAAGCAAAAATGCAAAAGTGCGTTTTTGTTCTCACTCTTATTCCACGTTTGCATGAGTGTTTTGGTTGGGGAATTCTGCTGCAGTTTGCTGATGTAGTTTGCGCGCCCAGAGCGTAGGTGGCAGCACCACCGAATGTCTGCGTATAACCCTGCCACCCTTCTCTCCACTGCTTCTCCGGTGCACCTAAAATGTCTGTGATGTGTTGAAATTGTCTCCTCTGCTCAGTGGAGTCTCTTTCTGACTCGAGTCCTGTGGCATTTGCAGCTGCTCAGTTGAAGCTCTGCCATGTTTGTTTTTTTCCTGAACTGACACGGCCACGAAAACACAGTTTACACGCTGACGACAGGATGGAGCATGTCAGATTTCCACTCTGGAGGGCGTTGTCAGATTTTTGTATTTTTAACCCCCCCCAAAACGCCGTTGCGTCTAAATGATGTGGACATCTGGTAAAATGTTCTGCATTTTCCACCCGTTACTGTCATGTAAACGGCCCTTGAAAGAAGAAGCAGGTTTGTGTGTTAAACGTGTGAATGAAACAAAACACAACTCCAGATTTTTGAGGCGGTAACATTATTATAACATAGATCAGATAATAGTGTAATATGGGCCCTTTAAATGCTAAATTTACATTTTTATAGCACTTTTCCACTTTCAATGCACTCAAAGAGCTTTACATCAAGGAAGCACTCACCCATTCACACACACACACTCATACACCAGTGTACACAGACATTGGAGCACAGTGGATTAAGTTTCTTGCCCAAGAACAGCATTCATCTCTGGGTCTAGAATCGCACCGTGAACTGCTCACCCAATGATATTTATGCTGAGAGCCTCAAACCGCCAACCTTCTGATCAATGAACAAAAGGGATGTAAAAATAACCGAAATCTGGAGATATCGTATCGTCAAAGGTCTCACAATAATATCGTGGACCATCACAATATATCGAATCACAGGTGTCTTTGCTTAAATGAACAGTTCTGATGCAGAAATAACTAAAAAAAACAGAGACCAGACATGTCCAAACTATGGCCCGGAAAGCATGTTTTTGAAATCTACCTTCATCAAGCAAATGTCGTGTGTCCTTTTGAGGGTCTGAGCCTGAACGAAGGTCTGGAGGGTCATTCAAGCCTGTTATAAATGCACAGATTTGGATTACTCACTGTTTTGACCCTCAGTCTATGACCCTCGATCGGCCCTCAGGCTGTTCTGTTTTAATATATGTGGCCCTCGATGAAAAAAGTTTGGACACCCCTGACATAGACCATGATCCTTTGCTCCGTTTCAGTGCAGACGACATGAAGAAATAACTGTTCTAAGCACTTTGAAATCTTCATTCTTTGGACTAAGTTTTGTGAAGCATTTTTAGAAGAAAAAGGAGCAGATTCACAGTTTTGTGAGTCTCCATAAAACTAAAACCGTTTTCTACAGGGCACAATTGTTTACTGGTTTTAATGGTTTTAACAAATGTTGCAAAACCAGTATATAAATCATAAAATGCACATTATGGTGATATATCTTTAAAAATTGAATACTTCAAACTTAAAGATACAGTATGTAACTTTTTGGAGGAAGCACGTCATCTGCATGATTCCAAGGAAATAGAAAGTTAAAACCATACTTCGGAACATTCTCTGTGGATATAAGTTTTACGCCATATTGTAGCCAAAGGATTTCCATGGAAACAAACAAGAAACAAGAAGGTGGCCCTGCTCCAGACCAAATACGAATCAGGTTTGTGGAGATGCAAGCCCTCTCAGAGTAAGGAGGCATGTTCTGTACAATAAAAACAACCAAAATGAAAAACATGCTTTTATCTTCGTCTATTTTTCGAATACACATGTGGCTTTAAAGTTGCTCTTTCTCTTGGAAATGTTATCGCTTTGCCTGGAATGTTCCGCAGTACGACATTAAGCAGCTCTACTTTATGTTTATTCAATTTCAGGTTGTTTTACTGATCAAAAATACCTAAAAAAAAAAAAAACAGGCAATCTGAGTGTGAGCAGTGTTGCCTCTCCACAGATCTGACCTGTAACTTGGCCTGGTTTGGTTTCCTTGATGATAGAAAGGTTTAATGCCACACTGTGAAACATTCCAGCCATAAGAGTAGCATATCCACAGTTTTGTGCCTCCACAAAATATTGTAATAAATCTGGTACAGTGAGATGTTTATGGTGAAAATATCGTACAGAGATTTGGATTTCGTTCCATCCCTAATGACAATAAATGTACCAAATGACTGGACAAAGCATTTTACAATGTCAGTCTTGTTATTCTGTAAAATATCGTAATATCGTGAGCTTTCCCTCGATATCGCAATAAATATCGTACCGTGAGGTTCATTTGTATACTGGAAGTGGATGAAGTGTTTAGGCGGGGTTTGAACCAGTTACTATCTGGTTAGGGGAACCAACTGTACCACTGCTCCAACTGTTTTATAAACAATGAGCTACTGTACATTAAGATTCGTTCAAGCTTATATTGGTTTGAACCAGTTTGAGCCCAGTTCAGTCCTGGTTGAGTTCTAGTTTAGTCCTGATGTTGATGTGGGACGTGCTCAACAGAATTTTAAATCAAATGAATGGTTTTATATTCAAGAGTTCACCAGCAAGGCTACTAAATGGGCAATATAACAAATGCAATCCAATTTCATTTTGTCAGCCAAGGGTAGTCGTGACACGCACTTTGCAAAAATGAAAAAAATAAATGAAATCTGCTCTTGGTCTGGACTCCATTGTACCATGAGATAAAACAAGAGAACAAGAGGAGCGATAAAGAAGTGAAAAGTGTTGTCCGTGGCCAGGCGTTTGGGCAGCATTGTTCGTCTGAGAGATTGAATCAAAGTAGAAGAGGAAAATAAATGGGGAAACTGGTAATTTGAAGATTGCTGTTTTGGACGAAAACAGTAATCACACGGTGGGGCTAAGTAATACGCCCCGAAAAATGTGTCACTTTTATTTTTTACTTGAAAGATTTTGATTTTCAGTTCAATTTTGTTGTCTTAATTACGCAGCCCTGTCAAAAAAATCTGCAAAAATGTTGAAAATTAAAATAAAAATACAACAATCAAGCGGTGAAAACTCTGAAACAAGGATTTGAGGTGATATTTCTGCACTTTTCTGTTTTAAAGGGCAAACGTTCTGCATTATTTGTATTGTGATCGACCTTTAAACAGGTTTTTAAGTACGGCTGCTTTGGAATCTCATGTTTTAGAACAAAAATAAGGAATAACGTGGAAAAAAATGAAACGTGACATGCAAGAATCAGAGATAGGGCTCCGTCTAATGACAGCAGAGGGAATTACCACAGGGGAAAATCGAACATGCCCCCATCTGTTATGTTAGAACGAGTCAATTTAAGGAAAACTGTGTCAGGTTTTTACCTGTGACGCAACAATCCTGGGAAAATTCAAATTTTTGTGACCAAGATTCATCAAACAAGCAGGGATGAATCAATATACAACCCCAGATATATTTTGCATAAGAAAATAATGTTATAAGATGGTTAAAAGCCTAAAATATATCTATTTGGCATAATATATGACCTTTAAATGTGCATTGTGTAACTTTTCGGTCGGGGGTCTGTCCTCTGCTCGTTTCTATGGATATGTCATTGCTGTGGAATGTTCCGCTAACAGGTCTATCTTACATTTATTCAATTACAACTCGTTTTATAGCTCAAAAATACCGAGAAAAACAGGCGCTCTGACTGTAAGCGGGGTCGCCTCTCCACAGATCTGACCCGTAACTTGGTCTGGTTTGGTTTTTAACGCCGTACTGGGATGACAGTAGCTCAGCTGGTAAAGCGTCCACTGCGCTACATTCGTTGTTGTGTCCATATAGTCCTTGTGTCCTTGGGCAAGACACTTAACCCACCTCGCCCCCAGTTTTTCCCTGTGGATTCACCCGGACCCTCCCAGGTTTTCTTTCTATCTCAGATTTTGCTAAAAAATTTAATAAAATTAGCTCCTTCACATGGGTAATGAACACATGTCAAGTGATTAGCTCTAATTCCTAATAGTGACTCCTGATTTTGTAAAATTAGTTTCTCAAAAACTATGAGGAATTAGAGCTAACTTAACATGTGTTCATTATACATCTCAAAAAAAAAAATTAAATAAAAAATAAATCTGAGGCGGTCACCTGGGAAGATCCTGAAGAATTTGGGTGATTTCAGGCGGAAGGACTCGACTGTATGAACGTGTGAGTGTGAACGGGTGAGCGGTTCCTCGTTGCAAAGCGTTTTGAGTGTCCTGAAGGTGTCACCGGGACCACACTGTGAAAAATTTCAAACAAAGCAATAACACCCGCGTACACAATCTGTGAGCACCAACAGACTCACTAACAGCTTCATCCACCAGGCTGTTAGGATGATGAACTCTCTCCCCTCTCAAACCACCGTTCTGCCAGGAAGCGAAGGATCTGCGTCTCGCCAAAAGAACACTCGGACTTTTCCATTTCTTAGTATTTGTTTATCCGCTCGGGAGTGAGAAACGCAATTTCGGTTCTTTATATTTCGTATGAAGAATAGACAGTAAACTTTTTGCGCTCTGAACTTTTGAACATCTCCGTGAAGAAAAGCATTCGACGGACCCTTCACCAGAATAATTACACAATTAACTATCATCACAACGGAGGAAGTGAAATGTTGAGTCGCGCAACTTCCGGTCAGTGCTTTTCTACGACAAAACACCTGTGGAAAAGTGTCGCATATTTTTGAGCAGCTTCATAAATCTGCCCCGACACCAAATCTTCATCCAACAAGGAACAAAGAACAGATTCTGTCCATGAAGAGTTTATCCACAACGATCAAGGGAAGAAAGACGAAAAAAAAGGAAACGACGACGAGCATCAGTGAAACAACTGAGCAACACTAACGTTATGGTCCTGAAGGAAACAGAAGGAACTTGTTCACTTCACTGATATTAACACAGACATTTATTTATTTATTTATTTCAGGGACAGCACATATTAATCAACATTTCTGTAAATATGCCAGGGTTCGCCCAAAGGCTATTTTTCACCTGCAATCCCCAGACAGATGGTAAAAGCCGCCCTACAAGAGCAAGAGCAGGATTAAAAGTGTCCAACACAAAATTACAATTACAGTAAATATAGTAGAGCTAAAATGTACAATATAGACACAACAGATCAGCATCCAGGCAACAACAGACAGGTACATGAACACACACATACAAACACAGGGCAAGATGGCAGCAGGGGGGCCGTTAATGTTGACAGGTTTGATTGTCAATGAGCCATTTCTTTAACTGAGTCTTAAAGAAGTTGTATGTGGTTGAGTTTCTGATCATTATGGGGGTGGTCGACATTTAATCTGTGAACATCTATAGCATTTAAACTGCACAAATCTTTCTGTCTGTGCTGATATATCAACAGTTTTGCTCAGTCGTTTCACTGATGCTCGTCGTCGTTTCCTTTAAGTTTTCGTCTTTCTTCCCTTGATCGTTGTGGATAAATTCTTCATGGACAGAATCTGTTCTTTGTTCCTTGTTGGATGAAGATTTGGTGTTGGGGCAGATTTATGAAGCTGCTCAAAAATATTCCGGGTATTTTTCCGTAGAAAAGCAATGACCGGAAGTTGCGCGACGCAACATCGCGGCCACTTCCTGCCGTCGTGATAATCGCCAATTACACAAATTTGCATTCCACTCATATTTTTTGCAATACTTGAACCTCAACCAAGACTTTTACAGGTTTTGGCAAGTTTCTGATGGGTTTCCATAATATACATCAGGATAATGCAAAAAAATTAAATAAATAACACTAAAAATGTACAAGATATGTATTTTTGTCAGTAATATATACCTGATAACTAACTGCAAGTCAATTAAGCACAATCAATCAATTCAAATACTGTCTAATACATTACTAAATACTAATAAAATACAAATACAATCAATGAATTAAATACTGTCCCACTTTAACTGTGGCTTTTAACTGTATGTTTTAATCGTACTTAATTTGTTTATGTTATTATTATTACCCAGCTTTACATGAAAAACAATAAACAGATTCTCTATATGTTTTGCAACCTTAAAAGCAATAGAATCACTCTTTAAAAAAGCCTTAAAAATATTTGACAGAAAATCTTTATCTTTTCATCATTGTCTCATACTTCAGAAATATAGTATTTTAAGTTTTGAAAATTTTAGAAAATTTAAACTTGCCTGCTCGGTATATAAGGTCTTAAAGGGATTTGCCCCACCACCTTTGGGTGAATTCATTATGCCCAAATCCAGAACCAGTGGGAGGGATACAAGAGCCTTTACTAGAGGCGACTGTGTGAAACCTTATAGACGCACAACATTCAGTCAGCAGGTGTTATCAGTTAAGGGAACAGAAATCTGGAACAACATCCCAGCTGCAATAAGAGACTCTACCACTTTCAGTGTTTTTAAATCCACTCTGAAACGATGGCTTAAGAGAAATCAGATCTGTGATCACTGATGTTATGCTTCTATGTCAATGCCAGTTTGTATATCATTATTGTGTCTTATTGTGCTGTTTTTACCATGTTTGTCTATAGTGCGAAGTTGTTTTATGTTTGTATGTCTCTATCTCTCTGACCTGCCAGGGACTACAGATGTAAAGAAGCCTTTGGGCTAATTCTGGCGTATTTACATATTTACGTTTAAGTATATGTTCATGAATATGCATTGTCCCTTTTAAATAAATAAATAAATAAATTTCTGAGAAAGCTGAAGACTGATCATAAATTTCACATTATTCCATTTTCCAAACCAATGTAAAAGCACCGGAGCTTAGAGCTACTTATTTGCTTCTATAGGCGAACCCAT